>OY776112.1:225859901-227059901 GCA_963675035.1 Allygus modestus | reverse complement strand
CCGAGACCAGAAAGCCTACATAGCCAGCTTTGATTTAATCTAAATAACTGTAATGAACTAACTATATCCTTCCAAAAACTGATATATACTAAATCGGCATCTGAGGTTATTGCAATACTGATCTAGGCATGGTAACTAATCTCTAAGGTAAATGAATGTATAGAATTACTGCAAGCTAATCAAAAACTATGGATAATCTTCTGGGGAGTCTGATTAATTATGTCTCAACGTGGTGAAAATTTAACCTGTTGGAAAGTGTTCGGGCCAGGCCCGAACACTACTATTGGTTCCCTAAATTCCGGTATCGGGGCGAACCTTATGGGTTCCCCCTTAATAAGCTGGTTAGCCAGCCATACTGTCTCTAAAATACCCTATACTTAAAATCAAAACTTATCGGTTGTGCAAATTTGTTGGAGACTTGAAGTTGAAGACGTCCGTTGGGGTGAACGGCGTAACCAGGAAGGGGGGGAGAGGACGCTGAGCTTTTTCGTTGACAAGACAGAAAAAAGGTTGTTCGCTCTGTCAACGGCGCGACAGGCAAAGTGCTCCTGGCAGTGGCTCCGCGACGCAGTTTGCGCGTACTATATAAAATAGCGTGGCGCTATGCGTCACAACCACTGACTATAAATACTGTAGTATAGTCAATGCGTATACTCGATGGTATACTCTAATATGAGTAAGGTTTGTTTGTTTGGTTGGTTGCTTGCTTGCAACTATGATCTCAAAAACGGCTCCAAAGATATACTTAAAATGTTGGAAATGACTAATTTCTGGGGTAAAATAAGTTCTAGAACAGATCTCATCACCAGATAAATCAAATGTTATAATAAAACAGTGAGCTATCAAATTAATACTCAAACATCTTTATGATGTTTTCTGAGATTAGTGACTAAAACCATTGAATGAAGATTGCATATAGAATGGTCTACCTGAAGGCACACTGGGTTATAATAAAACCTGGAGTGACTGTAAACCTGAATCTCTTACTTTGAGTGACCAATCCAAGATTGTTGTTCTTCCAGTTCTGTATTTATATACATTTTAACAATATCATAGAAGTACAATAATAGCGAGGGGAGAGGCTTGGGGGGCGCAGCCCCCCAGTTAGATGAAGGTGCCATTAACTACTTCGGTAGTTCTTTTTCTGAATGGCTGATTGTCCCATGAATGGCGTATGTCTTTGTATGAGGAAACCCAGCCCGTATTTGACTGAGCGGACGAGTATTCTCTATATACGCTTGACCGACCTATCCGTTTTTAGACCTCACTTTATCTCAACATCATTATTTATGTGTATTTGAAACATTGTCAATCTGCAATAACAAATGAATTATTGGATGTTAACGGGTTGTTACCAAGGTGTCGCGGTATATAGTGAGTAGAACATTTTGTTTGTAACGGTATTTACTTGAGGGCATCCCTTTCTGCGATAATAGAAAATACTCCTTATATTATATGTAACTATAAACATTTAACAACAGCTGTTAATACTATAAAAAACATAGTACAGAAGCAAGAACACCTGTTACAAGGTAACATCTAGAAGGGAATCACTATATAAACTAATATAACCAAATATGAGTTGGATAATGACCAAATACGATTTTTGCTCGATTCGAGCAACTAGATTCGCTCGTAAATCTAAAAATATTACCAAGCCTTTTTGCTTTTAAACTATGTTTTCAAGTTACAATAACATAGGCATTGGCATAGCTTTTCATTGGACCAAAGTTCAAATCAATACGGTAATATAAAATACCCCGTAGCAGAAAACCTGCGTACTCAGCGAATTTCCAATGCATATATATGTAACTTAATACCACATAAAGCCACATACCAAGTTTCATCAATATACATTCATAAATAAACGATTTATGACATTTTAATTATTCTCCATAAGAATAACATGGCGGCTGAGTATGCAGGTTTGCTGAAACAAGGAGCACAAAAAATGGGTTTTTATACACATGTCAGTATAACTAAACTAGGTAAATCCTTATACCAAGTTTTAGCGAATTTCCCCTATAGGGAAGAAGCTATTACCGTAGGTGGCATGGTAAGACCTAAGCCCATGACCATGATAACTTTTCGTTTTGAGGTCCCCAGATGCCAAAAACACTATTCGTTCAAATTTATATATATGTATATATATATATATGTGTGTGTGTGTGTGTGTGTGTGTGTGTGTGTGTGTGTGTGTGTGTGTGTGTGTGTGTGTGTGTGTGTGTGTGTGTCCGTTACCGCGATAACTTTTGAAAGAAACACCCGAATTGATGAAATTTGGCACAAATGTGGAGAGTAGCATTTATGACTTTAAGTTCGAAAACCAGGTCGATCGCACTATGGGAAGGGGATTTTATGGGGGTTTACAATTTTCAAAAAATCGGTTTTTTGAACATTTTCCCCAAAATGTTAAAAACACTCAATTTTGGTTATAGCCATTTTATAGAGCTTAATCAAACAAATAATTTAGAATCTTGAATCATTAACCTAGGTTAAGTGGTTGCGGAGAAAATCCAAATAAAACGTGTCCCATGTTAACCTTATGGGAAAAAGGTTTTTAGATTTTCTCAGATAGTTTTACTAAGAACTTCACATTTCTGTTTATTAATGTGTTTAGCTCAACAAAACAAACATTTTGGTGTTTTAATCGTTGTTCTACGTCCAACCGTTGCAGAGATATTCAAAGTGCTAAACACAGTACGTTGTTTAGTGTTATCTTTATGGAGAATAAATAAAATTCTATATCTCGATTATTTTTGAATGTATATTGATGAAACTTGGTATATGGCTTCAACTAGTTGTGGTATATTTATATTAGCACAAAAACAAGTTTGGCAAACAACGGTTGGCAAATATGTACAAGGATTCGTGTACCACCGATAAACAGTAATTTTGTGAGTTATGTCGATTTTCTTATCTCTGCCATCCTACAGACAATTAGTTAAAAATATAACTCGAACAACAACAAAGACCAAATACAAATTTTTAAAAATTTATTTTGAATTTTAAATGTTCAATATTTGACGAAAATTATCTTAAAGTACGATGGGAAAATTAATACACGTTCCCGATGAATTATTTGTAATCCAAGCGATTTTCCCCTATATTCGTCAGTATACGTTCATAAATAAGCGAGATATAAGTTCTTTTCCTCCATAAAAATAACATTAGAAAACGTACTGTATTTAGCACTTTCAATATCTCGGTAATCAATTGACTTAGAGGAAAGATCAAAATACAAAATTGATTATTTTTTGAACTGAGTCCAATGGGGAAAACTAAAATTTGACTATTTAAAAAATTATATGTAACAAATTTAAAAAAAAATAATTTTTGGGGGAAAACCCCCCCTAAAATACCCCTTCGGATGGAGCGATCTGGCTGGGTTTCGAACTTAAAGTCATAAATGTTGCTTTACACGTTTATACTAAATTTCATCAAAATCGGATCATTTTTACGAGAGTTATCTTGCTCACGGACATATATATATATATACAGTTTCGAACAAATGGTGTTTTTGGGGTCTGGGGACCTCAAAACGAAAATTTATCATAGTCCCGGGCCTAGGTCTTACCATGCCGACTACGGTAATAGCTCCTTCTCTATAGGAGAAATTCGCTAAAATATCCTGACTGTTTGAATCATTGACTATAAATACTGAAGGAGACATCCCATCCATATGGCCCAGCTGTCCCACTTTTAGTGTATGCTAGAATTTAAACTTGAAGTAGTTTGATTGGGTCACCGACAGATTGTGCTGCTGTCAAATTTTTATTTTAGTTATTTACGTTAACTTTGAAAATATCTACACCCCAGAAAGCAAGTGATAATCAACTTATGTTTGCTTCCTGACACACCAACTCTTGTATTATCCCCTCCTTGAGAGGATAAGTAATAGATGACAGCAGTACACTCTGTTGGTGATTGGTGTAAACTACAACCTCTTTCAATCCTGGCATACACAAAACTAGGGACACATTTTACAATGGCAATGAGAAGTCTACTTCCGATTTATAGTCAATGGTTTGAATCATGTGGACCTCGTTGTTCTCCATAATATTCTGTATTGTTTTGTACCCCCCCCCCCCTCAAAAAGAAATGTCAAAACATTATAATATTTATAATTATAAGTAAGAGAGTCTGGGTACGAGTAACTATCCTTGAAGTAATCGGCTTAAAGAACGTAATTTTATAATTTTCAATGTTTAAGCGTTCAAAACAACTTACTATAAAAACGCGGGGCCTGGGGGGAACAGCCCCGCAGTGAGACCAAAGTACAAATAACTAAATCAATAGTTCTTGGTCGGGCTGATTTATCTGACCTGACTGACTGACGGATTCTGGACGTCATTGTCCTCCAAATGATTTATATGTTAGTATTTTAACATTATTTTGAAAGTGCTACAAAAAGGTCGGTTCTGGGTGGTGTGGCCCATCCGATGGGTGGAGCAGTTATACTTACTGTGTGTTGTTTGAAGGATTTCAAATGTGATTGAAATGTTAAGGATTTCAAAACCAATTTAACCCTAATTATTCTTCAAGATCCGTATTTATAAAATTTTGAAAAACAAAATAAAGCTACAATAACAATGGGGGCGTAGCCCCCCAGTAATACAAAAGTTCAAATAACTATTTCAAGATCACCTGGACTGACAGACTTCATTGTCCTCTCTAAATATTGCATCTATTTTTGGGGCGTGTTTAATGAAGTGTTAAAACAGATAAGAGAAAGGTGTTCTCATTCCAGTAATCAGTAGTCTTTTTATTTATGCCCGAAACCTCTCCACTTCATCCTCACCACGTCTCTCATCCTCCTTCCCCTCAAAAACAGGTTTAATTTGTTTAATGTAGAGTTAAAACCTATAAGAAAATTGTGTTACAATTCCAGTAGTCAGTAAAATGTTTTATTTATGAATCATCTGTTCTTGCTGTTGTCCTACATATTTATTTGAATAACGTAGTTGCTTATTAAAGGAAATGAAAATTATAAACAAATACAAAAAGCAAAATGCATGTGTCCATAAGGATAACATGTAAACTTTCAAAGCCAAGGAGCATAGCCCTACACACCCAAATACAAAACTATTTAAATTTGACACATCTCCTAATAGTACTAAATAAGTGTGCTAAGTTTTATAATTCTACGATTCCGCACATCCGAGAAATCGGTACCACAAAAATGTCCTTAGCCGATTAATACCTATACCTATAAAAGGCAAAGCCCTCAATGACTCACTCATCAAGAATTCTCCAACTTCTCATGTAGGTAGAGAGCTGAAATTTTGTACACTGATTCTTTAGGTCTTAAATAGGACAACTAAGCAGTTTACACGCCGGTATCTCCATAGGGCTCCGCCCCACAGACCTTCAAAGTTACCATGTTATTCTTATGGAAGAAAGATTTGTTTTGATGATATCAGATGACTAATTTAAAATATTGTAAACAGCTGTTGCTATTCTACACAAACAGTAAAACCACGGTAGAACGTTGATTTATAATTCTTTTGAACTGGAGTAAGCCAATAATGTTAAAAATGGGCGAGTGTCTTGCAAACTCTACATTACCACCTGTTTCTTTAAAATTGTTTACAAACAGCTGTTATTATTCATTGGTTTGTTTAAGTTTATGATTTTTATTTTGTTTTGTGGTGTGACAGGTTAAAAGCTAATTTATTTAATTTGTTTATGTTTATGATCTTTATTTTGTGTTGTGGTGTGACAGGTTAAAATCTAATTTATTGAATTTTATGATATTTTAGTTTTTTTGTTTTTGTCATGAATACACAATTTTAGTAATATTTTTATTTTTATTGGTTTCTTTTATATATATATTTTTTTTTTTGATATGGGTACAAAATTAACACTATTTGGACAAACAGACTCACAGTTTAGAGTTATTCACATGCCTCCAGATGGTTCGTGCCTCTTTCATTCTATATGCTATTCAGTTTACGGAAATAATTTCTACAGCGATCGAGTAAGAGAGTAAATTGTCAACTATGTTTCGACTAATTGGGCAAAATTCCAATTTTTAACTCATGATATTAAAGGGGATAATTACATCTCCCCTGAACACTACCGTCGCGAGATGTTGAAACCATCAACTTACGGATCAGCATGTGAGTTGATTGCCGCATCTGAGCTCTTCCACTGCATATTCAGAGTGTACCATGATGGTCATTTACTCCAGAGCTTTGGTGTATAGGGAGCAGTATCTGATCGTATAAATTCAAACGGGGCGAAGCCCGCGGGTAACTGCTAGTAGATCTATATGCGACAGGTACGACATAACAAACGGTGAAAAACATCAAGGGAATCACTCTACTCAGTTTTCCAAAACAATGGGAAATATACATTAAATACCTAACATATTTTAACAAAACATTTGAAGAATCAAAATCTACACAAACTTGCATTTGCGAATTCGCTGTAATTGCCATGAGTAAATAAAAACAATAATTTATTTTCTTCTAGCAGACGCCTCAAATATGGCGACCAGTAAACAACAAGCAAACTGGCACTTTAGGGCACATGCGGTTGGTTGCTATAAAGTAATGTTTGGTCAAAGCTGCCCCGTCATTGGCTAGGCAAGGTGCTACTGCTCTATGGGTTTCCACTAGCCCTAACAGGTGTCACTAGAGTCAATTTAATACCCATCGCGGCTTCCACGCCCACTACATAGCGTTAGTAAGATATATGTTAGCCGACTAAGAGTCGCGTCAAGGCAGCAATTTTAAAGACGCCCTACGTATTTCTGGTGATCGTTTGCTGTCTTTGGACATAGACCTTACAGCAGTAGCTCGTGTGCGAGCTTCAGCTTCCTCAATCGTTTCTGTAGATTACTGCTCTGGCATAGTGCCATTTCAGTTACTTTCTAATTGAGCTTGCCGCTGAGCTTGCTCTTCACGTTGAAGCTGCTGTTCTTCTGGCGTTTATTTTGCTTTGTGTGCTGCCTACCGTAAAGCTTTCCATTTGTGTTTTAAGTTTCTTGACTTCTAACCACTAATAAATCTGTTAATCGGGTCACTACTAAAACTTTATTTACTTTTCCCCGGCATTATTGTGATACAGGTACCTTCGTGGTTAAAGGAGCAAAAAAAACAAAATATAAAAAAAAAATGAACTCAAAATATAAAATGCAGAACACCTGTTTTATTTATAATCTGATCCAGTAAACGTTAATGCTCATAAGATTAACATGGGAAGTTTAGTAGCCATTGGGGCTAAATCATAAAGGAATTTTAAAACGTGAATAGGCCTATATGTTACTTTAGGATATGAGCAATCTTCCTACCAAATCAGCTCAATCAATTTAGTAGTTAGAGCGAGATTGAGCCACAAACTAACTAATAAACAAACAAACAAACTCACAAACTTTCAGCTTTATAATATTAGAATGATTAGTATGATAGCTGGTACTTCAAATTTTGTCGGTTGTCTCTTCTGTCTTAACATTCGTAACATATTTTAGTAGACACGTTAACGTATGCTTGCGAACCTTTGAAAAGCTCCTTAGTTTTATATTATATCAATTCAAATTTTCTCTAAGTATTTTTAAATACATATAATCTGTTGAAATCTTTAGTATTTGTACTCTACATTCACACATTTGTAATCTTTCTCTGTCAGATTACAATATAAAGAAATTATAATTATTTAGATACGTTACATATGGTCTAAATATTTGTTGACCTATTGTAAAAGTGTCTGGCTAAACAAGGTGTAAGTTAACAAAAGCTAAATATGTAACATATCTATTTAAATATAAAATTAAAAATTCAGTCTTCGTTCATCCTCTTACGGGAAGAATGAGCGTACACCTAGTATCTATAGATCTGAAAACAATATGAATCCATTTAATATATGAAGAGTTTTTATTAACATAACAACTGAATACGAACGATGCATGGCGTAGTTCTTTAAGGAAATTGTAAAGGAAGAATATTAAAAAGGTTTGAAAATAGTTTTCATTCCACCAAACTGGCACTCGACATATTCCCTGGGGTAGAACGTGTTGTTGTTGTAGGTTAGTGTTTGCTCGCCAACTTTCTCTCTTGTTTGCCAATAGTGTGGGACCATTATAGCTCACTGGTTAGGAATATAGTCGGTCTAAAATAGAAGGGACCATCAATTTGTGGTCACTTTTACTTGGTCGTGTCTTTTTCTGATTTAGTTACCGAGGCTAAATTAATTTTCTGGAAGAACTTATGTCCGATGTTACCTTTGCAACGGACATGGTAACTCAGAGGTAAACCACTGGACTCACAACCTAGTCGTGGTCGGGCGCGAGTTCGATCCTGGATGGGTGATAGGATCCTGGTTTTATGAGAGTTCTCCCCTGGCTTGTCCACGTCACTAATTCCGTTCAGGTCCCTCAACCACATTTAAATTGCCACGTATTTTAATAGCCTATTGAGGTTTAAAAAACAGGGTAACAACAGGGTAAAAACACGTACCATGCTTCTAAAGAAATTATTAATACTTAAAAAAGTTAGTATAGTCACGTGGGAGTTCTCTACGAAACTCTTAGTATAAGATTGTAAAATACTTTGCTCGTCCTTTTCTCGGATAGGGTGTGTCTATTTGGTTTATTTTTTTGGACTGTCTTACCTAGTTCCGATATTAACTACTTCATTATAGCTTCATTTTCGGAAGCTGATCTTCTATTTTGATAACGTTTTGTAATAACTACATTTTTATTTTATTTTGGATATTTGGGTTGTGTTACTATAAACACGATAAAATAAACACTTCACGTTCAAATGCAATATTAAGTTATGACTGATATTTGTATAATTAATTCGGGTTGTAATTTACATAAATAACACTCAAGTGGCTGATTGCAGCAAACTATATACTTTTCAAAGAAACTTTCTTGCAAATTCAGTAGCATTTCTAAAACAGTGTGACGACTTTCAAAGAAAACTTAGTTCATATTTTAAACAAAGGTAAAGTTAGAATGAAACTCACGCTTAAGCAACGCCAACTCACTGAATAGAAACCTCTACGGGCAATGTTGACTGAGATTTTATGTGAGTTCAAGCATTGTCTAAATAAAATGAGCATTCACTGTTTTCTTTTGTTTCATCAGTTTTAAGATTAAAAACACCTCTAATATTTATAGCTTAATTAAAGAATACTAGTCGACCCATGCGGAATTCCGCACTGCGCACTGTGATCTTGTCAGTTGATCAGATGTTCTTTTTTACAATTTCACTCCTGTCAAAACAAACTATTCCCTTTTAGCGAATTTCCCCTATAGGAAAGAAGCTATTACCGTAGGTATCATGGTAAGACTTAAGCCCGACACCATGATAACTTTTCATTTTGAGGTCCCCAGATGCCAAAAACACCATTCGTTCAAATTTATATATATATATATACATATATATATATATATATACATTTATATATATATATATATATGTGTCCGTAAGCACGATAACTCTCGTAAAAAAGGTCCGATCTTAATGAAATTTGGTACAAACGTGTAAAGTACCATTTATTTGAACAAGTTCGAAAACCAGACGAATCGCACCATCCAAAGGGGGGTTTTGGGGGGGTTTTGTACCCAAAAAATGGGTTTTGGGGGTTTTCACATGTAACTTTTATTAAAATCAAATTTTAATTTTCACCATTGAATTCAGCATAAAAAAAACAAACAATTTGGTATCTTGATCATTGCACTACGTGAATTGGTTACTGAGATATTGAAAGTGCTAAACACAGTACGTTGTCTAATGTTATTCTTATGGAGAACAAGAAACATTGTATATCTCCCGTATTTATGAACATAAACTGACGAAATTTGGTATATGGCTTGATCTGGTTGTGGTTTATTGTTGTTTGCACAAAAAAACAATTTTTCGCCTATGGTTCCCGTTGCTGCAAACCTAGGTACTCGGTCCCCATGTTATTATTATGGAAAATAATTAAAATGTTATAAAGCGCTTATTTATGAATGTATATGGATGAAACTTGGTATGTGACTTCACTTGGCTGAGTTCTATTGATATTTGCATAAAAACCCATTATTTTGTGTTCCTTGTTGCAGCAAACCTGCGTACTCATCCCCAATGTTATTCTTATGGAGAATAGTAGTGTGGGTTTGCGGGTTTTGCGCCGGAAGTGACGTCACATCCGGTCAGTGACCGGATGCGCTGAGTGAATAAATACGTCATCTGAGGCTGAGCCAGTGACGTAGGCGGTTTTGTGACGTAATGAGGTAAAGTTCAAAGTTCAAGGTCACGGTGAAGTTTTTTTAAAAAAAATCTACCTCGCACTCGTAAAATCGATTGTGATTCGATAGTTAATCGATAAGAAATATCGAATGAAAACCATCGAATGAAGCAATCGAATGATACGAGTGCGAGGTAGTACTATTACAAATATTACTTTATTTTATTTACAATAATTCATGTTTACAATAGTTCCCCGTTGTTCGTTGTCATCGATGTTGTTGATCCGGACGAGTTGCGGCCATCACTTCGCTTTCTGATGAAAGACGGTAGATACTTCGATTCCTGCGCAGAGTCCATGTTGTGTTTTTAACACCTATCTGTTCTGTTAGGTGTTTGCATTTCATTGCTGTCAGGTGGAAAATAATACCTGACGGCAATGAAATAGAAACATCTATCAGATCTTGAGTGAAATAATATTGTTAGTTTGTGAAGAGCGTCTTGGAGAGCTCGATGTTCACCGGTCGAGAGCCGGAGGTGTACTGACTATTCGCTAGCTAGCGTTCTGGTATCAAAAAAATGGTGGGGGTAAAAGTGTAGTAGAACGAAGCAGATGGCGGACGGCAGATGGCTGGCGGCAGGTGGCAGGCGGCAGGTGGCAAGTGTGCGGCAGATGGTAGTCCCCCCACTACACCAGTCCCCCCACTACACCAGTCCCCCCACTACACCAGTCCCCCCACTACACCAGTCTCCCCACCAAGTTTTACATCGCACAATAACTAGTTTACATGTGTTAGTTAGGGTTTAGCTCTTAGACTGTCAAGACCTTACCTCCGTAACTAAAAACTTCAATAATGTTTGCGCTTCAACGCTGTATAAGTATAACAGCTACTATGATCTAAACCGGTGCATGTATTCATATGGTTCTTTTTGCGTAGCAAACAACTGGCTAAAAGTGTTTCAACCTCGATTATTCTTCGACGAAACCGCTCATTGTCCACTAAAAGTGTAGACCTTCTGTCTTCATTGTCAGGGAAGTAGAAAGTAGTGTCAAGGGGACTACTGAAGGTCACCTTCCTCATGTTCCTGTAAAACTGCGACATTTTTCAGACCCTCTAGGTAGATGTTCATCCGTTAAGAGCTGGAAGAATAATGATGTAGCGTTATCGTGTATGATAGGCACCTAACCCCCACCACAACGTTACCTTGTCCTTCAAACCATCGTTTTTACGCTACGGATGCTATACTGTTGGTTAGATTTAAATTTAGATTGCACCTTCTTGTTTGTTTTGTCAAGCCGCGTAATTGAAGTACCCACATGTTATACTTTGAACCAAAAGGCTGCTGCTATACCCTTTGTCGGATCTGAATTCTGTTTGCACCAACTTGTTCGTCTGATCAATCCGCGTAATGTGAGTACCCACTTAATATATTTTAAACCGTAAATAAAGAAGTTATTTAGGTTAGTCCCTCGAAATAGTTGTTTTTAGCTATTACCGCTATACCCTTGGTCCGATCTGAATTCTGTTTGCACCAACTTGTTCGTCTGATCAATCCGCGTAATTTGAGTACCCACATGACATACTTTGCACAAACTTTATAACCCCCCCACTTTTTTGGATCATGTTCAAGGTCAAGGTCAAGGTCAAGGACCTTGGGACTTAGAAATTTTCACAAAGTGGGCTGCACACAAACATAAGACTAACAGTCTCCTGCCTATGTACAGGCCAAGTCCCTAACTTGATATGCTTAGGCGGTCCTTTTGTTAAAAAGGACCTTTTGTGGGAGGGGGTGGGACAAGGGCTTTATTGGACAATCCACTTTACTTTGCCTTCTTCTTTGCCCAAAGTCAAAGTCTGACGGTAGCCTACTTCTGGTGGTGCCGGAATCCATTGCTCTAAATCGACCTCGAATAGGACGTCGCCGGATGATAAATAATATGTTGATTTGCTCTTTTGAAACACCACTGTGTAGGAGAAGTTTTTCCTTAAAAATTTAAATTTTGTTTTAACAATGTCAATTGGGGTGATTAGTTCGTCTTCCTTCAAGGTCTTCATTTTTTCTATCTTCCTCATTACTGACTTGTGTGATATTTTTGGTGATGGTGATGGTGAAATTGGTCTTGATGAACCTTGGACTGGAGGATGTTGTGCAGTTGATGAATGTGAAGATGGCGTTGAAGAACCTTGGACGGGCGGATGTCTTGCAGCTGATGAAACTTGTTTGAAATAAAGCGGGTGATTTTGAAAACTTTTCTGTATTCTTGACTTGAACGACGACGGTCTTTTAAATTCACTTGTCTTTGGAGGCGACTTCTTCATAGAATCCTTAATCCTTCTAAGTTTTTCAGCAGTCAATGGAGAAGACATATTAAAACAGAGAGCGAGTTGACCGTTCCAGGTAAAGGTTGAAGCTGGAATGAGGTACCAGACGGAGCAAAGCGGGTCGCCAAGTGTAACCGTGACATTTAAGGACCGGTCTACATCCGGTTCCCCTTACCCCCATGACGACACAACTCCCCCCTGACGTCATGGGGCGGAGCCCCCCCCCCCCCGAGGTCACGGGGCGGAGTCCCCCCCCCGAGGTCACGGGGCGGAGTCCCCCCCTGACGTCACGGGGCGGAGTCACCTCCCACCACTGACCGCCGCCTTTATAAGCGGAGCAGTCCGCGGTCTCTTCGCAGTAGCTTGCCGCCCTTTACGGACCAACGTCCGACTGGGTTGCATTCTGCTGCAGCGTAGGTCTGTTAAGTGTGCGTTGGGCCCGACGCGCAATTAACAGATCCGCGCCCTTGCATGTGTTTGTTAGTTTGTTATGCATGGTAGATTGTTAGATTAACGCTTGTAGTTTGCTAGTAAATGTAGTTAGTGTTTGTAATTAATGTTTTGGTGTTGGTTTTTGAAGTGTTTTATTTACTAATATGTACCTTCCCTACAGCTCCCTTTTCTTATGGACATTGATCCAAACTGGGTAAAGTGTCCCTATTTTTATCCGTGGGGTTTAACTTGTAAATATAAAATCGGTCCTTGTAATTCTACCTTGGTCAAAACTTGGGTTCGCAGTAGATTGGCGCCCGTTACTGACCCACGTCCGACTGGGTTCCAGTTTGCTGTTGACCTTTGTACAACCGACCTTGGTTGATCTTTGAAAAATTAACTTTAACTTTAACTGTTCAATTTGTTTAAATATTTGTGGGTAAAGTCTTTATTTTTTCAAAGTAATGTAATATGTTTCTCATCCCTTTCCTAACCCCTCTAAGGTATGGCGCGCAAACCGACCTTGTGTCAATACGGCGCGTAAACCGGTTGACATTACCTTTCTTAGCCTGAGAAACTGTTGTGATTCTTTCTTTTTTTTGGGGGTTTTTTCTTTATTTTTCGTTATTAAAATCATTGCTTGTAATTCCCTGTCCCCTAATACAGGGCGGGGAATAGAGCACCAATTTGTGCTCTATTCCCCGCTTTGGCAACAAGTTCAGATGACCTTGACCTACTGACAGGACTTATAAAACTTTCGTCTGGTCACATATAGGAAGATGAATATTTTAAACCATAGCCTATCCCCAATTAAATGTCCCCCCCCCTTTCTTTTCCCTTTCCCTTACTACAACTGGGTATAAAAGGAGGGTTTCCACCAGTGATAAAATCATTCTGCTGCTTACACATCACGAGTGCAATTCTGTTCCCGAGATGTCTGACCACAGGAAGCAACTTTTGCCAAGGAAGGTGGAGCACTCTTCACCTGCTCCGTCATCTGCTCCGCCAGCTCCTTCCATCCTTCGGCAGGCGTTGATTTTATCGTGTATTGTTTCTGAGGAGCCTGCACCACGACCGCAACCACTTCAAGAAAACCTCGTTGCTCCCCCGTCAGCTTCTTCATCTTCTTCATCTTCTTCATCTTCTTCATCGTCTTCATCTTCGGCTACTTCTTGCTCACCTTCTCCATCACCGAGGAAGGATGAGCAAACACCTGCACCATCTTTGGCTTCACCAGCTCCTTCGCTTCTTCAGCAGGCGCTGGCAAGCATTCTTCCGCCTTCTACACAGGCTCTTCAACACCATCTGCAAGTCTACTTCCTTCTTCTCCCACCAAACCTTCTACATCTTCTTCAAGTGTTCCTTCCCGTCCTTCAGTAATCTGCATTAACAACGAACCTCCTTCAGAGAAATTTAAACAATTAAAAGCCTTGAGACGGCAGTCTATACTTCCTGCACCAAGATGCAGCTACAGTTTTAAAAAAGGTGCAAGGAAAGGGGAACGTTGTGCTAAGTCTTGTGTTTTAAATGAAAAGGAATGCAGATTACATTTAAAACAAAACCACAAGGGTACCGTTTCTCTTTCTACACCGCATCCAACAGTGAGACCGACCAAAATTCGAATTAATAGGCTTTGTAGAAATAAACGATACATTTTTGTTAAATCAAAGGGCTTTGCAATGGTGGTGGTTCAATGTGAAGGTAAATTGTACTATGTAGAGTTGCCTAGAGCCATGGACCTCCACGTCAAAGAACTTACCAAACAGGACTATTTAATTCGAAATGATTCAGGTTTCACTGTGTGGAAAACATTAAAATAAAAAAGATCAAAAAAGTGTATTCCAAATTAAAATAGTTTTTTCCAAATTAAAAAAAAAGTGTGGACAACCTATTTACAATCTGTAGCATATGCTACAGAGTGTAAATAGGTTGTCCACACTTTTTTTACAATGTTACAACGACCTTGACCTAGATAACGGACTTAGATATTGTACACTAAGTCAAAGATAAAACTTAAAAGGAAAAAGGAGAAATATTATACTAAAAACATTATTCAACAGTAAAGAGGGGAGGGGGTAAGCGGGTATTTAAGCGAGCGATTCGGAATATAACTATTAGTTGTATCGTCATAAGCGTCAACAGCAACACATGGGGAAAGCAAATTAGCCAAGAGGAGTTGTACGCGATTGCTGAGGCTGCTGAAATGACTGAGGTTTATAAGATTGATAAGGTTGCGGAGAATGGTGCTCAGTCTCAACCGCAACAAACTACATCATCGATGCAGTCTACAACGCAACAACCAAGACCCTATCATGTTATCCTGGAGGAGTATAATGAGGCGATGAGGTACGCCTTTACAAAGTGGTGTGGTCAACCGCGTTCTCCTGAACAATGGGAGGAGCACGATGCAGACTTTCGCCTGGTTGCAGACTTAGAACTTGAGCTTCAAAGAACAAAGGCTGCTCAATAGTGAGAAGAGTTATTGTTTACTTTAAAATACAGAGCGGGGAATAGATCAGTTTGCGGTCCAAGTGAGAACCACTTACTGATCTATTCCCCGTTTTGGCAACTTGTTCAGATGACCTTGGGACTTAGAAAATTTCCGTTTGGTAAAAAACAACATTGAAATATATATATATATATATATATTTCTTACTAAAATATCTCCTCCCTAAAACTTGCACCCCAACCACTTCCATTGGGTATAAAAGAGACACCTTATCGATGGTAAAATCAGTCTGCTGCTTGTATTCGCCCACCTCAGACACCATGGAGCACATCAGAAAACCAACTTCTGCCGCCTCTTCTTGTACTGTTTCATCTTCTGCTGCCCCATCGATACTTGTCCAGGCTATGATTCTATCCCACATTCTTCCAGAGACTGGTAATACTTCGCCAAACTTAAACTTGAGATCTCTCAAAACCGAGAGAAACAATGCTAGTTCTCGGAAAATGAGAACAAGGATCGCTGACCGTTATAAAGTATTAAGAAGCATATTACCATCCTCCAATCCGTATGATTCTAAATTAACCACTATACAAAAGACAATAAAATACATTGCAATCCTTCAATCGCAGCTTCAAGAACCGTCCTCAATTTACAAAGAAGTCTTACACAACCCTCCACCTTTTGAAGCCGTTTTTCTTAAAGAGGATGAGTTAGCGGACCAACATTTTTTCGCTGAAGAACCTTCAGCTTACAAACAAATCTTCCTCATGGATGAAGATCAGGACGAGTAACTATCTTAAAAAAAAACTAAAGTCCTTTGAAATACAAAGCGGGGAATAGATCAGTTTGAGGTCAAAGTGAGAACCTCTTACTGCTCTATTCCCCGTTTTGGCAATATGTTCAGACGACCTTGACCCACTCACAGACTTAGAAAATCTGCGGATAGGATAGATATGTTAAATAAAACTTTCCTTCTCTACTACCTACCCCCACTCTACTACCTACCCCCCACTCTACTACCTACCCCCACTCTAATGGTATAGGTAAGCGGGGTATTTAAGCGACCGCTCCAGAACTTAGTAATTAGTCAGCTATGGACAGTCAAGCTGGATCATCCAACTTACATAGAGAGCCTAGAAATGTCCGAGAGCAGAAAAGGGTGCTAAAAGTAAATAAAGCATACAAGATACAACCATTCAAAACTACCATTTGTTAATCCAAAAATGTCAAGATTATCAATTATACAACACGCGACAAAATACATTAAAACTTTACAAATGGAGTTGGAAAAACCATTGACTTCGCCTCAACTGCCTGATCAACCAATCTCCAACTCAACTCTTAAAGAAGTTTTTCTTGATGATGGTGATGTTGCAATAGAAAAAATTCTTAATGAAATTCTAACATTTGAAATTGATCAATTTGTTTCAACTGACTAAAGATGGTTTGGAAATACTGAACGGAAGAATACAGAACGGGAAATAGATCAGTTTGCGGTCAAAGTAAGAACCACTTACTGCTCTATTCCCCGTTCTGGCAACAGGTGTAAATGACCTTGGGACTTAGAAAATATTCGTTTGATAAAAAATAATGAAAGATCTTCTTATTTCTTACAACAACAACAACAATATCCCTTGCTAACCCCCACCACCACCTAAACTAAGTATAAAGGAGGTTCTCCATCGTTGGTAAAAATTAGTACTCTGCTGAAAATGAGTGCATCCACTCCTTCTATCTCTGCAGCAACTATAATAGTTAGCAGACGGGTCGAAAACATTGATCAGTTGCTTGCTGTAAGGAGATTACTGCTACGGTATATTGATATAGAGGTTAGTTGTCAATTGTACATGTGGAGACCAACAAGTGAAGTTTATAGTAGTGAAAATGAAGCATTTGAAACAAACTATAGTAGAAAGTTATATAAAATCTTTGGCAATATGGTAAGGTTAGTCGATAATGGATGGAACATTAACATAACATTTTATATTGTTCCAAACCTGTAACTAAAGCAAAAACAAAAAAAAACGATGGGTATATAAGCCCGATGTTGCAGAGACAATTATCACTTTGGTTCTGAATTGCATCAAGAGAGCATCTACCATGGTATACCTCCACTATATTGACTCTACTGCTAAAGCGGATACTTTTATCCAGCGTGTTTACCAACTGTTAACGGAGTACCAACATGTTCAGGTCAAAGGATTGGGTATTCGTGGAACAGAAGAAGTAAAAATAGATGTAAAACCAATCCCTTTGAAGAAAAAAATTGACCAATTATTACGAGAAGGCTACATCCTGTGCCTTTATTACACAACCTCATAAACTACATAAAAGGCCGAAGGGGGGGGAATACAGAACGGGGAATAGATCAGTTTGAGGTTTGAATAAGAATCTCTTACTGCTCTATTCTCCGTTCTGGTAATAGGATAAGGTGACCTTGACCCACTTACAGGACTTAATCATTTGTGTTACAATAATACCTCTTCCCTATACTTTTCCCTACCACTTGCACTTTCAACATTTACCCCCACCACCACCAAAATCAGGTATAAAAGGTGGTTTCGTATTAGTGGTAAAATCAGTCTGCTACTTGGAATCATGTCGCCCAGAGATAACATTTTCCCTTCTAGGAAGACTATACTGGAATTGATTCAAAATATTCCAGTAAATATAAACGAAGATGAAGACGAAGACGATTCAGAGATGGAAGATGAACTATTTAGTGATCTTGAACTACTGAGTGAGTTTGCTAGCAGTGAACCATATCTTGGAGAGATGGAGCTGTTGGAGCTGTTGACTGACGACGACGACGACGATGATAATGAACCAGAATGTCATCATCAGTTGCTCTGTTTGGAGGAAATGGACCTTGTTGATAGTGAAACCCCTCCAAGCAGTATTAATATTGATGATGTAGTTCTAGATCCAGTCACAGGGAACTTTTGTGTTCGTCGTCGCTTATTTAGTGATATGAGCTCATCATCATCATTACCATCGGAAGAATCTGAATAAGTCTTTGTTGTCTTCAAATAGTTTACTTTAAATACAAAGCGGGGAATAGATCAGTTTGTGGTTATAGTGAGAATCACTTACTGCTCTATTCCCCGTTTTGGTAATATCGTTTTACGACCTTGACCCATTTACATGACTGAAAAAGTGGGGTAACTTATACATTTAATGGTGGGGGAACGTCTATTTAAAGACGATGCAACAGTGTATATTTATCATATCGGCATTATGAACCCACCAGGAAACTCCGTTCGTTACAGCTTTCCCCTCCTCGATATCGATGATGTGATAAAACTTACATCAATAACAAAACGGTTTGAAATCGAAAGGCGACTAATAAAAGTCGATGTAATTCCACATGATCTTCGTTCTGCAATGTTGACCATCGAATATGTTAAAGATGAATCTACAACTGAAGATCCCTATTGTTTTATGACATTTTTAGTTGATCGAGATGCAATGTGTACAATCCGACTTCACATCCGAGTTTAAAATCTATCAAATGTTCCTGTTGGAGAAAATTGTCTTAGTTAAATACAGAGCGGGGAATAGATCAGTTTATGGTTTGATATGAAATCATTTACTGCTCTATTCCCCGTTTTGGCAAATATGTTCAATGACCTTGACCTAAATACAGAACTTTGTAGCCTTCAGCTACAATAGTAAATATAAAATGCAAAAAAATAGTAAACTTAACGTAATACGTACCCCCACCACTTTTGCTAGGGTATAAATAGAGGGGCATTTGCAGTGTTGTTCATTATTGCCTTGACCTTTGTGGAGATCGCACCTACATTATGCATCGCTGCGATATTTGCAAGTCTTCATTTAAGGATGAATTTCTTTTAATGATTCATAATGAACTAAAACATAACAACAACCAAGATGAAAAATATGAAGAAGAAGAATTGAAAGAAATAGATCAAATGTTAGCTCAACACCAACATTCCAGACCAACTGTAATTCAATATGCACCATCAACATCGACTTCTACCTCTGCTCTGTCTACACTTCACCTTCCTTCAACATCATCAGCTGCATCGACTTCTACGCCTGCTCTGTCTACACTTCATCGTCCTTCAACATCATCAGCTGCATCGAGTTCTACGCATGCTCTGTCTACACTTCACCGTCCTTCAGCATCAACAGCAGTAAATGTAGAACTACATGCCCGAGCACTTCCGGGTAATGTAGTAACCCACTTTAAAATTGACAATGCAAAATTACAACTCGAAGAATTTTTAAATAACGCAAAAGGATTGGTAAGTAAAACTCTGCAAAATGAATTAAAAAGATTAAATTTTATCAAATTTGGCCTATTACTAGATGGTTTATTTACAAACATTCAGAATGAAACTTCACCGAGAGGGTTTTTAACAAAAAACCGAACTATTATGTTTTCGTCAGATATTGATTCAATCGTATCTGAATGTTTTGAAGAGCTAATGACAAAAATACAAGAACATGAAGGAAGAGGCTCTGGATGGAGTTTGTTAAGCATCACAGGGCTAGACTTAAGAGTACACAAACACGGCTATGGAATTCGAGGAAGTAGCTACATCCCTCTACCAACAAAGATAAGAAATACCTTATCCTGCGTCAACGTACAAAATCAAGATACTGAGTGTTTTAAATATGCTATGTTGGCCAAATATGTAACAATTCATCCGGAAAGACCAAGTCACTATTATGAAGAAGTACAACATAGATATAATTTCCAAGGGATGACTTACCCTGTTGCTATAACAGACGTTTCAAAATTTGAAAAACAAAATCCTTCAGCTTCCGTCAACCTATTCGGATTGGATTCGTCAAACAATGTGTACCCCTTGCGTATAACACCAAATGAGCGCAGAGATCATACCGATTTGTTATTGATTACTAAAGGTGATATTTCACACTTTGTGTATATCAAAAAATTTGAAAGTCTTGTTTCTAACCAATTATCTAAGCATAAAAGAAAGATGACAATTTGCAAAAGATGTTTTTGTCACGTGAACAAAGAACTAAGAAGGGGAGGGTCTGATTGGCTAGTAGAACACCAGTGGTTATGTAATGGAAACTATGAAGTAAGAATTAAATTGCCGCATCCTAGCAGAGCGCGGATAAAATTTGACAAAATAATACAACAATACCGTGTACCTGTTGCTGTTTACGCTGATTTCGAGTCTTCTTTACATCCGCTTGAACAACAAGAAGAGGACGTTACAAGAAGAAGCAAATACCAACTTCATTCACCAAACAGTTATTGCATACTAATTAAATCCACGTTGACTGAAGACCATCTTCAAAAATATGGACTATCATCTTCTCCAAAGATTTATCGCGGTGAAGAAGCAGCCAAATACTTTGTCGATGATCTGTATGACATAGCTGCAAAGGTAGAAGAACTGTATGGAACAAAGGTGCCCATGTCACCTATGGAAGAAGAAGAGCTTCAACATTATGATTAAACAACAACGTGTTATCTGTGTAATAACACCTTTACACCGGATAACGTTAAAGTTCGTGACCACGATCATCTTACGGGAGCGTACAGAGGTGCAGCCTGTAACGCTTGCAACTTGAACTACAAACTACCATATTTCATCCCCGTAGTTCTGCACAATCTGAGTGGTTATGATTCGCACTTCATAATCCCCGAACTAGGAAGAGATAATGGAGCAATAGACGTTTTGGCTACTACAATGGAAAAATTTATAAGCTTTTCAAAAAAGGTGGGTAAAATTAAATTAAGGTTTGTTGATTCATTTAGATTTATGCCTTCAAGCCTCATGAAATTATCTGAAAATCTAAGAAGAACAGATTTGATAGAAACAAGCAAAATTGTACCCAATAGTAAAATGGATTTGGTTCTTCGAAAAGGAGTCTTCCCCTATGATTACATCTATGGACTGCATAGATTTGATGAAACATCACTACCTCCACCAGAACACTTAAGAAACAAACTTAATGATTCGGAAATATCACTTGAGGACTATCAACACGCACGTCGAGTATGGAACGAGTTAGATATGAAGACCTTAGGAGATTACTCGGACTTTTATGTCAAACTAGATGTAACTCTTCTTTGTGATGTAATGGAAGAATTCCGAAACACCTGTTTTGCTGCATACGGTTTGGACCCTCTACATTCGTATACTTCACCAGGATTAGCTTGGCAAGCCATGTTAAAAGAAACAAAATGCAAACTCCAACTTTTAACAGACATTGACATGGTTTTAATGGTTGAAGCTGGATTAAGAGGCGGATTGACCCAAAGTGTTACCAGACATGTCAAAGCCAACAACAAATACCTTCCCGATTACGATGAAACCAAACCGTCGACCTATTTAGGATATTTCGATGCAAATAACCTGTACGGATGGGCTATGTCAAACCCACTTCCTTTTGATAACTTTAAATGGATTAATCCCGACTCTATTGACGATATTTTACAAATTCCGAAACATGGTGACACTGGATATATTTTGGATTGCGATTTTGAATACCCTGAAAATTTACATGATCATCATTATGACCTTCCACTTCTTGCTAAAACAGAGATTTCACCAATTGGAAAACACTCCAAATTAATGATGACATTAAATAATAAACAACGCTACGTGGCTCACTTTTGGGTAGTTCAACAAGCTATCGAATTAGGACTACGTCTAACAAAAATTAATAGAGTTTTGGAATTTTCTCAATCATGCTGGTTGAAACCCTACATTGATTCAAATACCATCAGAAGAGCAGCAGCTACATCAGACTTTCAAAAAGATTTCTTTAAATTAATGAATAATGCGATATTTGGAAAAACATTGGAAAACAAAAGAAGACACAAAAATGTTAAACTTGTTACCGACGCAAAAAAATTACAGAAACTAGTACAGCAGCCAAATTTTGGAACATCTATAATTATTAATGAAAAACTTGTAGCAGTGTCCATGAAGAAGACGAGTGTGAAGATGGATCGTCCTTTGTATATAGGCATGTCAATCTTGGACATCTCAAAAACACACATGTACGATTTTCACTACAACAAAATGGTGGCGTTCTACGGAAGAGAAAATGTATCTATTACATATATGGACACTGACGCTTTCATATATCGCATAGTAACATTGGACATGTATAAAGATTTACGTACATTTATTTACAAGAACGACTTTGATTTCTCAGATTATCCAAAAGATCATCCAAACTACGATAATGGCAGACACAAAAAAGTACTAGGCAAATTCAAGGATGAGGCTAATGGTGTTCTACTTGAAGAGATTGTTGCACTGATGTCTAAACTATATTCTTTGAAACTCTATAATGAAAAAGAAGAAGAATAAAAGAAGAATAGCTATATTAAGAAAGCTAAAGGTGTAAAGAGTTTATATTTAAAGAAGAAAGTGCATTTTGAACACTACAAGCAATGCTTATTTGAGGATAACATCATTACAGCTAAATTCAACACCATCAGAAGTTTTAACCATCAGCTGTACAGCGTGACTGAAGTTAAAAAGGCGCTATCCTGTAATGACGACAAAAGACAAACCCTTCCAGACAACATCCACACTTTACCATTCGGTCACTATTCCCTCAACCCTATTGACTAATAACCCTTTCATCGTCCTAGATCCTCTATCCTTTTCCTTTCCGTAAAAAAAGGGGAAACACAGCAATGTTAAGCTGTGTTTCCCCTTTTTTTACACAAGTTTTGAATGACCTTGAACTATATGTATATATAAGCAGATTTATACAAAAGAATATTTAATACCATATCAGCTGCCTTCGTGAAACCATCATGTCAGACCTGAAGGAGAAGATTATTAATGAACTACACAAACCTGCAAGAATAAAGTTTCCAAGAAGAAATACTGTTATAAAAGGGATAAATGATCTATATCAAGCGGATTTAATTGAAATGCGACCGCATAGCAGAATAAACAAAGGATTTAAATATATACTCACAATTATTAATTGTTTTACAAAAGTTGCAGACGCTTTGCCTCTAAAGGACAAGACTGGTAAAAGCGTAACAGAAGCCATGGAAATAGCCATAAAAAGAGATAAAAACAAAATTAAACATTTGCAAACTGATGATGGAACAGAATACTTTAATACAAACTTTGCACAGTTAATGAATAAATATAAAATAAATGATTATTCTACAAATTCAGAGAAAAAAGCAGCTATTGTAGAAAGATTCAATAGAACCTTAAAAGGAGCACTGTATAAACAATTTTCAAAAAGAGGTTCTTACGTATGGTATGATGTTTTACCACAATTAATAAATGATTATAACAACAGGTTTCATAGAACTATCGGTATGAAACCTAACAAAGTAAATAGAAGAAATGCAAACGATGTATTAAAACGCATAAAGAAAAATACAAAGCCTAAAGTAGAAAAAATGCAGCCAAGAAAATGTAATGTAAGTGATAAAGTACGGATTAGTAAATATAAGGGAGTGTTTACCAAGAAATACCTTCCCAATTGGACGAATGAAGTTTTTACAGTGTATAAAGTGCAACCGACTGTACCTGAAACGTATATCTTAAAAGATAACAAAGGAGATTTGTTGGAAGGTGCTTTTTATGGACATGAAATGTTAAAGTCAACAGTAGGTGATGTATATCTTGTTGAAAAAGTGTTACAAAGAAAAAAGGACGCAGTTAAAGTGCGGACTAAGTGCGGACTAAGTGCGGACCAAGTGCATAAAGGACTTGGTTTAATGCAAGCAAATCATTTCATCGTTAACCTTTGAGCAGGATGGAGATTATTCACCATAAAGATCGATTCAATATTAATAACATAGATGATTTAACTGTGGATAACGTTAAAATAAACAATGGTAAACACGGTAGTTTACTTCCAAACACTGTTCGATGTATATTAAGTGGCCCCTCAAACTGCGGAAAGACCAATGTTGTCTTTAATTTGATCACTAATCCGCAGGGATTAAGGTTTAATAATTTATATATTTTTTCAAAGTCTCTACATCAACCAAAGTATCAATTGCTGGATAAAATCCTATCTGATGTTTCTGATGTTAATTTTTACAAATTTAACGCTAGTGATAGCATTATGCAACCAAACGAAGCGAAACCGTATTCTGTATTTATATTTGACGATGTATCTTGTGAAAATCAGGATACTATTAGAAACTACTTTGCCATGGGAAGACATAATAACATCGACAGCATATATATAGGACAAACTTATAGCAAAATCCCAAAACAACTTATCAGAGATAATGCAAATATTCTAATTGTATTCAAACAAGATGATACTAACCTAAAACATATATATAACGATCATGTGAATGCGGATATGCCATTTGAAAAGTTTAAAGAGCTTTGCGGAAAAGCATGGGCGGAAAAGTATGGATTTTTGGTTATTATGAAAGATCAAGCTATAAAAGATGGTCGTTATAGAATAGGTTTTGATAAATTTGTTTTAATACACTGATTAGCGGTATTACTGTACAAGTCGTCAAGGTGTGAAGATGGTTAACCAGGAAAAGCTATTAAAGGAAATAAAATCACTTAGTGATTCTATTAGACAAAAGAACCGAGCTTTAAAATCAGGTATAAATGAAAGAGAGCAATTTTTAGAAACAACATTCAAACCTGTTACTGAACCTTTAAAGCGATTAGCACAAAATATGGAAAAACCTTCAATTCGCTTCGAAGGAGACAAAATGCTACCAATTTCCAAATATGAAGAAGAATTTCAGAATGATGAAAGTTTTGGTCAGTTACAAACATCTGAAGAAAGCGACGAGTATGAAGAAAGCGGAGATATAGAGGATTTAAAGGAAAAGGACATTGCAGAAGATACAAGTACAGAAGATACAAGTGTAGAAGATACAAGAGCAGAAGAAGAGGATATTAACCCATCCAACTTAAGCAAATTAGGCACGGATATTATGTTTAAAGGAACACTTGGAAGAACATATACGTTAAAAATGTTACACGCCGCACATGCTAATCGAAATTATCATACCTATGGAGCTAGAATAGAGGATAAAGGATTAATGATTGGAGATAGCAAGTTAGATATAAACGAAAATGATGATATAGTTATTGGAGATAAGAAATATAAAGGTACTAAAGGTTTGTTTGAACTCATCTTTAAAAATAATCCTGGTAAATATACTAAAAGGGATTTACAATTGTTTAAAAATATATTAGAGTATACAAATGCACATAGAAAGAAGTATTCCAAAGACCTACCTATTCATAGAAATCGGTCAATAAAATATACAAGTATTATATCTAGTCTTTTCCCCTCGAAATCAAAAAAAGCTCAAATTAAAAGAAGAGCTTTATCTTCTGCTGAATTAAATGTTTTGCATAAAAAGAGAAAAACAACTGATCCTACCACATCTGGAAGGGGATTATTGAAAAATTTGTATAAAACTAATATAATATATTACAACGATATAAATAAGTTAGTTGATCGAATGAGGTTATTACATGAAGCTATGGAAGCCGGGCATACTGGTTTAGAAATCGAATGGGTAGCTTTGGTTGATGAACTGCGCAAACAAGGAATAATTGTTCAGTAGACGTATATATATTTATATAATAAGAACCTAAACGATAGCGATTCAGTTACATCATGAGTGTGGACAAGTTTGGACGGTATTCCGAGTTTGGAGTAAAATCTGGATATAGTGAAAAAAGAGCTGGGTTTCCGTTAACACCTGACGGAAACTATAATTTTGAAGGAAAAGTAATTCAAAATGTTGGTGATCCGCTTTTGTCTTCTGATGCGGTTACGGTAAAATACATGGATAAAAGAACCCCAACTGTACACGAAGATCATTGGGGGTTTTCCGGTAAAAGGTTAAGCAATATACAACATCCCGTTTATGATGGGGAAGCAGTAAATTTCGCTACTCTAAAATTGTTAACGATTTACAAAAGGAATGAAACTGACACAAGCTATGATGTAAAAAAATTAAAATTATCAAATGTAGGTGATTGTGAGCAGGATGGAGACGCTGTAAATAAGAAAATGTTTGATATTGTACACAAGAAATGGACTACGGAATATGAAAAACATTTGGAAAGGTTTGGTGCAGCTCTATTCCATTATATCCATCGGGCTTCAGGAAGAGATGCAGCTTCAGATGTTGACAGTCACAATTATTTAGACTGGAAAAATATACACAATCCAGAGAAACTTAATCAACGAGATAAACCGTCTGAGCCTTCTAAAGTCAAGACATTAGGAAAGGGGGATAAAGTGAATGTGATTAATGAACCAACAGAAAACAATGAAGATTACATAAGAGAAAAAAGAATTTAAAATACACCCATGATAAGGGATAAAGCATCAGTCATATTCGAGAGACGATACAGAGAGGATGATGGAATCCAATATTACTGCGTGGAGTTTAATATCTCAAGAGCCGAGATTTCCCCAAGGAGTGTTGACAGATGGTTTTGTTCAACGGTTTGATAGATATATGGATTGGGAACAACTTTCCATACATTACCTCTTCACAATGACTATGTTAAGAATTTATTTTCACAGAGTTAACTGAATCCATATTTTACAAAGACAACAGTTTTCAGAAGACTTCCTCGTAGAGATGACATCAAATTTTAATAACTGTTGGGAAGTAATAAGTAAATATCAAAATCTCTCTGAGAATTACATTGACAATTTTAAAGATAAACTAGACTGGGATGTGTTATTCAATTACCAACGATTTAGTGGCAAGTTTCTAAGGAAACATGACAACTATTTAAAGTTTATTCATTTTACCGAAGACAACAATACCATCACCAGCGGAGAAACATCTGGAACATCTTCAATTACACCTTATTTCAATTTTTACTACTTCTATTTAATATGTCTACATTTAATTAATAAATCCATTTCTATATAATAAATGGATTTTAAACAGTATATAATACAAGAAACCAAAACTGATATTACATTCATTGTAAAACATTTATAGAGTGCACCTACTGATTGTAAGGTTTGCTATAAATAGTCATGTCGAGGGTTAAACGCATCAGTCATAATCGAGAGAGATTACAGAGAGGAAGGGGAATAGCATCAACAGCATTTTCTCTATTAAGTAAACCGGTTGGAGCTATAGTTAACAAGGCGATTGATTTATTACCTGTGGAATTACATTTACCTGGAGGATATCAATATTGTGGTCCTGGAACCAAATTAGAGAAACGTCTTGCTAGAGGAGATCCTGGAATAAATAAGCTCGATCAGGCTTGTAAACAGCACGATATAGCGTATTCCAAATTTGATGATACTAAAAATAGATCAATAGCAGATAGAGCACTTGCTGAGAAAGCTTGGCAAAGAGTAAAATCTAGTGACGCAAGTATTGGTGAAAAAGCAGCGTCTTTAGCAGTAACAGCAGCAATGAAAGCAAAAACTACGTTTGGAGGAGGAAAGAGAAGAAGGCGTGGGAAAAAACCCGCTAAGAAACAAGGAGGTAATATCAGAAGAAAACGTCGATCTACCAGTGGTAAAGCTAAAAAGAAACCAACAATATGGTCAATGATAAAAAAGGGAGGAGGATTATACCTAAGACCGTATCGTGTGTATTAAATAAGAAAGAGCAATTAATAATTAAAAACAAAGAATTAACCAATGAAGAACTGATTACATATGCTTCTTGTTTGAAAATCCCATTTTTAGAGGAGTATTTATGAAAGATGAATTACCGGTTAAAATGTGGAAAAATGAGACTGGTATTGTAAATTTGGATAATAGTGAAGGATTAGGCACTCATTGGGTGTGTTACAAGAAACTTGGTAAAACCATTTATTATTTCGACAGTTTTGGAGACCTTCCACCACCGAAAGAACTTCAACGATACTTTCGTGCGGCAGAAATTTTTTTTTACAATCATACAAGAAAACAACCTGATGATACATCCATTTGCGGTCATTTATGTTTAGACTTTTTAGCTAAAAGTGTTAGTCAACTTTAAGATGTCCTCGTATACAGTGTCATTAACCGGTAACTCATGTACTTTGCGCAGTATTCTGTTTCCAGCGCTACGTTTGCAAAAAGGAAGACTATGGGAAGCCGCATTATTGGATTTAACAACATATAACTCTATTCCAAACGTTAGTGAACAAAATACATTATTACAAGACAAAAGATGATAAAGGAAAGTATTCAGCTTTGGAAGAAATCAGTTTACCAACAGGAGCTTATGAAATTGATAATATAAATGAAGTTATACAAAAACATATGGGAAAAGAAAATATAACGATAAAAGGCAATAACAATACAATGAAAGCCGAAATTACTTCTAAGTATTATATTGATTTTAGTCAAGAACATTCAATTGGTAGTTTATTGGGGTTTTCTAAGGAAACAAAAGTATTAGAACCTAATAAAACTCATTCTGGGAATAAAACTGTGACGATCATCAAAGTTAATAGCATAGACATTACATGTAACATTATACAAGGATCCTACAGAGATGGAGAAAATCGTCATATATTACACACATTCTACCCATCAGTTGCACCGGGTTTCAAGATAGTAGAAAAGCCTCAAAACCTTGTGTACCTACCGTTAAACACCAGTTTCATTTCAGACATCGTGCTGAACATAGTGGATCAAGACGGAAACCTTATTGACTTTAGAGGAGAAGCTATTACTGTAAGAATACATATAAAATCATCCGCTTAGACAATGGGGTTATCATTTAAAAAGAGATAGCCAACCAGCAAAGAGGTCAGTAGCTTATCAGCTGTAGAAGGATTAACAAGTGACAACATTCGTTTTCTAGAAGAAATTGGATTAAAGGTCATTAACAATGGATATACTGGATATAGCGCAGGGTCCAACATTCGACGAAACCTTATGGGAAAAGGAATATCACACGCACAACCCTTACGATTCGTCCAAATTAAACAATAACGATGAAATTAGGATTCCTATACAACAACAAGACATTTATACTCTTCCATGTGAAAGTTATTTATATATTGAAGGAAAAGTAACAAAAACTGATGGTACTGCTGGAACCACTGTTCCGTTCATAAATAATCCTATGGCATTTTTGTTTGACGAGATTAGATATGAAAATTCAGGAGTTACAGTCGATTCAACAAAAAAGGTTGGAATTTCCAGTACATTGAAAGGATTAGCATCTTTAACACCAAATGAGAAGAATCTGTTAGCTGTTGCAGGATGGGTTGCACCTGACAAAAGTACAATCGCTCCTGACTCTTCGGGAAACTTTGATTTCTACGTACCTTTAAGATTACTCCTAGGATTTGCTGAAAACTACAGAAGAATAATAATAAATGTAAAACAAGAACTAGTTTTATTAAGATCATCAAACGATAATGATATTATTAAAGCAGCTACTGGAACAACTGATGCCAATTTAGACTGGAAATTAACATTAGACAAGATTGTTTGGAGAGTACCACATGTGCGACTAAATGATGAACACAGGATTACATTATTAAGAAAGTTAAAATCCGATCGAGACATTGTAATGCCATTCAGAAGCTGGGAGTTTCATGAATACCCCGTTTTACCTACAACACAACGGCATACATGGACTGTAAAAACTTCTACTCATTTGGAAAAAGCGAGATATGTAATATTTGGATTACAAACGAAGAAGAAAAGTATAATAACTGAAAATGCTGGTGAATTTGGCCATTGTAAATTAACAAACTGTAAAGTGTTCCTGAATTCACAATTCTTTCCCTACGACAACTTTAATATTTCTTTTGATAAAAAAAGGTACAGTGTTTTATACGATATGTACGCTAGGTTCCAAAATTCATATTACGGCAAAACAAATACACCTCTACTATCTCCCGTACAGTTTGAATCGAAAGCTCCGATTGTTGTAATTGATTGTTCCAAACAAAATGAATCTGTAAAATCGTCTAGTGTTGATATAAAAATAGAAATGGAATTTCAAGAAAACGTACCTGCAAATACATCTGCGTATTGTTTAATTTTGCACGATAAAATTGTTACATACACACCGTTGACCGGTATTGTAAAGACAGTATTGTAAAACGTTGTACCACCACCGGCACCGCCACTGTCGCTAACCTATAAATAGCGGAGCAACAATGCAGGTCTTCAGTTGATCGTCTATCGTCGCATGGGTAACATCTTCTACAAAATGAGTTCTCCATCTGTTGTACAAGGTGATGCAGAGGTAGCACCGTTATTGGAACGTGATAATACTAGTGAAGAAGAAATCATCAAGGAAATAACTGCATTTTTAAAGTTTGGTAAAAGAGATAGAGAGGAGGAAAGTAATGCAGACCCATCAAAGGTAGTACCAAAGAGGAAGAAGAAAGTTGAAGAAAATATTCCTCCTCACATTTTAACTGAAGTTTTTTTGCGAATCTTTTACCTCATCTCAGCATGCATCAGTAAAAGTGTATCAGTTGGATTGATGAAGTCATTGGATTATTCCCCTACAGTAATACTACACCATGGAACAAAAAAGGTTTTATTTTCGCAAAATGCTTGGGAGTCATTTTTGAAACATGTACATTTAATAGAATGTTATTTAACTAACAGTTTGTGTGGAAGGAAAACACGTATTCGACTTTTGGATTGTGACAATGAAATCGATATTGTTAAACATCATGGACAACTACAAGTGCAAATTAGAGACTTGACTCAACATGAAAATAAGATTCTACTTTGGAAAAACAACCTGATAGCACCATCGTGTACGGACCTGTGGATACATCTATTTTTAATAGAATACCTCATGAAGTTTGCATGTGGAGAAAGTTAAAGGATTTTGAACCACTTGTAGAAATCGCTACAGAAGCTACAGAAGAAACAACACAGGAAGAAGAAACGGAGAAACAAGAAGAAGAAGAAAACGAAACACAAGAAGAAGAAGAAGTTAAAAAAGACTAAAGTTTGACTTAGTAAAGAAGAACACACGTGGGGTAGGCCTATTGGGGACGGTGCCCACGTTAAATATACACCAACGCGCCTGCAACTGTACGGCCTGGTATTTAACCTACCGTGGTGTGTAAAACAGTTTAGTTGATCGCTAGGTGCCATGATGAGCGGAGGGGATGAAGAAGTGAGTGTAAAGCCTTGTGTAATAGAATTTCAAGCATTTCGAAATAATGATGATAGGTTTATTATCAAGGAATTAGTAATTTTAGACTTGCTTACATTTGTAGCCTACCCATTCACGTTTGATGCTCCTTTTTCTTTTAACAAACTTAACACCAAAGCAAAAAGTACAAACAAATGGATAACAAACTACTTTCATCACATACATTGGTATGAAGGATTTATAAGCTACAGTAATCTGCACAGTATTATGTTTAACTTTTGCAAACAATATTCACATATATACACAAGAGGATTAGAAAAAAAGAACTGGATACAAAAGTACACGCACGGTGATGTTTTCGATATAACTATCAGTAAGGACTTTAACATTAATCTCGGTAATATTTGTGTCGCTGCAAAAGATCTTAAACACGGCCAAACAAACTGTGCATTGTACAACGCGTATCATTTGGCTGCTTACTTGAAACAAACGCAGGAATGTGGTGGGGGTAGCGGAGAACAGAAATGTGGTGGGGGTAGCGGGGCCTATAAATACGAGGAGACAGCACCGCTCCAGCACGAGTATTATTCGAGACTCCGAAGAGGCAACATCACAGAAGACACCACAACCACCACTGACGAAGATGGCATCACAACAGTTTCTACAAACACTAGTTGATCAATTCAACACTCATTCAAAATCCGACCTTCTGCTAACTAAAAAGTGTTCAGAACTAAAAGAACAAAAACACTACATTATTCATAACATCAAGAAAGTGGAAACCACACATGGAGAAGCAATTCTAGTTTCATTGAGCGAAGGACCTTTCACTCCAGGAGATGAGCCGAAGTTTCAAGTATTTCTTCCAAAACGATTTGTTCAACTGCTACAAAATGAAGATTTGCGAGATATTCAACCGGGGACGTTGTATTTGGTATCACACGGTGTAAGCGGCAACAACTCGACGGAACTCACTCTGCACATCACGCATCCTTGTACATAATGACTTTGTTTGTATTTTTCTGTTTGTATTTCTAGTCATCAATGTTAGACTTTAGCTTATTGTATTGTAAGATAAAGCTGTTTAATAAAGAAAATATAAAAAATATAAAAGAATAAAAAAAATAAAAACAGCAACACAGCAGTATATTATTTTATATACTGCTGTGTTGCTTTTTTTTAAATTCAAATGGATGACCTTGAACTTTCATTCAGGGTTAACTTATGAAGAGGTATAAAAGAGAGGGAGCAGTGAAGTTAGTCTCAGTCTTGTCTAACACACGCTGCAGCTAACATGTCGGTGCCACCTATGAACAATTTATTTTTCGATAACAATTTGAAGACATATTGTTGCGAGTTACAATGTTTTAAAATACCAGGCGATCAAGTTGACGGGAAAGCTTGTCGTAAGTGTAAGTGTTTTAGCTATTGCATATGTAGATGTAAAACGTATCAAATGAACCGACAAGATAAAATACAAGAATTACGCCGAAGGATTGCATTACTGTGGCGGCGAATGTAGTAGCAACCATCTGCCTCGCACCAGCTGCCACCTGCCGCCTGCCATCTGTCGTCCGCCATCTGCGCCGCCCCACCACACTTTTACCCCCACTTTTTTGTTTGATACCAAAACGCTAGCTAGCGAATAGTCAGTACACCTCCGGCTCTTGACCAGTGTACATCGAGCTCTCTGTTGAAATGTCCATCAAAATTAGGTGTATTCATTATGACTCTATTCATCTGGCGACTTTCCAAGACCTCGAGGTTTTTAATGAAGAGTTAAGACTTCTCATTGCGTCCGGCTACGATTTATCTTTGGAACTTTACGCATCAAAAAACAACATGGACTCTGCGCAGGAATCGAAGTATCTACCGTCTTTCATCAGAAAGCGAAGTGATGGCCGCAACTCGTCCGGATCAACAACATCGATGACAACAAACAACGGGGAACTATTGTAAACATGAATTATTGTAAATAAAATAAAGTAATATTTGTAATAGTACTACCTTGCACTCGTATCATTCGATTGCTTCATTCGATTGTTTCATTCGATATTTCTTATCGATTAACTATCGAATCACAATCGATTTTACGAGTGCGAGGTAGATTTTTTTTTAAAAAACTTCACCGTGACCTTGAACTTTGAACTTTACCTCATTACGTCACAAAACCACCTACGTCACTGGCTCAGCCTCAGATGACGTATTTATTCACTCAGCGCATCCGGTCACTGACCGGATGTGACGTCACTTCCGGCGCAAAACCCGCAAACCCACACTACTGAGAATAATTACTATTTTAAATATTGAATGTTTGTGAATATATTTCCTATGAATCTTGTTAAGTGGCATAATGTGTCATTCATTGGAAATTCGCTGAGTTTGCAGGTTTGCTGCGACGGGGGTATCATATATATTTCCCTATATCTTTCATATTATTCAAATTTCCAAGAAACGGTACATTTTTAGCCTGTGGGTCTATTTGACGTCATTAGGAGGCACGATAAGTTTTAAAATGAGGGGTAAATCATGGAATTTGATAAAGTAATAAGGAAGATCTCTCGGAGTGACAGAAAAACAGGCTAGAGATATAATATATAAGATTAATTTATAATATTAAAGAATATTTTTGATGATTCAAGGTATATACGTGTATTGCGCTAGTGTTTTTTATGTAATACTAAAGAACCCCCGTGTAGCGCAAAACGCCACTTGCTCGCTTTGCTCATAATGAGGACTTCCTATTGAATTTATTAGTTTTTGCGAATTTCCCCTATAGGGAAGAAGCTATTACCGTAGTCGACATGGTAAGACCCAGGCCCGGGACCATGATAACTTTTCGTTTTGAGGTCCCCAGACCCCAAAAACAACATTCGTTCAAAACTGTATATATATGTATATATATATATATATATATATATATATATATATATATATATACACAGTATTATAGTATAGTATATATATATAGATATATATATACAGTTTTGAACGAATGGTGTTTTTGGGGTCTGGGGACCTCAAAACGAAAAGTTATCATGGTCCCGGGCCTAGGTCTTACCATGCCGACTACGGTAATAGCTTCTTCCCTATAGGGGAAATTCGCTAAAAGGCTTGAAGAGGACTATATCTGTTACACGAGTGCTTACATGAGTACGTCATCAAATTAAAAAAGTTTTTAAATATATGTATGTGTAAAAAAATACGAGTTCCTAAAAGAGGAAACAACAAATAACGAAAATTGATCTCAGTAATCTGAACAGAATCATTACACTTAAGAGGAATCTACTATCTAAGAAAACGAGACTCATTTAAATAAACCACTCCTGAGACAGCCTAGTAGAATCTCTAAATATGTAGTTGTCACTTTATTTACTCGTCCATATATGTTAACAACTTCTTTATCAAGGTTTTGTTAAACAAATTCCATAGATTGTTTGGTTAAAAAAAGTTAAGTAATAACAATTTAATCTAAAATTTCAGTAAACTATTTTGTTTATAAAATAAACCTTTGATTAATCTAGTTTGATTTACGACAAAAAATACCATAACATGTGTTGGATTTGTTAGTACAAGATTTATTTGTTAAGGTTATATATGGTTCATTCATATATCTTTGTTATCAATAGCATATGATTAGTACAAAAAATCATGCTTAACGATTTTTAAAAGTAATTTGTCACACGTTCGAAATGTAATGCAAACATCGGGAGTAATAATTAATATACTAAAAAGTATTTTTCAACGTACATTTATAAGTGAAATTATAGTTTATAATTCATAATTAATATAACACTTTGGTAATAATAAGCCATATTTTTCTAGTAATGCGTGGAAAATAACTGAAAGATTTTCTGAAAAACGAATTGGTGCAAATCAGCTCTTGATCAGTTGAAAACACTGACGTTCCTTCGTTTGAAAGTTACAATTACTTTGTATAATCAATCACTTTTGTTTACTTTGCGTTTTTAAATGTGTCATTTTAACGTTGGAAAAATTTGTTAACGAAGTAATTATCCAAAAGCTAAGGAGATAAATTAACTGAACTGTATATTATTACTCTACAGTTTTACTACACCTTTAATACATACCAAAACCAAATTGGTAACACGTGCTTAGTTTGTAATTCTTATTGGCATTTGTACTACCTGAAAAATAAAATGTTGCTCAGCTTTTTAATATACAGATTACTGGAAGAAAATGTATAAGAAGAAGATGACAAGAAGCTCAGAGAGGGTTCCTAATCTCCCTTGTGGCGATTTTCTCTTCCCGCCCTGGGATGAAAATATCCAGAGTTCTTAAGACGCTCTAGTTGATTTAACAGTAATTATTCATTGAACAAAACAGTATATCCATTATAGTCCTACATACCATGGTAGTTTTACAATTTCAGCCCAAATTTATGTAGAGATCCATTGGATTAATAGGAAATCTCTGTCTGGGCAAAAACTGATCTTGATAAGCACAATGTGGTTGGAAAATATAAATAAAACACGGTTTACCGCTTAGATATAAATATCGAGTCATTTAGTAGTAGTAAATTATTATGTAATTTAAAAATAGTGTACAATATTTATGTATTTGCCCCAACCCACTTTTCTGGATTTCCCTTTTTATTTACAATCAAAACGCTAAAATCTGAAATAAAAAGTTTAGTGAATAAATTAAGCTAAGGTTTCTTTGGGTAACTATTTACAAATATATTTTTAGAAATACTGAATGAGGTTAGTAACTAACGGGTCATTGGATAGACCTATCTCAGCAAACTAAAGTATTAATGACTACTCTTTTTTAATTTTCTACTTTAGGCTGCAGCCTCAGAGGATCGTTAAATAAAAGCTGTAATACAATAAATTGTCAAATTCGAATAACTGAAACATTAATAAAGACCGCTATCGATAGTTGGACTGACATTATCTACACTCATAACATTAGCATTTTAACAACGTGCAATGCTGATTACACATACGTTTATTTTTAAATTAATAAATATCATGCTAATATTGCATAGTCCCAAAATAGGAGTTAGATATTTTATGATAAGCGTACCTTTACAATGCAAATGTTATTTGATAAATTCTTGATTGTAAATTACGTATAATTTATGTTAAAACAGTTTTGATTTTTAATTTATTTCCATATTTATTGCTGCACTTTGAAAACTATTATTCAAACAAAAATTAATTTTGTGAATTAAAGATAATAATATATGGTTTAATTTGTTTCCTTTGACCCTATTATAGGATAAATAAATATTTTATCAGAATTTAAAGTTTATTGCTGTACATTAACTAAGTAAAGCTAGATAACAGGGTCACTTAAAAAATAAAACAATTTAATTTCTAAAGAACTTATTCTATAGAGATAATTTTATATACTTCAAATTTAATCTATAGTAAATGTTGAGCATTTTTTATATTTTTGCCAGAGTCCATCAGTTCCTCCATACTTATGAAATATATATTTAAAGTAGTAGTAGTAGTAGTAGTAGTAGTATTTAAAAATGTATCTTTGGTGCCAAGGACCCTTTTTGTGTTCTTCATACCTTACAAATGTCTTTTAAAGAGTATGTCTTTGAGTTTATTCGATCAGTTATTTATCCAGATGATTCGTTTTGCAATTCGTTTTAGATATAAAAGTTCTCTTATGTAGAAAAATTTAAATTTCCAAAATGATAAAGGCTTTGTATATTATGTAAACGAATTTCTAAAAACAAACAGGTTACAGTATGCGAGGTGAGGTATGACACTTTACAATCTATTAGAGATGACCCGTGTCTATTAATGTAGCTTACTATTTAAAAAATCGTCTAAATTTGTAAGCAAAGGGCTAGTAACCAGTTGTGAATAAATGGCTGGATGCAATTGGGAGGCACAATTTACTGACAATGTAAATACGCTGACAAACAGGTTGACTAGATCTTTAAATGTTGTATGCGAAATTATAACAAAAATAAATATATTCTTTAAATTTAATAAGCTTTATTATGGTTGTTGTAATTATTACCCAGGTTTCACTTTTAATGAATTAAAATCAGTTTTAACAAACAAATCTATACCAAGCTGTTTCTAAAAGAATATCTTTCATTGGCACGGACTGCCCGACCTGTGTTATCACTAAAGAATAATAAGATATACTGGCTTATCATATTGTACTCTGGATCAACAAACGCAAAGTAAAAGAGGGACTCTCACATATATTAAACTGTAATGAACATTAACAAACTATTAGAAAATCTAAACGCAGCTGGAACTTAAAAACAAAACAAGGATTAATATCGAACCGGGAGAAAATGTTTAGAAATTCAGTCAGTTATTTTCATATTTATGCTATTGGTAAAATTAGGGGGATTCTCTTAAATACGTTAGGAGATCGCTTCCAGTTGGCTACTACCGAGGAAGGTTGCTTCTTTTATAGAGAATGAACATCCACAAATGTTCCACAGAGAAAATCAGAAATCAGAAAGTTTATTTCCATAAAAAATACAACATTGAGTTCCAACAAATCGTGAAAGATTTGTCGTTGGGTGCTCATGATTACAATGTTACCGTAAACTGGGGTAACTTGAAATTGTGGGGAAACTTGAAACAGTTTGGTAATTATTTTTCTAACGTTTTGGTAACACTGACAGATATACTTCGCTAAGTTTCACAGTGGAATTTGTGATTCAGGTTAAGTTAACAGCTATATTAAATAAATCCGAGACCTATAAATATAAGGTAAATATTTGTTATTAATATTTTTGTTTTACAAAATTGTACAAAAAAAAATTAAAAAATAGGCGTGAAAACTTTTTTTGCAGCCCAATCTAACACTGACAAGTCTATATAATTAGGGCCTAAACATTTCCTCTTTTAAACACAACACAACTGAGTGGGACGTTTGCCGCTAATTCATTCGGTTTTTTTTTCTGTGGAAATTTTTTTGATTTGATGTCAGAGGTGAGGTGACATGAAAAATCAGAGTTTTTAGCGAATTTCCCCTATAGGGTAGAAGCTATTACCGTAGGTCTCATGGTAAGACTTAAGCCCAAGACCATGATAACTTTTTGTTTTGAGGTCCCCAGATGCTAAAAACACTATTCGTTCAAATTTATATATATGTATATATATATATATATATCTATATATGTGTCCGTGAATGCGATAACTTGAGTAAAAAAGTCCGATTTCGATGAAATTTGGCTCAAATGTGTAAAATGACATTCATGACTTTAAGTTCGAAAACCAGAAAAATCGGACCATGGGAAGGGGGGTTTATGGGGATTTTAAATTTTCCAAAAATCAGTTTTTTGCATTTTTCACCCTAAAGTTTTTAAAACACTTAATTTTGGTTTAGACCATGTTATAGAGCTTAAAAAACAAATAATATGGTATTTTGAATTATTAACCTAGGTTAAGTGGTTGCGGAAAAAATCCAAAAAAACATGCTCATAAAATCTCCCATGTTAATCTTATGGGAAAAAGGTTTTTGGCTTTTTATTAGTTAATTTTACTTCAAACTTAACATTTGCTTCTAGGTGATTGGTATCACTTCAGCTCCACAAAACAATCATTTTGGTGTTTAAATTGTGATTCTACGTCCAACCGTTGCAAAGATATTCAAAGTGATAAACACAGTACGTTGTCCAATGTTATCCTTATGGAGAATAAATAAAATTTGATATCTCGATTATTTATGAATGTATATTGATGAAACTTGGTATGTGGCTTCACGTTGTACTGTAAGCCACAACTATGCTATTGATATTTGCACAAAAAATAAATGTTTTGTTGGTTGTCCCCGTAGCAGCTAACCTGCATACTCAGACCTAATGTTATTCTTATGGAGAGTAAGAAAAGTTTTATATCTCACTTAATTATGAACATAAATTAATAAAACTTGGTAAGTAGCTTCACCTGGTTGTTATATTGATAATTGCATAAAAAATCATTTCTTATCTTCCTCGTTGCAGCAAACCTGCATACTCAGTCCTAATGTTAATCTTACGCGGAATAAATAAAATGTTATAAATCACTTATTTATGAATGTATTTTTGTCAAACTTGGCAAGTGGCTTTATATAGGAGTGAGAAACATATAAATGCATTGGAAATTCGCTGAGTACGCAGGTTTACTACGACGGGGGGGTATTATATTTTATACTATATAAAACCCATTACATTCACTTTGTTGTTATCTTATTATGTTTTTATTTAATATGAGTGATGTAAATAGTTTACTTTTAATGAAAAACGATTTGTAACTATCCTCTTTCAGGGCAATGCCAAGCAACTACTATATAATGCCAAGCAACTACTATATAAATAGTTTAAGTAATCTGTTTATTATCAGTTTATTGCTTTGATACATTTAAAAAATCTTATTTACCCCTGACAATACTAACTTGCAATATAATCATTTTAATATGAATTTTTGTTGTGCATTTTTTATTAAACTATCACCCTTTTTATTTTTTTTATTAAACTAAATTTAAAAAAATAAATCTAATAAGTGCAGTACTTAAACCCAAGCAAGACCAAAGTTTTGGTGGAAAAAGTAGCGATTTAAATTAGCAAATTTAGTAAAAAATCAACTTTGAACTTGAAACTGTTTCAGGTTACCCCACCTTATGGTAATACAATAACTAGGTACACGCTCCTATGTCCGTAATAGGATGAAGCGAGGATTTTTAATACCACCATAATAGGCAGTATAGGTGCCGGATTAATTAATTAAAAGTAACTTAAATAACCTCACCTAGGCCCACATTAATACTTCGACTAGCCTACCACATTCCATTTTATTGTTGAATCTTCTAGTAGGCCTATTTAGGAGAAGAACCAAAATTGATTCACCCTGAAAAAGAACTACTTACCACATAAACATTCCTCTCAGAATAGTCATTGTGTAAACAATTTGTCTTTGAATTCTGTATTGTTAATTTGAAGTGGATATAGATAGGCCTATAGACAATAGGCATATATTTGAACAAGTCTTTAAAGCCCACTTACTTCTGGCCTACTAATGTACAACTTCAGTCAATGTAACATTTGAGAATCAGGAAATAATTATGGGTCAAATTTTTGCCAGGTAAAAAGCTAGTACAGTATCCGGTAAGACCTAGGCCAAGTGTGAAAGTATTCTCGTTGGTTTAAATCTAAACAAGCATTATCATATTTTTAACGTGTTGCAGATTAATTGACTACAAGTAACTTACCAAACCTCACCTAGGCCCACATCAATACTACAACTGGTATACCAAATTCAAGTTCGTTGTAGAGTCTAGGATATTAGGTGAATAACCAAAATTTATACACCCTGAAAAAGAACTACTTACAACAAATAAACATACATCTCAGAATAACCATTGTTTAAAATTTGTCTTTGAATAGAGTTATGTTTAAGAGAATATAATATAGGTAATCCCAGGGCTCTGAGGGGTGGGATATTTCCGGCTCAGAGCCCTGGGGTTACCATAGTAGGCTATGGGCAACAATTTGATTAAGTCTTTAAAGCCCACTTACTTCGAACCTACTAAGGCATAACTGTAGTCAATTTTACTTCCAATAATCTGTCATTGCCTTCCTTATTATCAAACATTAATGTAATGTCAAAACCGCAAATTAATATAGCTATGAATCTATGTTAGGATAACTAACCTATGACTGTTTTTATGACTTTATACGACATATGAGTTGAAAAACAAAATTTGAGTTTTGCCAAAAGCCAAAATGTTATTTGACATGACAGCTGATATAAAAAAATAATTGTTACGAAAAACAAGAACAACTAATGGCGTTTTTCCAATGGCACCAAACACTTCCGATTTAACCAAAATTACTGACACTACGATTTTTGAAGACAAGATATCAGCACTTTCAAGTCTCACGCACAAAATTGTGGTAAATTATAACTACCATTAGGCTATATTGATCCGTTACTGCTACAAGGTAATTTTTATATAAAAATGAAAGTTAAGAACCTCCTCTTTTAATTTATTGTCAGAATCACAAATTAAGAAAAGTTAAATATTAAACTGTGTTTAAAATAACTAACCTATGAATATATAATACTGAATACATAATTTTGATTGTTTTAAAACGAATAAATGTGGAATGATTCTATTTAAAATTCTTGATTCAAAACTCATTTATTCGCAAACGCCATTAACTGAACGACTTATACTGAACTGACTGGCCACTGCCGGCCAGGAGACCATAGACCACAGACGACATAATCAGTTGTTTTGGTTAGCTGCTATTGTCAACATCCGGCCGTAGTCTGTTTGACTGCAAAATCAGTTGAGCAACTGTTTGCTTACCACCTACTTCCCAACCCAAGAATCATCTGAATATTTCCGGAAAATTAAAAAATATAAAATACCAAAATAATAATCCAATTATATTTTACTACCACCCTTTTTACAATTAATAGCTACCCTGAACATTTCAAAGCAATTCATTCAACCGTTAAAAAGGAGTTAGCGTAACAAGAGTGTGACTAAACACGAGTATGAAGGATTCAACTCGCTTCGCTCGCTTCATCCAATTAATAACAACATATAACCAAGGAAATACAGCGCTCTAGGCAACGGTGTACAAATTAACATAATTTTTATTATCTTCTAATTAATCATTAAAAATAAGTACATAAATCTAATAAAGTAACACCTGACCCAGCAATATTAAGAAAACCTATCAACTTAATTATGTGACATGAAAAATGTATAGCACTAACTTTCGTTCGTAGTAAAATAAATAAATACAAAACACACAAAAATATATAAATACTACGGAATACAATTATTGGCACTAAAGTAAAACCTAACCATCCACTACATTTATAAACAGCTACTTATCCCACAAATAGTTCTGAGCATACTGCTGAATTTAAAACCCTAGGAATCTAAAACCTTCAATCTGCCTGTGCCGTTGGGCATATGGAGATACGTACTCACTCACACATTCATACACATACACACTATTTTAGTAAATGATGGAATACTTTTTATAATTTTTACTCAACAACCGACAAATTAAATCAGATTTTATGACATTAAAGACTCTTGAATTTTCCAAATCTGAAGGCTAACTTACTAAAAATCTTTGGAACTATATAACCTAAAGTATTTTTACCATATGTATTACAAAATCTTGGAAATTTATATTTCTCTAGGGTTCTAAACATGTATTGTTCTTTTACGTTTGGTATTTTAAAATTGTGTTTCTTGTAAAATATTTTGATGATTTTATATTTGTAGAATTCTCTTGCGTACAGTGTATTATACATTTTTAATATACTGGATACTGCCATTTTTAATATACTATCATACTGCGTATGCATTTCTGGATATTTTACTTTAGAAATCATTCGTAAAGTTTTCTTCTGCAAAGATTCTGTACGACCTAAGAACTAGTCTGATGCAGAACCCCAAATTCCTACCCCATACCGAATTACTGAATCAAACATTGATTTATATACTATAACAAGAGCTTGATAGGGGAGCGTTTTTATTAATTAACACAGATTGGCAGTGACAGGTTTAAGTTTATTTACATCCGAGTTTATATGGTAATCCCATTTTAATTTGGAATTAAATTAAATTAAATTAATTAATTAATTAAAATTAAAGGTGAAGTGAACTTTGCTATTATATCTACTGTTTCACAAACTTGGAAAATAAAACTGGAAATACTCGATTCAGATAATGTGCACTATCTTTTAAGTTATACACAAGACACAGCAAAAATCAAGGACTCTGCGCATATATCATTGGGGAAAACTTATAAAATGTATTGTTAATAAAATAAAGAAACCTGACAAGTTAAAACCACTACCTTGCAAAGGTTGTATTCGATAGTTTTTCATTCGATATCTAATATTGAATCACTGCCATCGAATCAAACTTGTGCAAGTTTTCTTTATTAAAATATCCTCAGTATGACTTTGAACTTGACCTACCTCACCGTGACGTCATCAGATACATCATCAAATACGTCACCGTGACGTCATCAGCTACGTCAACTGTGACCTCATCAGCTACGTCACGAGCTGTAAAACACCGCAAGTAATTAATTTGGCCCAGAATTCCCAAAACTACACTACTCACATTAAATATATTAACAATTTTGCTACATAATCCCTCAGGGCTGTTGAATTGTTTTAAGCCTAACCAATTTACTTCCGACAATTTAGCTCTAATCAAATAGTTATTGATTATTCAATTTTCCTGACTCAAGGATGTTACAGCTTGATCCGCTCTTGAGGTAAACGAACACCCATCAAATAGTGGTCTGTGGGCTTATAGTTGAAAACGGCGGTATTTAAAAGAGCGGGATCGGCCCTTACGTAAATATGATCCAAACAAGACTTAACTAGAACGACGTCTCAAATGTCTTCCCAAGTGTCAAGAGTTATGCATTTTAGCAATCCAAACGAAGCGAGAATAGTTTCATATTGAATTACTGTATTTTTGTGTGACTTATTTAAATTAATATTTACATCACCTATTATCATAAGCCAGTTATTTGTATCTACAGCATTGATAAAATTGTCTAATATTCTCCAAACCATTTTCTTTCATTTGAATTTGGTGGTTTATAGATATATAAAATATTTTAAGATTTTTATGAAAAATAATTATGTTTATAACTTCATACTCAAAATTTGTAAGTATTAAGGTGGGATAAACATCAATTTCGGAAGCCGAATACTTTTCACTATCATATACTGCTAGACCTCCTCTTTTCCGTGCAATTTCAACATATCACTTAGTAAATTAATACTTTACAGAGTTTTAGTATTCAGTAGTAAAACTAACTCAATGTTATGGCTGAAGTAACAAAGTTGCTCTAAATTTATCTAAAATGTATTTCTTAGAATTTATTTTACCTGAAATGTAGTTTCAAAATTTCCTACATAATCATAATATGAAATCACCCGTGTTTGTTATCATAGCACTTAGCAGTTACCATAGCCCCGTTTGTTTATTTGTGCATATGTCCCTCCATACTTCCAAAATACACAAATAAATGTGTAGAACATTGGCGGATTGTTTACTCAGCCGGTGTAAACAACTTTATTAGTGTGGGTACCAACGGGGACGAAACGAGAGTTTGTGTTTAGATACCTTTTATACAAACTGTCTGCGGTTTATATAAATGGCAGACAATATGTGAACTAAAAGAGGATGTTTAAATTCATCCCATTTATGCACTGGATTCAAGCGGATGTATTATTAATGAACTGTAAAACACGTGTTTTACCACAGCAACAAATTGTGGATAAAAACAATTTGATATTATTCTGAAGAGAATCCTGTGGTATATTCAAATTATTTATTTCCAAAGTTTACAACAAACAGTGATTACATTAACTAAATGTATTCCCAAGTAGATATGCACAGAGACTTCTCGATCCACTGCATTTATTAAAAAACCACTTTAATCTATTTTCGCCACACTATAACGATTTGTGATAAACTATGATTAATCATTTGTTATCAAATTTAATTTGTGATATAACTAGCAAGTAAATGTTAGAGGACTACGAACACATTTTTATTTTAAAATCTAACACAGGTACCTTTCAAAAACATTTCAATGTGCAAGACATGAAATATAAGGCTTCATATGTCCCTGAATGCCTTAAAATTTATATTTCAAAGTTTTATATTTCTTATATAGAAGAATAGTTTTAATCCAGATGGTACCCGGACATTAGCTTTAAATTGTTACACCTGTGGCAGTGCTTGACCTGAATTTAATATATATTAGGAGTGGATCAGTGATTTATTATTGAAACTACTTGTAAACAAGGATCAGTAGTGTTAAATGATTTAACTCTCAAAATCACTTTTACTATTGACTGTTTACAGGATTTCAAAATAGTTACCTCCTTTCATCACCATCAAACGTGTGGAGATCAAACACTATTACTGAAAACTTCATCAATATCCTTTTATCAGCACAATAACCTTATTACTTTATGCTTGGGGCTTTATACTCTTTACGGGCTTTCGTGGAAATCTATGAAACTTTGCTCAAACAATTACCAAAAGCAGTATGACAATTTTTTTTAAAGCCATTATTTTATATCGTCCTTAATATTCAAAAAAATTGCAACTAATTACTTTCCTTTACTATGATTTTAAAAGTATTTTGATATTTTTTTTTGTGATATATAGAAATATTTTTAACCCATCTAACCCTGAATGAGACATGTTTGGCTGTTAAATTAGTCTCTCCAAAATTATTTAATAGTGTATACTGTAAGAGACTTTAAATTTTCCTAAAATCATTTCCCTTACAATTTCTAACCAAACTAATGAATCTTTCCTTCCTCGGACATTAAACCTTTCTAAGAACAAATTCCTTTCTCAGACAATAGAGCCAGTAAACCTATCCCTTTTGACCCTGAACCCTATCACCATGAGATCCATCCACATTGCACAGTACCCGTGAGAAATGCTGATACAATACTAACTCCAACTAAAGACCTCCCCATATCATATTGAACCAATAGCCTTCTTCCTCTCCATGAAAAATTATACTTAGACAGCCAATGACAACGATCCACAGCTTTGGAGTGGAAGGGGATGGAAGGAAGATGAAGAAAATTAATTTAGTCTGCTAACATCATCCTAGAACAATGTATTAGAAAGTTTCAGTGACTAGTAGTGCGGGAGTGATGGCCTTGTGCCAAAAATGGGCAATTCGAATTTAAGTGAAGTGTCTGTGTAGTGAAAAATCTGGATAAACCCAAAAACCCAAGTAACTCTTTTAAATTAACTCAAAACGCCTTATATAACAATGAACTGGTGAATTTAGTAATCACATTATGTTTTCAACCTTTTAAATTGATAAATGATTTAGCTCAATGCAGAAAATATGAAACAACTCTATTATATTTGCATTTAATTTAAAATGGTTTGTTCAAGTAACATTAAAGTCACAGAAGCTTAATATAATTTAAAATTGTGAGAATAATGTTTGAAATGTGAACTTTCATTAATTTGTTTTATTTTGACAGTTTATTATAACTATAAATTAAACCTTCATGTATATTTATATACAATCGATGACATAGTTAATTCATTCTTAAAGGAAATATATTTTAAAATCCTAATACCAATTTAATTATCTCTGAAAACATTCACAAGAGTTAATAATTATCAAATTGTTGTAACTGTATATTTTGATTTATATTATACTTTTTATTGATCAGAAACGTAGCATTCAATTATTTCTGATCCTAAACTCTCCAATCAAGTGATCAGTAGTAACCTCTCACTATTGCCAAGTGCTCTCAATTTTATATTTACTTTAAGTATTAATTTTTGTACAACCTAAGCGGACTATCTTACAATACCCACTTATTGAGAAAGTAATTGCAGTGTGAAAACATTACGGGTGATTAAGTTATTGAATAAAAATGTGTTTACAAACAAATAAATTCAATTAAAAACACCAGACATATTACTTTTCTTAATGCAACATACTAGTTGAATTAGTGGAGTATTATCTAGCACTGTTATTTTCAAAGTAACTCTAATTTGAACTCTAAGGATTTATTTTATGGACGTGAAATAATCCGATAGTTCACAACACAGTTTATGGCTAAAATAAAAGGCACATTATTCTAAAAATTATTGAATCAATCCCTAGAATAATTATAGATGCAGACGTCTAGGCACAGGGTAGAGTTTTAAGAAAGAAAGGATTTGTAAATAAAATTGCATCCTTTGCTTCGGTCTTCGTTAGAAATGTTTAAAAATATTTATGTATTTATTTAAAATCTGAACAAGGTGTATTTTTTTGAGCTGTCTGAAAACTGAATCGTGAATAAGATTTCCGGATTATTGTTCCAAAGAGGAAAACATCCTTTTGTATTGCAAGGATATTTCGAGGACTCTTTAAAAGGGTAGTCAACCCTCTACTTATTTATATAGCCTACTAGAAAAAGGTATTCCTTAGGGAAATCAGTCAGTGAATAACGGATTTTGTCATTACAGATACAAAACAATTGCTTATACTAAACTTTACATTGTGAATCTAAACTGGGTGACCTAACTGCAGATTCGTAGGATTTCCCCATATTACAACATTAGTACACCGTAAATAAAACGGTGGAGGGCAATATTGTTTAAAGTGATGCCATTCCGTAATTACTAATCTTCAATAAAATAACCAAAGTGACATGTTATAACATGCTTTACTTATTTTTTGTCTGTGGAGAGCTTTGATTCAGTAACTTATACCCTTAAATCCATGGTTCATTACATAGTTTTGAATTTAATGGAGTTCTGCTTTAGAGATTTTACTAAAAAAACATATATCATGAGATTATTAGGTTACCACTGTTCAGTCCAAAATATTATAACTTCACTCTTAGCTCAAGTTATTCTGCCGAATTCAGATTGAAATTTATTACTGACAGTATAACTACTTAGCAACATTAACTTAGTTTTTCAACAAACAAACTCCTATCTGTTGAATGCAAAAATACTTAATACTTACTTACTACTGGTGCCTCAATATCCGTCAGTAAAAGATCACTACATTACACCTTGAAAATACCCACAGTAGAAGAAACCACAAGGAAACTGCACAGCAAATGTAAAATAGAACTATACGTAAAATACCTATTGCGACAACTGTCAAAGCACCGTTGTGTAAACAGACATACGTAGGCGTAAAGACCTACTGAACTGAATTATTATTCTTTCCGTCCCAATAAAACTGGAGTTCTATCTTGTATGAGAACTAAAGATATTTGTTTCCATTAAATTTTAAATAAATAATTGTGTAAAGTAAAACGTTGAACTGAAACCCAAATAAATTCAGGTATGAAAACTGTAAAATTATGAACACAAAACACGTTAGTATAGCTGAGGCATTTTTTAAACATGGTTTATACTCTAAAAAGATTTGCAGCCGGGCAGCAGTTTAATGTGCACCAGTCCTTTTGGTTCATTGGCGCATGTCTTTTTTTAAGGGGTGAGCCGTTACATTACCCTATATGGGCTTACAGTACTGATCAAATGTACTAGTCAGGTGTGAGATTCGAACCCACAACAGAGCCGCTACCATAGATCCGGAGTCCGTCGCCTTGTCCCATATGCCAACAATTCACCTACTCTATTTACTTCTGATCATTTTTGGACTTGTGTTAAAGAGAGTCACGTCATTGGCACCGGCTAACCAATTGCGACACAACAATGTTTACTGAAATGTATGTTTAAACATCTAAACATTTGTGTGTTGCAATTGGTTAGCAGGGGCCGATGACGTCACTCTCGAATGCATAAATAGTTTGTGATTCCTGACGTGTAAGCAACTTCTAAATATGGCTTTGAGAAAATGTATTAGTCTAGACTCTCGCGGTATTGATAGTATGTATAGAGAAGTGAAGTTCGAATCGCCCCGCTACACCTTCCAGTCGAGTTCACTCAGGACAGACCCTGAGGACATTTCTAATAACTGTCACCACTGTAATTTAACTTCTATTTTTAATTATTCTACTTTGTTTCGATCAAAATATATCACTCTGATCAAACCAATACATGCTTGTCTTGTTTTATTCTTTCCTCACTTGGATCAAGTTTTTTCCACTTCGTTCTATACCGTTAACAAAGCCTTTTGTTTACAAGATGTTCTATTGTCCTTTGATACTTGTCTTTCTATTGTTCCTAGAGATTTCTCTCTGTCTTAACAGTAACAGAAGAAAACCATCCCTCATTTAAGATCCTAGCTTAAAATTGATTGTTGAAATTATAAAATTAACTTAAAATCTACAATGTGTGAACACATAAATAACTTGCATGAACATATGTTACGAGAAATACAAATACCAATGTAGTTGGTACAAATTTGATAAAGCTTAGTACGTTTATAATGTCATATGTGTTCTATGTTGTAATTAGTTTCTAATACTTAACTTTGTTATGTTCTAGAGTATTGAATTAAACAACAACGCGCAACTTCTCTACCTTGTCAACTTTACATACCATTTCTCATTATTTTCAAAGGAAATTGTGGAGAATTCAAAATTGTATTTTTATTTACCGTCATTTCACGTTAGTTCAGTGGACTGACCCCCTATTAACACAATAAGTTGTACAAGCTTCAGTTATTTTTGAAGATTCAAATGATAAAATCTTTTACGAATTTGATTTCTAGAAAGTGGAAACTTAAAGCAAAAAACGACTACATCAAAGAAAAATGTCGGAATATTCTTAAAATCAAATAAATGTTAAATATTTGTTTGGTTTTGACAAGACAATTTAACAATGGAGCACTTTTGGATCTTTACTTTTGCTTCATGTTTTATATATTTCTTATATTATAGGTCGTCTGTAGCATTAATACGAGTCGTGTTATTAAAATGTAATCTGTATAATGCACTTGTAAAAGAAACAGTTTAAATACGTGACTTTCTATAAATAATTTATATTTGCTACAGTAACTCACCGCTATGTTACAGATGCAGTTTATGAATAATAATTTTGAACAATGTGTCTGAACCTTAAATACCCGAATCTACATTTAATTATGGAGCATAATCTTCGTGAAGTAGGTCCTAGATAGTTTTTATCATGTAGGTAGACTAGGAAAATCGTTATGAGTGGATTAACTCGCAATACTATAATCGCGTAAAGTATTGGACTTTTGCAAAAGAAAAATACCCCCGTCGCAGCAAACCTGCATACTCAGCGAATTTCCAATGAATATATAACATAACACATTAAAACACTTAATAGGATTCATAAGAAATGTATTCACAAATAAGCAATATTTAAAATATTAATTATTCTCCATAAGAATAACATTGGGGATGAGTACGCAGGTTTGCTGCAACAAGGCACACAAAATAATGGGGTTTTATGCAAATATCAATAGAACTCATCTTAGTGAAGCCACATACCAAGTTTCATCCATATACATTCATAAATAAGCGATATATAACATTTTAAGTATTTTCCATAAGAATAACATGGGGACCAAGAACCTAGGTTTGCTGCTACAGGAACCATAGGCGAAAATCTTTTGTGTGCAAACAACAATAAACCACAACCAGATCAAGCCTTATACCAAATTTTGTCAGTTTATGTTCATAAATAAGCGAGATATACAATTTTTCTTTTTCTCCATAAGAATAACATTAGACAACGTACTGTGTTTAGTACTTTCAATATCTCGGTAACCAATTGACGTAGAGCAATGATCAAAATACCAAATTGTTTGTTTTTTTAAGCTGAATTCAATGGTATAAATTAAAATTTGATTTAAATAAAAATTACATGTGAAAACCTCAAAAAAAAACATTTTTGGGGTACATAACCCCCCAAAAACCCCCCTTTGGATAGTGCGATTCGTCTGGTTTTCGAACTCGTTCAAATAAATGGTACTTTACACATTTGTACCAAATTTCATTAAAATCGGACCTTTTTTACGAGAGTTATCGTTCTTACGGACACATATATATATAAATATATATAAATACATATATAAAAATTTGAACGAATGGTGTTTTTGGCATCTGGGGACCTCAAAATGAAAAGTTATCATGGTCTCGGGCTTAAGTCTTACCATGAGACTTACTTGCAACTATAGCTTCTTCCCTATAGGGGAAATTCGCTAATAACAGACAATGCGAAGAGTTTAATTATAAATGCAATTAAATGAAAAGACAACTGTTAGGCATATGAAATCTATCGTAAACACCGTATTATCTATAACGACACATCTTTTAATTACATGAAAAGCTTGGCCAAATCTTGAACTTTGGTCTAATCTTATAAAAATCTACCATAATAATCCTACCATCTTAAAGAAATGTATTATTTCAATGAGTAATAACGTGTTAATGATACTAAATAATTTCTTTACACCATTCTCTCCATTTTTCTCTTCTACATTCGTGTAATGTGTCACTGAGGAGCCCGTGTAATTCCGCCTAATTGTGTTTATAACTGATAATCCGAAGGTAAACTAAGTAAAAAGCTTTGCAGAGTCATAAATTACCGAAATTTATTAAACTTTAGAAGTTTAGATCAAGTCTTTTATTTATTTATCCTGGAAAAAGGCTATATTCCGCGTAATTCTGTTTGACATTTTTCCTTTGGGGGAAGATGGTCCTTTTAAGAGAGCAAATACGACAAAACGCCTTTTCCTCAAATACTGTATTGTGACTTGCCAGTTACGTGGACTTGCGAGAGGCTTTCCAAACTTCCTCAATATTTTCCTCTTCCTTTCCTGCTTTCCTAACTTTGATATCGCTAAGCCTCTGAGATCAATACTTAAGAATACCTTAGCTTTTTATCATCGTAACAGAAGTTTTAATTGTGTGTTCCACGTGGTCACTAGTACTAATCTGTAAGACTCTTAACTTTTTGGTGCGTATTGTCATATTTATATATATGTATATAAATATATATATATATATATATATATATATATATATATTAGCTTGCTAGCATTTTGGAAATCTATATACTTTGTGTATCAATCTCTTGGTAATCTTCATATAACTATGGTAGGATATGTGTTTGATTAGTTGTTTCATATTTGTTACCCTTTTGACAATATGTTAAATTAAATGTAGACTTTTTTATTTTCTAACAATAGTTTATCATTGGATTGTTGGTCTGAGTGTTGTAACTACGCTAATCGAAGGACTGCCATAATTCAATACTCCAAAATTACCTTTTTAATATCTAAAAACAGTAGGAAGTTCAAACAAAATTAGTTTCTGCAAATAATTAACTTTAATCTGTTTATCATATTTTAGATATAAAAAGAGTTAATCGTTCAATCGGGTTTATTTATATGGAGGGCAGTTGAATAGTGCGTGAAATGTGAGTGAGGCACTTAAAAGATCATACAAATGCATTTTTTATATCTTTAATAAATAATTTATGATTATTATGATGGAACTATTAAGGTTATGATATTAATATATGATAATTTATGTTTCTGTTGTTTAATTATATATAGCTGTACGGAATAACAGCGAATATTGTATAATAATTTGTACCGATCTCTACTGTATACGTATAATCAGTATGTTGGTAATATCAAGCTATGTTTTATTGGAGTCTATTATTTTGTATTATTTGTCGTTGCATTAATGTAACAGCTGATCTGTGCAACAGTAGTGCCGTTGTGCATTGGTCCATAACAAATCCTACTAGGGCGGGAAATTTGAAAGTACTTAATGATCTGTATTCCTTACGATTCCAATAATTTCATATTTTAGCAAATGCATATAGATTTCAGTGGCCTTTTGGCTTTTGATAAAGTTCAATTATGTTAATATATATTTAGGCAGCTGTGCAATGTTATCAGGGACTTCCTTTGTCTTACAATAATAAAACAAATTCAAAAATGCCCAAACAATGTGTTTCAGTGTTCTCGATATACATCAGAATCAAAACCTCTCTAAAGTGTTGGGTCTTAAATGATAATGAATGATTACAAATAAAACTGACAACTGTCATGCAAAAAATAGTTTAATGTAGTAACAAGAAATCTCTTGTGCAGACTTTATTTCCGTTCCTCCCCTTATAATACTCAGTTTAAACACTATTTTTGTCCATTCTAAACCATAACTTTTAGTTGTTGGATAATTCATTCTTCGGATTCAGTTTACACAAAATACAAAAACCTCTCACATATTTATATAGGAAGTTTGGACTCTCACTGGCCCGTTGCAATTAACACATCGACGAAATTCCAGTTGACGTGTTTACCCGTAAGTATTATAAGTCCTTAAACAGACTTGAATAAAATTGTATTATTTGTAATAATTATATAATGAAAGCTAATTATACTTGTAGCAATAGGGCCTCCTCTCCGGCCCCTGGTAGGGCATAACAACTTAAACAAACGACTAAACAATTCATCAACAATACGTTTAGTATACATTTGTTCATTCAATAGAACATTTACAGTGACAATTTATTGTTTTAAAATAGTTGAAAAACACATTGGCTTTATCAACACAATTTTTGGTATGTGACTTTTTGCAGTAAAAATTGGGTTGCATTAAAACCTTCTGTATTAGCATATACATTTTAAGTTAACTATGATAATTTCTCAGCCATGCTAAACTTACAATATCGACTAATACTGTTTAAATAATATTCTATCAGTTATATTTGTATTTCAAACCAAGTAATACAACATATTAACATTTATTTTGATAATTTATCGTGTCACATTGTCTTGTATTTTTTGGCATGGCTCAGTTTCCTGGCCTGCAAGCGACGGACGAGGATTTTGATTGATGGCGTCGCTACCACCTCTTTAAAAGAAGTGTTTTTACATATTACTAAGGAAAAAGTGGAACATTTTTTATTTACAAAAGCAATATTTAGTTTAAAGAAAGCCAAACAATAATTATAAAACTTCGTATGGTCTTTATAATGATCCACGTGAAATAATTAATCACTCTCATTAGAACAATCAACTTAATAAGCCACAAGGAAACAGTTCTCCTTGTAGCTGTAAACTATTGCTGTTAATTATTCATTGGAGCTATATATATGTTCGCTTCTTATGATTGTGTTTGCATACTGAAAACTTGGCGAATAGTGAATACGGTGAATATATAAGAGGCCAAGATATGTATATTATATCTTATAAAACTATAGCGTTATCGCCATTTAGACATTGATATCATTAACGCTTATAATAAAGTGAATTGAAGTAAAGACACCTAACTGCTTATGGTCAGATTCATAAAACATGTAACTATGACTATGGGTAAATGCTTTCTGTTCGGTGAGCACTATTTCGCCTACGCTAAGATAAGGTTATCGTTTGTTACGATTGTCACGATATCGAACAATTTTATCAACCGATTGTTTGTTTGTTTTATCGCATGAATTTATAATCATTGCTTACTGCCTCATGAATTGTAACTTTCTGGTGAAACGGCAGGCTTCGGTAGCTCATTGGATATGACGTAAGATCCACGATCATGTGGTCCCGTGATCAAATGTCACATTTGATGATTACTTTTTGAAATCTCAATTTTTTGAAAGTTGACTTTACTTTGTTCGGGGTTAAATCTTACTTTTGTTGTTTATTTTTTTAGGTCAATCATATCTGTTTCATTTTACTTTTGATTATTTATACTAATCCTTTTATTTATAGGGGCCTAATTATGTTGCACAACGAACAACCACCATACAGCGCTCTGAGGAGTTAGGTTAGGTTAGGTTACTATAATTCTGTCGTGAACTGCAACCTAGTTGTTTGTTATTTTGTTCACGCAAATCCATTTGTAGATCTAATTCAACATTGTATCCACAACTATTGATTTAACTTATATCTGCTTGACTTTGAATCGAATCACCATTTATGCTTTTCCACCACAAAACAACAATCGTAATCGAAAGTTCAGTAACACAAACAAGCAACCGGTTGGTTAAATTTTTCGATATCGAAACGATAACCTCATCTCAGTGTAGGGGATTATGCAAAAAAGAGCTCACACACCAAATATATATTTTACAAATTCATTGCAAACTATAACTGATCTAAATACTTCGGTATATGTTATATTACTGTTTCTTGTTATAAATCATTTGTTCTTGAAATTACATAATGAGGAGGCATCATCTACTTCGTGGAAACCGACATTTCCCCAGTCATATTTTCAGATTGGCCGAAAAAGTCCAGTCAGATTGTTTAACAGGTCTAGAGTTATTTGTTTCACCATGGCGAGCAAAACTGTTCCACTTATTTGCCTCTAGTCTGCATGGTGTGTTCTGGTAATTTAGTTAGGTGGTATTTTTATAAATCAATAACAAATCACTAAACTTTAAACTCATTAGTGTTATACTTAGTTATTTTGTAAATATTTGTTCTATTTCATCACGCACAGAGGTCTACATTAATGAGCTGCCATAATTCGTTTATCTATTTAGACTAGGTTCCATATATTATCAGTGAATTTCCTATGGAAAGTGAACTATTAGCATGACCCGCACGGTGAAACTTAAGCCCGGGACCACCATAGAAGTTCCTAACGTGACCCCCTGAACACGTTTTGGGGGGTCGTTCAAAATTATATATATGAAATATAAAATGTATTATAAACGAAAATTCGCAAAAAACTTCTTTTTCATCATTTATATCTATCTGTTTTAATGTGTTAGTATATAAAGTCGTTTGGCATCTATACCGCAAGAAATATATATATATATATATATATATATATATATATATATATATATATATATATATATATTAGTGATGGTCAAAACCAGAAATTTCGAATCTCGAAACCGAAACCGAAACTTACAAAATCGAATCTCGAAACTCAAATCGCGAAACCCTATTTACTTGCCTGGGTATGGTTATGAAAAATAAATCCAGAAAAATTAATTAAAACTAATTATTATATATTTTGGTTAGAGTTGATCTTTCAGAAATAAAAAATCAATAATCCAAAAAAGGTGAAGGTAGACGACCGATGACAGTAGGCTTTTGACCTTTGCATCATTGATCGAAACACGGGCGTGATTTCTGTCAAAAAAACAACAATAAAGACACAAAAAATCTCAGCAGTTTCGAGTTTGATTCTCGAAACTCACCGATCGAATCTCGAAACCGAAACTTTTCGAAAGTTTTGGTGGTTTTGAGATTCAAGTTTTGGTTTTGACACATCACTAATATATATATATAAGTGTATGCACTATAGCGGTCACATTGTTTGTCCGATTTACTTAAAATTTGGTAGGGACGTTCCTTTCTATAATCAGTTGGACAAATTTGTTGGGAAAAACAATCGGAAAACTCTAAACCCCTTTTTTGGGGATTATTCTTTCAAATTTCGAGTTTTTGGCCCCAAAAAGGGTCAGAAAAGCCCCGGACGTACAATTAATGCATGAATTATGATGGAGATTAGTGAAGCGAAAGTTTTAAGCCTTCTTTCTTCATTCTAGCCTACATATTTACCGAGTTATTAAAGAAAATGTGTATCGACTAAATACAGTACGTTGTCTTATGGGGGTTTTACACTAGAAAGGCCTGTTATTCCTTTGTTAGATTACTTTTATCATCCCCAGCAACCTACTTTCAAGCCTGTCTGGACCTTCTCCTAACATTATAATGCGCAAATTGTATTCCTAACATTGCAGGTAAATTAAACCAGGAGCATCAGAACAGCTAAGAAACCAGTGTTTTCATATTTCAATAAAATTGTCATAAATGTATTTTTTTACACTGGGTTTGAGTTTTACAAGTTTTTGGGTGGAAATTCACTTCCCTCACGTCAGCGTGCTGCGTGCGAACTCGTTTACTGTAGACGCCCTCCTAACCGCCCTCCATAGGACTGAGCCCGGGGTCAGATGACTAAAAGGGCGGTTAAAACAAAGAGCCCCTGGGTATTGTCATATTAAACACTATTAATTATAAAACTCAAACGACAGTTAAATAAGTGTATACAAAATAGTTAACAAGATGCAATATTTGCATTAGATGCTATGGAAACATATGATCAACTTGTGACCTGAATGTTTTTTATGGTGCAATATCGGGACTACGGCTGCGCTAGCGGATGTGAGTTATTTCCTGGAAATAAGGTGGTTAATCCGGTGGGCGGTTAAAAGGAGGACGGTTAAGAGGATGTCTACTGTATATTTATAGTTTATTTATTTTTACACTATCCCTCTCTCTTTGAGGTTTTAGGACATGTTATCTTGCTCTATGTTTTCAGTAAAATCAAATGTTGTAATTTCACCACGACAGTGATACCAAGCTGGTTAAGTGATACTCAACGAGGTAAATATGAAAATCTAGAGGCCTCGTCTTGGGTATAAAAGTGAAGCCTACATCCTGACCGTCATTTTGCTCAGGTAAACAATCAAGACTGTCACACAGCTCGTGAAGAGAGGATCTGATTGGTTTCCATGTTGGTTGCCATGGGAGCAGAGTTGAAAAAGGGGCGACCATGTGGGCTGCACTTTTTAAACGAGACGAGACATCCAGACATATTTGCCTGGTTGGTGATACAATTAGAGTTGACTGGTTGTTTTTCAACAGCTGTTTTCTTTTATTTCATTGTTTTTATTTTAAAATACAGAAACCTACATTACAATTTTGTTTGAATGTTTAATTATTTTAACAAAATTATTTTTTCCTAAGTTGAGGCCTGTTTAGAGCACATTTATAGCCTAGCTATTAGCTAATCCTAATTTTAGTAGAAAATATTTCGTGTCATTTTTGATCTTATATTTGCAAGAAACCTTACTCATTATAAACGCAACATATTATCTTTTAGTATAGGATAACGTCTGCCAACGAATTTCAGAGGAAGCAACAAAACGCTTCCAGTAAATGTCGTACCTAGTGATGCCAAACACTGAGGAGGAATATTAAACAGCTATAGCCTCACTTAGGTTCCAAGGGCCATGCGGCGACAAAATATATCTATGATGGAAGGATGGTCAACGTAGTAACTACGGGAATCTAGAACAATTTGATATGACCGGCCCTACAACGAGCTAGGATAATGGAAAGCTGCTTATGGCAGTCTTGGTAATATTTGATAATTTCTCAGAAGGGATCAGATTCAAGAACGCTAAAGCCTTGGTTTCCTAGACTGCGCCAGACAGAGAGCGTGATACGTCATTGTGTTTGAGTCTACAGTGAAGTGGGCAATGGGGAGGGTTTCCTTGACGACGACGACGTCGCGCCAACTGTCCGACGTGACTACCCGGCGCGCCACGCCCGAGGTATCTTTCATTTGATTTCAGCGCGGCACGCCAAGCACGACGCTGGCTTTATTATCGAATGTTCTATGGAAAAGTGAACTATGACCCACACGGTTAAAATTCAGTCCGAGGCCAACGTAGAATTTGCTGTGTCCCACTGATCACGTTTTTTTTGTTTTTTTTTTGGGGGGGGTGGTGGTCGCGTTAAAAATTATATATTATAATAAACCATTATGTTACAATGGTTTATTAGGGCTATTAAAATTAGGTATCAGATAAATAACAAATATTATATTTAACAAAGTACTCTTTTTTGTATTTTTTTTATATTTCAGAGTGGCATCTTTCGTGCGTTTAGCACGTTTTCAAACTCTAACAAAAATGTAACCTCATCCACATTTAAAATACTAAACATATTTTTTTTTTTTTTTTCACTCTAGCGGTCGAATTTTTTGTCCGATTTACTTCAAATTTGGTGGGGGCAGTCCTTTCTATAATTAGTTGTGAAATTTCGATTGACAAAACAATCGGATAACTCTAACCTCTCCTTTCTGAAGAATATTTTATTGTTTATTTTTTTATTTTTTGTGCTCAAAAAAGAATTAGGAAAACTCCGAATTTAAAATAAACCACTACAATAACGAAATTACAAAAAGTAGGCCTGTGGGCCTGGTTTATACTGATTACCGAAGCACCGCGTCGCATTGACCGGCAATAATTACGCCAACTAGGAAATCACAACCACGCCCGCGTCAGCGGAAATTACGTCGGACAGATCACGCTGGCGTGGTCTAGGGAACCGCCTTTGTTTCCATCACCTCTCCTGTTAGTGAAACGTTCCAGGCGTTCAATGAATACGGGGAGTCGACTGAGGTACATAATTATTCTGCTGCCCTTAATCCTAAGCTAGGCTTGAACAGTCCATATTCTGCAGGGTACCATGCATTGAGCATTGAGCAAATTATGCACATTGAGGACAATAAGCAGAGTTTTCAAAGACCTGGCAAAGGACTTGGCTAAAGACCAAGCGTTTTAGTTCTGTGAAGATTAAACAATGGAACTTATTTCTGTGTGTCCTAATGCCCAAGCAAAGTTCTTAGAAAGTCCCATGACAATTCAATTGAATACCATACCTCCATAATATTTTCGTTGAAAATTTGAGATCCATAGGGCACAAATTAATGTAGGACCACCCTGGAATCGTAACCCATAAAACAAGACTAACATCATGAAAATCCGTTGACAAACAACAGAGTTTCTTTCGCGGACATACACGAAAAACATACGGGTCAAATCCATAATCTCCTCCTTTTTTTGAAGAAAATGTAAACACAAATCATATGTCAATGAAATCTGTATGTCTTCGACTTACTTTCAACATTTATTTATGTGTATGATAGTCACCATCTCTGTTCTAGTATCCATGGTGATGACTGCAATTTTGTGAAAGTTTTGGAAAACCCCTAAATACCTGAATCTCCATTTAACTATGGAGCATACTCTTCGAGAAGTGAGGCCTTGATAGTTTTATACCACGTTGTTAGTCTTGGAAAATATTTATGGGTGAATTAACGCAGAGCCATAAATTACCGAAATTTACTAAACTTTACAAATTTAGATCAAGTGCTTTATTAATTTATCCTGTAAAAATGCTAAATTCCGCGTAACTCTATTTAACATTTTTCCTTTGGGGGAAGAGCGCCCTTTTATGAGAGCAAATACGACAAAACGCCTTTTCCTCAAATACTGTGTTGTGACTTGCCAGTTACGTGGACGTTGCGAGAGGCTTTCCAAACTTCCTCAATACTTTCCTCTTCCTTTCCTGCTCCCGACATTGATATCGCCAAGCCTCTGAGATCAATACTTAAGAATACCTTAGCTTTTTATCATCGTAACAGAGGTTTCAATTGTGTGTTCCACGTGGTCACTAGTAGTAATCTGTAAGATTCTTAACTTTTTGGTGCGTATTTTTATACCATTGTTAGAAAATATTGAAGTCAAAATCTTATTTTACATATTGTCAAAAGGGTAACAAATATGAAACAACTAATCCAACTCTTATCCTTTCCGAAGACATATGAGGATTACAAGAGTTATATATATATATATATATATATATATATATATATATATATATATATTAGCTTGCTAGCATTTTGAAAATCTATATACTTGTGCACTATTAATCTCTTGTACTCCTCATATGTCTTCGAAAAGGATAAGAGTTGGATTAGTTGTTTCATATTTGTTACCCTTTTGACAATATGTAAAATAAGATTTCGACTTCATTATTTTCTAACAATGGTTTATCATTGGATATTTAGTCTGAGTAGTATAACTATGTTATATCAGAGGATCATAATGCAATACTCCAAAACTACCTTTTTAATCTCTAAAACAGTAGGACGTTAAAAAAAATAGTATCTGCAAATAATTAACTTTATTCTGTTTAACATATCATAGATATAAAAGAGTTAGTCGTTCAAACGGATTTATTTATATGGAGCGCAGTTGAATATCGCGTGCAATGTGAGTGAGGCACTTGAAAAATCATACGAATTTATTTTCTTTTATAGCGTTATTAAATAATTGATCTTCATTTTGATGGAACTATTATAATTATATATCGTAATTATTTTAAACTTAGCTTTTTGTTGTTTAACAATATGATGTTGCATGGAATAACAGCGATTATGGTATAATCTTTTTTAACGATCTCTACTGGATACGTATAATCTGTACTCTGGTAATATCAAGCAAAGTTTTACTGGAGTCTACTATTTTGTACTATCATGATTCCAGTAATGTAACAGCCGATACATGCAACAGCAGTGTCGTTGTGTATTGGTCTATAACAAATCCCACCAGAGTGGAAAATTTGAAATTACATATGGTCTGTATTCCCTACGCTTACGATGTTTGGATATTTTAGCAAATGCATATAGATTGCAGAGTCCTTTTTGCATTTTATATAGTTCAATTATGTTAACAAATATTTAAAATAACTGTGCAATGTTACCAGGGACTTCCTTTATTTCCCCTTTTAAAAAGTTTTTTTTGTAACCTGCGAAACTCAGAGCAACCCTTATTTAGCCCATCAAGATTCGTGAAGAGCAGACTCTTGAGTGAAGAAATTGTCTGTGTGGTGAGATCTTTCCATTTTTTTAAACTACCTATCTGGAACCACTTACAACCTATATAGCAACTTACAATCCCTAGGACTTTAAACAAACAAAAAAATCAATTCCTCTTTATCAACGATTTGTTTAATCAAAATTTAATACAAGTTCTCAACCTAAGTTAATCAAGAAGATACTTTATTTATTTGGACAAAAATAACTTCAAAAACTTAACTAGGCCCTCAGCCTAAATTTCAAGAAGAAGCTGCCATTTTGAACTTTAAATTATACACCTCAAGATCCCATAACCATAATTATAGATCGATAGTAAATTTTTATCGAATAGTTAATTTCACATAATTTGGACTTTTTTTTAAATTTCTAGTGATTTTTATTCATATGAAACTAAGTTATTCTGACCTTTAAGCCTCAGCACGATCACCCCGACCCTGTATTATAAATGACTCATGTTATAAATTATCATCTTTATGAAATATAGCTGTGTATAATACTTTGGACTTTGATATCATCTAAATTGAAAATTACATTCTTATAATTTTATTTTCTCTCCCCAACATTGTACATCTATTGTAACCCTTATTCATTTAACCATAATTTGTCTGCAATCTATAAATGTAAAATAATGAATAAATGTCCACCATTACTTTGTTAATTGTATTTATGAATTTTCATTTTAATTTAGATAAAACAGCTGTTAGACCTAAATAGTAAACCTGTGAATTTAGTCATCTAGTCAAGGATTAAGTTACGAACAGTTGAAAGGGAATATTACTGTATTTACAATAAACTCTTAGTCGAACAGTTGATTGTTAATAACCAAAATTTATTCAAGAGAGCTGTAATAGTAATAGTGTTAGTTTTGTTTCAATGGCGCCCAATTCGTGAGGCTTAAAGTAATCAGAATAACTTTGATGAGGTAATTTTAACTAGAAATAGTATAGATTTAACCTATATTTGTTTACCTACCTTGTTAAGCTAAGTTATCCACCATGTCTGAAGGTTATAATTTACGTCCCAACCCAAAACCATCTGCAAAGAACTTAGAAAATAACCCAAATGTTAGGTCCCTACGACGAGCAAATGTAACGTTAGAATCTCAAAGTGTAGGCGGCGAAAGTGAACTTAACCTTAAATCTGACAACACAACACCCATACCACATATCGAACATTCATCAACCAATGATACTTCGGACAATAGCTCCCACGACAGTTTTGCGTTATTTAATGAGCCCCTAAGTGACGATGAAACCCCAAATGATTTTGTGATGTTAATAACACGAGTAGGCCCTTTAGCAGACAGCACTGACATTAGCGAAAACGTAAACATCTCGGATTCGGCTGACTCACACATTCGCTCAGATCCCTCTCTCCCAGCAACTAGCGCTGCACAACACGTAACAGTGGACAACGGAACTACCGATAACACAACACCTGAATCGCCCATTTCCACGGCCGCCTCGGAACACGGAACGTCTCAAAACAGACAAAATAATGACCTATTACGACAAATTGCTGCGCTTTTAGAAATTAACAGTGCGTCCCTTGAGGCTAAAATAGAAAATAACAACGCATCGCTAAAATCTGCCCTTGAAATCAAAATAGAAACTAACAGTGCCTTATTTAAATCTGAACTAAAATCACATTGTGAATCCCTCAAAACGGAATTAAAATCTGAAATAATCCACATCTTTGAAGACCAAATTAAAAATTTACGCCACAATCAAGAAACTGTTCAAACAGAATTAACACAGATCCGTGACACTCAACAAGAACATACTAACAAGCTCAAGAAAATTAAAAAAGAAATCGAAACTAAGTTTGAAAACTGTAAAACTGAAATTCGACAACACTTAATTCTCGATTTAACTAAACAAGAAAAATCCCTAACAGAACAAATTAATCAGAAAACATGTAAAATCGAAAATCAACTCACATCTAAATTACAAGAACACTGCTACAATACCAGCACCCAAATCAAACAAATTCAAAATGAAAACATAAAATACATTAATCACAGCGTTCAATCCCAAACAAATAAAGTACAAGAAGCACTAATGCCTAACATAAAAGCAAACCATGCCCTAATTAATGAGAGCACATCTAAACTTCATGAATTAAATCAATCAATACAAACTCATGAATCGAAGATCGAAGATTTAGAACACCGTATTAGCACCCATCATACCACATACCCGTCAAACATTCATAATACTTGCAATGGGAACTCTGGCCTTGTACCGGACATGACATTACCTAAATTTCATGGTAGATCACACAACCCGAAAGAATATTTAGCTAAACTAAGAAAATATTATGACCGAGGATCGCTACAACTCCCACCCCAACAAAGTAAACACGAGTATCTAATCGATCTAATTGGTAACAGCTTAGAACAACACGCTTCACGTTGGTTTTGCCTTATCAAGGACGACATTAAGTCATGGGAGGATTTTCAAATCGCGTTCGAAAATAAGTATTGGAATCGGGAAGTTCAGAAACACATTAGGCAACGCCTTGAAAGTGAAAAATACCGACCTAATGGGACACTAACTCGTTCAGAATATTTTATCGAACGTGTTATTACTTTACAATCCTTCACACCCTCACTAAGCGAAGAAGAAATAGTCACATGTCTCGCGGAACATTTCAATGATCTTATACTAGATGCTCGTAGAGTTCAGAACATAACCACAATCGGTGATTTTGCAGAGTTACTCCAACGAGAAGACCTGAGGAAACCAAAAGAAAATTCCCATCAAAATGTCCCAAACTCGTCAAACCGAGATAAACGACACTTTAGCCGTGATAATTCACAAAACTATGACCACCGTAACAATCACCAGCACCAAGGATCTAACTCATACAATCCGAGACACAATTTCGACTATCGGGCATACCAACCAGGAAATAACCCACACCAATACTACAACAACTCCGGAAACCAAAACTCATACACAAATAATAGATCAACTAACCAACAACAACAATATAACCACAACCAAAACAACAATTACAGGAACGAAAGAAACAGCCCACCATTCCCTAATAAGAATTACCCCCATAATAACCCTAATTCAGCAGAGAAAAAATATCCGACTCGAGATCAGGCTCAAGTGTGTAGCACACTCGCAGAGCGCAGCATGCCTTTAAGTCAGTATCCACCAGACCAATCAAAACCATCTTTAAACCCGTAAGCACTGGACTTACTCAGAGGCCTTCTTTTAATGATGTAAATAGTGATTTAAATTCAGTATTTTCAGTGCTACCTACGAATCTCGGATGTCAAAGGCCTAACCAAAACTGCATTAATAATCATATTAATCAGAATAATAATAATAGTAATAACAAAAACATTTCCCCACCATTAACAAATGAATTAATTGTTAGTAATATTTATTGTGATCATGAATTTTTATTATCTGAGGAAACTGAAACTACTCCAAATCAAGAAGAGAAGCAATTCATAGCATGCCCAGAAATTCCCATCCAAATTAATCAAATACATTTAAAAGCTTTAGTTGACACAGGATCCAACGTATCATGTATGTCAGAGCAATGGTATATGGAAAATCAAATCAAAATAGGTAAACATGAACAATTGCCAGTAACTAACACATATATCAAGACAGCCACCAATGATAAATCACGAAGAGTATCACACATAGTAATGATTCCTCTAACTATACAAGACTACACTACTCATGTTCAAATTTTATTAATACCGAATTTAATTAGACCTCTAATACTCGGAACAGATGTGCTTAGCGAATGGGAAATGGTTATGGACTTTAATAATGAACAAATTAAATTAAACATTAATAACAATAATGTCATATTGAAGTTCGGCAAGGTAAACGAAGTTGGAATTTTATGTTATTTAATGACTAATAATGGCCATAGGCAAAATAATAATCATGATAATATAAATAATAGTAATCAATACGGGTCTACCAATAGTATAAATCGAGTGGTTAGTGAGATTTCTCCAAACATAGTAATGGAATCCAATAATAATGGTATTATCCATGATGAACAGAAGCAACAATTAAGTGATTTATTGTTAAAATTCAACAATTTATTTTCTGATAAACCTGGCCTGTGTAATGTATATCAACATTCTCTGAGAACCCACAAAATTTTAAACGCAATACATGTCCTGTCCACTTATCACATCAACAGTTTAGACGACCAGCATACTTTCGGCCCATTCCACGTTTCGTCTATGAAAAGATACATACAACCTTTGAACCCCTGAGGACATCCACATCATCTATTAACTTTACATCATTAAAGGAACCGACTTCAGTAACATCATCACATCAGTGTACATACTCCATAGTAAGTTTTAATCCCTTGTAAAATATTCCCCATAAAATACATAAATATATGATTTATACCCTTAAATAAACTGCTAGATAAACTTTTAAGTGAATTTTAATGTTCAGTGATATTAAACGATAGGAGGGGATAAAATGACTGTGAAAATTGTACAGCAAGGTGTCACGCATGAACACTTTTTCCTCTTTTCTCAGTGCAAAACATTTCGGACCCCAACCATCACAAATATAAATGAACAATATTCCCTTACTTATTCAATATGTGTTGTCTTAATTAATTGTTTACTTGTGTGTTCTCTTCCCATGTTTTGTTATGTTTCATTCTAAGTTTCATTCCATATGTTTGTATTCATTTAGATTTAATTAAATATTCATATATTTGTGTTTCATGTTTATTCACTGTCATACCGAAATAATGATTTTCATTCATTCCATCATTATTTCTGAGGGGATATTGAGACAACTCATAAACATTCAACAATAATCACTCATTCATTTCACACAATATGATATCGCATAAATAGAATAATTAAAGTTTCAAGCATATAGGCCTATTAAATATTTTGTCATATTTTTTCCCCTTTAGTTAAATGTTATTATTTTGCTTATTTTAGTTATTTATTTCATTATCACCCCTCAGAAAATTTAAATACTGATTAATTATTCATTATTTTGTGATTAAATGAAATATTTAAAGTCTTATTTCATAATTTAAGCCTACATGTACAAAATTACCTCATAATTAACTTAATATAATATAACTAAATTCAAAATTGATCTCAAACTTTCCCCCAGCTGAAGTGTTTTGTGACTAATGTATTTTGGTTCCAAGACTAATGGAAAATTGTGTTTTGAAAGTAATCATGTGAACCCCATAGCATCATCTGGAGTTTTCTGAAGAAAGAAGAGGTCTGCTGATAAAAAAATGGCTGGTGTTAGATGCTTTGATTTGAGCATTGTCTCATTCAAATAAATTTCCCCTTTTAAAAAGTTTTTTTGTAACCTGCGAAACTCAGAGCAACCCTTATTTAGCCCATCAAGATTCGTGAAGAGCAGACTCTTGAGTGAAGAAATTGTCTGTGTGGTGAGATCTTTCCATTTTTTTAAACTACCTATCTGGAACCACTTACAACCTATATAGCAACTTACAATCCCTAGGACTTTAAACAAACAAAAAAATCAATTCCTCTTTATCAACGATTTGTTTAATCAAAATTTAATACAAGTTCTCAACCTAAGTTAATCAAGAAGATACTTTATTTATTTGGACAAAAATAACTTCAAAAACTTAACTAGGCCCTCAGCCTAAATTTCAAGAAGAAGCTGCCATTTTGAACTTTAAATTATACACCTCAAGATCCCATAACCATAATTATAGATCGATAGTAAATTTTTATCGAATAGTTAATTTCACATAATTTGGACTTTTTTTAAATTTCTAATGATTTTTATTCATATGAAACTAAGTTATTCTGACCTTTAAGCCTCAGCACGATCACCCCGACCCTGTATTATAAATGACTCATGTTATAAATTATCATCTTTATGAAATATAGCTGTGTATAATACTTTGGACTTTGATATCATCTAAATTGAAAATTACATTCTTATAATTTTATTTTCTCTCCCCAACATTGTACATCTATTGTAACCCTTATTCATTTAACCATAATTTGTCTGCAATCTATAAATGTAAAATAATGAATAAATGTCCACCATTACTTTGTTAATTGTATTTATGAATTTTCATTTTAATTTAGATAAAACAGCTGTTAGACCTAAATAGTAAACCTGTGAATTTAGTCATCTAGTCAAGGATTAAGTTACGAACAGTTGAAAGGGAATATTACTGTATTTACAATAAACTCTTAGTCGAACAGTTGATTGTTAATAACCAAAAATTATTCAAGAGAGCTGTAATAGTAATAGTGTTAGTTTTGTTTCAAGTTCAATTATGTTAACAAATATTTAAAATAACTGTGCAATGTTACCAGGGACTTCCTTTGTCTTACGATGATAAAACATATTGAAAACTGCACAAACAATGTTTTTCAGTGTTCTCGATATACATCAGATTTAAATCCCCTCTAACGATTCTGTTGGTTTTTAAATTATAATTTATGAATAAAATAAAACTGACAAACATCATGCCTTAAAATCTGTGTTATTTATAATCAAAATAACAAATACTGTATCTTTGTCCGACCAAACCGTGTAAGCTGCAGGCTTCGTTAGCGCTGCTGATAAAAATCACCATTAGCAGTGAATCGGTAATGTGCAGTCTAGTTTAATGTAGTAACAAATATTCCCTTGCGCAGACTTCATTTCCGTTACTCCCCTAGTAATACTCAGATTAAACACTATTTTCGTCCATACTAAGCCATAACTTATATTAGTTTAATAATTCATTCTTCGGATTTCTTAATTCAGTTTGCACAAAATACAAAACTCACACTCGTTTATAGATGAAGTTCTCTCACTGGCCCGTTGCAATTAACACTTCAAAGAAATTCCAGTTGACGCGTTTACACTAAATACACTATTTCAATATTAAGAAGTTGTATATTATTTATAGTTATCAGTATGTAATACAAAATGTATTGTATAGAATATTTTTATTTTTATTTAACCCTCGTTTTTTAAATTGAAATCCACACATGTTTGACATAACTAAATCGTGTTTTATTAATTTCATTCATTTTAAAGTTACTTTTATAACTTAACTATTTAAATTTATATATATTATTGAATTATTATAATTAGTTATATTCATTTTAGCAAATTATCCCTATAGGGAAGAAGCTATTACAGTAGGTAGCATGGTAAGACCTAAGCCCCAGACCATGATAACCTTTTGTTTTAAGGTCCCCAAATGCCAAAAACACTATTCGTTTAAATTTATATATATATATATATATATATATATATATATATATATATATATATATATATATATATATATATATATATATATGTCCGTTACCTCAATGACTTTTGAAATAAACGCCCGATTTTGATGAAATGTGACAACAATTTGGAGAAAACATTTATTATTAAGTCGAAAACCAAATCGATCGGACTATGGGAAAGGGGGTTTAAAAAGGGACTCTCTTGATGGGGGTTTAAAATTGTCCAAAAATCAGTTTTTTATTATTTACCCTAAAATTTTCAAAACACTCAATATTGATTATAGCCATTTTATGAAGCTTAAAAAACAAATAATTTAGGATTTTTAATCATTAACCTAGGTTAAGTGGTTGTGGAGAAAAGTTATAAAAAAAGTCCATAAAATGTCTTTTTTTAATCTTAGGGGAAAAGGGTATTTATATTTTCCTCTGATAATTTTACTAAAAACTTCATATTTCTTTTTACCAATATGTTTAGCTCCACAAAACAATAATTTTGGTGTTTTAATTGTTTTCTACGTCTAACCGTTGCAGAGAAATTCAACGCTTACCCGTTGCAGCAAACCTGCATACTCGGTCCCCATGTTATATTCATATGGAGAATAAGTTTTATATCTCCCTTAGTTATGAACCTAAATTAATACAGCTTTGGTACGTAGTTTCACGTGGTTGAGTTATATTGATAATATCGAAAAAAAACACATTTCTTATCTTCCTCGTTGCAGCACACCTGTGTACTCAGCCCTAATGTTATTCTTATTGAGAATAAATACAGCTAAAATATCTCGATATGCGCAGCTTGCGCATCCCATTTTGAGAAGCGAGAATAGTAAATAGATAATAGTAAACAAAACAATGACAGTCTGTAGTTAGGTAATCATTATAACAGCTGTTTATTTAATTGAATTGAGTTAAGAAAAAACGCATGTAACATAAACCAAATAAACCACTCCTCTATTTGAATAACATGGGGACTTGGAAGGGGGGTGAATATTAAAACAAAAAAAGTCTTATTGTTTACAAAGTTTGCATGTAGCTTATTAATAATATAGATGCTATAGGCAAGTAGCTCTATGTAGTAGTGAGACACATATATGCATTTGAAATTCACTGAGTATGCAGGTTTGCTGCGACGGGGTATTATATAGTTTATATTAATTTTAATTTAACAATTAAAAAAGACAATGTTTATTAAGTGCTTAATAGACTTGAATACAATTGCATCATTCGTAATAATTATATAATGAAAGCTAATTATACTTGTAGCAATAGGGCCTCCTCTCCGGCCCCTGGTAGGGCAATAGGGCCTCCTCTCAGGCCCCTGGTAGGGCAATAGGGCCTCCTCTCCGGCCCCTGGTAGGGCAATAGGGCCTCCTCTCAGGCCCCTGGTAGGGCAATAGGGCCTCCTCTCAGGCCCCTGGTAGGGAAATAGGGGCTCCTCTCCGGCCTCTGGTAGGGCAATAAGGCCTCCTCTCAGGCCCCTGGTAGGGCAATAGGGCCTCCTCTCAGGCCCCTGGTAGGGCAATAGGGCCTCCTCTCAGGCCCCTGGTAGGGCAATAGGGCCTCCTCTCAGGCCCCTGGTAGGGAAATAGGGGCTCCTCTCCGGCCTCTGGTAGGGCAATAAGGCCTCCTCTCAGGCCCCTGGTAGGGCAATAGGGCCTCCTCTCAGGCCCCTGGTAGGGCAATAGGGCTTCCTCTCAGGCCCCTGGTAGGGCAATAAGGCCTCCTCTCAGGCCCCTGGTAGGGCAATAGGGCCTCCTCTCAGGCCCCTGGTAGGGCAATAAGGCCTCCTCTCAGGCCCCTGGCAGGGCAATAGGGCCTCCTCTCAGGCCCCTGGTAGGGCAGTAGGGCCTCCTCTCAGGCCCCTGGTAGGGCATAACTTTTAAACATATGACTAAACAATTTATCAACAATAAATAATACGTTTAATATAAAATTGTTCAAGTAATAGAAAATTTTCAGTGACAATTTATTGTTTTAAAATAGTTGAAAAACACATCGGCTTTATCAACACAATTTCTGTGTGTGACTTTTTGCAGTAAAACTTAGGTTGCATTAAAACATCCTGTATTGCATATCAATTTTAAATTAACTATGATAATTTCTCAGCCATGTTAAACTTCCAGTATCGACGAATACTGTTTAAGTAACATTCAATCAGTTATATTTGTATTTCCAAGTAATATAACATATTAATATTTATTTTGATAATTTATCGTGACACTTTGTCTCGTATGTGTTGTCTCGCTGCTCAGTTTCCTGGCCTGCAAGCGACGGACGTGGATTTTGATTGATGGCGTCGCTACCACCTCTCAAAAAGAAGTGTTTTTACATATTACTAAGAAAAAATAGGCATATTTTTTTATTTCCATAAACAATATATAGTTTAAATAGAACAAAACCGCAATCAAAAAACTTCGTATAGTAATTGTATTGACCTAAGTAAAGTAATGATTAACTCTTAGTAGGGTAATCAACTTAATATGCCTCAAAGAAACAGTTCTCCTTGTAGCTGTTAATCATTCGTTAGAGCTATATATTTTGGTTTTTATAATTGTGTTTGCTTGCAAAAAACTTGGCGAAGAGTGAATACGGTGAATACCTAAGAGGCCAAGATATGTATAGTATCTTATAGAACTGTATTTTAAATTCACCTAAAAGTTGAGCTGTTTGCAAGCCTTACCCATGTGATAACCAACGTTCATTATTTATATTCAACTTAATTGGCATAAATCAATGTTATATCGTGTTAGGTATAAACGACTCAACTATTTAAAAAAAATAATTACAGTTAAAATATTAAAAAGGAACGATTAAATATATTTTACGTGTATGAATTCAAGAACTTTATAAATACATCTGTAAAATAGATTCAACTTACAATAAAAGTATCTATTACAGGTTGTATTTGATATACTGATTCATTAATCTGTTTGTTTTATAAGTTATATATATTTTAGTTAGCTTACCTAACAAATCATATTTAACAAAGATTCGTTATTATTATTATTATTATATTAGGAAATTATTTGATAAAATAACGCTCTTTATTTATATTAATCTTCTACTCATAATTGCAATATTAGTTTAAATATTCAAATACTAATTCCAAGGTAAGAAATTGAGTTCTATAGGAATCATATTTATTCGAGTAGTTAGAAAGGGTACAATAAAAAATATATTGTAATAACATACTACAGGTCAATGTGAATTTTACATATATTTGTAAAGTTACGAGTAATTAACGAATGGTGCGGATTGCGGTATGAAACACGGGTTAGGCTAATGACAGACACATGTTTATATGTAAGTAAACCATTTAGCAGTTTTATGTTTATAAATGAAATATTTCATGATATGCTGCAAACCGTTACTGAACCACATTTATGAAAGTGTAAAAACCATTGATAATAGTAACTGAACCAGAGAAACGCTTTATAAGGCGTTGTTTAATTTTGAACGCTGAAAGAAAAAAGTCTACAGGGTGGATTAACAACTCTCCTTTCTCTTTCTTTACTGAGAATCTTTTATCCCTCTTCAAGTATTAATTCCCTGAATATTAGGAATTTGCGCACTGTTTTATATTGTAGGTTTTAGGTGGCATGTAACGTACGCATTTAATAGTAATAATTCCTTAAACTGCGGTATTTCATTTTTGGAGTAGCAATTAAACATATTTATATTTCATACGTGTCATTAATTTATTAAAGTTATTTTTTTACAATATACAAAACTTAATTATGTGATGTTTGAGCTATAGTGACACTATGAATGGATTCAGCTATATTCATTATTGCACCATTACATTGAAAAGGCAATCCATCAGAGGCTATATGTTTTAACTGTTTATTATTAATAATTTATGTAGAAATGTTTCATCGCTTCCTTGAAATTATAGATTTTAAATATGTAATGTATTCAAACAAATTTACCTGCATTCAAAAATTATATCTGCAACTGATTGCAACCATAACATACACAATAAACCATTCAAATTTTATATGAGCTAACACAAATCAAAATTGTCTGTCAAACTGACACGCAGTGGCATACTGTCGTAGTTGGGGGCCTGGGGTGGTGGATGTATTTGTAGGGGCCTATATATACATTAGGGGTTGAAGAGGGGGCCTATTCATATATATATGTATACTATGTATTAGGGGCGTGCGAGTACTCAAAATTTTAGAATTTAAATAGTCAACTGAACTCAAAATTTTAAAAAATACTCGAAAGTTCGATCGAGTATATTTCCCACCATCCCGCCAATCTTTTAACGATCATGGCCTGCCTTTTAACGATCTTTTAACGAATATTGTTCAAATAATTTCAACCTGAATTCTTCAATAAATAAAACGAATTGTAAATTAAAAGGACGATTTATAATAAATTATTTTAACCATAATATAGAACAGACTCCAATCACAGGCCAACGATAAAAAAAAAACTTGTTTAGTAAAAATACCTCATTTCTATATTATTTTACGGTGCAGAATGCAAATTTGATACTTAAAAAGCTTTAACACCCACCATTTTTTCAGATGTTATGAATTTAAACAATTTTTAAAGAATTGGATAACTTTTATAAAGCTAAAATAATTTAAAAATACCCCCGTCGCAGCAAACCTGCGTACTCAGCGAATTTTCAAAGCATGTATATGGGTATCACTACTACCTAGATCCACTTACGAAGTTTCACAAAAATGCATTCACTAATAAGTGATATAAAGCATTGTATTTATTCTCCATAAGAATAACATTATAATTGAGTACGTAGGTTTGCTGCAACAAAGAAAATAATAAATGTGTTTTAGCGAATTTCCCCTATAGGGAAGAAGCTATTACCGTAGGTCTCATGGTAAGACTTAAGCCCGAGACCATGATAACTTTTCATTTTCAGGTCCCCAGATGCCAAAAACACCATTCGTTCAAATTTTTATATATGTATATATATATATATATGTCCGTAAGCACGATAACTCTCGTAAAAAAGGTCCGATCTTAATGAAATTTGGTACAAATGTGCAAAGTACCATTTATTTGAACGAGTTTGAAAACCAGATGAATCGCACCATCCGAAGGGCGGTTTTTGGGGGGTTATGTACCCCAAAAATGAGGTTTTTGGGGTTTTCACATTTAATTTTAATTTAAATCAAATTTTAATTTATACCATTGAATTCAGCTTAATAAAACAAACAATTTGGTATTTTGATCATTGCTCTACGTCAATTGGTTACCGAGATATTGAAAGTGCTAAACACAGTACGTTGTCTAATGTTATTCTTATGGAGAAAAAGGAAAATTGTATATCTCGCTTATTTATGAACATAAACTGGCGAAATTTGGTATATGGCTTGATCTGGTTATGGTTTATTGTTGTTTGCACAAAAAAACAATTTTTCGCCTATAGCTCCTGTAGCAGCAAACCTAGGTACTCGGTCCCCATGTTATTCTTATGGAAAATACTTAAAATGTTATATATTGCTTATTTATGAATGTATATGAATGAAACTTGGTATGTGACTTCACTAAGATGAGTTCTATTGATATTTGCATAAAAACCCATTATTTTGTGTGCCTTGTTGCAGCAAACCTGCGTACTCATCCCCAATGTTATTCTTATGGAGAATAATTAATATTTTAAATATCGCTTGTTTGTGAATACATTTCTTATGAATCCTGTTAAGTGTTATAATGTGTTATGTTATATATTCATTGGAAATTCGCTGAGTATGCAGGTTTGCTGCGACGGGGGTATTTTCCAATTATCAATATAACTCAACCAGGTGAATCTACATACCAAGTTTTATTAATTTAGGTTCATAACTAAGGGAGATATAAAACTTTACTTATTCTCCATATTAATAACATGGGGGCCGAGTATGCAGGTTTGCTGCTACCGGGACAAATTAACAAAAAACTATTTTTTGTGCTAATATACCACAACTAGTTGAAGCCACACACCAAGTTTCATTAATGTACATACATAAATAATCGAAATATAACATTTTATTTATTCTTTATAAGGATAACATTGGACAACGTACTATGTTTAGCACTTTGAATATCACTGCAACTGTTGGACGTAAAACAACAATTAAAACGCCAAAAAGATTGTTTTGTAGAGCTAAACTGATTAATAGAAAGAAATGTGGAGTTTTTAGTGAAATTACCTGAGAAAAATCCAAAAACCGTATTCCCTTAAGATTAACATAGGAAATTTTATGGACACATTTTTTGACTTTTCTCCACAACCACTAAACCTAGCTTTATGATTCAACATACTGAATTGATAGTTTTTTAAAGCTCTATAAAATGACTACAACGAAAATCTAGTGTTTTTAAAATTTTAGGGTAAAAAGTAAAAAAAACTGATTTTTTGAAAATTTTAAACCCCCATAAAACCCCCTTACCATAGACCGATCGATCTGGTTTTCGATCTTAAAGTCATAAATGTTACTCTCCACTTTTGTGCAAAATTTCATCAAAATGGGCGCTTCTTTCAAAAGTTATCGCGGTAACGGACGCACACACACACTCACACACACACACACACACACACACACACACACACACACACACACACACACACACACACACACACACACACACACACACACACACACACACACACACACACACACACACACACACACACACACACACACACACATATATATATATATATATGTATATATATATATATATATATATATATACATATATCTATATTAATTTGAACGAATAGTGTTTTTGGCATCTGGGGATCTCAAAACAAAAAGTTATCATGGTCTCGGGCTTAAGTCTTACCATGCCACCTACGGTAATAGCTTCTTCCCTATAGGGGAAATTCGCTAAAAGGACAATGGATGTAGATGACGTTGGTAGCACTTCTGAAACATATTTGCTGGCTGGCCAAAAAAGGTTGTAGCTCTTAACAGCTGATGTTTTGTTTACTGTCAACCTAACCTCACGTTTTCTGTACACAATGTCTAATCGCGGTTGTAGAAACTCTGCCGGCATTTTTTGTTATATTTATGGCGAGTTTGTGATTAAAAAACACCAAAGAAACATTACAGACTTTGTAAAAAAGGGAACTAAACTTGGTGATCAGGAAAAATCTTGGGCGGCAAATAAGGTATGTTATGTATTTGTTGAAGATCTAAGAAAATGGTCAAAAAAGATAAAAATCTTTAAATTTGCTGTTCCTATGATATGGAGGGAGCCAAGAAATCATTCTGATGAGTGTTACTTTTGCAGTGTTGATACTACTAGTCATAACTCAAAATAAACGGTATCAGGAAACTGACACATAATTTCCCCCTTTTAGCCAAACTTTAATGAATAAATTACTTTTAATTTACTAAATATAGAATACAAAGCACGGTCGAATGTACAGAAAATCTTGTAGACAAGTTGTTTTCAAAAATATCCACCCAAATCCCTGTTTAGGAGGAACTACATAATCCATCGTTACACACGTGGTTTTAAGAGGGGAAATTCCCCCTATTCCCCCCTCAGAGTTATTAAGGGGAAACATATTTCGAATTTCCCCTGTTGGTCAATGCAAACTTGTCAAGCATATCAAGTTTGAACAAAATTGATCAGTAAATAAGAGAGAAATAGTAATTTTTGTATTCCCCATAAGAATAACATTGGGCAACGTACTAATCCACGATATCTCCAGGTGTTTTTCATTTTTTGGAATTTTTGATTTTTAAGGGTAATTATCCCCCTAAAACCGCCAAAAAACATGAAAAATCAAGATTTCCTAAAAACGGCTCTAACGATTTTGATTAAATTCTAGTCGTTTGTAGGAATTTAGTTTTCCAACAAAATGAAACTACCCACATTTCTGTAAAAATTCGTGTTCAGAAATTACAAGACTTAAAATATCAAAAATTCAGTTTTTTATTTTTCATAAAAAACATAAATATACAAAATATTACTATTCACCATTAAATATAGCTCAAAAAACTAAATAATTTAGTATTTTTAATTTCTATTCTACGATTACTGGTTGCGAAGAAAATTTAAATTTTCATTTTGCGGTAACCGCAATATGTTGTCCAATGTTATTCTTATAGGGAATACAAAAATTACTATTTCTCTCTTCTTTAATGATTAATTTCGTTAACACTTGATATGCTTATCAAGTTAGCATTGACAAACAGAGGAAATTCGAAATATATTTCCCCTTAATAACTCTGAGAGGGGGAAAAGAGGGAATTTCACCTCTTAAACCACTTGTGTAGCGATGAATTCTGTAGTGCCTCCTAAACAGGTATTTGGGTGGATATTTTTGAAAACAACTTGTTCACAAGATTTTCTGTACATTCGACCGTAAATAAAAAGTAATTTATTCATTAAAGTTGGGCTAAAAGGGAGAAAGTATTTGTCAGTTTCCTGATACCGTTTACTGACCTTATATTTGCAAGCAAACTTTACTCACATTATAAACGGAACATATTATCTTTAAGTATAGGATGACGTTTGCCGAAAAGCTGCTTATGGCAGTCTTAGTAATTTTGATGATTTCTCCGTAGACGTATTTAAGAACGCAGATGTCTTTGTTGCCATAACCACTGTTAGTGTCACGTTCCAGGCGTCCAAAGTGTACGGGACGTTGATTAAAGGGACTTAATTATGTTGCTGCCCTCAATCCTAAGCTAGGCTTAAACAGTCCATATTTTGCAGGGTACCGTACATTGAGCATTGGCTCATTGTGAACACAAATATCTTGCTTAATGTCCTCAATTGAGGACATTGAGCAAGGTTATCATAGACCTGACAAAGGAGTTTGCTAAAGACCAAGCGTAGTTCTGAGAAGGGTAAACAATAGAAATTAATGCCCAAGCAAAGTTTTTAGCAAGTCCCATGACAATTTATGAATACCTTACCTCCATAAAATTACATTGAGGCGTCCGTAGGGTGGAAATTAATATGGGACCACCCTGGAATCAAGACCCATAAAACAAGATCAACATTATAAAAATCCAACTAACAACGGAGTTTCGTGCATACCGACGCAACGGGTCAAATCAATAAACTCCTCCTTTTACTTTCTCCCCTTATACATAGCATATGGAGGAAATATCGTTTTCATCAAAATTTTCGATTTTGAGTTGTAAGTGGAAATATTCGTTTTGTTGCTCCCTGAATCCAAAAAAGTGATTGTTACGTGATGTCTGTGTGTCTGTCTGTCTGTCTGCATGTGTCCTAGAGCCCTAACCAAAGGGCCAATTTGATGAAATTTGTTATTTAGATACTAATCTACGATATCTCTTGGTTTTTCATTTTTTGAATTTTTGATTTTTAGGGTAATTATCCCTCAAAAACCGCCAAAAAACATGAAAAATCAAAATTTCTTAAAAACGTCTCTAATAGTTTTAATTAAACTTTAGTCGTTTGTATTAATTTAGTTTTCCAACAAAATGACACCACCCGCATTTCTGTAAAAATTCGGGTTCAGAAATTACAAGACTTAAAACATCGACAATTCAGTATTTTTTGGATTAAAAAAAATAATATAAAAAATATTACTATTCACCATTGAAAAGAGCTCAACAAACTAAGTAATTTAGTATTTTGAATTAATATTCTACGATTGCTGTTTGCGGAGAAATTTTAAATTTTCATTTTGCGGTAAACCTTGTCCAATGTCATTCTTATGGGTAATACAAAAATTACTATTTCTCTCTTATTTACTGATCAATTTCGTTCAAACTTGATACGCTTGTCAAGTTAGCATTGACCAACAGAGGAAATTCGAAATATGTTGCCTCTTAATAACTGTGGAGGGGAGTAGGGGGCATTTCCCCTCTTAAAACCACATGTGTACCAATGGATTCTGTAGTGCCTCCAAAGCAGGGATATGGGTGGATGTTTTTTAAAACAACTTGCTTACAAGATTTTCTGTACATTCGACCGTGCTTTGTATTCTGTATTTAGTAAATAAAAAGTAATTTATTCATTAAAGTTTGTTTCCTGATACCGTTTATTTTGAAGTTGGTTGAAAATAGTATTTGACAGTTAAAATGTAAACAAAAACGATATGTCAAGGAAATCCATTTACTTTCAACTTTTATTTATACATATGGATACTTAGCGTCACTGGTCTAGTATCTGTGGTAATGGCCGTAGTTATGTGAAAGTTCTGGGAAAATCGTTATCCCCTAAATGTGGTTTGTTTTAATAACAGGCCTACCTGATTTCTGTTACAATTAAGTTGAAAACACACCAATACAGGATTTTAAAGCTAGTAGTAGTTTCTTAGATCATAATGTACAAGTATTAAACAAGTTTTTAGCTCTTTTTAGTGCTGAGAAAACATCACTTTACGAAATGGATAACAGCTTTCATAAAATTAAGTTTAAAAATCTAAAATTATACAAGTAAACTAAAAACATGTCTATCTATGACGTATACAAATTTTAAATCGATAAGTTGACCCGTTTCGGAAATATGAATTTTTTAAGTCCGTAGTTGCTAGAAAAACGGCAAAAATCGTGTACTTTTTAGATTCTACCCACAAAAAAATTAGTTAAAATCCAAATTTAAAATTTTTGATCACGAAGAATAAGACAAGGGCAATTTTGATGTAACCGCCGTTGTTGTAGCTCAATCGGTTAATTTTTGGTGGCAAGTCAAACTCGAGTATCCATAATTTTGAGTCCGACAAAGTACGATCATTGATTATACGTATATCCTGTATACTCAATAGTACGTTACTCCTATAATGTTAAACATAATTATTACCGGTCGTGCCTCCTCGCTCTATTTAATTAGAATTTAGAATTTATTGTAATACTGTACCACTAGCAGGTGTCCCGTTCTCCGCACGGGAATCTTGAAGGCACAGGGTCAGACGTTTTGAACCGCTTAGATTATAATCAGCTGTTTGACTAAATAAAATATAACTCCATAAGCTTAACATTGGAATTTTAAGAGCCAATGAGGGAGAGCACTGAAGTTAAATATTTTTCAAAACCCCTAAAGACACATCTAGAGGGCTTTCGATTGATACCAAATATGTACACAAACAAATAGTTTTAGGAGTTGCTGAACAAAAATCAAGTAATTCTTTCAATAATATAGATATTGTAAAGCCAGTATAAGTATGGTACAAATTTCACATAAGAAAAACACACTACTAAATTTACGGGTATTTAAAAAACAAATTAAGACAATTCTTCGTTAATATATAAACCGGTAGTATTTTGAGAATATACAGCAATTAGTTGACAAAACGTTAACATAGGTGTGAACAGCAGCAAAATAGGAACTTAATTAGTCCTTTAGACCTGATAGCAGAGGCTGTAAGGCCCTCGGGTTGAGAGAGATAACTCGTTGAATTTGCATTGGGAGTTATTTCCCATTCGACTAGCCAGTCCCTTAATAGAGGGAAACTGCGCCTCTGCTCAGCAAATTAATAAACATACAATAATGCACTAATATGAAAGGCTCACCTTAGTCTATGAAGCTCTCCTCGTATACATTGTGTATTAAATATTCTTGATCAAGTCCTTCATATTAGTCAAAATAACGCGTTGTTCCGTAAGCACTACGAAAAAAATTAAAATAAATAACGTTAAAAACTTTAAGATTTTAAAAAAGAATGATCAATCAAATTGCTTATGCGAGATGCTTGGTTAAAGCTTCCTGAAATAAAAAACCCGTAAGCTATAATTGAATGCGATAATTTCTCAAAACATATTTAGTAAAGTGCAATACCCGGACAAAATTGATAACAGGCTGAAAACTGTTGGAAACGTTCATACCCATGTCCTGAGTGGCCCATACAAAGTCCCAAGAAATCCCAGTTGGGTAACGGCCGCTATCTTGGAAATTTGGAGTTTTAGCTTATATATTTTGAAGTAATTGTCCGAAAGGCTTTATTTATTTCTCAAATTAAGCGGTTTGGACTCATGTAAGTGTTTAAGACGTTCTCATTTTGTTTATATTCCCTTAAAAAATAGCTATAATAATGATACAAATTTAATAAATTAAGCTTTATCTTTTTTTTCGTAATGGACTTGTTAAAGGCATTAATCCTTTTGAATTTTCTTGCAAACCACCGTCTTTGGAATTGGTTGAATATCATGCTAAAATTTGTTTGTTCCGATCTGAAAAATAAAATAATCTATATATTGTTTCTATAATTGATTACCATTATATTTTAATATTGCATTTAAACTTATAATAACATAAGTTTACCATACAAATGTAACAGAAACAATCCTCCTGCCTCAGCAATTTCCCTATGTGTAGCGTCAGGCTTGTTGAAAACTGAATATTTCTCCATCAGCTCTGGATTGTCTTGGAACTTCTTAAAGACCTTGATTTCCCTTTCTTAAACGGAGCAGAAGTAATGTCACACCCAGTTTCCACATGGAAGAATAAGAGATAGGGCTGTAGTTATCCAAGGCTAGACGTAAGTCTTCTGCCACTAAATATCTTGTGGCCTTGCCCTTTCTTTCCGGGCATGAACATCCAGATGTTGGCTTCAACAGAGAGTACGACAAGCAGATCAGTATCTTCTCCCACTATGACATAATTAATTTTCTGTGATGTTTCTGTTACTTTTCTATTGTTGTGACACGAAGAGTACCTTAGACATTGAAAGACATTAAGCTTACTCAAGAACAGTGCCCAAGCAGTCTCTTACGTCACAGTTTGACCTAGCAACACTTCCACCCACGACATCGGCAGCTCAGCAACATTCCTACAGAGTTTATCACCTGAGTAAATTACAAAATCTGGAATAAATATTTATGTATAAATTATAAATATAAATAATATATATATATATATATATATATATAATTATAAATTATAAATATTTATGTTTTCGATTCTTCAAATAATTCTCATACTAACATCACTTGATTTCGGTTCCAGGTGCAACCAATGAATACAGAGTCTTATAAGAAGAACACGTCTTATGGGCCAGAGTCTGACAGTATTTTAAACTTGCCGTGCTAGTTTTGCGCTCGGCCACGAGGCAGCGCACTGCCTACCCAGCCACTCCTCCCCCCCGACCGACACTACAGCCAACCCCGCCCTACTATAAGATCAAAGGGACCTAGGCCACTGCAACACCTCGTGTTTTCGGTACCGGTCTGCAGTGCTAGAGGCTACACAGCGGCAGGGCGCAAAACTACGGATTTCCAGCGCGCCAACTTCAAATAAGCAACAGAATTTTTAACACGAGACCTGTTATTCTTGTAAGACTCTGTATTCATTGGTGCAAGCATAGATTGGAGTACTGTTACCGGCGACAGAGTGGTAAATGGCGCTACATCCCAGTACATTATGAAAAAAGCCAGCACCACCAACAATTCTCTCAATAATCTCATGCAATTGTAAATCTGGATGCGAGCGTAATTGTCAATATCTCCGTTACAGTCTAAATTGCACAACGATGTGTGGATACTGTGCTGGTCACGGATGTGCCAACCGCTCTGGTTGTAACGAAGATGGCATCACCGAAATTAACATTTCACAACAGTTAATTACATTGTAAGTTTCAATGCAAGATTAAAATATAATGATAATCAATTATAGCAACAAAATATAGATTATTCTATTTTTCAGATCGGAACAAATAAATGTCAGCATTACAATTAACCCATTCCAAAGACTCTGCATAGTGGTTTGCAAGAAAATTCAAAAGGATTAATGCCATTAACAAGTCCATTACGAAAATACACCCGTCGCAGCAAACCTGCATACTCAGCGAATTTTCAATGAATATATAACATAACACTTAACAGGATTCATAAGAAATGTATTCACAAACAAGCGATATTTAAAATATTAATTATTCTCCATAAGAATAACATTGGGGATGAGTACGCAGGTTTGCTGCAACAAGGCACACAAAATAATGGGTTTTTATGCAAATATCAATAGAACTCATCTTAGTGAAGTCACATACCAAGTTTCATCCATATACATTCATAAATAAGCGATATATAACATTTTAAGTATTTTCCATAAGAATAACATGGGGACCAAGTACCTAGGTTTGCTGCTACAGGAACCATAGGCGAAAAATTTTTTTTTGTGCAAACAACAATAAACCATAACCAGATCAAGCCATATACCAAATTTTGCCAGTTTATGTTCATAAATAAGCGAGATATACAATTTTTCTTTTTCTCCATAAGAATAACATTAGACAACGTACTGTGTTTAGCACTTTCAATATCTCGGTAACCAATTGACGTAGAGCAATGATCAAAATACCAAATTGTTTGTTTTTTTAAGCCAAATTCAATGGTGTAAATTAAAATTTGATTTAAATTAAAATTACATGGGAAAACCCCAAAAAACACATTTTTGGGGTACAAAACCCCCCAAAAACCCCCCTTCGGATGGTGCGATTCATCTGGTTTTCGAACTTGTTCAAATAAATGGTACTTTACACATTTGTACCAAATTTCATTAAGATCGGACCTTTTTTACGAGAGTTATCGTGCTTACGGACACATATATATATAAATATATATATAAATATATATATAAATATATATATATATATATATACATATATAAAAATTTGAACGAATGGTGTTTTTGGCATCTGGGGACCTCAAAATGAAAAGTTATCATGGTCTCGGGCTTAAGTCTTACCGTGAGACCTACGGTAATAGCTTCTTCCCTATAGGGGAAATTCGCTAAAAGATAAAAGCATAATTTAGTAAATTTGTATCATTATTATAGATATTTTTTAAGTGAATATAAATACACTAAGAACGTCTTAAACTCCTTAATTATATAATAAGCTCATACATGCGTCCAAAACGCTTAATTTGAGACATAAATAAAGCCTTTCGAACAATTACTTCAAAAGATATACGCAAAAACTCCAAATTTCAAAGATGACGGCCGTTCCCCAACTGGGATTTCTTGGGACTTTGTGTGGGTCACTCGGGACATTGTTCTGAACGTTTCCACCAATTTTCAGCCTGTTATCAATTTTGTCCAAGTCAAGGCAATTTTTTGTCTAATTGCACTGGACTAATTGTGAATTTCTATACATACAATATTTTATAATGCTCAGTTATTGCATTGTGTTCTAACGGTTGGCAAATATGTACAAGGATTCGTGTACCACCGATAAACAGTAATTTTGTGAGTTATGTCGATTTTCTTATCTCTATCATCCTACAGACGATTAGTTAAAAATATAACTCGAACAACAACAAAGACCAAATAAAAATTTTTAAAAATTTATTTTGAATTTTAAATGTTCAATATTTGACGAAAATTATCTTAAAGTACGATGGGAAAATTAATACACGTTCCCGATGAATTATTTGTAATCCAAGCGATTTTCCCCTATAGGGAAGAAGCTATTACCGTAGGTCTCATGGTAAGACTGAAGCCCGAGATCATGATAACTTTTTGTATTGAGGTCCACAGATGCCAAAAACACTATTCGTTCAAATTTATATATATATCAATTTGAACGAATAGTGTTTATGTTAGTGTATATGTATATACATATATATATATATATATATATATATATATACATATAAATTTGAGCGAATAGTATTCTTGGCATCTGGGGACCTCAAAACAAAAAGTTACTCCATTTTGTTTGTGTAAAGCCGCCATTTTTTTTTACAAAATAATTTTTAATTCAAGAACGGTTTGTTGTATGACAAAATAAATTTGGTATGTAGCCTCATCACCTGTAGACCTAATTACAGAAAAAATAATATTTTTGTAGGATATTTTTATTTTTAAAATGGCGGCTGCTTAAAGATTTAAACGTAAATATCTCAAAAACTGCACATAAAAAAAGTTTGAGCCGTCGCTTTTTTTATAGAAAACTTAGCTATAAATTCAATGATACCAAAATTAAGGAAATCGGTTTATAAACAAGGGAGAAAACTCATTTTTAAGAAAATGTGATCATGTCAATAGCAACTGTTTTTATGTTGCACAACTGTTCGTTGTGCAACATAATTACAAATAAATGAATTTATAAAAACAAAAATGTCAAATTAAACAGAAATAAATTGCAGCCACAAAAAGTAAGCATCAAAATTAGGATTAAAACCCGTGACCACATGATCTTGAATCATCTGACAACATATCCACTGGGCTACTGGGCTAAATTCATTCGATAGAACAAACAATCGGTTGATTACATTTTCCAATATCGTAACAAACGATATTCGCAACATTGGATTTACGTGTAGGCGATAATGTGCTCACCTTGTTTTGTAACAGCTGATTTATATAAACCTCATGTGAGCAAATTAGTATCGCCTACACGGGCGATTTTTTTTAAATCAGCTGATACAAACATGTGGTATTAGCCAAAGATTGTGTGCTTTCATTGAACAGCTTTCCAAAACTGTACACATTTAAATGGGCCAAAATACTCAAAATTACTTCTTCTCCGATGAACAGCGGCTAAATGGATGATCGGATCTTAAATCTGATGAAAAATCGTCAGTTGGGAATTAAATTTTCTACCACTTTTGTATTTAACATTTTTTGCCATCTCTTACCGTTTCCGTACAAAACGTGCTCAAAGTGGAAAAATTAAAAAATTGGAATTTTCCCCGCCCCAAAAACTCAAAAATGTTAACTTTTGGTAATGTTTCTGGGAGTTTATCGTCAAGATCTTTAATTCAAGTATGGGGTCGAAGGGGGTTCGATTACGGGAAGTGCCTCATATAGTTTATGTCAGTGAGTGAGTGAGTGAGTGAGTGAGTGAGTTAACCCGTCTAGCTTTATATAAGTAGATTTCATTTTGTTACAACAAGCCGATCTTGAATTAAAAATGACTTTGTTAAAAAATTGTGGCTATACAAGTAACTTTTTAGCTTTTGAAATTTTGAATATGATATTTTGACTTGTCTATGATCCAGGAATAATACCTGAAAAATTCGGTAGAGAGTTCGAGGACATTCTGTATATATGTGTGTGTCTGTGAATGAGATAACTTGAGTAAAAAACGTCCGATTTCGATGAAATTTGTCTCAAATGTGTAAAGTGACATTCATGACTTTCAGTTCGAAAACCATAAAAATTTGACCATGGGAAGGGGGGTTCATGGGGTTTCAAAATTTTCCAAAAATCAGTTTTTTGCACTTTTTACCCTGAAATTTTTAAAACACACAATCCTTGTTTCGACCATTTTATATAGCTTAAAAAAACAATTAATGTAGTATTTTTAATCATTAACCTCGGATTAACCGGTTGCGGAGAAAATCCAAAAAACGTGTTCATAAAATATCCCATGCTAATCTTATGGGTAAATGGTTTTCAGCTTTTCCTCAAGTAATTTTACTGTAAACGTCACATTTGCTTTTACCAATCAGTTTAGCTCTACAAAACAATCATTTTGGTGTTTAAATTGTGATTCTACGTCCAACCGTTGCCGAGATATTCAAAGTGCTAAACACAGTACGTTGTCCAATCCTTATCCTTATGGAGGATACGTTATCCTTACGGAGGATATTTAAAATTTGTTATCTCGATTATTTATGAACGTATATTGATGAAAATTGGTATCTGGCTTCACCTAGTACTGGTATATTGAAATTTACACAATCAGTTGATTTTTTGTTGATTATCCTTGAAGCAACAAACCTGCATACTCAGCCATAATGTTATTCTTATGGAGAATAAGTAAAGTTTTATATCTCCCTTAATTATGAACATAAATTATTAAAACTTGGTAAGTAGCTTCACCTGGTTGAGTTATATTTATAATTGGTTAAAAACACATTTCTTATCTTTCTCGTTGCAGCAAACCTGCATAATCAGCCCTAATGTTATTCTTATGGAGAATAAATAAAATTACTTATTTATTTATGTATTTTTATGAAACTTGGTAAGTGGCTTTATATGGTAGTAAGAAACATATGCACGCATTGGAAATTCGCCGAGTACGCAGGTTTTCTGCGACGGGGGTATTTATTTATAAAGGTAGATTATTATTTAAAATAAAAACAAACTTACTTTGGATGTTTTTTATTTATTGCTAGCAACACCAAGGCACTTTTATAAATGGCTTTGTTGATGCATATGTTGTCACATCCACGCCGCGCCGTCGTCAGCAGATTGTTCAGTCGATAATGGCTTAGAAGTTTCTCATATTTCGATTAGTTAGAATCTTTGATGGATATTAATATCTCCCAGGCTTGTGCGTTTGGCGTTACATTAGGCCTATAACAAGGTATTTAAGAGTAAACAGCTTGAATTTCAGATGAAAATGAATGGATTTATTTTATTCAAAATGTTCATAATTTGCAATATAGGGTGCTTTTAATAACAGAAAATGCCCTTCGAAAATTTGAAAATGTTCCTCATTCTAGTTAAAGTATAAATAGCTTGCCATATCGATATTGAGTAAAATATAAAAATGTTGGGAAGGTTCGATTCTGGTTCCAGCTGACTCAGGGTGTTTGCTGATAAATAGTGGTCCTGGCTAAAGCATCAGTCGGTCATGATCAGTACCAAATTTAGGAATGTAACACACGCATAATTCATTCACATCCGCCACATAAAACGCTGATTGCATTATTGGCGGCTAAACAGAGGCACAAACCTAGTGAAGTGAAGACAATTTCCTTTATAGCGCTCCCAGAGTAAAACTTTGAAATACCACCGAGCGCTACCTGTGGACATTTTTAAAACACAGTGCCGTGTACTGTTTGATGAATTGTAACTTTTACTTTTAGTTCGATACGCTAGGACAGTCTAACTGATATGATAATGGATTCATGATCATGCTGTCCCAGGTTCAATTCTACTTTTTTGTGTTTACATTTTGAGGTACCACTTTTGGTCATATATTACACAAACCCATTTTTGTAATATGTTACAAATAAAAGAGCCGCCATACAGCACTCTGCGGTGTTGTTTAAGGTTAGTTTACTACCATTTTGTCATAACTGCAGCCTAATTTAGTAGAATATAAGTAGGTTTCTTTTGTTTACATTCGAAAATTCTACATTCCAATGGTAATTTAAGACCCAAATTGTTCTCTCATAATAAAGCATCTGTTGCGGATAGTTGGTTCGACATCAGACTAGTTCGGCTTCCTTCGAGGGCAATTTCTCCACTTCACGAGGTTCGTGCCTTTTTTTAACTGCTAGTGAGTGCGTTTTGGCGTCTTATAGTGTTATAAAATTGTTTATGAGGCAGCAATCTGTCCATTAACAATATAGGCCTATGCCACAATTGTTTAGCATTCATTAAATATTGTATGATTTTATTTTATTCCACTAATCGCATTTTCTTATTTTATCGATGTTGTAGTGTAACGGTTTGTTGTAAATTATAAATCAGAATTCTTATCTTCAATATTTTGTTGTAGATTTATTTTAAATCATTGGTGATGGATGTGGTATAAATTCTTCAACCGTATAACCTAAATAATATATTATAACCCCCAGGGAAATAAAGAGCAAAACTCCCGAGTGCCATACAGTGTACCATAATCTGACACGAAATCTGAAATATATTGTGAATGACAATGTTGTATATAACATTCTAGTACCTTTTTATTTTCCATAATGGAATACAAGTACTTATTTGCTGACATGAGCTATGACAAGTAAAATATAGTCATTGATTTGCTAATACTATTTTCAGAATAGTTTAAAATAAAATCTTGTTTTCTCTCACATAGCAAAAAACCTTTACTTAAATGTCTGTATCGGGCCAACTGTCAATACTAGCAGCAAACAAATAAAAGGTCTGGTGGAATTAATCTAAAGCTTTTTATTTAAGCTGAAATTTAAAATAATAGTTTTACTTAGAAGTAATTGCATATTGTTTTACGTTGTGTTCGTGTGACAACCAGTTTCAAAGGTTTCCAACGTTCATGTCAGGACAAGGTTTTTATAAAAGAATTTTTTTAAGCCGAACTAGGCTCTGTACCAATGGCCTTCAAAGTTCCCACTGACTTTATCAAAGTTAAGATAGTTACACCAAGCAGCTGTTAACAAGGATTATATATAAATATACTTGAAAGACATAAATTTATGTTCATTACGATAAAAAATCTACTTAAATGTCAACTCAAACTCTTTTTTCGATGCCGAAGTTAGTACTATATAAAAATAAGCGATTGAGCGTAGAAAACGAGCTCATCCGGGAGGCGAGTGAGCGAAGCGAACGAACTCATTTTAAAAATGAACGAGTATTTGACATAAAACAATGTCAATGACATTAGGACAGGACAACATCTGTCGGGCCAGCTAGTAATTAATAATTTCCATCCCCGTATTTAATTTGGGGAATTCATCGTATCATCTCCAAATAGATTGATTACTGTCTAACAATAAAATAGTTCTGAAATATATCAAGAGGTTTGACATATAACTTTTAGAGCAATTAATGCATGATATGTAAATATAACTCCTTGTTCCGTTATTATTAGACTTAATATTATTCCTACATAAAATTAACAAATATATAAAATATAGCAGATAGAATTTGTCTATAAATAACGGCCTGCAGTGTGCTCTGCAGTAAAATCCAGTTATAAATTATAACATATCTCTTTTTTCAATAATAAGATTCATAATAAATAACAAGTCGTGTATTTGGTATGTATCAGAGCATTTTTACATACGTAAGAACCTTATAAAACCTCCTAGAACACTGCTCTGTCGTTCAAGCAGTACGAACTTGTTTTATCTCATGGGTTGTAAGTAATTACTAATAAATAATGGCCCAACTTACAACATACTGTCTCAAAATAAGGATTAGTTTAAACAGTCGGGTACTTATGTTACATAATAATGGAGAAGGTTTGCAAAGTTTACGAATAATTTATGAGACTAGTTTTAAAAACCTATCTAAACCACCGAAGTTTAGGCTCTAGGGAGTTAGGGGCTTTACTGTAAATGCTTCAACACTGGATAAATCTGTTTTTAGACTGACACGTGTCCCTTAGTGGCTACATAACGACATGTCAACTATAATGTTCCTTTCTAACGTTGTACTAATTTAATGGAAAGTTACTATGCAAATTGTTATAGTGATTGGTTCAAACCTGTATAACAATTACGTTTAGGGGATATCAAACAATAATACTATCGTTATTAACATACAATATTAAAATATTTTATTTTTTATTTTTCGGATTTGTATTTCCTTTGTAAGTCCTAATTCCTATTCGTTTGTTGTAGGGACGATTTTCTTTTATGAGTGTTACTTTCTTAGGAATTAGCTTTAACACAATTATTACATTAAATTAATAGTAATACTAATTTTTTGAGTTTACATTTACTTTGATTCTTTTGTAAAACGAATAATAACTTAAAAATTTGTGTATCACTTAATGTTTCCACTCTATGAAAACGGCTGAATATCCGCCTGCGCTGGTTGAAATTTTATACATTCGAGCAGGACGACAATTTTAGTATGCCTTAAGAATGGTTCACCTTTGACAAAGAAAACATTAATTTTATTTAATAAATTTGAAACAGTATTTGCTTGTTTTTTAAATTGATATATGCTGATGTATTGTTCGTCCCAGGCAGGCTGGGGGTAAAGCCAGACAGATGGACGGACATGACCGCTTTGTGAGTAAGGATTCCTAATCAAGTCTATTGTGTGATGAAGTAGATCGTATCGTATTATCCTTTGCTGTCGTATCAGGAAGTGAGTAATTAATTCCATACTGCGGGGCCTGCAGTGTATTCAATTAGATGTTATAGGATACCGGTTATGGTTTCCGGTTAACACTATTTGCAGTTCATGGGGTTTTCGATGTTAATTGATTTCATCACGCTGATCTGACTTTAATTCCAAATCATTTCTGCCACGAGTAGCGTTCATGCTTTCATCGCAAATAATTATTGTTGAGTTTCAGTGCTTAAGTGGAGCTTAGTTTATTCGAAATAGCTTTCCAATTAAATTATAAAAAACCATGCTAGTTATTTATTCATTTAATTTTCATGAACAACATACTACAGCATTAATTTTTAAGTTGATGACATTTTAAGTTTTAACATGATTTCATATAAAATATGAAAAATTTTATTAAATTTACAGTAATTTTGTAATTCTTCTTAACATTCATTTTCTTTATCGTGAAATTTGTACTATTGTTCTTCTAAAAACTCATTAAAGTTGTAAAATAGATTTTCTATTAAATTAATCTTCAGTTTTTTATTCAATTTCGTAATGTTTTTTTGTTTCTCTAATGTTTTTTGGAATGTTTTTCAGATCTAAGTTTTTTCTTAAAAATTGCTTTGCAAAGTCTTTCAATATTTAGTTCATTCCTAGTGTTATATTTGTGATCTATAATATAAATAAGTTGTGTTTAATTTTAATTTTGTCATAATTGTTTCAGAAGTACACATGTTTAAAAATTCCTACTTTAGAACTAAGGTATTCCTCTTTTCTGCTGATAAGCACTAGCCATTAGGAAGTACAACCATTCTTGCATTACACTGCATTTTGTGTTCATCAAAAGTTAAACATCATCATTAAAACTTTGTAATAGTTCAAAAATATTTAACTTATTGCAATACTTAAAGACATGTTAACAAAAGTTCATCATAACAAGAATTGTTATTTATTAACATCAACCAATTAATTATAGGTACAGAGTATCTCCAAAGTAATATTTTGTAACATGTATTTTAGAGGTAGTAAACGTGATTTTTTCTGCTTTGTTCAATAAATCATCTACTTGCGGTTTAGAATGTTTTTAATTGTACGTCCGGTTTCATTATGACAACCCAAACCACTTGTGTTTTTTTGACATCTTTTGATAATTGACCTAGCTTCAATAATTTATCCTTTTAATATTCATTAAAAAAAATATCTTTATTTAAAATTACATTGCTGATTTTAATTTTAGTTTATTGATCGGTAATATGAATAACCAATATTATAAGTTTGTTTACATCATTCTATTCCATAAAAATGAAACTAAAATAACTAATATAACGCAATTATTACTCAAATTATTAACTTGCAGTAGATTTTATATGACTCAAAGAATGCTACCATAATTTATTAAAACCAATAACGTACCTAGAAAATCGATCTTTAGAAACAGGCAAATTTGGAAACACTGACTAAACCCGGCTGACTTAAAATGTTTAGAATATTGTACCCAACAGTTAATGTGGGTTAAAAACATAGGTCTAGAATTGAAATTGACAATATAGAATTGACATAATAGAAAATATTAAAGCAATTTGTTTTATTTCAGAAAGTCTTAGATATTATGGGACATGAACAGCTACTTGATAATCTACAGAAAAACAAAATTATATTATTGATACTTAATTGGTTTAGGAGTTGTTTATTTAATTGGATTCAATTCATTGAACATTGAAGTGAACTAATGACCAAACCATGTGTAACTAAAGAATATATTCTGGAACCAATAAGTTGTTAATGTTTTTGTATCATAAACTTTTTTTATTTTTATTTGTTTATATCATAACTTATAAAACTCTGGCTTATAGTACTACATTTTTAGTATTCAATGATAATTTACAGAATCTATAACTGAACCGTTGTATACAAAATAAAGTTCTAGAGTAGTTAAAAAATGTATTAGTTGTACATAGGTCAAAGTAGTTAATTTTCTAAAAATTGTTTTGTATTATGAATTTGGGTGAAAATAATCACCATGACAAGGACCATCGGGTTTTAGGGGAGAGGGTGTCCACCCTTAAAATAATTCAGTAATAATATCACTTGGCCAAACAACTGAAACATGGAGTAAAAAACTAATTGTAAACGACAAAAAATATCTAACCAGAATTATTCACTTTAAAAGCAGTCATAACAAAATATGTTGAGCTAAACTTGTGCATTTGTAATTCAAAAACAGGAAGTGACATATTTAGGATTTTGAATAGATTTTGAATGCCTGAAAACACATTTTGACTGTCGCATAGGAATTTTTAAAGTGTAAGAAACCCCTCTGGACAACAAGATTACACTCATCTATTTTCTCTACCTTTGTATATATTGAAAAGATAATTGTTATACTAATAGTAATACTATTTTCATTTACAAGTAATGAATATAGGTAAATGTTTTATCAAACAACTCATGCTTCTAACGTGGTATTTGTTATCAATAGTTTTCGATTTACAGAGACGTCCACCTAAAACTGGCTCATTACGTGGCGTATATTAAAATACCCCCGTATCAGCAAACCTGTATAATCAGCGAATTTCCAAAGTGTATATATATGTATCTTAATACCAAATAAAGCCACATATCAAGTTTCATCAAAATACATTCATAAATAAACGATTTGACATTTTAATTATTCTCCATAAGAATAACATGTCGGCTGAATATGCAGGTTTGCTGCAACAAGGAACACAAAAAAAGGGTTTTTATACAAATATCAATATAATTCAACTAGGTAAAGCCACATACCAATTTTTAGTAATTTATATTCATAATTAACGGAGATAACCTTTTACTTATTCTTCATCAGAATAACATGGGGGCTGGGTACGCAGGTTTGCAGCTAAAGGCGGTCCCACACTTCTCGCGAACAGGCCTGAACATTCGGCCGAACATTCTCTAGAACATTCGGCCGAACGTTCACTGAACGGTCGCCCTCTTTGAAGCTCCCACCCACACTTCTCGCTAACACCCACTGAACATCAGGGCGAATGTTCGCGTGAACATAAATAAATTTCATCAGCTGTTGGCACATTGTCCGTCGTGTCCAATGAGCATTGTCGTGACAAAATGGACAGATGGATTATACAGATAATGTTGCTTTTGTTGGATCTACAGTCGTGATGTAACTAATTATAAACGGTGTAAAATTTAGTCGTGTAGAAAAAAACAACGAAAATATGAGAAGCCTATTTCTTACTAAGTACAAAAATTACATATAAATATCTCATATACTAACTGATTCTGATACCAGTATTTCGCATAGCTGATTAAAATTCCTACTGCAATTACATGTATTTAAGTACCTATCTGATTCAATAAGTAACTTTGAGGGCGACTGGGGCGGAGCCCTAAGTGATTGCCAAGATGGGACGTTGAAACGGAACAGACAAGTCGACGGAATGTCACCACCTTTCTTTATACATGTACATAAACAAACATGTACAAACATTGGACATTATTTTATTATTCGGCATAAACATTTATATATTAAAGCTTATTAACAGTCAAGCTTTTACAAGTTCTTACAATAAGGAATTTACTGAACAATAATATTAGTAAAGAGATAACTCAAAAAACTATTCTTTTCTGGGAATATTTCAACGTGGGAATGACAGACTGGTTGTGCACCTGTACCACGCCATCGATGCGATTGATGTAATTCTTGGAAGCTTTTTATCTCTTGTTAAATAATTGAGGTAAATTAAATCGATTCCACTGCCGTTTACTCAACTTAGATGACTCACTTATATTAATTTGCAAAAACAGATACGTTTGGGTGATGTGACCACAAATAAATGTTTTTTCTCCGTGAGTATAGTTGTCCCCCCTTCACCACTGTGACCGGCACTGATTATGGAGTGTGGAATAAAATCAACTACTATTTAAATAAAGGATATGTAGGGACAATAATTAAGGGTTCCGTATTAAAGGATTTATTTGTACCTTCTATAAATAATTAATTAAAATGTCCATTATTGAGGTTGGCGTCAATCTGCTCCCGCGAAAACGCAAGTGATTGTATAAACTGAATGATTTGAAACAACACATTGCCTCAACACACTGACAAAATAGTGCAGCTGAGATCAAGAAGTGACTCAAGGCCTGAATCCTGCAGAATCCGTCGATAGTATACTAATAAATGTCAACCCCCTATGCCTTAAACAAAACTTCAATTTACACAAATAACGGTAAAATAACTTATTTATACTGTAGTTAATCTATGTTTATAGCTATAATTATAATTGACATACGCATAGTATGTCAGTACAAATAGAGATTGACATTTAATTATTGATTATTCATTGCCAATGACCACTTAAGTGGTATTCAATACTTACTTGAAAACACAACAAATAAATACGGTACGAATACAAATAAATACGGTACGCATACAAATAAATACGCATGATTTATAGTACTATCTCAGTAGAACAAGATCGATGACTATCAATGATGCAGTGATGCAATAATGCATATTCGCGAATAGTGTGGGAGCCTCCCGAATATTCGTCGAAATGTTCGGGTGAATATTCACTGAACATTCGGTCCCGTATTCAAAGTTCGCGCAGCTCCCACACTTCTCGCGAATACTCCGAACATTCAGAGTTCGGCCGAATGTTCGGGCGTGAACGCGAGTAGTATGGGACCGCCTTTAAGGAAACTATCAACCAGTAAATCGTTTGTTGTGCAAATATCAATAGACCACAACGATATGAAGCAATATATCAAGTTTCGTCAGGATAAGTTGATAAATAATCGAGATATACAATTTATATTATTCTCTATAAGATTATCATTGGACAACGTACTTAATATCTCCGTAACCAATTGATGAAGAGCAATGATCAAAACACCAAATTGTTTTTTTTTAAGTTGAATTCAATGGTGACAAGTAAAATTTGGTTTACTAAAATATTGTATGTAAAAAACTCAAAAAACCCATTTTTTGGGTACAAACCCCCCCCCCCCCCGAAATACCTCTAAGGATAGAGCGATCTGGCTGGTTTTCGAACTCAAAGTCATAAATGTTGCTTTACATGTTTGTTCCAAATTTTATCAAAATCGGACCATTTTTACGAGAGTTATCACACCCACGGACACACACACACACACACACACACATATGTGTGTATATATATATATATATATATATATACAGTTTTGAACGGATTGTGTTTTTGGCATCTGGGGGCCTCAAAACTAAAAGTTATCACAGGCCCGGGCCTAGGTCTTATGCCGACTAGGGTAATAACTTCTTCCCTATAGGGTAAATTCGCTAAAAAATAACAGTTTAACATGGCCGTCGTTTCATACTACTGTACAGTGTACTGTCTATTTGCTATTCATTTTTATAAATAAACATTCTAAACAAAACACTACAGTGTTTTATTAGATTTTGTAATTTATTTTATTCTACATACCATTACTCGATTACCTGCTTGGGAAAAATACTGAAACATTATACATACTGTAATGCAATGCATCCCAAGCATTATGCACATTATATCCATGTTAAAAACGAGTTTCATAGCGCAGTCGGACATTTAATCCACTCAACATGCCTGTATAAACTGTCGCCAAGTCTGGTCAACAAGGCGCCATAACGCTTGTGTTGCATAATATGCCCATTCTATTACTACATCACACATTGTAAGCAACGAGCTTAATACATCAAGAATTCTAAACAGGGGTAAAAAAGTGAAGCCTCAATGGAGGATGTTGTTGTAAACAATCCATGGATAACCGATTTATCACTGGATACATGTTGTGACAGTCTAGAGTACAAACAATAGGATTTTTATAGAAAATATTTTTTAAACCTCGGCATCAAACGAATTTTGATTGTTGTACTATAATTTTTTATTTGATCTCCCATTTATAAAAAACCAAACGCGTTTAAATTAAGTAAAACCAAATAAGGTCGTTAATTGGTAGTAGTTTTACAAGTTCTTTATTGCTGTTGCACGGTTATTGACTTGATTTTTGTAGTTGAATCGAATTTCGTATTTTTTTGTTACAACCCTAAATATAATTTGTTCAGTGGAATTCCACACATCAAAGCGATCACGAAGCTAATCATTTTCGTGGAAATTCCTAAAATGGAAGCCAAATCATAACAATCTACATGCTGATTGTTAGGCTAATGGCGTAACAAATATTGTTTTACTGTAGTGTATAATTATAGACTGTAATTCTTCTTACAACCTTTACTGTCGTATCTTGTTCTATAAATTTAATCTATCCTCCAAGCAATACAAAAATACAAATAAATCGGTCAAAACCGAACGTTGAAGTTTACCTAGCTTTAATATACATTTGTTTTAACTTATTTATCGTTGAAAAATGTATCGATTGGATTAAATAGTTTTTTTGAGAGCTTAGAATAGCAATAAAGCACACAATACCATTATTTATTTAAAATACATAATATATTGTAGACATGAAATCGATTATCTTTTAAAATAGACAAAGTAAAAGATTATTATTTTTGTTGTAAAGCAACGACTCTTAAACATACAAATTGTGTCTTATGACAAGAGTTCTTGTTTTTCCAGCAGGATTCCGTGAGAGCTCGAAACTGTTTTTTAAGATTATACAATAATTTCTAGAGGAGTAAATATTCTTAAATTAGTATTGAAGAGTTTTTCTTCAAGATTATGAATAATTTGTGGTATGAGAGTGGTTGTAGTCAACGATATTTAACTATTCACAGAGCTACGTCTTGAGGTCGAAATGACACGGCTGACACTATAGTTGTACAGAGCCCGTGGGAGATTCTCTTCATAGATTATCACTTGTTTCTCTTTCTCCTTCCTCAACTCTCTTGCCAGATTAATTACATATATCTCACAATTTTACATTTTACATTTTAGCGAATTTCCCCTATAGGGAAGAAGCTATTACCGTAGGTCTCATGGTAAGACTTAAGCCCGAGACCATGATAACTTTTCATTTTCAGGTCCCCAGATGCCAAAAACACCATTCGTTCAAATTTTTATATAGGTATATATATTTATATATATATATGAGTCCGTAAGCACGATAACTCTCGTAAAAAAGGTCCGATCTTAATGAAATTTGGTACAAATGTGTAAAGTACCATTTCTTTGAACGAGTTCGAAAACCAGATGAATCGCACCATCCGAAGGGGGGTTTTGGGGGGGTTTTGTACCCCAAAAATGTGTTTTTTGGGGTTTTCACATGTAATTTTAATTTAAATCAAATTTTAATTTATACCATTGAATTCAGCTTAAAAAAACAAACAATTTGGTATTTTGATCTCTGCTCTACGTCAATTGGTTACCGAGATATTGAAAGTACTAAACACAGTACGTTGTCTAGTGTTATTCTTATGGAGAAAAAGAAAAATTGTATATCTCGCTTATTTATGAATATAAACTGGCGAAATTTGGTATATGGCTTGATCTGGTTGTGGTTTATTGTTTTTTGCACCAAAAAACAATTTTTCGCCAATGTTTCCTGTAGCAGCAAACCTAGGTACTTGGTCCCCATGTTATTCTTATGGAAAATACTTAAAATGTTATATATCACTTATTTATTAATGTATATTGATGAAACTTTGTATGTGTCTTCACTAAGATGAGTTCTATTGATATTTGCATAAAAACCCATTATTTTGTGTGCCTTGTTGCAGCAAACCTGCGTACTCATCCCCAATGTTATTCTTATGGAGAATAATTAATATTTTAAATATCGCTTGTTTGTGAATACATTTCTTATGAATCCTGTTAAGTGTTATAATGTGTTATGTTATATATTCATTGGAAATTCGCTAAGTATGCAGGTTTGCTGCGACGGGGGTATTTATTTATAGAAACGTATGCTCCCTCAAATTCTTCCTATCTCAAATCTAAAATGTTTTACCGTTTGCCTGGATGAAATAAACATTGATTATAATATGTACCACTAGTTTACTTTCACCAGAGCAGACCTGATGAGTTAAGGTTGGCCAGTTCTCCCCTCTACAGGTCCAGATCTGATGAGATAAGGTGGGTCACTTCTCCCCTCTTGAGATCCAGACCTGATGATATAATGTGGGCCAGTTTTCTCTACCGGTCAAAGTTAGTAGTGCAACTTTGGGAGTTCTGGCTCATTTGATTGACAGCTTCCGGTCACGTTACTTTTGTTGATGTATCTGTGACGTAATAGTGACGTAGATGGCGACGTAGTTGGTGACGTATTGGTGATGTCATGTGAGGTAGGATAGTTCAAGGTCATCCTGAGGATGTTTTTAAAAAGAAATCCTGCACAGGATTGATTCGATAGTTTTCATTCGATGAAGATATCGAATGAAACTTGTGCAAGATTTTGTCTTTAACTTTTACTTAGTTTCTTCCAATGACGTATGCGCAGAGTCCTTGGTGTTTGCAGGGTCTATAAATAATGGATTGACGTTTAAAAAAGATCGAGTGAGTGATAATAAGCTCAGTAGCGTATCAGTGTCAGAAGAATTAACAAGTGAAAACATTCAATTTTTAAAAGAGATTGGTTTTAAAGTTATTAACAATGGATATTCTGGATATAGCGCACGGACCAACGTTTGACGAGACCTTGTGGGAAAAGGAGTATCACACCCACAACCCTTACGCTTCATCGAAATTAAACAATAACGACGAATCAGGATTCCTAAACAACAACAAGATATCTACACTTTACCTTCCGGAAGTTATTTATATATCAAAGGAAAAGTAACAAAGAAAGATGAAAATGAAGGAACAACTATACCGTTTATTTATAACCCAATGGCTTTTCTTTTTCATGAAATAAGGTATGAAATTTCAGGTGTTTCTGTGGACTCTACCAAAAAAGGGTGGAATAGCCAGTACATTAAAAGGATTATGCTCCATAACACCAAACGAGAAAAACCTGCTAGCAGTCGCAGGATGGGTTACACCATATTCATCCACTAAAAAACCCGATATCGAGGGATATTTTGACTTTTACGAACCTTTAAAATTATTATTAGGTTTTGCATAAGAAAACAATAAAATATTAATCAATGTAAAACAAGAATTGGTTCTTTTAAGAGTTTCAAATGATAAAGATATAATATTAGCTCCAGGAACAACAATTGAAACGACTCTGAACTGAAAGTTGGATTTATAGAAGATTGTTTGGAAGGTACCACACCTAAAACTTGCAGATGGACACAGGATTACTTTGTTGAGACAATTAAAGGCGGACCGCAATATAGTTTTAGCATTTAGAAGCTGGGAGTTACACGAATATCCTATTCTACCCGAAACGGAGCGACATACATGGACTTATAAAGACTTCAACACACTTGGAAAAACCTAGATATGTTATATGTGGATTACAAACAGATATAAGAAGTAAAATAACAGTTGGTCCGACATCATTTGATAATTATAAACTTAAAAATTGTAAACTATACCTCAACTCACAATTCTTTTCATATGACAATTTAAACATATCATTAGATAAAATCCGATATAGCATTCTATACGATATATACGCTAGATTTCAAACATTTACTACTGTAAAAAAACACACCGCTACTATCACCAACGCAGTTCAATTCAAAAGCTCCTATGGTGGTTATTGATTGTTCTAAGCAAAATGAATCTGTTAAGTCACCAAGTGTAGATATTAAGTTGGAAATGGAGTTTGAATCCAACATACCCACTAACACAACTGCATATTGGTTTATTCTGCACGATAAAATTGTAACGTACACACCTCTAACAGGTATTGTAAAGATTTTTCTGTAGGTTTATGGATGGGGAAGGGTATAAATAGCGCGCACTACAAGAGGGGTTCAGTTGAACAGAGTTTGCGGATGAAACAACATCTATTACAGTCGAGATGACCTCTGTAGTACAGGAGCATAACAATGCAGAAGTGGAAGGTCTTGTGCAAAACGAAGACTCTTACATCAAAGAGTATGAAGAAGAATTGGACGAGTTTCTCAAGTTTCGCAAAGAAGAAGTAAAGTCAGACAACGCTTCAACATCGAAGTCGACTTTAAAGAGGAAGAGAAAACCTGAAAACGATGACATCCCTTTAAACATACTGACAGCTATTGTTCTTCGCATACTATATCCAATCTCAAGATGTATGAATAAAGGCATAGCAATAGGTTTGGTAAAGGACTTGGGTTATACACGTAATGCAATTTTAAACCAAGGACCTAAAATGCTATTTTTTCAGATGCCGCATGGGATTCTTTTCTTAAACATTTAGACCTCATCGAATGCTCCTTGGCAAAGAACATGTTTGGAAAATGACAGCTATTCGTCTATTAGAATGTGACATTGAAATCGACATTTTAAAATGTCACGGAGAACAGCAAGTACGGTTTAGAGACCTGACAAAACATGATGACAAAATTTAACTGACACCGGAAGAATTCTACGTTTTGAGTAGTGCAGCTTCACCTATAACCAGGCATATGAAACAACTTTTATTGTCAAATACTGTGGTAAATGACTATTTGTTAGATGTGACGGAACAACATCCTGATGCCCAAATTCATTACGGTCCAATAGATACATCTATTTTCAACCGAATACCTTATGTGGTTGAAATGTGGAGATGTCTAAAGGAGTATAAACAAAAGATTAATGAACTAAAGATTCAAGAAAAATAAGAAAAAACTATTAAAGAAGAAAAGGTTAAAGAAGGAGAAGAAGAAATTGTACAAAATGGAAAAAACAGAAAACGTTTTAACTGAAACAGTTTAAAAAACTAAGGGAAGTTCGTGGGGTAGGCCTACCGGGGATGGTTTCCACGTTAACTATACACCAACGCACTGAGAACTGTACGGCCTGAGCTATAAAAGCTCTACCGCGGTGTGGAAACAGTTCAGTCGTCATCAGAGACATGGAGAAGTCTGGCATAATTGAATTTCAATCTTTTCGTGGAAACAATTATAACATTTGCCTTGGTACAACCTACAAAAAAAGAATGGAACATATAGTAGTAAAGAGGAGAATGAGATATCCTAAATATGCACAGTTACAATCGAGATTGGATACGTTTGATGGAGCATTAAAAGACTCGTTTCTATACAAGTCTAGAATGAAGTTTGCAGATGCTGGTTTCTTTTACATGGGGCAAGATGATAAGACCATTTGTTTCAATTGCGGAGGAGGATTGCAGGATTGGCAAGTGACAGATGACACATGGGAAGAACATGCACGATAGTTTGACAGGTGTGCTTATCTGTTAGTTCAAAAAGGAAGAGAGTTTGTACAAAACCATCGGAAAATATACAAACCTCATCCTGTTAAAACTTCAGAAACACCAACAGAAGAAAGTAAGAGCGAAGGAAACGAATGTGTAGTATGTTTATTCTCTGAGAAAAATTTACTGTTTTTACCCTGTAGACACTGTTGTACATGCAGTGGTTGTAGACTGGTGTATAACTATTGCATTATATGCAGAAATATGTTACGTGATGAAAATATTCATATCGTAGATGTGAGAAAAAGTGGAGGGGAGAGGGAAGTAGAGGGGGGTGTGTATAAAAGGAAGGCGAGGAGGTGGGAAGCTCACTCCGCGAGTAGCCGTACACGAGGTAACATCATGGCTCTCAAAATTAAATGTGTCCACTACAATACTGTTCATCTTTCTACAGTTCATGATTTGCAACTTCTTTCCGATGACTTAAAAGTTTTGATTGTAAACGGCTACAAAGTAACATTGGATATTTCTGCAACAAACACTTTAGTTCAAGAACACTGTAGAACATCCGCAACTACACTTCCACCGACACAGGGGAATAGATATAATTTTGGAGAGTATGAACCTCTCGCCTCGTTCAATGTAAGCAGCTCTACGGAATTGGAGACGTCATCGTGGCAACCATCATCACTTCCACCCGCGCCTAGAATGAAGTATTACTGTGGAGAATGTGAACCCTACCCATCTACAGAAGCAACGGCCACCGCAGAATCGACCGCTCTCTGAAAAATCATTGCCTATGTTTACATTAATGTAAATAAAGAAATAGTTAGAATTAAGTCTCCTATCTTGCACGTGTTTTTTTATTCGATGTGTATTATTGTAAAAAAAGAAATAAAAATAAGAGTTACAAATCTTGCACATGTTTCATTCGATAGTTTTCATTCGATATATTTATATATATATATATATATATATATATCGAATGAAAACTATCTAATCAATTTAAAACCAGGTTTACATACCTTTTCCGTCCAAACAGTTCAAAAATATATGCTGCCACATACTATGACGACATGTTTCGGAATCTAGAATTCCATCTTCTGGTCATAACAAAAACGTCCGTAATTCACACAAATTTTCGTCAAAATTTAAAATTTTTGTTGTTAAATATAAAACAGTTCAACATAACACACAACACGACATTAAACATATATTTCGCACAAATTAAGACACGCACAAGCCGGCCGGCGATTAGACTCCGACTGAGAAGGGACACGGGCGTTTATCCTATTCCCACCTGTCGACCTTGACCTCTTATCATATGTCCACTGTTGGTCTCGATCTCTGCTATACGGTTAAATAATACGTTTGAATTATACTTTAGCTTGTCATTCAGAACATTGCTTGGGTCTTTTTTAAAAGGCTTAAATATATTGCTGTTGCCAATGGCTACTCAAGTAACATTGTTGATAAAATAGTTTCTAGGAAAAAAGCTAATGTTAAAACCAATATTTCCACAAATACTCCTAGTAATCCAAGTTTTGTCTCCGTCGAGTATGGGCAGACCCTACATCATACATTGAAAAAAGAACTGAGTAAACAAAACATCAAAGTTTCATGTAAAACTTCAAATAAATTAAGTAAACACCTAAGTGTCACCAGGCAACGAAATACAAAGGACATGAACACAGGTGTTTATAAAATTAGCTGTTCCGACTGCCCAAAGTTTTATATAGGCCAAACAGGGCGTTCCTTTAAGAAACGATTTTCAGAACACCTCCCAAGACCGTCATTAAAGAACCAAAAGTCGAAATTTGCTGAACACCTGGTTGATAGCAAACATAGTGTTAATAACCTAGAAAGTAACCTACAAATACTCTTAAAATGCAAAAAATCCCGTATCATGACAACTATGATTACATGATCATGAATATGTGATGATTACATCAACTATGAATATGTGATCATGATAATTACATATTTATAATGCTTTTAAAAAAGACCCCAGCAATGTTCTGAATGACAAGCTAAAGTATAATTCAAACGTATTATTTAACCGTATAGCAGAGATCGAGACCAACAGTGGACATATGATAAGAGGTCAAGGTCGACAGGTGGGAATAGGATAAACGCCCGTGTCCCTTCTCAGTCGGAGTCTAATCGCCGGCCGGCTTGTGCGTGTCTTAATTTGTGCGAAATATATGTTTAATGTCGTGTTGTGTGTTATGTTGAACTGTTTTATATTTAACAACAAAAATTTTAAATTTTGACGAAAATCTGTGTGAATTACGGACGTTTTTGTTATGACCAGAAGATGGAATTCTAGATTCCGAAACATGTCGTCATAGTATGTGGCAGCATATATTTTTGAACTGTTTGGACGGAAAAGGTATGTAAACCTGGTTTTAAATTCTAAACAACAGTTCAGGAGGCATTTTCAAAATGAATAAAAAATATCTAATCAAACCTGTACAGGATTCCTTTTTTAAAACATCCTCAGGTTGACCTTGAACTAACCTACCTAAACTGACGTCACCAATACGTCACCAACTACGTCACTATTACGTCACAGTTACGTCACCAAAAGTCACGTGACCGGAAGCTGTCAATTAAATGAGCCAGAACTCACAAAGTTACACTACTAACGTTTTTGGGGTGCATCCTGCACATGTTGCTGTCGTACAAAATTATTCTCCAGAGGCTCACTAATGGTCGAATATGGTTTGACAATCACCATAGATGGTGGCCACTCCCCGACCACACTTCCCAGATAGTAACATTATATTAATAAATGTACTTTAATCGTGTTTATATTTTACTTTATTAAGTACATTTGTTTTAGAAGCACTTTATGTTTACTAGAAAATGTCCTCGGTGTGTACTTTTAGTAAAGGTACTAGAGTACTTGCGTTGCTCTGCAGCATCAGTCAATGTTGCAACTTGTGTTTATAATCAAAGGATAATCAAGTTAAAATAATTTTTATGATAAAATATAAAAAATACTTTTTGGCTAGCAGTAATCCTTTTAGAAGTAATACAAATATTTGGTGAAAGGATTTATATGGTTTGCACTGAAAACACTAACCAGTTTAAACTATAAATAAAGGTAATGTTCTCATGATCCTTAAAATCGTTAGACCTAACATAATTCCCGCTAGAGTTCAGCAGCTGGATTTTTATTTACTTGTACAGTTGTAATTTTTATTGCCAATTTATCTGCTTAAAACAGTTGCAGGGAGTTAATCTATGACTATACTATGATGGTTGTTTTGAAATAAAATAATCACTATATTTTTCATACGCATAAACGTAGTTTAAAAATAATATTCCTAGGATTTCTCTCCCAATGCTGTCTGTCTGAGTATTCATTCCTAGCCACGCTGTGTTAAAAAAAACCATACTGTCTTCATAATGGCGTTTGTACGACATATCTAGACATAATTACCTACCAGTTAACAAAATAATTATGAAAATCAGCCCAGTGGAACGGTCTGACGGACTGGACAATGTTTTTGCAATTTTTTTAATATATATGATTTACATTTTAGATTAATTATATTTATATTTTTTCACAGTAAATCATCTATGTTCCTAAGTTTCTGGCAATTAAAAGATAATTTGGTTCCGATTGCTAACCAACCCAATGTAGGTTCACCATAGTAATACCATAAGTTTGTATCATAGTCCATTTTTTGTACCTTACATAAACATTTGTTTGAATAGTTCCTTGTTTATGTATATAATTACGATATATGTTTTGGCAACAGCAACCTACAGGTTTATACTAAATTTTCGTATAAAGGGAAATACGAATTTCAATGCAATAGGTTTTGTTATACGATCTCCAACTTTCACTAAAATTGGACTATCAAATTGTATCCCCCCTATAAAAAACCCTATACAAAAAAGGGTGGTATAGGGTGGTTGCAAAATCCCTATATTATGTTTAACCACCTTTATACTTTCTTACCTTATTAATCTGGTAAAAAATACTCCCTAGTGAAAGAGTCAAAACTGAAGGGTAATTAGAAAAACTCCAATCGAGACGTCAAGATCCAAAACATTCAACCCTAATTATAGTCTAATAAATATCCTGACTGGGTATGAAAATGTTTACTTACCTCTCAGAAACATTTTTATACCATTCCGAGCCTCGTGGAAGTGAAACTTTCACTGACGTCATTCTAAAGCAATGTTTCTCTAGTTCCTTTTAATATTTTCTCCTCAAAGGAGGATTGAATACTACTGTGAGTTATTTCCTCTTCTTCAAACAAATTATTATTTTGTTCCTTTTTATAGTTAAAATAGCCTACTAAAAGAACCTAAAAACGTTTTAATTACAATACGAACAGTTTCTTACTGTACTCTAGGTACAATTGTGTTCTGTTTCCCTTATTTACTTAGGTAAAAACGCATTAAACATCTTATTGAATTAAAGAAGATGAGAAGCGGAGGGTCACAGATCTAAATCCCTTGTTTTCCTACTAAACATAACATGGTGTTAAATATTTCCTGCAACTCTCAAGTTCAGTATTATTGTAAGTTTAAACAATTTATGTATATATGAGTATTATTTTGTTCTAAGGAAGATATTTTGTTCGTTGGTAATTTATCATTTATACAATGGAAACAATTAACCCCTAAAATTATATTTACATTTCACTTGGAGATCTTTTAGAAGTAAACAATGTATTTAATTATAAATTTAACCAACAGAAAGTGGGTGGAGTACAGGTAAGTATTTTTTTTTATCTAAGGCGATCTTTTATCTCTAACATGTGGACTTGCACGTTTAATAAATACTGGTTTTGCGACTTTATCTGTTCTGCGATTGAATCGTGTGTAGTTCGAGCAGAGTAATAATAATAAATTTATAAAAACTACAAATTTCAGCGGTTAATATTTGGTAGCGAGAAATGCTTATAATACATTCGTTTACTTAATTGACCTAAATGATAAACTGATTTGTTTTAGTTGTTTCCTATACTTTGTTCAAAAAATGTTATAAATTACGTGATCAAATGAATTTGTGTTTGATTGCAAAGACATCTGAGTACGTTTGAGAGACCCAAAGTATAATTCATTGTTAGGTTATGAATATATTGTGTAGCCGCTGAATTATATTCAGGTATCTTGCTTGCCATGAGCTAAGAAAACTTGCAATATTTCATATGGAAAGGAATATTGCTCTATGCTGCAAGAAAAATACCCATTCCCATTGTCCTCTAATTACAGACATATTTACTATTTTTTTCTGATGAGTGAAATATTTAACACGAACATTTAAGTTTTCTGTCAAGAAGAAATTCAAAGCAGTTTTTTAAGTCTGGAAAGGTTTTATGTCAATAAATGCTCTTGGTATTTGCATTATTGCAATTTGATAAATGTCATCGAGAATGTGAAGTTGTGAGATACCTTGTTTAAGAAATGAGAATATGTTTTAGAATTAAAATATTAGACTTAAGTTTGTGTAAGTAGGAGTTAGTTTATTATTATAATACAGTATATTAGTTATACTGTATTATATATTTGATTAGTGATTCTAACCGAATAAAAAATAAAACTATATAACAGTGTTTAAGTAATTTCTCTGCGATGTCCGGTTGTAATTTGTAGCCTTTTGCACATTGGCAGTCTTGTTTTAAAATAAATATAAACAGTTTTAGTTACAATTTAGTTATCTTCAAAAAACATACTGCCTGCCAACTGTATGTCTGTGGGGAAACAATTGTCTCGTATACTGCGGGAATATTTTAAACGAATTTGTTTTTCATTAACGAATTGTCTTTGTTTAAAATACTACTTTAACAAAAAACAACGCATAAACCATTGTCCCTGCTGACAGTGTATTGCAATTGACGTCCATATCTCTCTTCACACTTGGTGGTCGCATCCAGTTTCATTATCAGCTTCAGCTGTTTTATTATTTTAAATAGTTTTTATTCTAAAACCAACGGTGCCCAAAATATATACCTGATATCGTCCTAAAGTGTATTAGACGCGTTTCATGAAGAGCGAAAGTAAAATGATGATAATTGTTTGTAAAGTTATATATTCAAATGGTTTTACGTTTCAGTAAATAAGTATTGTATTCGTCTATCACATAAGAAACCGTTGTTTCGTTATAACAACATTTTCTTGAATAGCGTTTTTTTTAGATTTAGTATATGTGTTTTTTTAATAACTCCCATAAAATCTTTGGCGGAGAAAACTCCACGGGATTCCACCAACTAAAAAAAAACTCCGAAGGAGTAGTTTTTGCACACTTGCTACCTCCCTGCCTATTGAATAATGCCAAACAATCACAAGTCCCAACACCAATCATAATATGTCCAACATATATTAGTAGAGAGAAACCCACAAAGAGACCCCGTAATCGGCGCTTTTTTCCCATGTTATTCTTATGGGGAGCCGTTTTTGGACCGACGCCAGCTCCCGCCTTACACAAGTTTCCTGTACTAGTACCCTTGCCTTAAATACATTTTCCCCATCCTCTATATTTAAAAATTAACTTTGGATTTGTCTGCAATTTATCTAATGCATTAATAAATCCCAAATTAACTATTACGGTCGAATTAAAACTGCCAACTTACTGATTTTTACACCCGCCCTAATTTCCGTTTTGACCCTTGCCATACTTTTCCCCTATATTTTTAAAATTTGCATTCATTTTAACACATCCTTTGCAGAAATCCACGAGTTCTGGCTACTTGGGAACCCGAGCCATTTGACATATAATAAATCACCCTTCCTCCTAATTACCTTCTCTACCAAATACATGTCTTTATATTTAGTCTTTAACAATTCTTCTGTATAAAATCCTCCTTTGATTATATTGCCATTTTCATCTTTCAAAATATAAGTCACAGGCTTTGTTTTCTTAACTTCTGCTATTGTAAAAAGCTCTCCCGTCCAGTTAGGGGTATATCCTTTACTAAATACATGTTTATATTTAGATATCCTTACACTATCCCCCACCTTATATCTTGGCTTTTTAACTTGTACTTTAGATGCTAACCTTTCATGTACATCTTTAGAGTTCTTAGCACTTACTTGGTTAGGCTTCATCCCTATGGATCTATGTACTTTATTATTATATATCCTTATTAACTTTGGAAGTAAATCCAACCACTTGTAACTCCCTTGTGCACTAAACTCTCTATACAACCAATTCTTTAAAGTTCTCTGGAACCTTTCCACAATAGCCGCCTTAGTTGTAGAGTAAGTGTGGTAGTGATTAATATTTAGAATTTTCATTAGTTTGGTAAAATGTTCATTAAAAAATTATTTTCCGTTATCAGATTGAATATTTTTAACTCCCTTTGGGAGAATAGTTTTGATAGCTTCTGTGACTACTAATCCAGTTTTATTCTTTAGTGGAGCAGCATAAGCTTTTTTAGAAAATGTGTCTATTAAAGTTAAAATATATTTATTCCCACAATTCTCTCTAGCATAATTCCGCATATCTATTAAATCTATTTGAACAGTTTCGTTTATACCCAACACCTTAAAAGACCTTCTAACAAAGTTCTTTCTCGCGGGCTTATGCAATTCGTAAGCAATTTTTTCCATTTTTTATTCTTTATTTTTAATGTTAACGTATCTGCCAGTCTCTGTCGTTTCAAAAACACCTCCATTGCTACCAATTAACATACCATCACTCATTCTTTGATATACATAGTTTATGGCAAATATGCCTCTCCATCTAAAGTCTTAAATCCGCTTAAAGATGTAGGGTCTGCAACCAACAATTTAGGATTGTACATCATCAAATCGATTTGATTATTGTCTTGCATAAATTTATTAGTTTTATTGTTAAACCTTAATGCATGTGATTTTAAACAAATATCAAATTTAATATTGTCTTGTCTAAAAGTTTTAATATTATCGTCATACCTCAAAACCTGTGACATTAAACAAATATCACTCCTATCTTTGCCTTCAGGTACATTCTTTATTAATTTGTCCTCTGCATCCCACATATCGCTATCTAATGTTAATACATTATAATTTTTATCCCCCTGTTTTATTATGCTTTTCTCACCTTTTGTTAATATTTGATTAACAACAGCCACATCATTTGGCAATGTTCCAGGTAAAATGTTTGTTAATTGCTTATTTTTACCATCAAATTTAAGACCGTCTAAAGTCACAGTCTGATGTTTTGTAACACAATCGTTCTCATCAACAGCGGGTTTAACACGAACTAGCCTTTTATTATTAAAATCCCAAAAGTTTAGATCCATTTTTGGTACTTGAGAGACGTTTACAACATCATCGCTTTCTTTACCAGCCAACAAATTACTTATTTTTCGCTTTTTGGCATTCCAAATACCATTCTCTGATTCCAAAAATTCATAATTATTTTTGTCTTGTACAAAGACACCATCTTTTCTTATTAAAGTTTGCTCTAATGTAGGTACATCAGTTGAGCTTTCACCTCGTTTAACATTAGTAATTTTGCGTTTATTAGCGTTCCAATTATTACTCTTGGATTCTAAAAACTTATATTTAGTATTACCTTGTACAAAAGCATCACCTTTTCTAGTTAACGTCTGCCCCAAAGTCGATACATCATCAGTAAACTCCCCACCTTTAACACTACTAATTTTATAATTTAAAGCATTCCAACCATCATCTTTTAGATTTAAAGTAGTTTCTTTAAAACTTCTAGCTTCTGGTTTACTATACGGGTTATATACGCGATAAAATTTATCTATCATCTTTTTGTTTAATAAACAATTCCACTTTCCCTCAATTCTTCTATGATAGAATCTATCTCATTATCCACTCCAGAATTTCCCGCCAATCGGCTTAACCAAAGCAGTCTTAACCTATCTACAAGCTCATTAGGATCGTCCCAATAAACATAGTCTATTTTATTACCAGTTACCTGCCTTAAACCTTCACCAACAGTCTTAAACAGGGGTTTAATTATATTAAGATATTTAGTGTGTTTATTACTTGACATCGCCGCACCTGTTTTATAACCCTTTAAATGTGCATTTGTAGCTTCCAAAATCTCTTTATAATTTTGCAAATCAGCCTGACTATAGTTTACGGGTTCTTTTAAAGTTAACAATTCCCACAATCCCTTTGTCCCTTTATAAATTTTTTCTCCAACTGTAACATCATCATTGGCAATTTGAACTTCCTGATTCCCAATGAAAAATTTATTTCCTTCTCGCCTAATACCATATGTGGTGTCTGTCATACTACTTCTACTAAGGTAATTTCCTAAATAGTCTGATGCTAAAAGACCAAAATCTAATTTGTGCGGTGTTATCTGTGTTATTCTTGGTATTCTAGACGGGGTCTTTTCTAAAATCATTGGGATAACTGGCCTCTCTGTTTTGGTGGCTAAATCTTTTAATTCTTGCAAAGGCTCTATTAACGGTTGGAATGTTTGGAACCTCTCTTCAGCCTCTAGAAATTTACCACGTTTTAACGCCCTATATTTTTCTCTTATTTGTTTTGCAGACTCTACCAATTCTTGTTGAATATTTGTTTTCATTTTATTTACATTTTATTTATCTCATTTGTCAAAGGATTATACTCAAACACTTTATCGTGTATTATTAGGCAATATGCAGATGTGTTTGAAGGGACATTTTCTGCAGTTTCAATTTCTAATTTAATATCTACAACCCCCTCTTTGACTGATTCATTCTGCCTAGAACAATCTATTACAATTAGAGGATATTTCTTTATAAAGTCAGCTCTGTTAAACATAGGATCGGGGACGGTGTTGTAGTAACTCTCCCTAAACCTCACAAACATCTCATAAGCTTTAGAGGCATCTCCATTTTCAAATTCGAGATTTAAATCACTATAAGGATAATATTCAGAGTTTAAAAACACTTTGAGATTTTTCAATTTACAGTGATCAAATTCATCAGTTCTTTTTCGTGCACTGTTGTCCCTACCAGTTTGGAAACCAAATATAATATACCTGGGCTTCTCCAAACTCGAAGACGTCTTAACTGACCATGTATGTCTCTTGGTTTCGGGGTATGATGGGAGTTCGTGTAGCTCCAAACTTCTAAATGCAATTTGCAAACTTTTATTTTGCAATAACATCTTTTGTAATTGAAGCTTCTCCTCATCAGATGGCACCACATGCGGCATCACCCACTGAATCGATTTAAGTGTAATTTTAGGAATAGGATCGACCCCAGTTGGAGCATTAGATGTTGTTAATATACAATTTAAGTCGTTTTTGGATCTTTTCAACACCAATTCTTGTTTAACATTTACTAAAACCTTATTAAAATCCTCAAACACACCCATTAACAGCTCTAACGGGACACAAGTACTAAACTTGCCGCTTTTATGGAACTCCTTTAAATTTTCATCAGAATCAAATGCTACATTTGACAATTTCGTTGTTTTACTGTAAGAGCACAGTATTTTCATAAGACTGGAAATTCCCGGATTTCTTACAATATCTATTTCTTTACCAGCAACTTCGTATCTAATTTCGTCAAATAAGAATGCAAATGCATTATTTATAAAATGTCCTTTATCATGATTCTCTATCTCTCCTTTAATATACAGATAACTCCTATATGGGAGTGTTAGTAAATCTTGATTATTTATGCATATTCGAATTTCATCGGAATTATTTATTGCTAAAGTGTTGTGTGGAACATAGGAGTGATTTGTAATTTTAACCACGCTATCGTCGTATTGGAATTTTCCTGTAACGTCTAGAAAAATCTTCCATTTTTATTAATAGAAAAATTTAACTTCAACCCAATTGATCGCAGAAACCTGGCATTTTGCACACTCAGTCCGTTCTTGTAAATTCTCATATCTTTTTTATATGACAAGTAATTGTAGTTTCTTCTTTATTAAAGTCAATTGGCTTGTCGTGTTGATCTGCAAATGTAATGCTAACAACATCTAAACTTCTCTTATTTACAGGGAAGTATATAATATTTCTGGGGACCTCAATAATTTTGTAGCCGGGAGGAGCTTCTGGGTAAAAACTGTGTATGGTGTGTGATTTGTCACCATTTATATAAGACCCATTCGCAATATTACATTTTACTCTAATCACATTTACATTATTTATGTTGATTTTATTTACGGATTTAAACGCAATATCTGGAGTAGAAAATCCTTTAAATCCCAATAATTCAGACCCTAAACACGGTTTTGTAAAATCAAACACATGGCCAGAATGTAATGTGGCTTTCATAGTTTTATTATCGGCTATAAGTACAAAATCTGGGAGTTGCTTTTGAATTTCCTTCGCAAGCTCAAACACTTCGTATGTACCTTCAGCAATTTCAATTACATTTGGAGCTTTGTGATCGTAATAATACACATCCTCACCCTCGTCTATAGTTAATTTTGTGTCTTTAAGTTTATTTAATTTTGGAACTAGCCCTTTGTAAGATATAAGTTTGACTTTTGTATTAATTAATGCTACTTTATTTTGTATAATAACTTCAACTTTACCAGCTAATGCCCGGTTTAATTCGTCAATTGTGACCTCCCCTTTTGGGGTTGTAATTTTGTGCATTTTGTAATATGTCAAAGTATTTAGAGGTTTTTTAACATTAAATATAGAATTATAACTTTGAAAATCTACCAGTCCAATTACATAATCACCATTTAATTCTATAGGAGGAAAGAACACCGACTTCAACTCTGGCTCTGTACCCGTAAATGTTATAGTAAATGAATCCATTTTTATAAACTAAAATTTTTCAGAAATGATAAACATAAAATTCCACAAATGGAACTGTTTAAATCTTGTATTTGATCAGTTGTATAGTAAATTTTAGATGGTACAAAATATTCAATTACCTCTTTTGGAGGCTGTATTCCGAATGGGTCAAAATATATTACAATATCTTTATTTTTACGATATGCTGTCCAATGTGTGCCCCTGTCACTGTCTAAATTAATAATTCCACATTCTTTTACTTTTGGTCTCTGTTTTCTTAGCTCGTTTTTTAGGTACACTCCTCGAAAGTGAGGCACGTCTCTTGCGGCCTCTAACAGCTGAAAGTTGTCCATCTTTTTTATTAAATTTTAATCCCATTCCCATTTTTGCCTTGGCCTTCATCAAATTTGTCACTGCTTAAGCTGCTGCTTTTTCGGCCAGATTGGCGTCCTTTGCCGAAACCCTAGTCCAAGCCTGCTCCGCTAATCTCATATCTGCCTTGTTCCGGGCGGCTGTATCAGGATTATTCATGTAGAATATGTCGTGCTCTTTACAATAAGAGTCTTGCTTATTTTTTGGAGGTATATTTCTGGCTAAATTTTCACGTATCTTAGTTCCAGGACCACAATATGAATATGACGGTATGTGGAGGGGGAAAGGAAGGTTGTTTATAAGGGTATTTAACAAGCCACGGCCTCTATATGGCTTTAAGAATAATCCCTTACCTTGGACCCTTTTACACTTTCTCTTTGCCATTTTTATTATAAAAAAAATGTCATTTATTCAACAAAAGAACAAATTTAAAATAGCACATAAAGAAAATACACCAAAGAAGTTGGGTCTATTTCCTAATAATATTCGCTGTCTTATAATAGGGCCTAGCGGTTCGGGGAAGACCGTTGTAATTTATAACTTAATTGTAAAAAAGCAAGGATTCAAGTTTACAAATTTATATAATATCCAAATCTTTAGAACAAGAAAAATATAAAAAAATAATTGAAATATTCCGTCTGTGTGATGAAGTTAAATTACACACATATTCAAACTGTGAAATCACACCAAATGATGTAGAATCACACTCAATAGTTGTATTTGACGACATAAATAGTCCAAATATCACACAATTTTTCTCAATGGGCAGACACAAAAATATTAACAGTTTTTACTTGTGTCAATCTTACAGTAAAGTAAACAAACATTTACGTGACAATGTTAATTTTCTAATATTATTTAAACAAGACGATTTAAATTTAAAACATGTGTATAACAATCATGTGGGGAATGATTTTTCATTTAACCAATTTAGAAATCTCTGCCATCAATGCTGGGACAGGTCTAAATATGGCTTTTTTGTAATAGACAAGGAAAGGCCAAAGAATAATGGGAAATATAGATTTATGTTTGACCAATTTTATAGTGACCAAGGGCAAGAGTGTTAATGCCATCCAGAATAAACCTCTTGTCGTCATCAAAAGAGAGTACCTTTTTGTTCATCGTTAATGTTTGAAGATGGTGGTTTGTGGATTTAATTCTTGTAACATTCTCATAGTAATCTTCCCCGGTTGCAAGACAGTTTAAGTAATGTTGGTGTCTTAAGAGATGTTTAACTGTAGCATTGTCAGCCCCCTTTGCTTTTTTAACCTCTAGCTCATTTTGCTTTTCTTTTTCGTATAACCATTGTAAAGGAATGAAAGAGTATAATTTTGGCCTTAAACCACAATATTCATACATAATTTGACCATTTAATTCGTCTTTAAACTTGCCCGTAACTTTTTTATTTTTATCAGAGTATAAGAAATGGTCTTTACTATATGCAGAGGTGTCAAAACAGTCCAAGTCACATTGTATTTCCTTGTAAAAGTCCTCTGTTACTATAGAATAAACAAGACTGTCTGTGTCTGTCATTAGGAACTTTTTATTCTTAAATTTTGACATATAATTATAGTGGAAATCATACATTATTACTTTACTGATATCCAAAATGGTCATTCCTAAATATATTGGTTTATCAAACTTTACAATTAATTTATTTAAATGTACAGCATGCAAATTGTTATCGAACATTTTGCTACAGTCAAACCTTGGCTTTGTAACGTACTTTGTTAACTTAGACTCGTCTACAAGATGTATATCACGAAACTTACGTTGGTTCATAATTGTTCGACCAAAGAGACTGTTATTTAACAGTTTGTAAAAGTCTTTTTCAAAATCGTGTTTAGCTTTTTGTTGCTTTTCAATATTAAAATTAATATAGGGTGCAAGCCATTTCGACTGTCTAAATTTTAAAATTCTGTGGTATTTTGTAACTACCAAACCCAGTTCTTCGTATTTTTTTAGTGCTTTATAATGTAAAATATATTTAGTTTTGTCATTTAAATTTGGTATTAATTTTCCATTCATTTTTTCTGGTGCGAGCGGGTAGTCATTATGCAAATCGTGTAAACTTTTATCGTATTTTAAATCAACTTCCAAAATAAATCCAAAGTTTTCATTTTGATTGTATTTATAATCTTTCTCATTTGTCCATCTAAAGCCATCGATGGGCAACGACTCGCACATTGCTGTAGAGTATAGCGAGTTACAGTCTAAGTATACAAGATAGGTGCTTTCTTGATTTGGGTCATAATATTCGCCCATATACTTATTATTGGCTTTAGCATAGCGCGTGGAAATCATACTTACACCGCCTCTAATGGCATGTTCTATAAACAAATGCATGTCAATGTTACGAAATAATTGTAATTTTATGCCGGTCATTCTAAGACATGCCTCCCATGTTAGTCCGGGCAATGAGTATATATGAACAGGGTCGAGTTTATAATCCTTTAAACATAAGTCCCTAAATGTCTCAAACACATCAGCCAATAACAACACATCTGTTTTAAGGTATAAATCGTGATATTCTTTTAAATTCTTTATATTAAAATGATTCCATACGTTTTTAGCATGTTCATATTGTGCAGGAGATATACATTCTTTAGTTAGACTACTGTAAAATGCCTCTATGGGTGGGAGAGGCTCTAAAAACTTTTCTGGTCCTGTCATGTATTCGTACGGAAATTCGCCCTTACGTTGTAGTAGTGGATTGTCTATAAATCTAAATGTATTTAAATTGGAAGCTAATTTGCTTAAGGGAAGGGACAGAAAGTTGTAGGAATCCAAAAATACTAAATCATCAACAGAGAATGAAATATACTTTTCCATATCTTTGGCTATGCAATTCAATTTGCGATTAAATTTTCCTAAGTGTTGCATTATTAAATGACCATCATAGTTTTTAAGATTGTGGAAGAATACTGGAATTTTCTTGGTTACTTTATAGTTTAAATTACAAGAGTTATGGGCGGGTCCTCTGAACTCACCTGTTAAGTGACAATGGTCGCGCACTTTATCACACAGTAACGGCTGGCGGCATATGTGGCAGCGTGTAGAGTCTTGGAATAACGTCTCTTGCTCTGGAGTCATTACAAGGGGAACATATACTCCCATCTGACTTTTAATAAAGTCATAAGTTTTAAATAACTTTTCGAAAAACACATCCATTACATTTTCACCACTGTACAACTCTTCGTAAATAATTTTAGAATCTCTCACTACAACATAAGCAAATCCAGAAGGAGTGTGTTTGTTAGAGTTTATAAAGCATTCGAAATCTGCATAAATCACAAAGGGAGCTTTAAGTTGATATTTGTAATTCGTAAATTGTAATGTATCTTTTTTAGACATTTGTACTCTTTGGGCAACAAAGGTTTTACAATATGTTATGTGACGTTCCAATATATCTTTAGTGTAAAAATGTTGCACACAGAACTTGCAAAAATATTTCTTATGGTCATCTTTTGTAGACCGTAGCATTAACTTATCAAAATCACGAATTAAACAGTAATGTGATTTGCGGCCTTGTTGTAAAAGCAGCAGGTTTGCGTGCGTATTACTATTTAGTTTAGTTATTTTCAATGGATATATTAATTGTCCTTCAATTCCATATACATTAACACTTATATTATTTTGTTTTTCAAATTTATCAATGTCGGATATTTTTACGGGATATTTTATATTTGTCATATTTAACTGACCTATGTGGGGTTCGTAGTAAAATACTCGATTCGCATGTTTACAATTCCTTGGTTTTAAGCTTGCTAAAATACTCTACAAAAAACATTTATTATCACTATTTTTAATATTTAAAACAGCGTGTTTTGATTTTATATTTTCTGGTGTGGGGATGTATGACTTGGGAGTTAGGGGTTTATACTTGTAAACATGCAGCTGCCAGTATTTAGTATGGTCATATATCCATCCACTGCCTTCTGATTGAAATTTGTGTAAAGATGTGTCGATTTTTAAAAGTGAATTTTCAATTTGTGTCTTTAATTGTGCTTTCTCAATTGATAAATTAGTTAAACTTCGAAAGTTAGCAATAGTTTCTTTATCAATTAATAATTCACCATTCTTACTAACTGTGTGTTTGATAAATTTCACTCTCCTAATAAGAATCCATTTTATTGGTAAAGGACATGATTGAAGGGTGTTTAATATATCCACGGACTCACCTTGAAACTTAAACACATTATAGGGTCGCTTGTCACATCGTAGGTGGTGGCGTTTCTTTTGACAGTTAATAGCCTTCTTACACACATTACAAGTATTGTGGTTCTCTAGCATATGCATTTTGAAATTGCAATTGTCAAATATTTGATGACATATTTTACAAATTTTAGGAATAACTTTGTGGATGTTACGATAGTGTCTGATTAAATTACTTCTTTTGGAGCAAGGCACGGAGCAGATTGCACAGGACAACATGTTCGATGTAAATAAATTTTGAGATGACATTACTCTGTTTTTTATAAACAAAAATTACCATTTTTTAATGTTAAATTAGACAAAAATTATTTAACAGCGGTTTTAAATTATATTTTACTTTAACAAGTTTAATTTACGAATATGAGAGTTCAAAAATTGCCATTTTTAATGTTAAATTAGACAAATCATTTAACAGTGGTTTTAAATTATATACTTTAACAAGTTTAATTTACAAATATGAGAGTTCAAAAAATTACCATTTTAATGTTAAATTAGACAAAATCATTTAACATTGGTTTTAAATTATATTTGACTTTAACAAGTTTAATTTAAAACATGAAGTTATAGATGTGTGAAACCAACGTCAGTGCAGCTGAACTGTTTGTTTGGACTGGATACGTCTTCACATTGTACAATATAATTTTATAAATAAAACTGCCATTTTGAAACTATCAATCTACATATTCAATTAGAACAGATAATTTAATATTTAAAGTCTAAAATTCAAAACATATTTTACTTTAATATTTAGTTTGATCAAAGTACAAATAATTTTCAAAACACATTTAACTTTGAAGTGTAAGATAATTGTTGCGCCCTAAATTAATATCCTTAAAACATCCTAAGAGATTTGGTGATGGGAGTGACTATTAGATCATTAGTAATTTTGTATCTCCCAATTCAATAGTTATGTTTTACGATTACAGTTTTGAAATGGAGAATTAAATTAGTAAATGGTGAATTGGAAGTATGATTTACAAATGAGAATTTAAATATGAAAATCTATTTTAAAATTTAATTTGGAAATGCAGCTGTTACATTTGGAATATGATTTATAAATGGATATTTAAATATGGAAATCTATTTTCAAATTTAATTTGGAAATGCAGTTGTCACATTCGAAATATGATTTACAAATGGATATTTAATTATGGAAATCTATTTTAAAATTTAATTTGGAAATGATGAATTTGAAGTATGATTTATAAATGGATATTTAAATATGGAAATCTATTTTAAATTTTAATTTGGAAATGGTGAATTGGAAGTATGATTTACAAATGAGAATTTAAATATGAAAATCTATTTTAAAATTTAATTTGGAAATGCAGTTGTCACATTCGAAATATGATTTACAAATGGATATTTAAATATGGAAATCTATTTTAAAATTTAATTTGGAAATGCAGTTGTCACATTCGAAATATGATTTACAAATATTAGGAAAGCTATTTCACAATTTTCGGAGCGATTATAAAAAAAATGATGGATTAACAGTCAGTTGTGATTGTCCTCCGCTGAAGACATCATCTACACTTTAGCTACAACTAACTACCGTCGCTAAGACTCCCTCATTATCAGCTAACATAGTCGGAGTCCTAGGTGCGAGACGTCGGGCCCAGTGACGGGAGCCGTGACGCGTCCAGTGCTCGGCGTGGTGACGTCATCCGGTGCCACTCGCCGCCTCGAGGTCGTGTCACTGTTGAGAGGTCCTGGGTCTTGGGATGTTGAACAATAGAGATAATGTTGTCGGTAGCTTCTTATATACACGTCGAGAGGCTGGATTTTCAATTTAACCAGGAAATTACCTCATAGCTAATTCTGGCCAAGGCTGGTCGCCCACTGACACACATGCGTGACCGGCCTTGCCGTCATGGTCAGTGTGTCAGTGGGCAGCGGTGTGGATCGTTGCGTGTGTAGGCATGCGTGACCAGGACCTTGGCGTCATGGTCAGTGTGGATCGTTGGTGTGTGTTTTAATTACAAAAATCAGTAAGTTGGCAGTTTTAATTCGACCGTAATAGTTGATTTGGGATTTATTAATGCATTAGATAAATTGCAGACAAATCCAAAGTTAATTTTTAAATATAGAGGATGGGGAAAATGTATTTAAGGCAAGGGTACTAGTACAGGAAACTTGTGTAAGGCGGGAGCTGGTGTCGGTCCAAAAACGGCTCCCCATAAGAATAACATGGGAAAAAAGCGCCGATTACGGGTTCTCTTTGTGGGTTTCTCTCTACTTATATTAATTAAGTAGTAGTGTATTTCCTACATATTTATGGACGAGGCGGCGCGCGGCGGCGGTGGTGGAGCGAGATTTTTTCCTCCGGCAGGATTTTCCTCCCACAGGACAAATATGAGTAGTGTATTTCGGACATTTTTATGGACGAGGAGGCGGCCGGCGGTGGTAGATCAAGATTTTTTCTTCCCGCAGTATTTGCCTCCGGCGGGACCGATTGTGTAAAAATACTGTTATATTTTACATTTTATATAAAATACTCTTCTACTTTACATTTTATATAAAATACCACAAGATAGATTTGAGTAGTATATATTCGGGAGGTATTGGGGAATGGAGCGTACCTTCCCGGACCAGGATTATCCTCCCCCAGGACAATTTGTAGAGGTATTCGGTTTTAGGATTTTATATAAAATATAAAATAATTTCATATGAAATATAAAATATTTTGTTATAAAATATTTATTTTTATTTTTAACATACATGGGATTCTTTCCCCAAATTATTTTAACACATCCTTTGCGGAAATCCACGAGTTCTGGCTACTTGGGAATCCAAGCCCCTCTGGAATCTTTCCACAATAGCCGATTTTCCTAATGTAATACAACAACTCCAAACAATAATGCAAAATATTAACAATCCGATTTTAACTTAGCCACAATTCTATACCTTGCCATTTTACTTTTGCTAAAATGCATTAGAAAAAAACACGTTTTTAAACCAAAAATATTGTTTAAACAACTACACAGAAAAAACAACCTTTCGTAGTGGTCTTTAATTTATTCGAGCTTAATTTTAATTTTGTAGTTAAAATCAAACTTTCCACTTTCTAGCCCCCTTTACAGCCAGTAATTGGAGACATAAAGGTTACGAATATTTCCAAACTGTTTAATATACCTTTTCCTATCCCTATGCACGATTTGTTTAGTAGCGCATATTAATAGGGCTGCACCATCTTCCAAATCCTCCAATCTACTACATTCTTTAAATTTAATATTGCCTTTAATATCTCGCATTAACATTCCATTAGACATATCTATATATTCTTGCTTAGGAACAACTGTGTTCTACATACTATTATGAAATCTCAAGTTTTCTATTTTCAGAAAAGAATAACCGCAAAATGTTGTAGTTCCATTAGTGTTAAAGCTTGCAAGTGGCTCGTTGGTAGATGAGTAAATAATGTCCAAATTAACTGTGTATGGCAATACCATATAAGCATCCCTGTTCTTATTTATCTTTATAAACACAGTTGTATAGACACCTTTAACACAGTACACACGACATGTTCCATATTTATCTGCCAAAAATCACACACAGGTAAACTTACTTTCGTTGTTTACTACAAACGCATATACTATGTAATGTCCATAAGGCTCTAGAGCCTCCCAACTTCACAGGAAATAATCTTTTAATTTATCTTCTCTTTCCCTAGCCAACTGCGCTTTGTATTCCTCTTTAACCGCAACGGTATTTTCCACACATTCCAATTTACACTTATCGGTGTATATGTCTTCTAATTCCAATTTCCTCTTTTTGGAACACCTCTCTAAGAAAGGCTTGGAAAGCGGTTCTATTTATTTAATAGTGCATGGGTGCAGTATATTTGTAATATTGGTTCGACTTCTTAAAATGTAGGGAGAAAGGTTAGCACTTTCCACTAAGCCTAATTCTTCTATATTACGTGTTTAGGTAAAGTAGAGAAAGGTGTATTTGATTTTGTAAAACATATGCGCCCAGATTTAATGTATCACTTATGCTTTATACTTGTAATATCTGGAAATTCTCCTGTTACCTCCAAATAGTTAGTTGGTAAACAGTTAAAGCTAAACGCCGATTGAGCATACTTTATTAACTTCTCCCTTTGTGTACTATCTTCTGGCAGTTTTAGTTGCACTCCAGTTATCTTCTTTGTACTACTACTACCACAGTATGTGTATTGTAATAAATCGTTAAACACCAGACAACAACTGTTTTATAATTGATTTGGAACTTTCGTCCACATCTTATGCAGGGGTATAATGGTGCATTTTGGAAGTACATTTTGTTGTCTTCTATTTGGAATGAACAATCTCTTAAAGGTTAGAACTCTTTTCCAAAACCTCTGCAATAGTTATAGATTGTTGTCTCTAATCTTATTCAATTCTCTCTAGCTAGTTTAGACGAAAATGTTTCCTTTAGTCTTGCAACTGGACAGTTTACAAAGTTTATTATATGGTTTCCTATATTCTTAACTACTCCAGGGCTTTTAATCTGGCATATAAATTAATTTTATATTTTTACCCTGCTAATGCATTAAATCAGGTTAAACAATCTTTACTAACATGGAAGTTATCATCCACAATAACGCTACAACCATCCTTATATTATCCTTGGTACCAAAAGTCAAAGTTTTCCTCTTGCACATTATATTGGCACATTTCCTCTTTATTAAATATTCCAGCTAAATCTAGTGTTACAATGGTGCTGTGGGCTATATCCTAACCTTCCGGTAACCTGCGCAAAATTCCCTCTTGTGGAAGACGTGCCTATAGCAGCTATGCTGGGGTTTCCTAATCCAGCAACAATGAATAGAGAATATGCGGAATACGTTTCCATATAACCGTGGAGGGGGAGGGGAACAATTAACCTCTTAAAACCACTGTGTGTACCTAGCAAATTAGATTAAAGTGATTGCGTTTATTTGGTCATAGACCCTAGCTATGGCCATCATGCCTGTTCACACTTTTTTATGACTCGGCCAATGACTTTAATATATGTTTGGCACCGGATGGTTTTTGACGAGTTTTAAATATATCACCTGAGAGAAAAGTTGCCAAATATTATTATTATTATTAGACCTATTAATTTCCAGCTCCAAAATCAGGGTGTTAAAGATACAGAAATATACTTGTTTTGAACCCATTGAATGTAAAAAAGGGTTTTCAATGATTTATTTGTAAAACAGTATCTTATTAACGTTTTACCTTAAATTTAATCCATCATTAATATATGTTAGTTTGAATTTAAATACAAAGGTACTGAAATCGCGGTACGAGAGGTTTATAAGGAAAATCCAACATCTATATTAATGACAATTTTTCAGGAGGTCAATCTGTCTACAACGTCAGTTAGTTGAACAATGTAGACGGTTGGGATTGCGGAGTTTTGGAAATCTTGATTGTTTATGAAAATCAATATTAAGCACAGAAAATGCAAACAAATATAAACTGTAACCAGACTATTTTACTGGCCGGTAGATTACAAAACTTCAATCCCATGCCATTAGGTGACAGTGGGGCTTATTTGGTACATTACATGTAATAAAGTTAGTTTGCACGTATGATCGTTTAGTAAGTCTGCCATCGAATAATTTTTTCACAGTGAAAAGAAACTACTATAGGTCTACAACACTCTTGATTATCAATCACAGTCAGCCGTGTTACGGAGTTATACTGTCCCAGTAATTCAAAAATTCCAAAACTTATTGTATTAATTTATTATCACTAGTCCAAACACTTAGCTTTTACATCGAAGTTTTCCAGTAAAATATAAACTAATAATAAATCTAAATAGATACTAGCATTGTTTTAAACACGACAAAACGCCATTAATTTACATAACACTCACATCTTAAATTATTTCAAAATAAAAAAAATTGATGGAACAAAACATAACCAACTCCATAGTTGAAAAAATGTTTACATTTGTGTGATTTATAAAAAAATATGCAGTTTCCACTCATTAGTAAAAATATCACACGCGATGATACAAAAAATCCCACTTTATCCCACACTCTCCCTTATAATATCCCTCGTCATATCCCACACTTTCCCACTGATTTGTTAAACATTACAACAAAATTAATGTTAAATATTATATGATTATTAAATAATATATTAGTACAATATTTATACCGTTAGATAGAGCTTATTTAGATCTACTAATTACCTATAGGTATTTTACATTTTAGTACCTCAAAGGAGTTTGAGCAATGCTACATAGACTAAATGATACGGTGAACTAACTAAATTAACTAATTTATTTACGTGAGAGGTACTAATATTTTTAATGGTAGTACTACAGAGTACGACATAGGTACTAAATAATGGCAAATATTTTGTTTGTTAATTCCAACATGGCTCGGCCAGCGACATTGACATGATTCAGTGTTTGTTATGTGACGTTTATAAAATCATAATAGGTGCGGACAGCGAGGTTAAAAAATGGGAAACCCCGCAACTGCCAGTACGGCAAGAAAATCATCCACTAGAAGTGCTACTGCTAAGGTGCTCTGGTCGTAAGTTGTAAGCAAACTAGCAAACGTAATGCCGATTTCCAAAAAATCCCACTCTATCCAACAATCGCATTTTATCCCACAAGCAGTCAAAATATCCCATATATGGGATAAAAATCCCTCAAGTGAAACACAGATAAATCCCAGCTAACATTTTAAAAACAACCATATTCAATAGCTTACTACGAAAACCAATTCAACTACTGAATATTAAACATTAAAATTAATTTTAATAATTGTTAATAATCCAAAATAAAATACAAATGCTGTATTAAAACAACCCTTAGGCATACCAAATGACTCCGTCAAAATTTCTTAAAGAAATGTTTTATAGTTATGTAGTATTTCGATAACACACCCACACACCCACACCCACACCCACACACCCACCCACTCACACACCCACACACACTCACACGGCCACTGAAACTTCTTCATCAATACAGGGATTCACTTCGTTCATCAATAATAAATTTATATGAGAGATTACAAGCCCTGGAGTAGTTAAGAATATAGAAAACCATATAACTTTGTAAACTGTCCAGATGCAAGACTAAAGGAAACATTTTCGTCTAAACTAGCTACAGAGAATGGAAATAACAAGATTAGAGGCAACAATTTATAACTATTGTAGAGGTTTTGGTAAAGAGTTTGAACCTTCAAGAGATTGTTTAAGCCTAATAGAAAACAACAAAGGGTACTTCCAAAATGCTCTATTCTATACTGTACCCCTGCTTAAGATGTGGACGAAAGTTGCCAATCAATTACAAAACAGTTGTTGTCTGGTGTTTAACGATTTATTACAATACGCATACTGGGTTAGTAGTAATACAAAGAAGATATCTGGAGTGCAACTAAAACTGCCAGAAGATAGTACACAAAGGGAGAAGTTAATAAAGTATGCTCAATCGGCGTTTAGCTTTAACTGTTTACCAACTAACTATGTGGAGGTAACAGGAGAATTTCCAGATATTACAAGTATAAAGCATAAGTGATACATTAAATCTGGGCGCACATGTTTTACAAAATCAAATACACCTTTCTCTACTTTACCTAAACACATAAATATAGAAGAATTAGGCTTAGTGGAAAGTGCTAACCTTTCTCCCTACATTTTAAGAAGTCGAACCAATATTAAAAATATACTGCACCCATGCACTATTAAATAAATAGAACCGCTTTCCAAGCCTTTCTTGGAGAGGTGTTCCAAAAAGAGGAAATTGGAATTAGAAGACATATACACCGATAAGTGTAAATTGGAATGTGTGGAAAATACCGTTGCGGTTAAAGAGGAATACAAAGCGCAGTTGGCTAGGGAAAGAGAAGATAAATTAAAAGATTATTTCCTGTGAAGTTGGGAGGCTCTAGAGCCTTATGGACATTACATAGTATATGCGTTTGTAGTAAACAACGAAAGTAAGTTTACCTGTGTGGGATTTTTGGCAGATAAATATGGAAAATGTGGTGTGTACTGTGTTAAAGGTGTTTATAAAACTGTGTTTATAGAGATAAATAAGAACAGGGATGCTTATATGGTATACACAGTTAATTTGGACATTATTTTCCTATCTGCCAACAAGCCGCTTGCAAGCTTTAACACTAATGGAACTACAACATGTTGCGGTTATTCTTTTCCGCTTTATGTAACTGGTGACTTTGAACAGAGCTAACACAATAATGATATTTTTCCTATTACTATTTTTTTCTGTGTGAAATTTAAGCTTATGTAGTCTATATTGAACCTCAAATAAATTTTGTTACCAAAAAATATATATTTGAGACAGCAGTTAAGATTTTAAAAATTAAGTTCATCCGTAAACACTTAAATCTGGACCGAACGGAGTCAAATACACGATTATGACTCTATAAGTTCATCAAAACGAAGTGAGCTTATTCCGTCATATATTGAATATTTGACAGTTCAACAAGACTGAAGAGGAAGTAACAAGAACGACAAGGTTTTCGGGAGGTGGAAATCTGACTATAAATTGTTTTTTTCCATAAGTGTGTTCCTGCTTATTCGATTTGATGTTTACATTCATTCAAGAGTTAAGTTGGCAAGAGGTTATTTTAAGGTCGATAAGATATTTCAACTCTGATTCGAGGTTTTACTTATAAACTGCACTCGGTCCATCTTGTTGTTATATATCGTTGCTTTTCCTGTTTATATTGAAACATGAATGTATCCCTTTAATTTAATCTTTTGGTGATTTCAGATAAAACTCCTTAATTTAACAGGCCTTTATGATTCTAAATGACTGTGAAAACAGACAAAGGAAACTTTGTTCTAAGTTTTAAAAACGAAGCAATTATGTCATATATGCTGAACAGTTGACAGTTTTGCTAAATCTAATAAAACTCACAAAGCTTGTCAGTACCATTAGTCTCTGTGTGTTTCTCTGTTATAGCGAGGGGTTAGTCATCATCTCTTTCCACATAGTTGCTCATATTCAACCCCACCAAAGGATTAGCCTTGATAGGATTAAACTTATGTTATAAATAGAGTATCAGATTCGCTGAGCGTTGTATGTAACAAACTACATTTATATAAATACGTATCATATGTTGTTGGTTATTAGTTTTAAATTTTGCTTAGTTAAAGTGTTATTCATAATATTATCCAAAACTGTTCAAACAAATTTGTTAAACTTAAAATAACAATACAATTCTGTATTGTTTTTAGCCATTACTCAGTTAATACTAATAACGAGTTCGCACGTAGCACGCTGACGTGTTGGAAGTGAATTTCCACGTAACAATCTTTTTAAAATCAAAATCAGCGTTAAAACATTCAATTTTAATCGTAATCTAAAACTTTTTTGTTGCTGTTCTGATGCTCCTGGTTCCATTTACCTGCAATTCTGGGAATACAATGTTGCACATTATAAGGTTAGGAGAAGGTCCAGTCAGGATTGAAAGTAAGCGTGACGATACTAAGCGTGATGATAAAAAATACACCAACACATGAATAACAGGTTTTTCTAATGTAAAACCCCCATAAGACGACGTACTGTGTTAAGTCGATAAATATTTTCCTTAATAACTCAATAAATATTTGTGCTAGATTTATGAGAGAGAGCTTACACATTTTTCCGTACTAATCTCCAACTGTTTACGTGCATTATCTTTACATCCTTTTCTAACCCATTTTGGACCCAAAAAATCAAAATTTGAAAAATAAATTCCAAAAAAGAGGGTGAGAGTTTTTCGATTGTTTTGCCCAACGAACTTGTCTAACTGATTGTAAAGGAATATTCCTACCAAATTTGAAGTAAATCGGACAAAAAATGTGACCACTAGAGTGCATATATCATTTTGAACGACCCCCCAAAACGTTTTCAGGAGGTCACGTTAGGAACTTCTATGGTTGTCCCGGGCTTAAGTTTCACCGTGCAGGTCATGCTAATAGTTCACTTTCCATAGGAAATTCACTAACTAACACGTGAAATTTATGAAATATCGGTGAGTAGTCTTAAATCAAACTGTCTTTTATGTTATATAATATAGTAAAGCAATTTATTTTGTTGGGTATTTTACATCGTGTTTAAAATCCATTTAAAATACACTAACAAGTATGCAGCATGTCGGTGGAATATTTACTGGACGTTTGCAAACAACTTCCAAAGAGTGGGGACCCTCGAAATGAGGAAAATGTGTTTGGATGAATATTATTCATAAAATTGTCCAGTTTTTTAGGTGTTATTCCCTATTTCTCTTCCATAGATTTAGCAGATTCTATAAAACAATCGTGTTTATGGTCAGACCTTTGTCAACATTAATATGGTGATGCATATTACAGCTTTTATTTGATTTAATTTAAACTTAGATGTTGATATATATATATATATATATATATATATATATATATATAATAAAACAGAATTAATCAGTACAACGGTTTAATTAGATAGCCTCCATTAACCGTCGCAGCCCTTATTTTTGCTTAAACTATTGTTATGATAATAGACAATGTAATATATACTCTATCAAGCATTTTCAAAATTGGATTTCAGATCTTTTAACACATTATATTAGCAATGAATTATTTGTACACATTATTAAATATATGTTTTTTTACATTTTAAATACTCTAACGCTTATACAGATAAAACAATTAAAGCATTCTGTAAAGTCTTTTTTTAATACAGGATACCTATTGAGTCTCCTAGCACTCAAACACAATTTATCACACACATTAAAAGGAAAATAAAGATTTACTGTCCATAAAAGGATTTTTTTACTGATATAAAAGTTAAAGTAAATTACTAAAAGTACAGTAGTTAGACCTAGAAGGATAAAATATTCAAGTTTATATTGAAGACACTTGACAGTAGCGTAGTTTAAGTATTTAATCTCCTTTAGTAATGAGCGGGATTATCAAGAGATTAAGCGAATATAAAATATAAACAGCAAGTAATTATTTTATAAATAAGCAGCACTATGAATAATTTTACACTGTACATTATGCACCAAAAGGTTTGATCTTGCTTGGTAAGGTTATACAAATGTTAATATCAATCTGTTTTGAGACAGTGGTATCTGAAAATATTCATGCGGCGCCCAATTTCACTACCCTGAATGTTTTATACGGTGACACACGTATTATTCAAAGGGTAGACCGGAGCATAAACATATTTTATCGCCAGGTTCAGTACATGCATAAGTTCACAGGATCAAAAGAGCACTTAAAGGTCTCTCATGAACAGAATGAACTGGCTCAACCTTATTAGTTATGTTCATTATGTTATTGTCCAACTGATTATAGAAAGGAATGTCCCTACCAAATTTAAAGTAAATCGGACAAAAAATGCGACCGCTAGAGTGCATACATATATATATATATATATATATATATATATATATATATATATATATATATGTCTATATATATACATATATATATAATTTTGAACGACCCCCCCAAAACCTGTTCAGGGGGTCACGTTAGGAACCTCTATGGTGGTCCCGGGCTTAAGTTTCACCATGCGGGTCAAGCTAATAGTTCACTTTCCAAAGGAAATTCACTAATAATAGAATATAATACCGCAGAGTAACATGGAAAATAAAAATACCATTGAAGAAAGTTTAAAAGGAAATTGTGCCTCGGTAAATTTCCTGATCCATGTTTTCAGAACGAATCCTAAAAGGTTTAGCAAGAGTTCCCGGTCTTCAGTAAGAGCTTTTTAAGATGCCCTAATGCTCGTGTAACTACTTTCTAATCAGGCAGTAGGCTTGAAGTGTAAAGTATAGGAGTTTTGTGGTGGCTAGAAAAGGTTTTAGGTGATAAATGTTTTGTTATAAAATAACAAATACGTTTAGTACAAGAACTAACAAACAGACACAAGGTTACATAATTGTAATTATTCAAAATATTTATCTAGTGGTATTTGTACCTGTATCTGGTTGTTGACATATCTAGAAACACAATGTTCTACTTTATGTTTGACTGTAGTTCGGTTATTACCAAAACTTGTGTACACGTTTTTGTTGCGTAAGAATGAGAAGCCAAATAAAACTGAACAAGTTTTAAGTGGGACTTAAGAAGAATAAAAAGGAAAACCGTTTTAGTTCTTGAGCAGTCAGATAAGTACTTTTATTTCTGCACCGACTAATACTATTATTTGCTAAATTCACTTTAAAAATGAACAAATGTGTATTCAGAACTTGGTCAGTGTTCTTATCATGAAACTGTATTTATAATTATTTTCCCTCACTTTTACACCTTTGGAAATAATAATGCGTGGTACAACTGTATTTGTAAAATATTTTCCTCAACTGTTTAAAATTGTCCATGATAGTGTTCGAGAATATCTATATTTATCTAATATGTTTTAATTGGATATATTAAACAAATATAAATATTTTCATATGTAATTGTTCACGTCATTGTAAATTTAACATGGATCATTATTTGTTTATATTTAACTAGCCACTTAGTATTCATCGTTCACTATGGCTATAAATGTTGTTAATGTTAAAAGTTTTATATATGAATAAGTTTCACTAAATTCAAGGTTTGCAAGTAACACAAATTTGATTACGGCCAAATAATATTTTCAACTCTCATCTACTTGTTGAGGAATCCTTGGTTGACAAAAGCAAGCTCGAGGAGAGCTAATAAGGGGATTGACCCGAGCTCTTGAAGGCTTGACCTACAACTAGCTAATTAGAGAATCTTACAATTTTCTTACGGTTTGTTAGATATCTAAAAATTATATTTATAGGTCATTCTTTTATAAGCACGGAATAGTTTTTCCAAAATTTTCAATAATAATTAGCCTATGGTAATTCAACGTCAACAAAACCAATGAGGGCTTCAAAATCTGCCAGCGAAAAGAAACAAGACATATGTGCGAAAAAGAACTTTAGGTATGTAAACTTGTAGAGGAAGTGTTGAAGTAAACTAAAAATTGAAAGATAAAATTAAATGTAACGTGTGGTTTTTAGACTTAAAAACATGTCATATTATGTACAAAGGTTTGACGATTACCTTCAGGCTTTTTATGGCCACAAAACTACCATAATAATACTTGAAAAGAGAATGAACATATGTGGCAGAAAAACTTTATCCACTGTTGAAACTTGCGATCAAATGGTCAAATGGTTTGGATTTGGTTGATGGTTATCAAATGTGCATGGAAAATAGTACTGGTACAAATCAGGTTCAGATTCAAGTTTTTATTCCCACTAATACGAAACGCAGATTAAAATTAATAATGCAACGCTTAACTTACACTTCGACTTAAATTTTAGTTTTTAAACAAGGTTTTTAATTTAATAGTGATGAACTAATATAATTTGTTTACTCCTAATAGTTTATTGAGCTAAATTTTCATTCTTTTAGTTAGATAATCCGACTAAAAAAATGGCTTTGAAACAGAAAACTATTAATATACTAGTGGCTTGAAGGGGTCATAATCCTCTTGGTCCAATTCTCTGCCTCAACTCATTTTTCTCTTTTTACATAACGAGGAAAATAAAACAATATAAGTAGGAACACATGTCAATTCTTTAACAAAGTAGACACTTAATCTCATGTTTTAATGAAAACAAAGCAGACGTTTTTAAATTCCCATGCTTTTCTTATGGGGGATGTTTTACGTTATTTTCGTTTCCTGGTAACATTTTAGAAAAACTTCTATTTTTCCCAAGTCCCTGAGATCAAGACCTTTAATTTAATTTAAGGTAGTGTCTATTTTCATGTGTTAAAAACTAGACAGGTCGCACCATTGGAAGCGGATTTTGAACCCCAAAAATTTTTTTTTTTTTGAACGTTTTACTTATAATTATTTTTAAACTCAAACTTTTGTTGCACCATTAAATTTTTCATTCAAAACCAAACAATTTAGTATGTTGAATCTCTATTATTGAAGCTCTATGTCAATCGATTACTGAGATATTGAAAGTGATAACCGCAGTACTTTTTCCAATGTTATTCTTATGGAGAATAAGTAAAATGTTATACATTATCTTGCTTATTAATGCACGTATATTAGTGAAACTTGATGTGTGGCTGGCTTCTTATGATTGGGTTTTATTGATATATGCATACAGAACCCATATTTTGTGGTTCCTATGGCAGCAAACCTGCGTACTCAGTAGCCATTGTGTTATACTTATGAAGAATAAGAATAACTCATTTATTAACCAAAAGAATGATGTACATGCATTAGGAATGTCAACAACAAAATGGAAATGCAACAAATTTAGTTAAAGATGCTTTCAAGCTAAAATATGCATACACTGCATTAAACTATTACTTAATTAAATCAACTTTCTTGTTAATTTAATCAAATTAAAAATTAATAAATATCCCTCAAGGCAGACCTAATAATTTAAGAGCCATCAGACAGGAAGTCACGGCGGCTGTAAAAACACTTATCAATAATAAAGGATTTTAGATATTTCCTGAATTTCAAATGGTTTGGCTCTACTTTGAGGTGTATTGGAAGTATATTGAATTGTAGCGGAGATTTTTTTGGAAGGAAGCAGTGTTGTGAACCAGAACTTGTAGATTATTGGAAATATATAAACTATAATGATGATTCTGATTTTGAACTTTATGATTTTTTGTTTTAAAAACGATAATGTTTTGTAAATATTTAAAGGGATGGAAAAGTTGAAATATTTGAGGACTTAAAAACTGGTTTGCACGTTTGAAACCTATCCATGGAGAAAATTAGTCGGATTGCCCTCTTTTGCAGGCGAAATAGAAAGATTGTTCTCTTATACCCCGATATGGTAAAGCGTAAACAAGGTGTGGGAAAATGAGGCAACAGTAAGCAGAAAGAAGAACATCACAGTTTGATATTTTTTCTAGAGAGCGAATAGCAAATATGCCTGAGCTTACTTTGCTGATGACGATTTCTATGTGAAGATGAAATTTAAGTTTCTCATCCAGGATCAATCCAAGAAACTTTGCACTATTGGACGAGTGAATAAGAGTTTCATCTAAATGGAAGCTGAAAGCCGGAGAAAATCTATCAGAAATGTTGAAATTAAGAAGCTAGGTTTTGAGAGTATTGATTGAGAGCAGGTTGCCCACAAACCATTAAAGTAATCCGCTGGCTTCTATAAACGTTGATTGTTCAAGAGACTCCACAAGTAGAGCTGGACAATGAAAGAGATGTGTCGTCGGCGTAAAGGAAGACTCTGGTCGATTCGATGTCTAAAGCAAGATTATTGATAACAATAAGAAAGAATAATATGGGGCCAAGAATGGAACCCTGGGGCACACCACTCGATGTTGGGAGCTCGTGTGAGTTGTACTGCCGCACCAATCCACGCTCATCGAATGACATACACGGTTGATTTGACATTAGCAAATAAGTCCACTAATATGTAAATAAGCCCAAAAATGTTTGTACAAATTATTAATAATTTTATGACACTTTGTAAGCAGTAAGCTATTAGTAAAATGTGTGTGTATTTCGTTTGGAGTTTAAGTTTTACTTTGATAAAATACACAACAACAAAATTGGCTTTTGTTAAGGCTCTTCCAAAAAAAATAACTTCCAAGTTGATAAAATAATTAAGCTTGATTATCATTATTATTTTTCGTTAAATTCAACTAAATTAATGAAATATCAACAGAAATATGGTTTTTTAGTGAAGAATAAATTATAATACTTTTCCAATTCCTATATGGTATTGACAGAGTTTAGTGAAAACTTGCATTATTCGATTTCTTTCCGCCATTTTCCAATATGGAGGTTTTTAACTGAGTTTTGATATTTTTAATATTTAAAGAGCATATTTCCTCTATTAATTCAACAATTTAAGTAGGTTGTGGATGTTCTTAAGCACAAAATCATAGGGGTAAAAACTTATGGTGGAATGGTAGGTGTTTGATCTTCCACTCTGAGTTGTTGTTTACGCTGAGCAAATTAGTAGACTTTAGCGCTTGGTGTTGACGTTACTTTTGGCCAAATCTCATGTATTATATATGAATATTGTGCGAAATCTAACTGTCTTCAACTTTGTTAATTGATAAAATTTCTCTATTTTGAGTACTGACCGCAAAAAATCCAAAAGAATAGATAAATGTCATATTTTAAAACTGAAAAATCGACTTTTAATTGTAATTACTACCGTTAAATACAAAATATCACTACTTAATATAATATTTTTGTGTAGATATATTCATAGTGAACCTTTTTAAATGTACATGGTTTTATTAAATGGTTTAGTTATTAAATAATCCCGTTTTAAGTAAAAGCTTACATAATTATATACTTTTCCCGCCATTTTCCAAGATGGCCGATTTTCCCATGGTGGGAATTTTTGGGAACTTTCAGGAAGCGGAAAGGGATATGCCAGGAACACATCCCAGGAGGTTTCTTACTGTAACTAATTTGTTCCAGGTTAGGGCAATTTTTTGCTTAACTGTCCTGTACCAATATGACGAGTGAATACTATTGTAAAAGGAAGGTGGTGTCTGTCTACCTGTCGTCCGGTATGTTTCCTTTCAAATCAAACATTTTTGAATCAATTGAGCTGAAATTTGCATTAAGTCAATTAAAATAAATGGGTTTCGAATAGGCCTATTCACGTTTTAAAAATCTTTTAAGGCCCCCCCACAGGTCCCCAGAGTTCCAATTTGATTCTTATAATTGTTAGTACTTACTGTATTACTTTTACCCAGGTTAATAGGTAGGTAAGCCTGCCTATGATAAAAACTTGATATTTTTTTAAAACCTACTTGTACCACTTAAAACTATCAGATTTATTTCGGACACTGGCAGCTTTGAACGCTTGTGGCTTAGAGGGGGTGTATACTAGGGCATCCCTAACGGCGACCCGACTCGTGGCGCTGCCATGGGAGCGCAACCCTTCTGCTAGACAGCGTTGTCTGTCTATTACATTCATATTGTGCAAATTTAATCAAGCTAAGATAATTAGAACTCATTATTTCTTGTCCCAGACCTTACACGTACTAATTAACACGCATTAACGCTTTTCTCGTGTAACAAGTTAGAATTACCTAATAACCAGGTACAAATGGTAATATTTTAGACAGTGCGCCACCAAGAACATCAGTAGTACAGTTACTATTGGCTTTATTGACTTCATCGAGCAACCAACGTATTGTATTTTCCTTCGTCAAATCCTTTGTGTTGACGGGTTAGTAGGCAAATAACGACATAGCACTCCGGCCTTGTTTTCTAGGAGATATTGTAAAGCCGGGAACTGTAGCTGGTAAAAAAATAGTAAAATAAAAACTGGTAAACTGGTAAACTGGTAAACTATGTAATAAAAACTGATAAATAGTAAAAACTTACATAACATTGAAGTGCGGTTCAGCAATGATTTTTTTCCAATTTAACTGTTCTTTGAAAATATATAAACTATTATTTACTTAATCCTTATGTTTACTGAAACTTAAGCACATTCTAAACAAATTATTACTAGAGCTTTAGTTTGAAAATATTCGATTAAAAATGGTGTCTTTACATAGTAGGTATGCAATATTTTAAATCAAAGTGAATATGATGTGAGTAGACATGAAACAAAATGTGTCAAAAGTTATTAGAATACAGGGACATAATCTGGTTCGTCGACTCTAACACGATGGATGATAAAATATTCTCTTTGAATGTGCACACGATAATTTGGATTTATCCCTATGAACAGAGATTTGTAGTTTAAATCAAATTACATTTGACTGAATATATATATTGATGCTAGCCGCTGCTGGAATATCCTCCAGCTTGTTATATTTGGTGGAATTTCATGAATAAATTCATTCCTAATATTTGGAGAAAATTCAGTTTACAATGGTGAATTTCACCATGTAAAAGCATTATTTTAATACATTTAAGTAATGATAAAAAATGTTTGCTTTTGGTCTAAGCAATGTATATTTTCGTGGTTTGAAATAAGAGAGAAGGGAGAAGAATCGTGTGAGGTGATACTAGTAGGAGAGGAAGAGAGTATAAGTCGGGGAGGGAAGAGGGAGAGGGAAGAGGGGGAGGGAGAGAGAGAGAGACAGAGGAAAGTGGTGAATCCGCTTAGAGACAATTCTCAGTTTTTTATGGCATCCTTTGAAATTACAAGGTTACTTAGCCTCTAGATCATAACAAATCTTTGTTGAGTTAATCTTAGAAAATAAATTTTTAAAGCTTATGTTCTGTAATAAAATAGATTGTTTTATATTTTAAGTTTTGGTTTGTTTGTGATCAAATAATTTTGCGCTCAAATTCCCAAATAAATAAGATTGCAAACATATTTTGCAATCTTATTCAAGTTCTACTATTAGACTGAATTTGGAAGGAATTGAAGAAGTATAAAATACCATTTCACGACAGAATTTATTTTTCATTTTATAGTAATTTATAAGTTTATTTGCTGTTTGTTTAAAGCTTTTGTGAATTCTATGTTTCTTTGTTGAAATAGCTATAAACATATTAATTCAGTAACGATTAAATAAACGTTTCCTTTTCTTCTACATTCGTTTAGATTAAATATGTTGATGTAAGATTTGTAACTAAATATATTTCCTCTATATAAATATAAAACAAATTTAGTTTTCTTTGAACAAAAACCGTTTGGCACATTTTAAATTTATAGTGGGCCTGTTGTTTTAAACCTAGATAAGTTGGTTCATCTTTTGACTGATTAAAAGAGTGTGTCTTGCATTGTATAGTTTGTGTTCTCATCTCATAACATATCCTGATACTTTAAAACTATTTTTTTGTAAATACAGTTATTTTGGGCAAAAACTAACTTTAAGTGTGGCCTGTGTCCTTTAAAATGCGGTTGTTGAAGATCGAAAACCATTTTGTGCAACTACAGATATTCGTCAAATTTGGTGCATAAATAACGGAGGAGCCCTGTTCACAAAATCCATCTGATGGATTTATAGATATAGATATCCCGACATCCCCAGAAGGAGGGTTATGTTTTTCGAGTGTTTTTATGTATCTATATTTCTTTGGCACGCTATGTAGCATGAACGGCTTGATGGATTTTAGCATATGAGGTGTCGATTTATCTTCGTTATGGTAGAGACATAGGGTAATAAAAGGGGAGGGTGTAACTGAATATGAGCCTAGCAAACTTCATCTTTAAATAAAAGAAAAGAAAGTACGCCAAATTTTACTAAAATATACTAAAGGGCTCTTGAGTTAACTGGCCAAAACACAAAAGATTTTGAATGAGTCCTGTAAGTATAGGGACTTGATACTTAATATAGATACTTAATCCAGTTAGATATTTATAATCAAGTTAAACGGTAATATAAGCATATTTCATAATAACAACGTCAAGAAACTTAATTTTCTCTACGTTTATCAACATTTTCCTTATTAAATTATGAACTTAAAATGTTAACTTAAACACTTTAAGATCGAGTTACCTGTTAAACTAGATTTCATAGAAACAACTTTAAACTTTTTAATAATTTGACTTTGTAGAACACAAGTCACTTTCCAAAACTAACTAATAGCGTCTGTCGGATTTATTTATAAATGTGCATTCATGTACCACTCGTGCAACCTGTATTTGGTTCTGTGAAACGCTTTGCTCATCCGCATCTTTCTACACGGAAAACACGCGTTGCTAATCTATCTTCCAGTCAAATATGAGTGAATTTGCTTTGTTCGAAACCCTCTATATATGCTTTCTGTAACCGCCTTTGTACATTTTCCGGAATGACAAATCATTTGCTGAGCAAATTTACTGGCCATTTTTAATCGAAGGTTTATGCCCATTGTCATTGTTCGAAATTTCAGCAAGCTCTGCAATGAAGGAAATTACTCAACCCCCCTCCCTCCCCCCCTCCTTCCAACCCAATATGTATGAATACCTATTATACCTTTTCAGAAGAGTATTTACCAAAATTTACCTAGAACTGAAAACTTAATTCAAGGCTCAAGATAAAATATATATTTTATTTACAACGTGCCATATAGCTGATATTATTCTTTCAATATGAATTAAATTTGATGAGTAATCTGCACCCTCCAACATAATTCATCATAATCTTTAGATTTTTCGCTTGGTCTCAAGAGTGTTTCACTGTTAAAAACATCTATGCTTCACAGTTTTGTCGTTTTAGCGAATTTCCCCTATAGAGAAGAAGCTATTAACGTAGTAAACATGGTAAGGCCTAGGCCCGGGACCATGATAACTTTTCGAATTGAGGTCCCAGACCCCAAAAACACCATTCGCTCGAAACTGTATATATATATATATATTGTCCAAGACCCCAAAAACACCATTCGTTCGAAACTGTATTTATATATATATATATGTTTGTGTGTGTGTGTGTGTGTGTGTGTGTGTGTGTGTCCGTGAGCACGATAACTCTCATAAAAGTTATCCGATTTTGATGAAATTTGGTATAAACTTGTAAAGCAAAATTTATGTCTTAAGTTCGAAAACCAGCCAGATCACTCTTTCCGAAGGGATATTTTGAGGGGTTTTGTACCCCAAAAATGGGTTTTTTGAATTGTTTACATTTAATTTTGGAACTAGTCAAATTTTAGTTTACCATTGGATTAAGCTTAAAAAAACACACAATTTGGTATTTTGATCATTCCTCTACGTCAATTGGTTGCCGAGATATTAAAAGAGCTAAACACAGTACGTTGCCTAATGTTATTCTTATGAGGAAAAATAAAAAATATATAACTCGCTTATTTATGAACGTATACTGACGAAACTTGGTATACGGCTTCATCTGGTTGTGGTCCATTAAAAAAAACGTTTTGCTAAAGGCTCCCGTAGCAGAAACCTGCGTACTCAGCCCCAATTTCATTCTTAAGGAGAATAATTAAAATTGTATATATTGCTTATTTGTGAATATATTTTTATGAAACTTGGTAAGTGGCTTTATGTAGTATTAAGACAGTTATATCTCCACTGGAAATTCGCTGAGTATGCAGGTTTGCTGCGACGGGGTATTATTAAACTTGGGTGGGAATAGCTTTACAAACATGCAGGACAGAATAATGCAGGATTATTATACATCTAATCTTTGGATTCCAAAATATATCAGAAGCAGAGATGAGTAGAATTTAGAACTGCAAAATGACGTTTAACAATATTTAATTTAATTGAGGCGTTTGCCTATGATCAAAGGCAGGCAGCCTATAAAAACGCTTCTTTTTTATGGCTTTTTAAAAATGGCTTCTTTCGAATGACGCAAAAACGCACGTTTTACAAGTATGTAACTACGAATGTTCAGACCCATTTAAGATGAAAACTTTGAGTTAATTAATTAATTGTTTAAAGTTAATTAATCTCAAGAGGTCTGTCTCAAATAATAACATTAGTATATTAATTGTATTTCGATGATTATATACAATTATACCGTCACGTATTTACAGGAAAGGCACAAAATGTTTTACCTGCTGGTGACATATGTCACTCCTGATTGACGAATCACTCATATGTTTGGTCTCGAGTAGAAAAACTAAGCTTTTACAGAAAAAAGGTTATCGTTAATTAGTCTTTTAATGACAATTTTTTTAATTTGTATCAGTTAGAATAATCATTGTCCACCAAACCGTGTTGTACAGTTTCAAGCCCAACAACGTCAATTTATTCTATTCGTATGTATTTGCAAACTACTGCTGTCCAGTAGTATTTAAATCGTTTTAGCTAAGACATTATCTGAACACTAGATATAAAATTAAATACCCCCGTCGCAGCAATCCTGCATACTCAGCGAATTTCTAATGTATATAACTCACTACTACATAGAGCTATTTACCAAGTTTCACAAAAATACATCCATAAATAAGTGATATATAGAATTTTATTTATTCTCCATAAGAATAACATTAGGGTTGAGGACGCAGGTTTTCTGCAACGAGGAAGATAAGTTATATGTTTTTTTTGCAATTATCAATATAACTGAACCAGGTGAAGCTATATACCAAGTTTAATTAATTTAGGTTCATAATTAAGGGAGATATACAACTTTACTTATTCTCCATATGAATAACATGGGGGCCGAGTATGCAGGTTTGCTGCTACGGGTGCTATCAACAAAAACTCGTTTTTTCAATCAATATACCACAACTAGTTGAAGCCACATACCAAGTTTCATCAATATACATTCAAAACTAATCGAGATAAAGAATTTTATTTATTCTCCATAAGGATAACATTGGACAACGTACTGTGTTTAGCACTTTGAATATCTCTGCAACGGTTGGACGTAGAACAACGATTAAAACACCAAAATGTTTGTTTTGTTGAGCTAAACACATTAATAAACAGACATGTGATGTTTTTAGTAAAACTATCTGAGAAATATCTAAAAACCTTTTTCCCATAAGATTAACATGGGACACGTTTTTTTGGATTTTCTCCGCAATCACTTAACCTAGGTTAATGATTCAAAATACTGAATTATTTGCTTTTTTAAGCTCTATAAAATGGCTATAACCAAAATTGAGTGTTTTTAACATTTTGGGGTCAAATTTGCAAAAAACCTATTTTTGGAAAATTGTAAACCCCCATAAAACCCCCTTCCCATGGTGCAATCGATCTGGTTTTCGAACTTAAAGTCATAAATGCTACTCTCCACATTTGTGCCAAATTTCATCAAAATCGGGTGTTTCTTTCAAAAGTTATCGCGGTAACGGACACACACACACACACACACACACACACACACACACACACACACACACACACATACATGTCCCTAACTTGCTATGGGGTCCTGTCCTTAAACCCAATTGTGGGGTCCTAAGAGTTATATACGGTTTATTAACGTGTAGATGGAGACAAGTTTTAGTACATGATTTGTTTCTCTAAACACACCATTTTAATAACACAACCTTGCATGAAACCAAATATCGGGGCCAAACACATCTGTGCACTATCCCAAATTATGGGGCTATACACACTGTGCATCAGACAAGACTGGGGGGCTTAACACCCGTCCCAAATTATGGGGCTATACACACTGTGCATCAGACAATACTGGGGGGCTTAACACACGTCTTCCTCGAACCAAATCTAGGGGACTTAAACAAATGTGTTTTAAAACATTACATGGGGGTTCAGGGCCATTTTTACATAGGGGCGCACGGGGACAAGCTTTGAGCCCGATGAGGCCTCTTCGGCGCTCTTCTTGGCCCGGGGCCCCGGTCGAAAATGGGCCCCCGGGTGAATTTAAACTCCCAAGCGAAACGGAGCCCCCAATAAATAGTAGGCCCCCAGGAAATAAAGGGCCCCAAGAAATAAGGGGCCCTCAAAAAATATGGGGCCCCAAGAAAAAAGGCTCCTCGGGGCCTATTCATATTTGTGTAAACGATGTATTAGGGGCGTGCGAGTACTCAAAATGTGAGTATTTAAATAGTCAAATGAACTCAAAGTATTGAAAAATACTCCAAAGTTCGAGCAAGTATTTCCCGCCAATCTTTGGACGATCGCGACATGCCAAATCACGTAGTAAACTGCTGCCAAAGATGATCGGACCACGTAAAATCGGCCGAAAGTTACGAGACTTAACATTATGTATTACACATGAATCGGTCATAAAAAACAACCTTACTGTATAAATGGACCGAGTCACGTTTTATCCGCCGTAATTGAAGACGTTACAGATGATATAATCTGGAATTAACGTCCTTGCCGCGTAATATCGGCTATAAACTTCGACAGAAAACAAAATACAGTCCAAAAATGACGACTTTACTACGTAATAACGGCCGAAAATACGACAGTAGATCGGTAGCGATTCTCCGGAGATCGGCAGGAGATACGCTCAGATTTTTTAATATTTTCAAAATTTGGGGCCTATGCCAAAGCGGACCGCCCCCCACGCCCCCCCTGGTGCGGGGTGGGGGGCATAGGCCGCTAACATAAAGTATTTGTACACATATAAATACCCCCGTCGCAGCAAACCTGCGTACTCAGCGAATTTCCAATGCAAAATATATGTCTTAATACCACATAAAGCCGCATACCAAGTTTCATTAAAATATATTCACAAATAAGCGATATATACAATTTTAATTATTCTCCATAAGAATAACATTGGGGGTGAGTACACGGTTTGCTGCAACAATGGACACAAAATAATGGGTTTGTATGTAAATATCAATAGAACTCATCAAAGTGAAGCCACAAACCAAGTTTCATCCATATACATTCATAAATAAGCGATACATAACATTTTAATTATTCTCCATAAGGATACAATGGGGATCGAGTACCTAGGTTTGCTTCCACGGGAACCATATGCGAAACACTTTTTTTGTGCAAACAACAACAAACGACAACCAGATGAAGCCATATACCAAATTTCGTCAGTGTATGTTAATAAATAAGCAAGATATAAAATTTTGATTTTTCTCCATAAGAATAGCATTAGACAACGTACTGTGTTTAGCACTTTCAATATCTCAGTAACCAATTGACGTAGCGTAATGATCAAAATACCAAATTGTTTGTTTTTTTAAGCTGAATTCAATGGTATAAATTAAAATTTGATTTAAATAAAAATTACATGTGAAAACCCCAAAAACCACATTTTTAAGGTACAAAAGCCCCAAAACCCCCCTTTGGATGGTGCGATTCGTCTGGTTTTCGTACCCGTTCAAATAAATGGTGCCATACACATTTATACCAAATTTTATTAAGATCGGACCTTTTTTACGAGAGTTATCGTGCTTACGGACACACACACACACACACATATATATATATATACATACATATATAAAAATTTGAACGAATGGTGTTTTTGGCATCTGGGGACCTCAAAACAAAAAGTTATCATGGTCTCGGGCTTAAGTCTTACCATGAGACCCACTGTAATAGCTCTTCCCTATAGGGGAAATTCGCTAAAACCAAACTGATATTGTAAATTGTTGTATATTAGTATTATAAGTTGTTGAAAGGCAATATTTGAAAGAAATTTATGAGTATCCACCATGTTTTGCACCTCATCATACTTAAACATTAAATTTACTTATCAGATAATAAAACTTCTGTTCCCCTCTATTCCAAAACGAGCAGTTGTTTTGACCTCCATCGGTTTGTGACAACTTCAGGGTATTTTGATTGGTATTGAGAGTTTGAATAAAACTCGCAATACGATGCAAAAAATTTGCAATGTTAAAATATAAAGTAACACAATGCAACTAATTGTTTTAATCCTCCCTTTCGATTTTTTAAATTAGTTCCTGTAGATGAAGAAATTATATGGTTTGGAGACTGGAGAGTATTGAATAGGTATTTGATATATTTGAGTTTAGTATTAATGCATATGAAATAAGGGGGAAATATGATGCACCCTCCTCAGATTTTGGCGCCCCCTTACATCGTCACTTGTAAGGTCCACTCGTTTAGCTTACTTTGAAAAATATAGTTTATCGTTCCGTCTGTTTAGTAACCATTTCAACCATGTTCTTATTTATTAACTGAGTCATTTAGGAGTATTGGAGATGGAGTGGGAAATGTTAAGATTTAAACATATACTTCTCATTACAGATTAAGATTATTTGAGCTCTGGGGTGACTAATCATCTGTATTTCTTACAAATTAGCAATACTTTAAATAAGTTGCGACAGTATATCACAGTATAGTACTAACGAAAAAAACATGTTTGCACCCAACTTGAGTTTTTAGAGTAATTGGTATTAAACTTAATTGATCCAAACACTTTTAGAAGATAAGATTCAATATATCACAGAATAAAGACAAATAAAAATAAGGTTTATAGCTACACTAAACCTTAAAGATTAAATACTCGAAGATAGAGTCCGTATAACTGAAAAACGTGTTGTACATTAGAACCAATAAATAAAAATTATATTCAGAAGAAATTAGTTTAAAAAAACTCTAACAACAAACTTTGCTGTATCCATCGCGAACATCAGCTAGGAACCGTCAGAATCGCTGTCGGTTTTGATAAGCGTTTTCATTATTGTTTTGGTTTCCCTGGACGAAATCTTTCCCACGCTCAGAACAGATGTACTGTTATCAGTATGTACTTCACCGTTCCTACTCAGTTTTAAGGGTTTGTTTTCATTATTATTTTTCTTAAATAAACATGTAATTGTTTTATGATACACAGTGTATTGTGATACGTTGACTACAATTGTGCACATTTGTGGTTTTTAAAAATTTATATTTTTTTTAATTATTTGAGGTTTTGAGTTTTTTTATTGCAAACATTTTAGCGGCGCGAAGATCGAAAATGAGATACATTTCCAGGACGATAATATATGAAATCATGATTTAGAACTACACAATTCTCTTATCTGAATGAGTTCCATAGCTTGTCATTTCAGGTGATCAGCATAGCATGGAACCAGAAACATCGCAAACGCATCAACAACAAGCGTGGGAGTGAGGCGCGCACGTGTCAGTATATCTCAGAACTATGGGGTAGGAAGGTTTTGGTTGATGGTGGTGGGCGGGGGGCGGCAAATTTGGTCTTTGCACGGGCGCTGAAAAACTGACGGGCCGCCCCTGGACACGAGTCACGTGTCGGAGTGAGAGCAGAAGGTAGGTAGAGCTAGGACCGCTCATTATCACTATCACTATCTATCCTTGAACCTCTCCTGGAGATAAGAGCGCCTTTGTCGACAGCAGGAATGACATCAAGGCAGGGGTTTCATGGGAAATCAATGCAGGGGTTTAAGGTATGATCGAGTAAAACTTTTTTTAAAGTTATATTTGTTGCTTTCATCGGGGTTAACAAAATAAAAACCAATAAAAAATACAAATGTTGTGGTGAAAAGTTAAAAACCAGACAACATTCCAAATAAAACATGTAATTAAACAGAAAACATGTTGCTTGTTTTGGTCCAGAAATCACACTGAATGTTCAATTTTAAAAAATGATAACAAAGGAGTTATAGTGTAGAGTAGGCTTTCATAACTATTCGGAAAAAGGAAAGTTTTTTATTTTATCAACGAAACAAAAGTAGTTTTTGCTCTTCCCTTTCGATCAGGAGCTCGGTTTCCCATTCCAATATACTGGGAGGACGTCTCGTCTGTTCCGGTACCAAACTTAATAATTTAGTTTTTTAGGTAAAAATAAGCAAAGTTCCTCTATCTTGCTTAGTATAGCATCTCGGCCTGTGCGTATTTGTATTATAGTTAGTTTTCCTTATTTTCTGTAACATTTTTCGTTCCATAGCAACATAATACCATCATCAAGCACGGGAATTGGTCAAAAATCTATTTACATTTTTAAACGAATTCTTGTCTGTCTGTCTGTTCGTCCTTTATGCATTACTAAACCGTTCATCCGATCTCTGCCGCCGTGAAACTTTGGGAAATGGTTCTATGCCTGGGAAGGTTTGTGCCCTATTCCCGTTCTTTTTGGGCTACGTCTTGTGAGCTTCTTTCGTTCATATTTTATACTAATTTATTGTGTTTTGGTGATTTTTAGCGAATTTCCCCTATAGGGAAGAAGCTATTGCCGTAGTCGGAATGGTAAGACCTACGCCCGGGACCATGATAACTTTTCGTTTTGAGGTCCCTAGACCCCAAAAACACCATTCGTTCGAAACTGTATATATATGTGTCCGTGAGCACGATAACTCTCGTAAAAATTATCCGATTTTGATGAAATTTGGTATAAACGTGTATAGCAACATTTATGACTTTAAGTTCGAAAACCAGCCAGATCGCTCTATCCGAAGGGGAATTTTGGGGGGGTTTTGTACCCCAAAAAATGGGTTTTTCGAATTTTTTACATATCATTTTGGAAATAGTCAAATTTTAGTTTTTACCATTGGATCCAGCTTAAAAAAAACACACAATTTGGTATTTTGATCATTTCTCTACGTCAATTGGTTACCGAGATATTGAAAGTGCTAAACACAGTACGTTGTCTAATGTTATTCTTATGGAGGAAAAAAAATTATATCTCGCTTATTTATTAACGTATACTGACGAAACTTGGTATACGACTTCATCTGGTTGTGGACCATTGATATTTGCTCAAAAAACAATGTTTTACCAATGGCTCCCGTAGCAGCAAACCTGCGTACTCAGCCCCATGTTATTCTTATGGAGAATAAGTAACGTGTTATCTCCCTTCATTATGAAAATAAATTAATGAAATTTGGTATATGGCTTTACATACATGAGTTATATTGATATTTGTATAAAACCCCATTTGTTGTGCTCCTTGCTTCAGCAAACCTGCATACTCAGCCGCCATGTTATTCTTATGGAGAATAATTAAAATGTCATAAATCGTTTATTTATGAATGTATATTGATGAAACTTGGTATGTGGCTTTATGTGGTATTAATATACATATATATGCATTGGAAATTCGCTGAGTACGCAGGTTTGCTGCTACGGGGGTATTATTTGGTTTCCATAGGAACCATTGCCATTTTCCCGGTTATTTATCTAAATCCGTGCGAATAACGGGTACAACAGCTAATAGACTATAATCATTCTTTATAACTTGGCTGTATATTATCTGTTTATATTGATCAAGTTATCGTTTGATTCGCCCTTGAATTTTTCTTACTGAAGTCAAGTTTTAATATTATTTTTTACATTTTACAGTAATATAAAAAATATATAAACCCAGTAACCGTTCAACTTTTTTCATCTTTGGACCCTGAAACAACAACAAAATCGAATTTGGGGTGATATCAACTTCAGCCCAAATAATAATTTCTGATTTGAAGATGTAAGGTTTTTTTTATAATTTGACAAAAATAAACAATATTAGCAACATTTCAAATTTTTCCGTGTGCTGGACTTCATGATAATTGATCAATCTTCATTTTCTATTAATTAATCGAACGTATACAAACCTCTTTATCTGTTGCTTTATAGAATTAACTGAAGGAATACTTTACTATCCTTCTTAAGACGTGCCCCTTTTAGTTTAACACAACATTTGAAGTGGACCCAGTTTGACTAAGCCTCTGACATGGAAAATCTTTTCAGTACCAATAGTCAATGGTTATATTTACAGTTATAAAATTATGATTTTGCTGATAAAACTGTGTTTATATCAATTAATTTTGTAATTTAATCCAGCTGTTGCTTAAAATCTCCATTAAAAAGGTAAATCTTAAGGACAAATATCAAAATTTAAGGGCGTCTAGACCTCTGCCCTTAAGTTTGACCTTCATAAATTCTATGATATGCACAACTTGTCGGCGAGCTCTTTCCAACGACACTTTATTAAAATTAGTTCAGAACTATATTAGGAGCTCTGATTTCAAAAGACCCCTAGCGTTAAGTGTAGATTTATTGGTATTGGTTTTGTAACATAATGAATATGTTAGTACGAAACAGAACTGACAAGAAATTAAATGCATCAGTAGTCTGTTATCGTAAAGCATGCAATGTTCGCAGGCGTGCGAGCGTCACTCCACCTCAACCGAGGCGCCTGCGCCCGCGACCGCCGCGCCGGCACGGCACATTACAGTACGGGTACCCAGTGTATCATTGAATCATTGGGTATCATCACATTCAGACAATGGATCTAAAGTAAAAAGTAACGTTACTCAGTACCACAAGACGAGTTTAACGAGTTACAGGGTTAAATCGAGATTATTAGAGATGTTTTAATATGATCCAAAAATTACCCGTAATCTGTGTTTATTTGATATCGAATTAAAAGCCGAATGAAGGAAAATTAACCTAAAAATGGTTTTATCCATAGCCAATATGTATATTAATGGAAATATAAAGCCTCGACATGTATTCGTTTGTGAATAAACTACTTTTAACAACTATAAATTTACATATTTACAATTTACTATAACAGATTCTGATAAAGGAAACAACTCTTGGGGAACATTTGAAAATCGAGACCCTTTTCGCTTTTTTCGATCTCGGATCTTTGACCATTAAAATAAAATTGTAATCGTTGTTAGAATTTGTCAGGTACTTTATTGTTTAGTATGATAAACGTTGAAAGCAGGTGATCTGATATTTTCTAACTTTTATTCAAGTATGGACTATCATCGACCTTGAAAAGTAAACTTTGATGACGTACAGCTCTCTATAAAATGTTAAGAAAGCAAAATAATAAAAAGAATTATAGTACGAAACAGGGTATTAATTGTGTTTACTAGATTACTGTTGCAGCTTCGCTTACAATCGCATTGAAATTATTTAAAAATGTTGACTACGCTGTTCTCGATACCATCCTATGTTTTGTTGATGCATCAACATGTGTTAATTGAATTGAATTGAATTATATTCTTCCATTAGAATTGTATTGATTGAAACTTAAAGGTTTGTAGGAAGTACCGATGGACAAACAAAAATTTCGAAAGAAATTCGGCAAACCTATGCATTATACTTTTTAATTTGACACATCAACCTTCAAAATCGTTTCGATAGCCACTGAGATATCAGCGTTTCAACTGTGCATTAATACATAAAATACCTCATTGTAATCAAAATGGTTAGAACAAATTAAAAATACGGCAGAAAAAGTTTCTTGGGCGTTTCATAGATTAAAAGATACTTAACTTGTATATTCAGCCGTATATTTCTATGTGAAAGATGAGAAAAACAATAAAATATGCTTTTATAAAACATTCAAAGTGATTTACAGCTTCAAGATGACCAGTGACATGACCAAAAAAGTGTAGAGGCCAGTTACTTATCCTATTTTTACCGTAGGCCCCGATTTGATAATAATGTAGGACGTAAGTATTTAATACTAGTATACAATAATTGATACGTCATGTTTGCCTCCTATATTCCATGTTATCGACCACTGGAAAATAGACGATAAGAGTTTACGTACCACCAAGGTTTATATTGCAATACTCAGCAAAAAGTTACTTTAGACTAGATGCCGACTCAAACCCTCACTCACAGCTCCTAGAGTCTCGAGTAAGGATAAAGACTGTAGGGACAGCTCTGAAGTCTGAATTATCGAAACCATAGCTAGAGTTCTCCACAAAATAAAAATAATGCGAGAGAACGGAAGCGCTTCCGGGAATTCACAATGCCATGGAGAGGGGAGCGGGGGGCGAGCGGCGGTGGGAGTAGTTCCCGTAGACGCCACGGCGCGCAGCGCAACAGAGCGCTAGCGTACGTAGGGCCCCGTAAGAACACATGCATAGAACCAGAATGTGGGGTCTTCACTAAATTTACGAAAAATGATCGTTGTTGAGCCAGAACTCCAATAGTACGATTTTAACTCGGGGGCCCTGTGTAATGCCCCACAATTCGTGCGGACCCCCGAGTCTGGTGAGATGCACACACAGGGCCCCCTAGTAAGATGAGTCCATACACACACACACACACACACACACACACACACATATATATATATATATATATATATATATATATATATACATATATATAAATTTGAACGAATAGTGTTTTTGGCATCTGGGGACCTCAAAACGAAAAGTTATAATGGTCTCGGGCTTAAGTCTTAACATGCCACCTACGGTAATATCTTCTTCCCTATAGGGGAAATTCGCTAAAAACTAACTTACCTATTCATAGATTTAAAACACTTTTCTTTTGCTGTGGTTGCACAATTTTCTTAAAGACTTTCACATTTTAGTGGGATATTAGAAGAAGTAACGCATTTATTACAACGAGGAAATATTAAAGGTATATAACATGTTTAAAAGTGACTCTCACAAAATAGATCACATTAGAACAACTCAACTAATTGAAAATGCTTCTACACCGTCCCATGACTTACACACGATACTTTTCAGTTGGCGTGTGCGAGTATTCGAGCTTCGAGCTTTTTCGAGATTTGCAAAAAAGCTTGAAGTTTGAGCCGAATATTTAAATCGACGACTAGTGAAAAGATTCGTTTACCAAAGTAAATTTGAAGCAAAAACTTTCAATAATAAATGTTAGAATTCATGTAATTTGCATCGGTAGAGCTCCATAACAGATATAATCCAGCAATTCTGTGCTTTCGGTCCTTCGTTTTAAAAAAATAACGAAATATAAAATTACAAATGTTTTAAACTGTCAATCTGATCAACCAATGCAATGGCTCTACTTTCTCTACGCTCAAAATTCATATTAAGTGGACATCTACACAATTCTGTTTGCAGTACAATGTTGCCGTTGCCCAGTTGAGTTGTACAATATTCCACGGTTAATAATAATTAATACAACAACCCTACTGCTGAAGAAAATGTACCCCAGCAAAAACTAAAATCCATGAAAAAACATTTTTTAACTGTTTCAGCGGTACAGTCTTTACTGCAACTTATAATTTAGTACATTACACAATAATAATTTCCTGGCGTCTGAAATCACGACTGGCAACACTGTTGATTGCAAAACTGTCCCAAGACGTTGAGGGGAGATGGTTATAATGTAATGATGATTTAGCGTGACCAATGACCAGGGACAAGGTTGTAGGTGATGAACGACAAATCATGACAGCATTTTGGTTTGCAGCCGAAATAGTACTCTCCAAAAATTGTATTGTTAAACAATCATGAATTGATGTAGAATCTAAAGTTCCTAAGAAATAAAGCCAATAGAAATACAACTGTAATTATACTGTAGTTATTAAAGTTAACAAATATTGTCGCATTGCTGTTGTTATACTTTACAAATCAAAATCACTAATTGCAAAGATGGTAAAAGGCTATCGATTTTGACCAGTCACACCGGTCATCATCAGGCCAATCTAGATCATTGGCCTGACGATGACCGGTGTGACTGGTCGAAATCGATAGCCTTGTTCCATCTTTTATGTATGTTTACCGTCTGTATCTGAATCAGTATAAGTGTAAATATATTCTTAAGTGTTGTCTTAATACATCCTGTAAGTAATAACAATACGAATTATGCTAATCAAAAAGTTGTATACTCCTTATAACAGCTGTTTATTTAAATTAATTTAACTAAGAAAAACATATGTGACATAAACCAAATAAAACCCTCTTCGATATGAATAACACGAGGACTTAGAATTCCCGTGGGGTAGAGCCCTGAGGACCTTCCCAAACGGCAATAAGCCTATGACACTACTGGGTACATAGACTATATTTTTTTCAAAGCTGCAGTAAAATTATTCCAGTGGTTTTGGCGTGATGAAACAATCGACAGGCAGACATCACCTCAGTTTTATAATAGTAGTGATTACTTTTCATTAGTGTTTAGTTCAGAATACACTTTTGTAGCATAGAGTGGGTGCAAGATGTCCCCTAACAAGACTTTCCTTTTTTCATATCGGGTTACCAGTCAGCACTGTTCATTCTTGCAGTGACTTTAGTCCAATAAACTTGCAGTTTTGTTTCCGTCCCTCATTTATTTTTATAAAGTTTATTATTTAAATATCATTTTGCTTAAATTTAGCAGCAGAGTAATATGTAGCTTCGGTTGAATTAAGTATAATCTTTTCTCTTCTATATATTAGATTTAAAATTCCCCCCGTCAGAGATTACTAATAAACTAAGTATGAACTAGGTGTGAAGTGTTAAGTGTGAACTAACTCATAAACAAATTACTAAATCTGTTAAAAAGTAGCTTAAAAAAGCTGTTTTTAAGAAACCCCGCTCTATGTTTGAATACTACGGCCACACAGAATGTCCTCTAGGCCCTGGAACACCTCAAAGACTGTCCCGCTCCTCGTGACCTTCTCATCCACCTCGCTTCAGTCGACCGTGCCGTTACTAGTAGAACATCGCTCTCTAATATCAAGTAAAACGTGTATTTTCTCTGATTATTAGTAGTTTTTGACATATTTCTAGAGGTTTTACCTATTGTCATGTAAAATAAATTTTGGAATTATTCTGTAGTTTCTCGTCTCTTTCATATACACTCCTTCCCACCACCAACAATTATATTTATTTAGAGATATGCAATTACTGGATTACAATATCAACGATTAGTTGAAAATAATTTGTTTGTAACCAATATTTAGGATTGTATTATATTTGAAAACAATGTGCTTTCTAAGATGAGTCGTGACTTCAGTAATACCAACTGGCAATTAAAAGTAACACAATGGTTATTTTATTTTTATTTACTGCTATTTTTAATAGGTATTAAATTATTAATAGGCATTAAATTACTAATTGTTGAACTACTATTACGAGTATATTATATTTTATATTATATTTTTGAACTATGTTATTGGCAATTTATGGATGAACATATATTCCTATATGACCTATTTCTCTTAGGCACAGAAAATAAAGTCAGTTTAAGTTCATTACGTTCTGCATTAGATTCAATTACATCCCCAAAGCATTCTAGCCCCTGTCTTATGGGTGATTAGTTATTGATATTTACAAAGTGTGTCAACTTATTCAATATTTAAACAAAATTGTGTAATTAATGACTAAGTAAATAGTAATAAGTAAATTACTAGTAATAACTAAATAACTATCAGAAGTCAGAAAAAATACTGTATAGCAATTTGCTATTATTAGGGGCGATCCTCATGAAGTCCCCCAATTAACACGGTCATAAAAGTGTATCTGTTGTCTGTCATCTCACATTATGCTTGCAACATGAGCTGTAACAGTAACTTGTTAAACGATTTAAAAATGACCCAGTCACTTCACACACTTTTAAAAATTACGCATTCATCAACTGGTAATTTAGCTGTATTTTCCATAATTTGTTATCCGTTTTAATGGTTGCTAGAAACTTGATCTACTTTCGAAGAACACGCCATTAAGAAGATGTTTAGAGATGGTAATATTAAAACTATTATCGATAAATTAAGGCTATTAAATGCCCAGGTTTAAGATTATCTGTGTGGTTCATTTGTATACTGCACTTATTATCACACTCGGCAACTAATTTAATTTGTAGAATACAAAGCAAACAGTCTCGTGCTACAACTGTTAGATGAATCTCCACCAATCTGGCAGAGGCTAAATTAAAGATACAGATAAACCTAGACAAAGTTGATGCAGAACGGGTGATGAGGACTTTAGGAGGGGTGCTTCTGTCGCTGCTTGGTAATTTGAGTTTGTATTCAAGTTTCTCTATGGGAAATATTTTGTTAGAATCGTTTGTATTGTTTTAGTTTTATAAATGTCATTCTTTATAGAAAATCAAATTTGCAAAATCTCAAAAAATATATTTGTCAACCTATGACTTTAAAAATATTGTATCTGTAAATAGATGCATAAAATATATTACAGTATTACAGTCTACAATGAATTAAAACAATATATTCAAGGTGAGAAAATTGGTATTTTTTTATAATAATTAAATGCAACTAATTAATTGAAAGATCAAGTGGGTGATTAGGTGATCATAGTAGTTTGAAATAATTGTTTAATGTAAACCAGTGTAATACAAGTCGTGTTTTACGTATCACCATCTCCTAACACAAATCAAATAAAAGTTACAGGTTAAATATTTATAATAAACCTCCTATTAATGTCCAGGTCTTCTTCGTACCTTTTTTATTAGCTGTTCCAATCAAATAATTTTCCAAGACAAAAGAAGAGCAAAACTACTAATTATTATTGTGATGATGTAGTAACCCAGCTTAGCTCTTATGTTTTAAGCCACATCTATGAGCAACTCAAACGGATAACATAGAAGTACATTCCAGTCCGTCTGTCATTTTTATCTTATTTTTTAAGCTATATCAATGGAAACTCAACCTGTTTACAAGGAAGTACAATCCAGCCCATCTGAATAAATACCGTTATACACCATGCCATTGCTTTCATGCTTTTGTCATGGGAAACCACTCTTCCATCATATTTTATACGAATTGTGGCTCGAGTGATAAGTTTGATTAAGTGAGGGCCCCTTGTGCAAAACAATTGTTCCACCAACAAGTACAAGCTTTTAAAGAAGGTTCTGTGTGTGAAATGTTTTATTTATTTCTCCCAAATGAATTAGAATGTATCTAATATAGGGTGTTTCCAAATTAATTGTTGCTAACTTCGGGATATTGTTCCTCATGTTAAAAGTAACGTAAATCATCATATAACCGGGGGTCTATTTCTTTTCGTTTACCGTCTGTCTGTATGTAATTTTTACTAGAAAATTTATATTTTTAAAACGGCTTGACCAAATTCAACCAAATTTTGGTTAGATAATATTCTTAGTAGTTTCTTTTTTGTAAACAAATAATTTTCCATAAAACCTTTCCGATTAAAACTGGCAGCAGTACAAGATTTGTAACCTCAAATATCTAAAAAAAAAACAGAAATTTAAACAAATCTTTCCAGACTATAAAAAGTTAGTAAATGTAATTGCAAATCCATATCTGTTTTAATATTGAAAATCGGATTTAAATTAACTGAACTAGTACTGAAAAAGGAAACACATGGCTAAATTTTGCTATCTAAATAATCAAAATGGTAGCAAAGTTTATCCACGTGATTCCTTTTTCAGTCGTAGTTCAGTTAATTTAAATACTATTTTCAAGGTTAAAGCAAATATAGATTTGCAATTACATTTTATAACTTTTTATATTCTTGAAATATTTTTGTAAACTTTTTAGTTTATTAGATATTTGAGGTTAAAAGTTTTCAATGGCCGCCATTTTTAAACGGAAAGGTTTTATGAAACATATTTGTTTCTAAAAAATAATCTACAAAGAATATTATCTAACCAAAGTTTGGTTGAATTCGGTCAAGCCAATTTAAAAATATAAATTTTCTAGTCAAAATCACATACAGACAGACGGTAAACGAAAAGAAATAGACCCCCGGTGATTTCATGATTTACGTTACTTTTAACATAAGGAACAATATCCCGAAGTTAGCAACATTAATTTGGAAACACCCTGTATAATGTCTCGTGACAACTACGGAATTTAATAACCATCAACATTTGTTAAGATAGTATGTAAAGAAACTTAGAAAAGTGACATCAACATGTTTAACCAATTACTTTCGGGAAATAAAGGAAGGCTCACTAAGTTCTGCTCCTCAACTCCTCAACTTTCAAAGCTCGGAGGGTAATGAAAGGCCTCAGAAAATAATTATATTTTATCAGATAAAGTGTTTTCTAGGAAAAACTGATTGTATCATTTCAAAAAAATTATCAAGTAAAAGTCCTCTTAATGAACAAAGAAAACTTCGAGTTTGGATAGTAAAAGAATTAATAATATTTTTAGACGTAATTCTTATAAACTTATAACGAGCGGTAAAGTCATACTAAATATTACTTGTACTGTTTTAAATCAATTATGTCATAATTGCCCTCATGATAATAGAAACTGTTGCTTTTGTAACTCAAAATTCAAATCATGTAGATTTGAAGAGGGTGTTAACAGAAATTGTGAGCGCTAAACTAAATTTCATATGAGTTAAACTTCCAAATTGTATTAAAATGTTTTATATCCTGCGTCATTATGTTGTTTACTAACGGTATTAAGCTGTACAATGTATAACGACCACTTCACACTGAGCGTTCATTTATTGTATATCAATGATAAGTTTAAAATTATTTAGCAAAGAATGATTTTGAAATGAAGGTTTTATATTGTATTCCATTGTTTCTTGCAAAACAATCAAGAATAATCTAACCCTTTGTGTGTTGTACAATCGCTTTGCTTACTTTTACGTTATTTCCCGTTTACATTACATATTTCCCGTTTCATATTTTTGTTTTAACAGCAATAACTAAATATATTTTAGAAAGTTAACCATACCCCTTTATTATTTCATCAAGTTAGAGAATTGTTTGAAGGCATCGTGATGGATGAAATGTTATTGATTTATCAAATCAAAAGCATCCCTACTTTAGTGTGTGCTTGCAATTCAAAAAGCGTCAGCTTGGTTAATAATACCCCCCGTCGCGTCGCAGCAAACCTGGGTACTCAGCGAATTTCCGATGCATAATATTTGACTTAATACCACATAAAGCCGCATACCAAGTTTCATAAAAATATATTCACATATAAGCGATTTTAATTATTCTCCATAAGAATAACATTCCTAATGAGTACGTAGGTTTGCTGAAACAAGGAACACAAACAATTGGTTTGTATGCAAATATAAATAGAATTTAACTAGGCGAAGCTACATACCAAGTTGCATCAATATTCAATCATAAATAAGCGCTATATAACATTTTAGTTATCCTCCATAAGAATAACATGGGGGCTGAGTAAGCAGGTTTGCTGCAACAAGGAACAAAAAATGTGTTTTTATACAATTATCAATACAACTAAACCAAGTGAAGCTACATACCAAGTTTTATTAATTTATGTTCATAATTAAGGGAGTCATTACATTTGACTTATTCTCCATTAGAATAATATGAAGGCTGAGTACGCAGGTTTGCTGCTACGGGAATAATCAACAAAAAATCAATTTTTGTGCAAATATCAATATACCAGTACTACGTGAAGCCACATACCAAGTTTCATCAACATACATTCATAAGTAATCGAGATATCAAATTTTATTTATTCTCCATAAGGATAACATTGGACAACGTACTGTGTTTAGCACTTTGAATATCTCTGCAACGGTTGGGCGTAGAATCAAAATTTACACACTAAAATGATTGTTTTGTGAAACTGAATAGATTGGTAAAAGCAAATGTGAAGTTTACATTAAAATGAAGTGAGGAAATGCAAAAACATTTTTCCCATAAGATTAACATGGGAGATTTTATGAGTAGGTTTTTTTTATTTTCTCCGCAACCACTTAGCCCAGGTTAATAATTCAAAATACTATATTATTTGTTTTTTTAAGCTCTATAACATGGTCAAAACCAAAATTAAGTTTTTTAAAATTTTTAGGGTGAAAAATGCGACAAAATTATTTTTTGAAAATTTAAACCAAAATTTCTTCGAAATCGGACGTTTTTTACTCAAGTTATCGCATTCACGGACACACACATATATAGACTATATATGACCACATATATAAATTTGAACGAATAGTGATTTTGTCATCTTGGGACCTCAAAACAAAACATTATTATGGCCTCGGGCTTAAGTCTTACTATGAGACCTACGGTAATAGCTACTTCCCTATAGGGGAAATTCGCTAAAATTTGTAGAAACAAGTTAGTATGCACAATATCAAGGAAGGACGGACAAAAAAGGACAGAGTCGATTATAAATAATCTGTATAAGTATAGTGATGAAGGAAACAGCTTCTGTAGTGACTGACCAAAACTGCATAACAAAACCAAGTACAACATTCTTCCTACGTTATTTCCAGTCATCAAAACAAAAGTAGGATGTAGTACCAGACAGTGATATCTATCATAGTTTTGCATACGAAATCTAACGGATTTTTGTCATGAGTTTTATTTATATTTCTGTTTTATTCTTGTTTTAATAATTGAAATACATATCAGAGGCGTCTAATATTCGTCTAATTATATTTCCATCATATTCCACTCTTCCATCATATTAATCATTATATTAATCGTTAATGCAAAATATATTTAAAAAATATTATTAATTTAATTCGTTTATACCACCAATTGTGAAAAACACGGTTGGAGGCTGAGGGGTAGTAGCAACAAGGTTTAAATAAATAGAGAACTCTCGTGTCGTGTTGAAAAGGTGAAGCATCATTGGAGGGTATTTTTGTAAACAAAACATCTGGCGGCCAAAGAATAATAAAAACTAAGTTGTGAAGAGGGGATTTTATATATTAAAATATTTTTTCCATGGATACCGGAGAGTATAGAGAGTCAAAATGGCGGTCAGCATGTTTTACCCCAGACGAGACCTCTATAGATATATTTACCTCTTTGGGTAGTAGTGAGTTGTAAAACTTGATCAACTGTTTTACTGCCTTTTACTTATTCTTACTGTCTGTGCGTCCTAGTGTGCGTCTACCCAATGTGACACTCTACCGCAAACACGTCATTTGTAGATTTATAATAGTTAACACGTAAAGGTTTTAATTAAACATAAACGCAATCATCCATTATACAAACCTGGGGTTCAAAAGGTTTAATAATGAAAAATATTGGACATAAACCAAATTTTATATATAGCTGAATGTTAAAGGCGAAAAATTTAAAATTGGAAATTGAAAATTGAAAATTGGATTGACAACTGGGTATCTTGAAACAGCACTACTGCTGCTGCTACGTATTGCTTGATTTTGAACTCATCCCAATTCTCTCCCTAATAAGTCATTTTCATAATATACGTGTAGGAATCTTACTCAAAGTGATTATCTGAATTTTTTCACGAATCTCTCTTGGCAATAAAATATAATCACTGAAATAATAATGCTTAAAAACAAACTTTAAAACAAACTACTGTCAAAGTTGGTTCTACGAATGATCGAAGTTTTGGCCACGGCCCGTAAAGAGTCAGTTCAGGCTGACTGTCAATGCCAATGCGGCCTAGTTCTTGACACAAGTACTCGTTTCTTGCTCTTGGGTCACACGATCTCATATTATATGATCATTGCTAACCATTCAAAATAATAATGATGGGTTTTCATCTTAAAATGTAATTTACATTTACATTGATTAAAATAACTTAGTTTTAGCTTTTACTTTATTTTTAAGATATACTTAAGAAATTAAACTTTTATTTGTGGCACTTTGTGGTTCTTAGACGCTTGAAGCAAACAGGGAAATATGATTTATTTATGTATATTTAGCTTAGGTTTTAGAAAACGTATTTCTGAACGCCTTATAATCAAGTGTACCTTTTTAGTTAGGTATAAATAGTTAAAAAAAATATATATTGGAAATAAATTTAAGTTACATTTTACATGTAAAGCACACAAAACTTAGCTCTTTAATGTTAATGTCTAAAACCATACTGTTGTAAGTGGAATGAGATGTTTCTGATTGTTTTCCCATCACCATACAACATTCCGCGTTGTTCCGTGTGTTCCTTTCCGAATACAACATTCCTGAACCAACTGAGTTATATTGTGCATGCATCCCTAAGGAAACACATAGGCCTATTCACGTTTCAAAAGTAACTTATGGCTCTGTTACAATCAGTCTTCAAAGTCATTCTCACGTATATGGATGTGTTAGCTAAATTAAACAATAAATAGAAATATATCATTTTTGAAACATCTCAGATTTTGTGACTGCAACATATTTGTGCGAAGAAATGGACGCAAACTCATAATTAGTATTCACTATAAATTTGCAACTCATGAAATAATTTCTCTAAAATCTATTACTTATAGAATTAAACATAATGATAATAAAAATATAACCATTTATCAACAGATTTGATAAGTAGAGAAAACATTGAGCTAAAAAGATTTATAGCAGCAGCAGTAGAAGTGCTAATTCAAGATAGCCAGTTTTCAATCCAATTTCATATTTATGAGTTTTTAGATTAAGCTTTTTATCATTTTTTAGGTATTTTATATATTTTTCTTTATTTGACCATGCAACAGGAATAAAATTGAATAATTGCGATTATGTTTGATTGCATTTTCCACGTGTGATTGATTGTAAATCTGCACGTGACGTTTTTGCGCTAGATCAATAAGGCAACACTCTTTTAACAGTGTGGCCTTGGCTAGATGCATAGACAGTCATCTTTATATTACCAGGCAAGCACAAAACTGTCCCTCTTTTTTTCTCAGCTTGTGTGCAGTGTAGGAAAAATTCACGCATACCGTTAGAAAGGTATTGTCCTGTAGATGAGCAGAAACCCATTATAATTTACATCAGCCCTCAGAGCTACGCCCCACAGGCTTTCAAAGTTGCAATGGTAATATTATGGAAGAACAGTAATTGATTAAATTATATTTGACTGCTATTGATATATAGCAAATGCTAGCAAAACAGCAAGAACAGATGTTTCAGGAATAGTATGTATAAAAATATTACTGGATACTGGAATGGTAACACCTTTCTATTATCCGTTTTAACCCAACATTGAAACAAAATTAAGCCTGTTTGTGTGGGGAGGGAGGATGATGGTCGGGGAGAGGATGAGGTGGAGAGGTTTCAGGCATAAATAAAAAGGATATTGATTACTGGAATAGTAACGCCCATCTGCTATCCTTTTTAACTCCACATTAAAAAAGATACCTGGGTGTGGGTGGGGGTTGGGGAGGGAGAGGAAGAGAGAGAGAGGAAAGAAAGAGGGAGAGAGAGATGAGTGTAACAAAACCCACTAGATATTAAACTTTTTTAATATTCGTCAAATAATATTTGGTCGAATATTTTTGCGGTCTCTAGTAATAAGTAAAATGCGGTAAAACAGCTGATCAATTCTACAACTCACTATAACTGACTACATCCGTCAGCTCGCCACCTCCCACTACCAATACAAGTTAAACTAATAGTTTACAGATTTATAGTTACTCGTTTTCCATACTTTTCCTGTAAAAATTAAACACTATCTTATTTGCTAAAAAGCAATAAATATACAACTGGTATATTTATATATAATTCTGTAAGCGAAACTGTGGCGAAACTTTTAAGCCAAAATTGTGAGAGTTTGGCAAATTGTAGGATGATGGAAAACAGCTTAAATTAAAGGTCTTGATCCCAGAGACTCGGTAAAATAGCAGTATTTCTAGAAAGTTACCAGCAAACAATAAATAATGAAAAACATAACCCGTAAGAAAGCATGGGGATTTATAAACGTCTGCTTTGTTTGCATTAAAACATGTGATCAAGTGTCTACTTTGTTTACGAACTGACATGTATTCCTACTTGGAGCAAGGTTATGGGCTATCGCCTCTTCACGCCTTCATTAAAAGTTTGATTTAAATAATTAAATACGTTATTTTTAAAAACACAAAAACTATATACATTAATAACTCAACACAACAAATTTTTATTGTTCAATGTATTTAACATTGCAATGACGATACCATTTAAATGGCATTGAACACTGCACGATGTCAAAACGATAATTGTAACATAAAAACGAGTCAACTTGGACAACAATCCAGAAATATGAATTATTGTAGTTTTCAGTCCTTTTCATACAACTCAGAAATGTCAACGGATTACCAAGAAACTTTTTAAGCTACACCAAGTAACAATTTAATGACTCATTTAATATAGTTTAGATGAAGAAAACTAGAAGTTTAAAAGTGTATTTTTAACTATGTTATCTACTTATATCAATTATTACTATTACAGAAATTAAACAAGTCTTTGTGTTTTCAGAAATAACGTTTTATTTAAATCAAACTTTTTCTTTCCAGGATGGGAAAAAATAAATACGCAATGACTAAAGTCCTAAAAATAAAAACGTAAGCATGCGAACTTAGCGAATTTACAAATTATATATAAATAAAGTATACTTATCATAGATTCTCACTACCATATTAAGTAGCTTACCTATTTTTTTAATGTCAATAGGCTAGATGTACATGATCTATCGTCCGTAAGAATAAATTGGACAGGTTACGCAGGTTTGATGCAACGAGGACGGCTAAAAGTGGGAGTTTTATGTAAATATTAATGGACCACAGCCCATGGCGTCACATATCGAGTGCTCTCCAAATCTCTATATCTATAAATACGAAAAACCGACCATGCCTCAGGCCAACCCTCTACACCTACAACTACGATAACTATACGTAACACGGTAACTACACGTACTACACTACACTATACACACTACGTACTACACTACACGTAACTACAATATACGTAACACGGTAACTACAACCATGTATACTATACTATAGAACAAAGATACTAATACTAAGAAAGGATTTGGAGAAATTCCCATAGGGCTCTGCCCCACGGGGAATCAAATTTCCAATCAAGTGTTTTTCTTATGGACATTCACTTTGTTTTGAGCTGATGAAAATTCATACAGCTGATCATGATTTGTAGTAATTCCACGGGTTGCAGCACCACAGAATGTAACCACAGCATGCAGCAAACACCACGGGTTTCATTCCCGGGGTGAAACCGGGTACGATGGTCAAGTTTCAATAAAAATAAGTTGTGAGTTTCGTGCCCCTGATGTTTTTACGCTTGGCGCTTGGTGAAGTGTGACAGGGATAAAGTAAAGAGACACAAGACTGCTCTCAAAAAATATTATACTAAAGAAAATGCGAAGATAAGAACTGAACAATATTAAGTCAAAAATAGATTGATATACAAAATCGAATTTACAAATACAGATTAAAGAGTCCATTTGAAAGACAACGCCATGCCCGAGATCGTAAGATTGACGGACTAAACGACTGCGATAAGGTACGGCCAGTAAAATTAAATTTGAAATAGATTTTAGATAAGTGGAGTTCATACTTTACTTATGAAGCATACCCATACTAGTACATCCATAAATAAAAAAATATATAAAATGTTATTTATCTATCATTAGAATGGCTCTGCTCAGCATATCCATATGTACTAATATAGACTGGCATGTAGGTTCGCTGCTTAAGGAGTTTTATGTGGATATCAATAGATAACCACCAAATAAATCCACATGTTGCGTTTCTAATGTGTAAACAGCCGCATGTGTTAAAAGTATGTTTATAAATAAGCGAGATCTAAAATTGAACTTTTATATTTATGTGTAAAAGGGATAGGATTTGAAATGATCCTATCCGTTAATGCGATGGGATTTGAAATAAATGTCCGATTTCGATAAAATTTTGCACAAATTTTTTTTAAGGCTTTAAGTTCGAAAACCAGAAAGATCGCACCTTAAAAAATTGTATGGCAATTTAAATGTTACAAAATCAGTTTTGTTGTAGTTTTCATTAATGAATATTTGTTTATAAAACTTGGAAATTGGTTTAATATGGTAGTTATGTATATGTAGTTGAAGGTTAGCTGAAGCGAGTATTTTCTTGAAGTAAAAAAAGTTTATTTTAAATTAAAGGTTTATTAGGTACTTTCAGTATCAAATAGAACATTTCTCTTCTCCTTCAGCGAGGTGAAAAGTCACAAATTTGTTTATTTGAACTCACTACTTTGGCCGGATTTTCTTAGCACGAAAATATTTGTGAACTTGGAGTTTTGGGCTACGTCATTCGCTTGGGAATGTTGGTATCTGTAAAGCCTCCAAACAAATTAGACGTCTCTGTGACTGAAGCACACTACAACATAAGTTAATTTTGGTCTATTGAGGAATAGTACAACTTGCTGTTAGTGTTGTTTGTTGAATGGGTAAAGTAATGTCTGGTACTGCCAACAGAATCTATTCAGGTCAAGTTCAATTAAGGTCATTATTATACTTATTGTTGTTTAAAACTCAATGTAATAAAACTTGAAGAGGAAACTATAAAATATTATAAGTAAAAGTGACACATGACTTTGGTATTCCCTTTTATTTTTTTGATTGAATTGTTTTAGGAACCAAACAAATAATATTCGTGATATATAATTCCGTAAGCACATATTGTGGGAATTTGGCGAATCGCAGGATGATGAGAGACGGCTCAAATGAAAGGTCTTTATTCTAAAGACTCGGGAAAAATAGCAGTATTTCCAAAATGTAACCAGCAAATTATAAATGACGTAAAACAACTCCCATAATAAATACATATGGATTTAAAAACATCTGCCTTATTTTAATTAAAACATGTTATTAAGTGTCTGTACTTTGTTTACGAACTGACATGTGTTCCTCCTCAGCATGTCAAGAGTAAAGAAATCAGTTAAGGAAGAGTATTGGAGCAAGGTTAGAGGCTATGACCCCTTCAAGCCACTAGTTATTATTATTTTAATTAAATGTTAATTATATTAAAATTTCCATATCAACCCGCTGAGAGCATAATCGTATTCATTAATCGTATTAAAACTTATTTGCCCATTGTATATGATTTATAGCTAACACAATAGTTCCATAGTAATAGCTGTACTAAATGTAGATGTTATTGCCTGATAAGCATATCAGATTATATTATATTTTGTTTAATAACAGAATAGTATTCTAAACCCCTATGTGGTAAAATCGAATAAGCTTAGTCAGGGTAATAGAAAACAAATATAAGTTATACGTGTGTTATATGTAAAATAAAGCACAATAAGTCCCCACTGGCAGTTTGATACAGCAGTGCTACTTTACCCCTAACTTTATTGCGAAAACAAGTAGTCGTTGACAATAAAACCCTAATCTAAATTGCCAACCAGACCGACCATCAATGACGGACAATAACGAAATTAAAACTTTAAGTACCCCACGTTCCTCATAAATTTGTCTAAGTATCCATCACACTAAATAATCAATTAAAAAGCTTGTATTATGATACAGAGTTAATTAGTGACGTAAAATACATCTACACCTACTCTGTATTTAAGATGTTAAATATACATAAAAGAAGGTACAATAACATCGACTTCGATCGGTCACCTCATTAACATTCTTAATAAGACAGAATGGCTCTAATGAGCAAATGAGACTCTCCTGTATAACAAATAATATCACTGACCAATAAAGAGACTGAAGAATAAGTAATTTTCCTCAAGCTTGACGATTAATTTTACTGGTGAGCCGTTTAAAGCTATTATAGTATTGAAATAACATATTTTAAGGTAAGTACATTGTTTTATTTATCATACACAAGCTAGCTGATATTTTTGCCTCACATATAGTGAATATCCCTAATAAACCAGAATAAAACATGGTCCCAAAAATATGTTAAGGGCTGTAACACATAATGATCGTTATCACTAGGAGTACGCTCTTATATCGCGTATAAGGATTGAGTGATCGCGTAAAATACAAAAAAAAATTTCAATTGACAATATACCTCATGGGCCCTCCATTATAACTGCAGCTTGACAATGACACACAAATCCAGAACATGACAAACAATAAGGCCTGAAATCAGTCAATCAGTCAGACAAAGTGCATATGAAGTAGTTACTCACCCCTCAGTCTCACTGAGGGCTGTATCATCTAGGTCCTCATAATAATATTAGCTGAAGATTTTGATAAAATATAATATGTTGGCGGCAATAAAGGTCCCCAATCAGTGAGAGCACGTGGTTTAAAAGTAGTTATACACTTTGGTTCCACTGGAGGACCCATCAGGATATTTATTTTATTGTAGCTTAATATTGCTGTAAAAATCTATAAGTATAAGTACAGAACTTGATGAACAATACGTTTTAAAAACAGTCAATTGGTTTTGAATGCCAAAATATTTTAAACTCTAATCCAGAGGTTTTAATGTAACACATTAACCTTACTGGGGGGAGGGGGGCTGTGCCCCCCAGGCCTCCCATTGTTATTGTAGCTTGATACGGTTGTTCAAATACATAGGCAACCTATAAATGCAGAACTTAAAAAACAATAAGGCTTAAATCATTCCATTTTTTTAAAGAAGAATAAATTGCCTCATATTAAAAAGAAAAGAAAAGTAGTATCTTATGTTAAATATAATCTAGGAAGAAATTAAAACTCTTTGACCCACTTCTTAGAATCCACGAGTCATTGTGTCAAGGTCCAAGATTTTGTATACATCTTAATATATAAATACCCCCGTAGCAGCAAACCTGCGTACTCAGCAAATTTCCAATGCATAAATATGCATATATATGTATCTTAATGCCACATAAAGCCACATATCAAGTTTCATCAATATAATTTCATAAATAAACAATGTATGACATTTTAATTATTCTCCATAAGAATAACATGGCGGCTGAGTGTGCAGGTTTGCTGAAGCAAGGAAATCTAAAAATGGAGTTTTACACAAATATCAATATAACTCAAGTAGGTAAATTGTTTTTTTTGTGCAAAAAATAATGAACCACAACCAGATGAAGCCATATACCAAATTTCATCAGTTTATGTTCATAAGTAAGCGAGATATACAATTTTTATTTTTTCCATAAGAATAATATTAGACAACGTACTGTGTTTAGCACTTTCAATATCTCAGTAACCAATTGACGTAGAGCAATGATCAAAATACCAAATTGTCTGTTTTTTATGCTGAATTCAATGGTACAAATTATAATTTGATTTAAATAATACACCCGTCGCAGCAAACCTGCATACTCAGCGAATTTCCAATGAATATATAACATAACACTTAACAGGATTCATAAGAAATGTATTCACAAACAAGCGATATTTAAAATATTAATTATTCTCCATAAGAATAACATTGGGGATGAGTACGCAGGTTTGCTGCAACAAGGCACACAAAATAATGGGTTTTTATGCAAATATCAATAGAACTCATCTTAGTGAAGTCACATACCAAGTTTCATCCATATACATTCATAAATAAGCGATATATAACATTTTAAGTATTTTCCATAAGAATAACATGGGGACCAAGTACCTAGGTTTGCTGCTACAGGAACCATAGGCGAAAAATTGTTTTTTTGTGCAAACAACAATAAACCATAACCAGAACAAGCCATATACCAAATTTTGCCAGTTTATGTTCATAAATAAGCGAGATATACAATTTTTCTTTTTCTCCATAAGAATAACATTAGACAACGTACTGTGTTTAGCACTTTCAATATCTCGGTAACCAATTGACGTAGAGCAATGATCAAAATACCAAATTGTTTGTTTTTTTAAGCTGAATTCAATGGTATAAATTAAAATTACATGTGAAAACCCCAAAAAACACATTTTTGGGGTACAAAACCCCCCCAAAACCCCCCTTCGGATGGTGCGATTCATCTGGTTTTCGAACTTGTTCAAATAAATGGTACTTTACACATTTGTACCAAATTTCATTAAGATCGGACCTTTTTTACGAGAGTTATCGTGCTTACGGACACATATATTTATATATATATATAAATATATATATATATATATATAAATATATATATATACATATATAAAAATTTGAACGAATGGTGTTTTTGGCATCTGGGGACCTCAAAATGAAAAGTTATCATGGTCTCGGGCTTAAGTCTTACCATGAGACCTACGGTAATAGCTTCTTCCCTATAGGGGAAATTCGCTAAAATGAGATGTGGAAACCCGAAAAAAAAACCATTTTTGGTGTACAAAACCCCCCGAAAACCCCCTTCGGATGGTGCGATTCATATGGTTTTCGAACTCGTTCAAATAAATGGTGCTTTACATATTTGTACTAAATTTCATTAAGATCAGACCTTTTTTACGAGAGTTATCGTGCTTACGGTCACTTATATATATAAATTTGAACGAATGGTGTTTATGGCATCTGGGGACCTCAAAATGAAAAGTTATCATGGTCTCGGGCTTAAGTCTTACCATGAGACCTACGGTAATAGCTTCTTCCCTATAGGGGAAATTCGCTAAAATGTAAAATGTAAAATTGTGAGATATATGTAATTAATCTGGCAAGAGAGTTGAGGAAGGAGAAAGAGAAACAAGTGATAATCTATGAAGAGTTAATCTCCCACGGGCTCTGTACAACTATAGTGTCAGCCGTGTCATTTCGATTCATATGGTTTTCGAACTCGTTCAAATAAATGGTGCTTTACACATTTGTACTAAATTTCATTAAGATCAGACCTTTTTTACGAGAGTTATCGTGCTTACGGTCACTTATATATATAAATTTGAACGAATGGTGTTTATGGCATCTGGGGACCTCAAAATGAAAAGTTATCATGGTCTCGGGCTTAAGGCTTACCATGAGACCTACGGTAATGGCTTCTTCCCTATAGGGGAAATTCGCTAAAAGAAAAATTGTATATCTCACTTATTTATGAACATAAACTGACACAATTTTGGTATATGGCTTCATCTGGTTGTGGTTTATTGTTGATTCCACAAAAAACAATTTTTCACCAATGGTTCCTGTAGCAGCAAACCTAAGTACTTGGTCCCCATGTTATTATTATGGAAAATAATTCAAATGTTATATATCGCTTATTTATGAATGTATATGGATGAAACTTGGTATGTGGCTTCGCTAAGATGAATTCTATCGATATTTGCAAAAAACCCATTATTTTGTGTTTCTTGTTGCAGCAAATCTGCGTACTAATCCCCAATGTTATTTTTATGGAGAATAATTAATATTTTAAATATCGCTTGTTTGCTTGTTTGTGAATAAATTTCTTATGAATCCTCTTAAGTCTTTTAATGTGTTATGTTATATATTAATTTTAAATTCGCTGAGTATGCGGGTTTACTGCGACAAGGGTATTTAGTTTTACTTTAACGGGGGGAAAACGTTACGTAATAACTAACATTCAGACGGTAAAATATTTTACAATCAACCTAATCATATAATCATTCTAATATCAAACAATTTCATTCGGTTTTTTATAAATTTCGCTTATGAAAGTTGATCCACAGAGTTCCTTGGGTCATTTGCCCCTTAAACAGATTTGTTTAAGGTCACTACAGTTATTATAGCTCAATGTTCCTTTGATTCATTTTGGACATGACATGACGACACTGTATGTTATATTCATTCAGTGGTTTTAGTTACTGCTCTTTTAGGAAACCACATGTTACTGCTCTTTTAGGAAACCACATGTTATTCCTATCCCCATATAATCTAATATGAGTAAGGTTTGTTTGCTTGCTTGCTTGTATGCAACTCTGATCTCAAAAACGACTACAACCATTTCCTTCAAAAGTTGTAATTAACTAATTTATGTGTTAAAAATAAGTTCTAGACAGGTCTAATCCCCAAAAAATTAAAATTATGTCAAACACCCCCGTCACAGCAAACCTGCATACTCAGGAATTTCCAATGAATATTTATGTCTTAAAAACACATAAGGCAGATCCAGGATTCAGAAGAAATATATCCACAAATAAGCGATGAATAAAATATTAATTATTCTCAATAAGAATAATGCTGGGGATGAGTATGCAGGTTTGCTGTAACAAGGAACACAATAATGGGATTTTATGCAAATATCAATAGAACTCATCTAGGTGAAGTCACATACTAAGTTTCATCCACGTACATTCATAAATGAGCAATATATAACATTTTAATTACTCTCCATAAGAATAACATCTGGACCAAGTACCTTGTTTGCTGCCATGGGAACCACAGGTGAAAAAAGTTGATTGGCAAACAACAATACCCACAACCAGATGAAGCCATATACCAAGTTTCATCAGTTTATATTCATAAAAAGCGAGATATAAAATGTTCCTTTTCCTATATAAGAATAACATTAGACAACGTACTGTGTTTAGCACTTTCAATATCTCAGTAACCAATTGACGTAGGGCAATGATCAAAAGACCAAATAATGCGTTTTTTTAAGCTGAATCCAATGGTGAGTGCAAATTTCTAAAAACCCATTTTAGTGGTCCAAAACCCCCCCAAAATACCCCTTCGGATAGATTGATCTGTCTGGTTTTCGAACTTAAGTCATAAAGTTTGCTTTAGACATGTATACCAAATTTCATCAAAATCGTACAATTCTTACGAGAGTTATCGTGCTCATTTGTAGCTCAATGACCACAACCCTTTATCATCCCTTTGTAATGTATATATACATATGTATACAGTAGAACCTCGCTAATTCGAATTTCAGGGGAAAGACAATATATTTTGAATCATGGGAAGTTTGAAATAAAGAGGGTTTGAATTATAGAGGTCATAATAAATAAAATTTGAATTATGGAGGTCCCTGTTTTAAGTGTAGAGAGATTGAATTATAGAGGTCAAAATAAAATTCAAACTATAGAGGTCCAAGTTTATTTTTTAAAAGCTAGACAGAATAGTGTAGTTCAAACACATCTCTTGGACAAAATACTCAACAGGCGTGTTTTTTGTCCTGAATTCGAATTACAGAGGCTAACGGTAACGCAGTTCGAATTGTAGAGGTTCACTTCGAATTTTGGAGATAACAGTTCGAATTACGGCAACAAAATTTTAATTGTAGAGGCTCGAGTATATACAAATTCAAATTTTAGAGGCTGCATTAAGCGTAAAAATCACTTTGAATTATCTGTATATTATTTTTCAAATTTTAGAGGTTTTCTGAGGGGATCAGACAAATATTACTAATTATAGAGGTTTTGAATTATCGAGGTTCGAATTAGCGAGGTTCTGCTGTAGTTTTAAACGAATGGCGTTTTTGGGGTCCGGGGACCTCAAAAGGAAAAGTTAACTTAGTCCCGGGCCTAGTTCTTACCATGCCGACTACGGTAATAGCTTCTACCCTATAGGGGAAATTCGCTAAAAACAAATTTGAAAATTTAAAAAATAAAATTGGTTTTATGGAGTTTCAAATCAAAACAAAAGAATCATAACAGCTGTTTATGATAAATAAGTGAACTGTCAAAGTATATAGTGAACTCGCTTTGCTCGCTGGGGGCTCCGCCCCCAGACCCCCGCTTGGGGTCGCTCCAGTTGTTATTATTGGTCAATGACCCTTCAAGTATTTTTTACATAGTATACTATTTAGATTCATTATGGTTAAATCCACTCTAGATGTTTTCATTGTTCAATAGTTCTATAATTTGTTTATACTCTACCATGTGAAAGTTGCTTTGACAGTTTACTGGATATTTGTTTACAGCTGTTACGATTTCTTTTGTTTTTATTTGAAACTCCATAAGCCCAATGTTAAAATATCCAATTTTCAAGATCAAAATTAGTGGTTTTAAAATTAAAAATTGTATATTTTGGCAATTTTACCGGGGGTTTCAAGGTACAAGCTACCTGCTTGCTAAATATCACGCTTCTAGTTCGTCTGGAAATGGTCTAGAATTCATATGTCTGGTGTGTTACACATGGGGCTGTATATATATTAGACTATTATTGTAGTTTAAGTATTAACATGTGATTACCTCAAAGCAGTGACTAAAATAAACTAAAATCATAAAATGAAGATTACATTAGAATGGCAATGTCATATCCAAAATTAATCAAAGGGACATTGAGCTATAATAACAACTGCAGTGACCTTAAATATCTCCAGAAAAGAGACAAATGAGCTAAGAAAATCTACTCATAAGTTGCGGGATGTGATGAAATATTAAGTCATCTAAACAAACTGACAGACCTTCCCCGAGCAAAGCCCGGCCTTCGGGTACTACTTCAACAACAACAACATGAGTATTACTTTGAACATTAACTCACAGATTATAAACTGCTGTTATTTACTTTGTTTAAATTTTAAACTCTATAAGCCCAATGTTAATTTTTTTAACTTTTAAAATTAGTTTTTTCTAATTACCGTATTTGATTTGTCCTGGGGATGAGACCTGTCTAGAACATATTTTAAAGTAGTTTGATGTGTTTTCAGAGAAGTACAAGTATTAATGAAATAGGCTATGATTCAATGAAATGATCATTTTTCCAGTTTTTAATTTGTTTATAGGATTGATTATACTGGTAGCCTATTTAAATTATAGACTTACTCATTTTACGTTAGTTATTTTTACATTTAAAAACATGCTAGGGGGCCATACACATATATCACATAACACACTTAAGGGGTGGGAGGGGGTATGGCGTAGCGTTATGTAGGGGAGGGGTTACGTAACTCACACATATCAACCCTAAGAGCTGGCGCACTCCCGTATCTATTGATAATGTTATAAATCTTTTACAATTAAAAGCTAATCTAATTGATATCTTAATCAAGGTTACAGTTAGTTAGTTCCGTCATACTATTTTACTAACAGTAAAACTAAAAACGAGTTCGCACGCAGCACGCTGAGGTGAGGGATGTGAATTTCCATATAAAAAACTTTTAAAACTCAAAATCAGTGTAAACACAAACATTTATTCCAATTTTTATTGAAATCTGAAAATGTTGATTTTTTTGGCTGTTCTGATGCTCCTGGTTATATTTACCTGCAATGCTGGGAATACGATTTTGCACATTATAAGGTTAGGAGAGGATCCAGTCAGGCTTGAAAGTAGTGTGAGGTTGTTGGGGATGAGAAAAGTACACCAACAAATGAATAACAGGCTTTTCTAATGCAAAACCCCCTTAAGACAACGTACTGTGTTTAGTCGATACACATTTACTTTAATAACTCCGTAAATATTTATGCTAGAATGACGAGAGAGGGCTTAGAACTTTCGCCTCATTAATTCCCATCTTTTTACATGCATTAAATTTACATCCGGGGCTTTTCTGACCCTTTCTGGGCCCAACAACTCAAAATTCAAAAGATTAATCGCCAAAAAAGGGGTTTAGAGTTTTCCGATTGTTTTGCCCAATGAACTTGTCCAACTAATTATAGAAAGAAACGTCCCTACCAAATTTGAAGTAAATCGGACAAACAATGTGACCGCTAGAGTGCAAACATATATATATATATATATAAAATTTTGAACGACCCCCCAAAACGTGTTCAGGGGGTCACGTTAGGAACTTCTATGGTGGTCCCGGGCTTAAGTTTCACCGTGCGGGTCATGCTAATAGTTCACTTTCCATAGGAAATTCACTAATAAATACATAACGTATTTTGAGTAAGTTTGCTTTAAACCTATGTTTTTTGTTGTTTTAGAGCGTAAAATCATGACTTGATACAGTACTGCGCAGTGCTACTCACATCTTTAGTTGTTTAAGTTGTTTTGTGTAAGCCACAAAACAAATCACTGCCTGTGGCAATGGTTTTTTATTAAAATGGAAACTACAGCAAGGCTATCATTGACAATTCAAATTCAAGATCTTTTAAGAGGGGGTACCAGTTAATCCATGTATATTTCTAAACCCATAAGAGCAATGATTCTTTTAAGTTCCATCCAGCCTCAATGGGTGGTCGGATGTTGTTGATTTATAGCCTTTTTCAGGAGGAAAAAAAATAACAAAGCGATTTCAGTGAGCAAAGTTTCAAATTTATTTTTATTTATATTTTTCTATTGAATTTTAAAATGCAAATCGAAAATGTTATAACTGAAATTGCTAGATAACCACCAGCACAACATTTCTTCTAAATTTTAAAAATATATATTCACAAATAACACAGGACGGATTTTGAAAGTATTGGCCTTATGGGGAAAGCAGTTAGAAATGCAAAAGGTTTAGAGACTTTTCCATTCTAAAAACGCCACATGCATGACCCAGAGGGGAGCGCAGAATTGGACACGTCAGGAAGTGTTGCAGCGACGACTCCAAGCAGTCCTAAAGATTTGGTGGAGTGGTACATTCATGGAGTTCATACCCCTGCCGCCACCATTACTGTACTATTAGACCACGCCCTTTGACTAAGGTTGCTCCCTCCCCATCAGTGATGCCAACAGACATATAACAAAATTGTCGTATACTCATAAAATATGACCATTTTAAACCATAACCTTGCCATTCTTTAGACGCTTTGAACATAATTTTACGTTCTTACGTAACTAATTAAGTAATTCAAAGAGTACATTTAAATTTTTTTCATGACCTTGTAAACTGAAAAGCATTGATTGAATAAAAGTTGAACATAACTTATTGAATTATAAATGAAAAGTAAACAATAACAGTTTTATGCAGGACTAAAAACTTATGTAGCGCGCTGCGGCGGTTGGGTTACATTAGGTTACTCTAATTTTACGTCCATAACACATAATTTCTAAGGGACCCATAATTTTAAACTGTATGCTGGAAGTTAGCGGACCTGCTGTTAATATGTGCAGAGTGAGAACAAGAGAGTGGCTCACTGGTTTAGTACTCTCAGCTGCAGGGTGGGGGGCTGTGACAATTCTTCTGCCAAACATTTCTACTGCACGTAGTCGTCGCTGCGACAGTTTTTGACTGAGGACTTTCCATTGTCTCACCTAGAGCATGACTTCCATTGTATTACATGTACTATAAGTGATAGCACCTAGTTAATTACACTTGAAAACAGGAATGAAGTCCAGCGAGAAATGTAGGCCTAAATTAAAAATCTACTTACAGGCTTAAAGTGCTTAACTGAATCGTTTTTATGTGAGATTTAATATTTAAGAATACATTTTTAACAAATTTGGTGTGCAATACAGTCACATATCACGATAGGCTATGGCAATATGATGTGTATCGCGTCACTTATACTGTATCATTTTAGATGCACCGTATAATTTGAATTTAACTTATATCCTCATATAAGGGACTTAAAAGACCCTTTATTTGAAGCGGCAAAGATAGCCTGGCTATAGTTTTCATTATAAAAATAGCCTGAATTACTTTCTTTGAAAACTTTGTAAAACGAACTTTTTTGGATTAAAAGTCCAATACAGGTAAAGATCTTTAAGTTAAGAGTAGAATTTGTACAGTACAATATGCATACACCACCCATTCGGTGTTGATATGTCGATCCTTAAACTTTTATGAATATAAAAATTCAACTATATTATTATATTGTTAATAATATGATATATTTGGTATTAAAAATTTGGTTTATTATACAATACAAACAACTCCGAGATATGATAACGTTTGCAAGTACAACTTTTTTGGCTTGTCTACGGCAGTGGTATTTTGTATTTAACGTTGTTAGAAGACAACGGTCCAAACCCCTCAAAGTCTTGTGGGCAACATGGGAATCAAACCAGCGACTTCTTGTACCAAAGTCCAAGACGTTAACCGTTAGGCTAGCAAGGCACCCACCACCCTCACTTCGTTAGTAAAATTTTACGTGAGTTTCAAACAGTTATTGTTCTAAAAACCAACAAATAACAATAAGGAAATCATAATGAGAATGATTTTAATAGTTTTTACCGTGGTAATACATGACAGACTCCTGGTGTCTTCCACCGACGCTGATACAAATAGAAGTACCAAACGCACGATTTAATACGAGCAACAACAACTACTGTACGAAGCGATTAGTTACTAAGCTTATTGCAGCTGCATTGCCGATCAAATATTGAGTTAAGGAGCAGAATGTGTCATCATAAAACAGCTTTTATAGCCTCAAAGTCATTCCATGCATAGCCTCATCAGGTAATATCAGAACAATGTAAGGTAAAGAGTTGGGCTTCAATAATGAATACCACCTTATTTCCAACTGTAATATTTTGGTATATGGCCAAACAACTATTCCTAATCAAACCTACCTAACCTAACCAAACAGCCAAAGTACGCTGCCAGTGACTTCATGTTATTGAATCAAAAAGAACTAAGTAAACAGTAAGCTGAAAAATAAAGGTTATTAGAACTGTTGGATCCTGTCGCCGCTTAGTTGCGGCCGAGTCATATGTACAGCAACGGCTCTTTTCCGAAGTCTTAAAGCAGCGTGCAAGCATTTTTATTTGGTATTTGCCAGGTCACATGCCTTCAACATAAATTATGATTGAATGTACCGGGATGCGCAGCAGAATACCTTCCATGAGGTATATTTAGTTTTGTGTTTAATTCTTGACAGTCACGTTATAGTACGGTACCTATTTTCTCAGCTGTTGTTTGTAAATGTCTTTAAAAATAGCCTTCTGCAACTGTTTGTATGTTTATTTTAATAACACGCCAAGTAGAAACTACTAAGAAGGCTTACAATTTAGCTTGTAGGGCCTAAGTCTGATATTGTGTAAAATAATTAATTAATTAAACTTAATGGACATACAAATCTTGACTACCTAATAATTAATGCAATAGGCCGAGCAGCTTAAAACCCAGGCCTCTGGAGGGACCGTAAGAAGCCAAACTCAGTAGGATCCAATAGTTTAAGCCTAACATACGATGTTTTTTTTTATTATGTACTCGAGTTGGGTAAGGTTTATAAGACAATGTGGTCTGGTGGATTTATTTTAGTATGTTTGGCCATTCCAAGTACAGTTTCACTCGGCAAACTTAAGTTTATCACAAAAAGCAAGTGGACATTAGTGACATGTTGTAACTCCCAAACATAAATATAAGCTAGGCCTATTATCAAATTCCCCCCTTATAGACTACCAATGTTGCACTTCCACAGACGCCCAGTGGAACAATCGAATGAAAATAATCTAAATACGTTAATGTTTTGATATTTTTATATAAATATATCGGATCAAATTGATACCCCTGACTTAATATAATCGTAATAATAGATTTTTTTTATCATATATCCCGGTAATTTAAATTTTATTTACATCATATTTTGTTTGGAAAATGGCACATAATTAAAATTAGGCCTACATAATTACTTAACCATAGTATTCTTTGTAGGAGTGTTTTAAACAATGAAGAAAATACTGTAGAGTTTTGAAAATTGTAGTTTAATTACAAAATCAATTAAATGTAGGATTTGTAACGACGATATCAGGTTGAAAATCAAGGAAGAAAATAAAATTTTGTTTCGATGTTGTAAAACGGTAAATAAATATAATGTTTCAGTTAGTGCTTTGTAAAATACTTTTTTTTAAGAGCAAAGTTTGGATTAACAAACGTATTAACAATCTCATGTACTGCTTTAGTGTTACCGTAACGTTATTGATTATGATTTTTTATTGAGAGAAACAAATCATGGAGGTGGAGGCATTAAAACCAGCTCTGAGATGTGTGATAAATTTACTTGTATTTAAGTTATTGCGAAATGTTAATAATAAATTAAAGTAGTTATTATTTGTACATACATCAATATTTTACATTGATTATTTTCATTCGATTGTTCCACCAGGCGTCTGCGGAAGTGCAACCACTACCAAGGCCTATTTATGGTTAAAATAAATAAATTAACAGCAAGGCTAAAAGTAAAATATGATGTAAAATTGTTCAATTAGGGATGGTTGGCAAACAACAATAGCATTGGTCTAGGCCTACCTAAATTATATTAGGGTTAAACTTAAATAGTCAAAGGATACTGTCTTCATATTATTGCCATTTAAACGTTGTGGACAGTATTTCAAGTTTATTAATAACATAAAAAGTTAGTATATACTTACATCTTATCTTATAATCATCTTATGATATGGATTAAACTTAAGGCTAATATACAAAACCTGAAGTATTATTCACACAACCTGTCACACAAATTATAGCTTATGACACTGTACCCAAACTATCTGGAAAAAAACACAAATAAAAAGATGTACGGTATGGTTGTTTTTTAGTAGTGCGGTATAATGTTGGCATTCTCGCCGATGACACTTTTAACGCATTAAATACAACTTAAACCACAGTCGTGTTTACATAATAGGTGTATGGAACTCGAAAGGAAACTAACTTACAGAAGGGCCATTTTGATTACCGGTATTGCTACAACATTAATGAAATTATTATTATTGTTGAACTCAAAAGAACGCCACGTTTCGAATTCCTAACAGAAAGGTGTAGGTAGGTAGAGTCTGAGTCATTATAACAAATTAATTAAATAAACTGTTCATTCGTAACGTAACATATCTAACCTAAAAACAAACTTCAACCAACAAAATGACAGCGACAGCAACTGAGCTGATGTATATTTTGACAGTTCAACAACACGGTACTACAAAGCTCAAAATATGTACTGAAATAATGTTCAATGAAAAAACTGTTAATTATTAAAATGTAATAATAAATCGCCAATTATAGTTTATTTAAAGCATTAAACCGTAAAAACGTTATCCTAAAAATTTCATGACAATCCATCTAACCGTTAAAATGTAGATAGCGTCACACTACTTCGAATTCCAAACTGAGTATAAGGATTTCGTTTCACTCAATCCAATAAAAATTTCATGACAATCCATCTAACCGTTAAAATGTAGATAGCGTCACACTACTTCGAATTCCAAACTGAGTATAAGGATTTCGTTTCACTCAATCCAAATATAGGAAACACGTAAAACAGTTTTTTTTTTACTTTCTAATTTCATTGGCTTTACTGTAAAAGTGTTTCATCCCAATCAACCTTTTCTCATAACTTTAAACTAGCTGATGTCCCGTTCTACGCTCGGGAATCTAGCAGACGGACGTAGAGCTTCCATATGTTTTGAAAAGTTTACATTGATCAGCTGACTCCAAATAAATGTCTCGCCAAAAAATTAACATTGGAATTGTTAAGGCGTGTGGGGCGAGGCCCTGTACGTGGATGTTTTTCAAATCTCCAAAAGGCACATCTGGAGGGTAACACCCGTTGGCTGATAAGAAATATGTATATCTATCCTTACTAATATATACAAATGGGATGGTGTGTGTCTGTCTGTCAATCTGTCTGTCTGTCTATCTGCTGAGTGTTTCTCAATCACTCAAAAACTACTAAACCGATTGGCATGAACATTTACAGGAATTTTCCTTATATACCAAATAAACACCTATTTTCGTTTTGAAAACCCTATAGGGCTCTGCCCCACGGGACTTCCAAGTTCCCATGTATTCCCTTATGGACATCCATGTTTATTTGAGCTAATGAAAATACAAACAGCTGATGATGATTCGTAGTAGTTCCACTGAATGCAGCACACACAACTATCATAGTTGTTATACATCATTTGCGGGGCGAAGCCTGCAGGAAACCGCTAGTAATATTATAAAGAAGAGGTGGTTTCTGTCTGTCTTCCTGTGTGTATGTGTGTGTGCGTGCGTGCGTGCGCGCGCGCGCGCGTGTGTGTGTGTGTGTGTGTGTGTGTGTGTGTGTGTGTGTGTGTGTGTGTGTGTGTATGATGTTCCGGGTAAACGCAAAAACTACTAACCCGACTGGGCTGAAACGTTACTCAAAGGTAGATCTATGCAACGCATAGGCCTACTCCCTTCCTTAAATTTCCCTCGGGCTACGCCCCGTGAACGCCCTTAGTTTCAATGTTTACATCTCAGAAGAAAGTAAACATTCAAAAACTGTAATTCGAACAGCTGTGGACACTTCCATTTGACAGCTTGAAGAGCAGAAGCAAGAACAGCTGTTTCAAGCTAACTTGACCATTCTAACCGGTGCAAAGAACGGGTACAATCTGCTAGTATGTATATAAAATAAAAGGTTTTAATGGGTCAAAAATTGCCAAACAAAAATCGAGAAATTCTTTCAATAACATAGACAACGCTTTCTACTTATTATACTGTATAATTACCGGTTGGTTTTTGTCCGATGTCCGGATAAATATTTATCAGTAACCATAAGTTCCCCAATTACAAGTTTTAAAACATAAATAGTTTGTAGGTCGTAGGGTAAAATATGAATTAAAGTTCGAAATTTTGCCGTTAGGAATCACAAGAAATATGTGTTTTTTAATGCCAATTCGTTACTTGGTTGTAATAAACAAATAAGTTTGTAAATTTGTTTGTACGAGAATATTGTCCGTTTAATGTAAACAGCTGATTTGTATAATGAAAAGTTCACAGCAGTAATTTACATCAACTATATGGTTTTCAGTATTTTACTGGTCAGTATATACAGTAATTTGAAATTTTACTACATGCTTTATGCAATGAGCTCAAATTAATTTTCTGGAGTCAAGGTTCGTAGAGCTTTTAGCCCAGGTATAATTACTTCCATAAGAGCAATGTTCGCAGCAAAGATGTCTTGCGAGATCATTCAGCTGATGCATAAATCTGCAACATACTATAAGCGTTGCCAACCTTACTGGTAATAATAATGGTACAGCTATTTTAAAATTGCCACTGGATATGCAAAAAGAAAATGTAAATCCTTAATCTATTAATCTAATAACACAAATAACTCAAAACATAATATTAGTTTCATAAAATAACAGTTGATCAAAGAATGTAAGCAGTTAAACAATATTTATTTTAATTACCGTGATGAGGAAATATGGTACGCATATGATAAATATCGTGTTTCCAGCAACACTTTCAGATTGGATTGGTAATCGCGTGACCTTACAGTGGTTTTTACGAGGTCTCTTCCGGTTGGCTAGAAATCCGTAATTATTTCGACTGCACAGATCTTTACAAAGTACCTATGGACCTTGATCTGGAGTCACTTCTCTTGGTTAAAAAACGTGCCGTTGGGATGGCCAGTTTTTTCTCAGTTACGTTGGCAGTAACTCTAGGGACGCGTAAAAATCTCCCATTTGATTCGATGTAAAAACGGCGATATTCAAAGTCTTTAAATGTTAATATGCTGTCGCATTTTAAGTGGAAGTAGTTTTAGTAATGTATTGAAGAGTCGCAACTCAATAACTGAAGACCAAGCAATTGAGATGGAACGCCTTATTTGTTTTCATAATTTTGCTTTTTGACCATGTTTAATAGTGCTGATATATTCAATTACTATTTACTGTTCACGTGAGTTTCACATACTTATTAACCAGCAAAAACAATAGGATAAAGAGTTATTTAATATGTGATAATATGTATAAATTTTAGAATGGACATAATCTATGTCTATAAAACGCAAAGCCCTGGCTGACTGACTCACTGACTGACTGACTGACTCACTCATCACTAATTCTCCACCTTCCCATGTAGGCAGAGATCTGAAATTTTACACTGATTCTTTAGTCATAAAATAGGAAAACTAAATCGTTTTCATCCTGATCTGACCTTAGAGCTCCACCAGGGATCCCGACAAAGTTCCCATGTATTTCTTATGGACATTCATTTTTACTTTCTCCCCTTATACATAGTATATGGAGAAAGCATTGTTTTCCTCAAAATTTACGAATTTGAGTTGTTAGTGGAAATATTCGTTTAGGTGCTTCTGAACCCAAAAAAAATATTTTTACGTGATGTCTGTGTGTCTGTCTGTCTGTGTGTATGGATGTGTACACAAATAACAATGGTCCGAGTTTTATGAAATTTGTTATATAGGTACTACTCCACGATATCTCCAGGGGTTCTTTTCATTTTTTTAATTTTTAATTTTGAAAGGTAATTATCCCCCAAAAACCGCCAAAAAACATGAAAAATAAAGATTTCTCAAAAACGGGTCTAACGATTTTGATTTAACTTTGGTCGTTTGTAGAACTTTAGTTTTCCAACAAATGACATTTCTGTAAAAATTCGGGTTCAGAAATGATAGGGCTTAAAAGATAAAATATTTGTTTTTTTTATTTTACTTAAAAAAATAACAAAATATTAATATAACATATATATAATATAAAATAGTAATATAACAAAATATTACTATTCACTATTAAAAAGAGCTCAAAAAACTAAATAATTAAGTATTTTGAATTACGATTCTACGATTGCTGGTTGCGGAGAAAATTTTAATTTTAATTTTGCGGTAAACGCAGTACGCTGTCCAATGTTATTCTTATGGGGAATACAAAAATTACTATTTCTCCCTTATTTACTGATCAATTTCGTTCAAACTTGATATGCTTGTCAATTTGGCATTGACCAACAGAGGAAATTCGAAATATGTTGCCCCTTAACAACCCTGGGGGGGGTGAATAGAGGGCATTCCCCCTCTTAAAACCACGTGTGTAGCAATGTATTCTGTAGTGCCTCCTAAACAGGGATTTGGGTGGGTGTTTTTGAAAACAACTTGTTTACAAGATTTTCTGTACATTCGACCGTGCTTTCTATTCTATATTTAGTAAATAAAAAGTAATTTATTCATTAAATTTGGGCCATAAGGGAAAAAGTATGTGTCAGTTTCCTGATACCGTTTATTGTTTGAGCTAATGAAAATACAAACAGCTGATATTGATTAGTAGTAGTTCCACGGGCTAACCACAGAATGCAGCACACACAACTGACATAATTTTTACTTTCTCCCTCTATACATCGTATACGGAGAACGTATTGTTTTCGTAAAAATGATCGAAATTGAGTTGTTAGTGGAAATATTCGTTTTGGTGCTCCCTGAACCCAAAAAAGTGGTTTTTACGTTACGTCTGTCTGTGTGTGTGTGTGTGTGTGTGTGTGTGTGTCTGTGTTGATGTGTACAGAGCTAGAGCCCTAACCAATGGGCCGATTTTTATGAAATTTGGTATGTAGGTACTACTCCACGATATCTCCAGGGGTTCTTTTCATTTTTTTAATTTTTAGTTTTGAAAGGTAATTATCCCCCAAAAACCGCCAAAAAACATGAAAAATAAAGATTTCTCAAAAACGGGTCTAACGATTTTGATTTAACTTTGGTCGTCCAAAGTGCTGTGCTGAGTGTGTTGAGGGTAGTTGCTCATTGGGGGGTATCCACGATATCTCCAGGTTTTTTTCATTTCTTTGAATTTTGTATTTTTAAGGTTAATTATTCCCCCAAAACCGCCAAAAAACATGAAAAATCCAAATTTCTCAGCTCTAACGATTTTGATTAAACTTTAGTCGTTTGTAGAACATTAGTTTTCCAACAAAATGACACCACCCGCATTCCTGTAAAAATTCGGGTTCAGAAAGTACAGGACTTAAAACATCAAAAATTCAGTTTTTTATTTTTCATAAAAAGACATCAATATAAAAAATATTACTATTCACCATTAAAAAGAGCTCAGAGAATTAAATAATTTAGTATTTTGAATTACTATTCTACGATTGCTGGTTTCGGAGAAAAATGAAATTTTCATTTAGCGGTAAACGGAGTACGTTGTCCAATGTTATTCTTATGGGGAATACAAAAATTACTATTTCTCTCTTATTTACTGATCAATTTCATTCAAACTTGATATGCTTGTCAATTTAGAATTGACCAACAGAGGTAATTCGAAATATGTTGCCCCTTAATAACCCTGGGGGGAATAGGGGGTATTTCCCCTCTTAAAACCAAAAGTTTAGCAATGGATTCTGTAGTGCCTTCAAAGCAGGGATTTGGGTGGATGTTTTTTAAAACAACTTGTTTACAAGATTTTCTGTACATTCGACCGTGCTTTGTATTCTATATTTAGTTAATAAAAAGTAATTTATTCATTAAAGTTGGGCTAAAAGGGAGAAAGTATGTGTCAGTTTCCTGACACCGTTTATTATAAACTATTTGCGGAGCGAAGCCTGCGGGAACAGCGAGTTATGGTAATAATATGTTACTAGTTACCTATGGTTTGTTTTTTTCTAATTAAAAAGATCCTCGCTTTCAAAATCGATTTTATGATTCTTGTAGAAGTCAATACAAATCCTCCTTAAGGGCTCTCTTGAGATTATTGAGATACTTGTGATTTTTTCAGAACTAAATGATTTAATCGTTGTTGGTTTATTGCTAATGTTAGATAATGGTAATTATTTCCGTAGATTTTTCAACGGGTGTTACGATAGTCTTATACATAATATTTGTTTTTTTTATACTCACTGTAGTAAATCCGTGCAAATATTCATCATAAATCCTTTCTACTTATGTTTTCGCGGAGATCCCAGCAAAACATCACCAACTAGAGCAAACAGCCTTGCGCTACAACTGTCAGAATCCGTCAAGAGGCTAAATTAAAGATGGGAGATAAGCCTAGCAAAGGAGATAACAGCAGCATTCAGAACTAGCGATGAAGATTGTAGGAACTGTGCTTCTGCTGGCGTTAGGTAATATTATTCTAATTTCACCCTTATTTTGTAACTGGGCTAATGCAGTTTTTTTTTTTTACTTTTAAATTTGTTTTTGTACACAGCATTTGTTTTGTTACAGCAATTAATTACCATATCATAATAGTTCACTACATCGTGTTACGACAAATATAGTATATAGTTTTAGTTTGTAAATAAACGAACTTGAAAATACTATTTTATAAGTCATACTGCTTTATCAATTCCTTATACTGTAGTATTAACACACGCACATTGGAAGGCCAGTAGGAATTTCGTTCTTTTTTGTCCATCTTATTACGCAGGCAGATGCTTCCTTAAGCAAAAGTGGGATGGTTTAGGATTTTGTTTAGGAACTTATCGAATGATTATTATTTATTTACCGTTACACAGTTTTCTAATATTGAATCTGATACTACCGAAAATTAACAACATAAATACTGTTATCCGTCATGTTTCGAGCAATACAAGATACTACGCACTACAAATATTAAATATGAAATATGTTTATGCAACAACTCTTATATTTACCCTGATCATTTTGCTCCAAACTATTAATTTAATTTTAAGTTTCGCCATAGGTTATTTGTAATTTATATGTAATTTTATATACCAGCAATAACTGAAAATCCCATATTATGAATAATGTAGATAGGCCTATTAGTTGATTTAGTTATTATTTTAAGAGAGGTAAAATACCAAATAGCCTAGTAAATAAATACATAATAGCCTACATGTAACAAAATTGCTTCATAACTAATATCAATCTATTTTAATAATTTTCAAAATTTCAAAATGTAGCTTTTTAGCAGTTTTATATAGTGCATATGTGACAGGGGGCATCAAGAGCTAAATTGATTCAGCGAACCACAACATGTGTGAATGATTGCAACAATACCAGCATCTTTCTTTTCCTGAGCAATGGCCTGGTGTTAGGACATATTAAATAAGTGCGACATTTTCCCAATGTAATAAATTCCCCTTAATTCAGTATTTGGGCACTAACAGCCCATATTTCAGATAGAAAGAAGAGCTACAGGACTTATTTTACCCTTAGTAAAAGCCAAAAAGAGTTTTAAAACCTGTAGCGAAGAGTTTGAATATGTGGTGATATCTACCCTTTTCTTGTCAATGGACCCCATTTGAGTTTCATTTTTAAGCCATCAACTTTTAAAAAACTATTAAAGTAATTAAAGTCAAAAACCAAACAGATAATTAATCAAAAACTTTCAGTAATTTAAGCAAGTTTAATTTTGAAACATTTAATATCAAGTTAAATTAATAGCCTACTAGCTATTTATTGAGAGCGTCATTTTACATCTGGACTTTAGGAGCTTATCAGTGAACAGTAACTTTTAACGTATTTATCAAAGTAATATAATGCATGTCTCCTTGCAAACATATTATCTGATACTATCTGATAAGTTTATAAAGACAAGAATAACATTTTATGAGGAATAATTCAAATAAAGCTTCAAAATTAAAGAAAGCTATATAAACTACTTAATACAATGTTAAAATGTAAAAAACGTAATGTAAAAATGTAAAATTGCAACCTAATGAGGTAGCAATTATTGCACCTCGCATTCGGGAGGTCTCGAGTACATCCTAGGCCAGCCATTCTGAGTTTTTACGAATGGGAACGGTTCCCAAAAAGGGGCCGTACCCCGCCAGGAAGGGGAAGATGGACCTCAGACCTACCTTACCGGGATTAAGAATTTCTTCAAAAGATTTGTTCGTTGTAAATTTCTATAGATTTTTTACTGTCATGGAATAAATACTAATATCACTATTAAGTACGAATTCATATGTAAACGTCTTAGTTTCTGCGCTAGTGATAAGAGAGATTTGTTTGAATTTTTGTGGCCGTTCATGTCGATGACGTTTGATCGTGTTATGTGAATGGTAAATCTGACGTGAGAAAGGAGAACATAATATCAATTCTTGTCAGTGAATATACACCATATATTATTCCAGCGTAAGTCAGAGCAGTTGTAGGACTGAGTAGGCAGCTATAAAAAATGTGCGATTCGTGTACAAATCGTGATCGGGGACCCCATAACTCTTCCAACAGTACAGTGACCCCCAAACCTTACAACAAATTAGACAGAACAAATTGTTTCCTCCTTCCCCTGTCCTATATCCTTTTGTCCTACTACTGATATGTATACGCTTGTTTTATACTAAAGGTATTAACATCTTCGGATGTTTTGTGTATTAGTTTAATTTTCAAAACGATATGTCGATATAAACTGTTTAATGTCGTTGGATGAAACAACTAGTTGTAAAATAAAATTATCAACTGTCTTGTTTATTAAGAAAAAATAACAGTTTAATAGAGTTATCAGAATACTGAATAATTCTACAGTAAATACTCGTACTAAGAGGGCCGCCCCAATAACTAAACTAGGCCCCTTTGACAAGTGCAACAAAACCACAACAGTAGTTGGTTATTACAGAGGGCACCATAGCCAAACAACAGTCGAACTAGCAATTCTGGAAACATAACTCCGACAGTTGGATTTGTTTGTGCCTGGTACAGAAGTCATTAACTGTATTTACATTTTCCTCAACATAATAACAAATTTTATGATGCATCTCTTTCATGGAGATACGATTATTTTACAGTATTGTTTACCTTATTTTTGTCCTGACAACTTTAATTGAACTTCATTACTATAATGATGGCTGTTTTAAAGAAAATGAAGAATCTGATAAGGTAGAACTTCATGAAAACATTAAAAATCATAACCATAACAATGTTTCTCTTCACGTTTATAAGATTATACTCAAGTAGTTAACATTCCAAGGATTCGACATGGGTAAATATAGTACAAGTGTGTTCTGAAGTGCAACTTTATAGACTGCCCACATAGAATAAGGCTAGAAAGTGACAGGGATGATGTTACGCCAGTATAGCTGGATCAGATTAAGTTAGGTGATAATGAAATGAACATTTTCAAATTAAAATGTATAATTTTAGCAAATTTCCTCAATAGGAAAGAATCTATTACATAGTGCATAGCGGAAGGGTAAAACTAGAGTATAGGGCAAACATATAATGTTTTGATTGTAACTGTTCTATTTTTATCTGAAATGTCCAGATATAAAACTATTTTTTTTGGAAACTCATATGTAACTGCACTAATCACGATTTGTTCCAATTTTTGAAATGTATTTATATTAGAAACAGAATTTGCAGCTTTTTTGATAACTGTTAATAATATAACACCCATAAAAAAGGTCAGATTTTAATTAAATTAGGCACATACATGTTAAAAAGCATTTGTTGAACGAGTTCAAAAACCAGACGGATCATATCATCTGAAAGGGGGTTTTAGGGGGGTGTTGCACCTCATATATTTATCTGTCTGTAAACGCGATAACTTTAAAGAAAAACTTCCGATTTCAATTAAATTTTGCACAAATGTGAGTTGACATTCATAACCTTAATTTCGAAAACCAGAAAGATCGGGCCCTAGGAAGGAGGTTTTATGGTGGTTTAATTGTTTAAAATTTTTTTGTATTTTTTACCCTAAATTAAAAAACACTCCATTCCGGTTTTACCATTTTATAAAGCTTAAAAAAAGGAATAATTAAGTATGTTTAATCATTCCCTAAGATTAAGGTTTTCAGGTTTCCTCAGTTCATTTGACTGAAAACTGCACATTTGTTTTTCACAGTAACTTCAGCTCTAAAAAACAATTATTTTGGTTCAAATTGTGCTTCTACGTCCAACCATTGCAGAGATGTTCAAGGTGCTAACCACAAGTACGTTGTCCAAGGTTATTATTATTGATAATAAATAAAATTTGATATCTCTATTATTTATGAAGTCATATTGATGAAACTTGGTATGTGGCTTCACCTAGTTGTGTTAAGGCCTTTATTTACATTTTCAAAGCTAAATAATGCTTTTGTTGACTGTCCCTATAGCGGAAAACCTGCATTCTCATCCCTAATGGTATTCTTATGGAGAATAAGTCAAGTTTTATGTTTCCCTTAGTTGTGAACATAAATTAAAAACTTGGTATGTAGATTCACCAGGTTGAGCTACCTTGATAATTGCATAATACCCCCCGTCGCAGTAAACCTGCGTACTCAGCGAATTTCCAATGCATTGATATGTTTCTCACTAGTACATAAAGCCACTCACCAAGTTTGACAAAAATACATTCATAAATAAGTGATTTATTACATTTTATTTATTCCCCATAAGAATAACATTAGGACTGAGTACGCAGGTTTGCTGCAAAGAGGAAGATAAGAAATGGGTTTTATGCAATTATCAATATAACTGAACCAGGTGAAGCTACTTACCATGTTTTATTAATTTATGTGCATAATTAAGGGAGATATAAAACTTTACTTATTCTCCATAAGAATAACTTTAGGGCTGAGTATGCAGGTTAGCTGCTACGGGGACAATCAACAAAACATTTATTTTTTGTGCAATTATCAATATACCAGTACAACATGAAGCCACATACCAAATTTCATCAATATACATTCATAAATAATCAACTTATCAAATTTTATTTATTCTCCATAAGGATAACATTGGACAACGTACTGTGTTTAGCACTTTGAATATCTCCGCAACGGTTTGACGTAGAATCACAATTTAAACACCAAAATGATTGTTTTGTGAAGCTGAAGTGATTGGTAAAAGAAAATGTGAAGTTTAAAGTAAAATTAACTGAGGAAAAGCCAAAAACCTTTTTCCCATAAGATTAACATGGGAGATTTTATGAGCATGTTTTTTGGATTTTTTCCGCAACCACTTAACCTAGGTTAATAATTCAAAATACCATATTATTTGTTTTTTTAAGCTCTATAACATGGTCTAAACCTAAATTAAGTGTTTTGAAAATTTTAGGGTAAAAAATGCAAAAAACTGATTTTTGGAAAATTTAAAACCCCCATAAACCCCTCTTCCCATAGTCCGATTTTCTGGTTTTCGAACTTAAAGTCATAAATGTCAGTTTACACATTTGAGCCAAATTTCATCGAAATCGGACGTTTTTTACTCAAGTTATCGCATTCACGGACACACATATATATATATATATATATATATATATATATATATATATATATATATATACATATATATATATATATACATATATATAAATTTGAACGAATAGTGTTTTGGACATCTGGGGACCTCAAAACAAAAAGTTATCATGGTCTCGGGCTTAAGTCTTACCATTAGACCTACGGTAATAGCTTCTTCCCTATAGGGGAAATTCGCTAATCTTCCCTATAGGGGAAATTCGCTAAAAACACATTTCTTATCTTTCTTGTTGCAGCCAACCTGTGTACTCACCCTAATGTTATTCTTTTTCAGAATAAATAAAATGCTATTTATCAATTATTTATTTATCTATCTTTATTAAACTAGTAAGTTGTTTTATGTAGTAGTGAGATACATATACATGCATACAAAATCGCTGAGTACGCAGGTTTGCTGCGTCGGGGATATTTACTCATACAGCAAAAAGCAAATATAATGAACTCAAACGTAACTCATACAAGTTTATTGACCAACATCCAAAACGCAAGAAGGTCTTGGGTCAATCTGTTTGCGCAGGTCCAAAACATTTTTTTTTATCTAACGTATCTAACTGAGGTTATTTAACACACACAGACGCACTCTAAATGAACTGTTTATTGACTGATTGACTCGTGTCACACCGTTCAGCACGTTCAGTCGCTAGTCGTTCAACATAATGCATTGATAAGAGAACTGCAATTAAACTGCCACTACGAGTCATATTACAAAACTAGGTTAGGTAAGGTAAGGTTTTCGATGTTAAAGTTAAGTTCGAGAAACTATCTGGCCAAGATCTATTGTCAGAGCTTTCAAGTTGCACTCACCAGAGACTGACGTGACTACTTATTTAAGCGGGACCAACGGCTTAACGTGCCTTCTGAAGCGCGGTGGCAGTGTAAGTTTTAAAGTTATATATAAAAATGTAATAATATCATGCAAGTTTATATATTATTGCAGAAAATATTTAAGGCACATTGGTATGATATAGAGGTCAGAAGATGACTTAACAGGAGACGTTTACTTTTATAGAATACCTAATATTTTAACCCAATTGCTACACTGTAATAGAAAGATAACGTGAATTTCTTAGGAGAGCTATCCTAAAGGTTATTGTGTAAATTAAATAATAACTTGTATCTGTTATTCTGAAAGCCATTTAACCACCAAACGTCATGTCAGTCAAATATATTTCTCTTTCATACGAATTATATAATACAAATTATTACACTAAGAGACAAAAGAAACCCCCGCCACAGCAAACCTGCGTACTCAGCGATTTCCCAATGATTATATTTGTCTTAATACCGCATAAAGCCACAAACCAAGTTCCTTTAATATACATTCATAAATAAGCAATATATAACATTTTAATTTGTCTCCATAAGAATAACATGGGCTTCATACGCAGGTTTGCTGCAACAAGGAACAAAAAATATTGGTTTTTATGCAAATATAAATAAAACTCAACTAGGCCAAGCCACATACCAAATTTCATCAATGTACATTCATAAATAAGCGATATATGCCATTTTAATTATTCTCCATAAGAATAATATGGGAGCTGATCAAGCAGGTTTGCTGTAACAAGGAAAACAAATTTTTTTTATGCGCATAGGTGTATTTATGCTAGGGGAAGGCGCATACCAAGTTTTATTAATTTGTGTTCATAATTAAGGGAGATATCATATTTTATTTTTCTGGATAAGAATAAAATGGGGGCAGAGTACGCAGGTTTGCTGCTACGGGAACCATCGGTAACAATTGTATTTTTGTGCAAATAATAATAGACCACAACCAGATGAAGCCAAAAACCAAGTTTTGTCGGGATACGTCCATAAATAAGCGAGATATAAAATTTATTTTATCCTCCATAAGAATAACATTGGACAACGTACTGTGCTTAGCACTTTCAATATCTCTGTAACCAATTGACGTAGAGAAATAATCAAAACACCAAATTGTGTGTTTTTTAAAGCTGAATTTAATTGTGAAAATTAAAGTTTGACTTTTTAAATTATTACATGTAAAAACCTAAAAAAAAACACACTTTTGGGGTAAAAATCCCCACCCCCCAAAAAAATACCACTTTGGATGGGTCGATCCGTCTGGTTTTCGAACTTAAAGTCATAAATGTTGCTTTATACGTTCCTACCAAATTTCATCGAAATCGGACTTTTTTTACGAGAGTACGCTCATGGACACTCAAATATATATATACAGTTTCGAACAAATGGTGTTTTTGGGGTCTGGGGAATTCAAAACGAAAAGTTATTATGGTCCCGGGCCAAGGTCTTACCATGCCGACTACGGTACTAGCTTTTTCCATTTAGGGGAAATTCACTAAAAAAAATTAAATGATACACGAGACAATGGCATGAAAACACCTCTCATGGCTAAGTCTAAAGATCATTTATAACACACCACAAATAGAGGTTGGCACCTCTTACATATAAAATATGTTTAAAGTGTATTTTCAAAGTACGAAAATAATTCATTCGGTTGTGAATTTTAATTCCCTCTATGCTTGTATGCACTAGTATTTATTTAATTCTTAAAAATAATAATAATGAGTTTTGACCCTTCGTTTTAATTAATATTCTTCATTCGAACTATTAATTAGCACTTTTACTGTAAAATCCACAAAAATTTCGACAGGAATACGTTGGAGAGGCGTACACATGGCATAGTTAATTTCATAAATTAAGACTAGTTTATCATCGAGACCGTTACAAACCGTTTGTTTGCGAACTAGCGAGCGTGGCTTGAAATGTGTATTTTTCCAGTTGGTTTAAACATTATCATTGAAAATCATAACCATATTTTCCGATACTGACTCCTAAAGTACTTGCATCAAAGTTTGTAAAAGTGACATTTTGGATAAAATATGTTTTTGTAAACAACCTTTATTAGAGAAAAAAAACCTTGATTTAATAAAAAATTATTGAATAAATTCAATAATATAAATTATATACTGTTATTACAAATATAAATATTGGGGATTAGGTGTTGAACGTATTTATTTTAGATAAGTTACATTTTACGTACACGGCACATGCATAAACTTTCAATGTATCTTTACAAATACGGATGGTATTATCACCCACAGAGTTATTAGGTAAATACAATGTCACATCTTTTGTCAGCTTCAACGTTCCTCGAGGGCGAACTCTGCTTTGGAATCTTTTGTGAACTTATAACCACTTAAAATAATTAATTAGTTTTCTTCCAGGCTCAGTAGTACTCTCTACTTGTCACAAAAGAAGCACATCCAACTCACTAAACACATACTCACCAAGAATACCCAGAAACTTTTTTATTTAATCATCAAGGCAACTGACAAGAATTGGGAACTTGTTAGCATGTATTATATGTTTGGGTAAGGAACACATATCATCTCAAAATATAAACAACAACAAAACTATATATATCAATAGTTCATATTTTCTTGATTTATTTACAAAAGTTAAACTAACTGAAATATATGTTAGAAAACTTGTAGAATTTAAAGGTCATTAATTACAACAAATCCGGAGTTTAAAAGCATAAAGCAGAGGATAACTGAAAACGAATAGCGGATCATTAATTAATGGTGCTTTGTAACAAAATATCGACTTTAATAATAACATGACTAGGATTTGGATCGTTCCCCATCAAAACTTAAAACAACTGTATAGAAACTTAAAAAATATTGCAAGCTTTAGCGTCGCCAGTTAGAACTGACCTACATATGTCAGAAAACTAGCCAACAATACTTAAAATGTAACTCATTTCCATTCGCAGGACGAAACATAAATAATATGTTCACATTTGTCGGGTGAAAACTGTTTTCCAACCGACATTCAGTATTTCAGTGTATGTGTACATTGCCATGTCCGTTGCAAACATTCATTTGTAATGTTTATGTCTGTTTATTGCTCATTAAAAAGATCGTATTTAACAGTTCTTCTCAGAAACAACCATAAAGAAATATTATACTTCATAAAGCTCACGTTTCAAATAAAGCACAAGGGGGTTTCTTCTTGCAGGGAAGAAATATGACAACTCCCCACCCCACGGAATGTGGCGAACACACTGGATGGCAAAGCAAACCTAAAGAGCTTTCATTATTTATCTACTTTCTAAATTACTGAGAGCCTACTTACATATTAACCAACTCCAAAATAACTATCGCATTCCATTAACGATGTATCTTCTTTTCCAGCCACTTCGGTGTTGGCAAGACCCAGCTCCGAAATAAGCTCTGAAAATCCAGAAGAAGAATCTTCCGACTTAATATCGTCTACGATTATTGAAGAATTGAACAATATTTCTTTAGATGGCGTTGCTCGAGAAGATTATGAAACTATTTCCAATTGGACTTTCAGCGTATTCTCTGAACTGCAAAATAACATGAGTTCGGGAAATTCCTCCGAACTCTCCCAAAACTGGACCCTAGGGGACACCTTGAACTTTGACAACTCCACAAGCGTCGACGCCAAGTGCTGGTTCTGGTGGTGGTTTTGGCCACCTTACTACTACCGTTCCTATTACTACGCTGGTTAAACATGAACAACATTCATTCATAAGGTTATTTAGTACATTGCGTGTATTTCCGATGTAGTATTTCCACTTAGTCTAATATCTTACACGATGTATTTGATGTAGGTGGGAAAAGTAAAAAGATAGAACCCTTTTCAGTTTTGCTCTAAATTCCGACTAAATACTGTGTTACGTAGTAAACGATTGTTTACAAGCCAAGGTATAACAATTAAATCCAGACAAGAAATTGCATAACTAATAGTCCAATCGGAGGTAATTAGTTGGTTAATAGACCAGCAGTTTAGTATGGATAAATGCTTATTTATACTGCTTTTTATCTTATTTTGTATTCATTAGTTATAATGATTTGATTTAAATTATTAATGTTACATGTTGCAATTGTTAAAACGATTAATACAATATAGCATAATTTTCATCTCATCTAAGTTAGATCATGTTGTGATCTATCTAAATAAATGGTTAGTAGGGTACAATGGGGGTTTCTGGGGCAGGAGGGTTTCTGGGGCAGGAGGGACAGGAGGGCCACCCCCCCCGAGCCCCCCCCCCCGAGGTCTCGTCTGTAACACTTTGCGAATTTTTTTTTTGCGAACTTTTTTGCAAACTTTTTTGCAAACTTTTTTTGCGAATTTTTTTTTTTTGCGAATTTTTTTTTTTGCGAAGTTTTTTTTTTGCGAATTTTTGTTGTTGTTGCGAATACTAACCTAACCTAACCTAACCTAACCTAACCTAACGTAACGTAACCTAACCTAACCTAACCTAACGTAACCTAACCTAACCTAACCTAACCTAACCTAACCTCGGATCAGAATTCTGATTGCAGATTCTTGTTCGTCTAGTCGAGCCGAGTCATTTGAGTACCCACATCGTACACTTTGGATGATGTTTACAAAAAAGGGGCCCGCACCACACTTTTGACCTTTTTTTTGCATTTTTGGAATCTCCTCGTCAAGCCGAGTATTCTCAGTACCCACATGACATACTTTGGATAATTAATACAAGAGTTGATCAGGGTAACGCTACAACCAACAGAGCTAGCCCATCAGCGCTTGCGGTCAATTGAACTACCAGTGAATGCAAATTTTGAGGAGAATATAATTGCAATGCTTTGAACATATACTGCAAAGGGGGGTGTATCGATACACCCCCCTTCAAGTACTCTGCACCGAGGCAGACGTTCACACAAATAAGCGTCGCGTCCAGTCTACTGTCTGGGAATGCGGATGTTGTAATTTGATACCTCGACTGGAGGGTGCAGGTGTTCACACAAAAAACCGACAAGTCGAGACCTGTCTGGGAATGCGGATGCTGTAATTTGATACCTCGACGGGAAGACGGCTGACCCTTCTAGGAACCCATAATTATAGACCACCTGCGTCGAATTCCGAGCAATAAATCACCAGTTGTCAAACACCCACGGTATCATTCTTGTTTTAGGCTTCAACAATTCCTGACGTATGGGGGAGCGAAAATCTCCCCCTAACCCATTATGTGTTAGGGGGAGCGAAAATCTCCCCCTAGTAATTAAATCAACAGAACACCAGTTGTCACGGTCTCATTCTTGTTCTAGTCTTCAACAATTCCTGACGTATGGGGGAGCGAAAATCTCCCCCTAACCCATTATGTGTTAGAGGGAGCGAAAATCTCCCCCTAGTAATTAAATCAACAGAGCTAGCCCATCAGCGCCTGCGGACAATTGAACTACCAGTGAATGCAAATTTTGAGGAGAATATAATTGCAATGCTTTGAACATATACTGCAAAGGGGGGTGTATCGATACACCCCCCTTCAAGTACTCTGCACCGAGGCAGCTGTTCGCACAAATAACCGTCGCGTCCAGTCTACTGTCTGGGAATGCAGATGTTGTAATTTGATACCTCGACTGGAGGGTGCAGGTGTTCACACAAAAAACCGGCAAGTCGAGACCTGTCTGGGGTGCAGCTGCGCCCGACCCCAGGAGGGGCAGGAGGAGCAGGAGGGGCAGGAGGGGCAGGAGGAGCAGGAGGAGCAGGAGGGGCAGGAGGAGCAGGAGGAGCAGGAGGGGCAGGAGGAGCCCCCCCCCCCCGACTGGGCAAGGTTTCGTCTGTGACACTTTTGCCAGCCAAGACGCCTGCGGACAATTGAACTACCAGTGAATGCAAATGCAGATGTTGTAATTTGATACCTCGACTGGAGGGTGCAGGTGTTCACACAAAAAACCGGCAAGTCGAGACCTGTCTGGGGTGCAGCTGCGCCCGACCTCAGGAGGGCCAGGAGGGACAGGAGGACCCCCCCCCCCGACGCCTGCACCAACACTTGGAAGAAAATCCTCCTACATTAGAAGGATTTCCTCCTGTTCCCTAACATGAAAAGCTTTTGTGGCCTTGAAAAAGGCCGATTATGATGGTGGGATCAGGTGGAGGCTAAGGTATTGGAAAACGTTTATTTTTTACTGTTGAAAAACTTTGTTACTTCATCAGGGTGCAGTTCATCGGTCCGCCGATTCCACCACATTTCAACAAGCATCATGTACTTCTGCTCATGTTCAATGGCGTAGAAGTGCTCCTCTTCAATGGGGTAGAAATTCATCTTGTAGTCCATGTCACGCTGCCAATATTCCCACTCCAAGCCGTCCAGCGGGCAATGGTTCCACATGCTGTTGATTCCCCGTCGTCTGGAGTACAGAGCGTCGTCAAGATCTTGAGTAGTTGAATACATTTTTGGTTCATGAACGTACTTGAACTTTTTGTCAATGCGCCATAGCCTCTTCTTATGGAAATGCTTCAAGGTGCATTCATCGTCGTCTTTTCGGTTGTAGAATTCATCACCTTCGAAGTAATCATCTTCATCGTCAAACGGTCTCTTCTTATTATTGCTATTCATTGTCGTTTCCGCTGCAACACATACATCCTCCAACTCAACGTCTGTGATGTCACAATCCCACTCGATGTTGGCCATGATCTCTTCGTAGCTGTTGACGCTTCGAAACTCAAGACTAAACTAAACTTTACTGCTAGGGGCGGGCTGTGCGTCGTGGGATGATGGGCGCAGGTGCACAGACAAAAAACCGTCGCATCACCCTACTGTCTGGGAATGCGGATGCTGTAATTTGATACCTCTACGGGAGGGCGCGGGTGTTCACACAAAAAACCGACGAGTCGAGACCTGTCTGGGAATGCGGATGCTGTAATTTGATACCCCGACAGGAGGGCGACCGACCCTTGCAGGAACCCATAATTATAGACCACCCGCGTCGAATTCCGAGCAATAGTACACCAGCTGTCAAACACCCACGGTCTCATTCTTGTTCTAGTCTTCAACAATTCCTGACGTATGGGGGAGCGAAAATCTCCCCCTAGTAATTAAATCAACAGAACACCAGTTGTGAAACACCCACGGTCTCATTCTTGTTCGGGAGTTTGAAGTGTGTGGCTGTGTAATAGTGTTGCTGTGTGACGTTCTGTCAGAGCGATCGCCCGACGTTTTGACCTAACCTACAAAATGAACCACTTAACCGCCTATGTGTGTAATGATCGGCCTTTGTCTGTACTGTTTGACAGCAGCGATAATCCATGGTTCAAAGCTAAGGATGTAGCTACAATATTGGGATACGCCAACCCTAAAGAAGCAATCAGAGTACATGTTAGAGAAAAATATCGCAAAACAATTCCTGAAGTATGGGGGAGCGAAAATCTCCCCCTAACCTATAACGAGAAACATTCAATCTTTCTTAACGAGCCGGGATTATATTCGTTACTTATGAAATCTAAAATGCCCAACGCCGAGAAGTTTCAAGATTGGATCTTTGAAGAAGTTTTGCCATCCATTAGAAAAAATGGTCAGTACAGACTTATAAACGAGAACCAACGGCTGCTACAATCACTTACAAAGTCGCTAACAAATAACCGAAAGCTAGATCAAACAAATTCCGAGTTTAAAACTACAAATGATATATTGTGTATGGAAAACCAATCCATGAATCAAACGCTGATCGAACAGACACCTAAAGTGACAGTGTTGCCTGAAGATGTAAATCTGAAGCATATATTTTGTGTGATGATTAGGGAAACCCTTCTAGAGCAGTACGGAGTTTGTGAATACAAGTGCATTCGAACACAGAAGAGGAATTTCAAACAAGCATTGAAAAAAGCAAAGGAAGAAGGATTTACAATGTGCTACTGTAGAGAAAATGTCCCCAACGGCATAAACATAGTGAATAAGGCTAAAGAAGTGATGAAGAGTTACGGCATGCACATTGACTGCAGATACAACAACATCCTAACCTCGCACAATTTCATTAATGTAGTTGAACATATCTTTGACAATGCATAGGTCTGCGCTTGTGGACACGTTCCAGAACCTTCGACGCTAGTCAGGTAGCAACAGTCGATACGTGCTCCAAAGATGACCAGTGTGGATGACGCAAGAAAAGTAATCACCATATCAATGAACAAAATACGTTATAAACGTAACAACATCCGAGAAAGGCTCGCAATCAAGTTAGTGTTGGATAGAGCGAGAGATGTGTTTGAGAGAAAATATCATATGAAACAGCATACTTATGAAAAAAAAAAAAAAATTAAATATCATGTGAAAGAATATAACTATGAAGAAAACAAAACAGACTGTTAAATTTAACGAGGAGCTAAATACACAGTACACTTACGAGCCCTGTGAGGATGTACAACAATTAACGTGGACTCAAATCGCAATAGATGAAATGAGATTCCGCAGACCGTTGGAACTGATGTTGGGTGAAAAAATCAAACATCTAACCTATTGCAACAAGATGTGTCACAGCGAGTGCATACAGTTTACTTCAAGGGTTAGCAGACGCACCACCAGTCCGTAGTACGGTAGAAGTCACACGGTAAGGACGTCAACATGGACGCTTACGTTTCTGCGGACGACTATATCAAATCGTTTATTCAGGAGATTGAGGTTATGAACAATAATGCTAGTGATCAGGCATTGGCATCACCTCAGACGTCATCTGTAAAACCGATCACTGCCTGCAAGAGACGAAGGAGGCCAACTCTCATCGAAGTGGAAACCAAGAAACCAGGATGGGTGCCAAAACCAACAGATGATTGTCCCATAGTGTCATGGATGGAGGATGGGAATACTTTTGCTGTTCAAAACCCGGGAAACAAAGGACAAATTTTATTGAAAATGGAAATGTACGATGGTACAGATATGGTGTTCATGTGCAGTTTATTTTTGGACAAAGATGGTGAAATGCTCCAAAGTGTTAGACAAGTAGTTGATAAAGTGGAAAACATGTGGATCGATAAATCAACAGGAGTACCGAAAATTACAGGCTTAACTCAAACTGTTACACAACGCAGTGCAGTTTCGCAACCAACGTCGAAGAAGCGAGCTGTGAGGAAGAAACAACGAGTGTCGCCAGCAGTCAATTAAAGCATCAGCATTCCCAGACAGGAGGGCGACGCGTCGGCTTTTTGTGTGTGAACACCTGCGCCCGGCCAACTACTAGAGATGTCGAGCATCAGCACTTTCAAGCTAGAGTTTCCGAGCGTGAACGACACTGCAGCAACCGAGGACCTGAGAGCTACCCTCAACAACTGCAAGTCTGACTCTCCGCTCTACACCAGGATAGACGATCTCAGAGAGGAATGCGGCTATCTCATCACTGCGATGGAGCGAGCCACAACACCCTTTGGCGAGACGATCATCGTGATCCTGGAGGGGCAGGTCGGGGACGACTTCTTTCTGCGAGTCTACCTGCCTAGGCGCTTCAACGAGGTCCTGAGCAACACCGACATCGAGCGCTACAACAGCGGGTTTGGAGAACGCCTTCGCTTGGTGAAGCGCAGCCCGAGGGGTTCCAATAGCAGATTCACACCTTTGGAGTTTATGTAAAGCAAGACTTGAAGATTATGTAAATACCTTTGTAAATTAGTTTTCGTAGTCAATACTTATAGTCACGTTCAGAACATAACCACTGTGTTATTTATTTCACTTAACCCCAAAAATGTCCTTTGGTAGTAAGTTTAAGAGCGTGAGTATGGTAACTGTGAGGTGTTTAGCTCATCAGCGTCATCATCAGAATCATCGATATTTGTACATAGATGTAACCCACCGCGTAATGCGATACAATTGATTGGAGCGCATCGTGTGTGAGCTGTCTTGTGATGGCGACATCGCACTGCGTTTGTAACAAAATAACGTGTACATTAACACGACGATCACTTTTCTTGCTTAAGTCACGATGGGCATTATGGCGTACGGGACGATTGGTAATAACAGCGTTTAAAGTAAACTGTGCACATTCGTTGTGATATGTCTTGTCACAGCACGTTAGATTTCACATTCTCACATTCAACATCAATTACAATTGTAGACGTAATCTCATTTCATCTGTTGTGATTTAAGTCCACGTTAACCGTTGTACATCCTCACGCGGCTCATAAGTGTAATGAGTATTTAGTATGACAATAAACTTCTCGAATGTTAGTACGTTAAATCGTAGCTTGTTCATTGACGCATCGATCCCTATTCTTGTTTCAGTCTCAATATGCATTATGGCGTACGTGCCAGATGGTACTAACAACGCTTGAAATAAACTGCACACATGTGTTGCGATACATCCAAACACAACAAGTTAGATGCATCATTCAATCATTCAGCATCAATTGAAATGTTATGCGTGGCATCATTTCATCTGGTGTAATTTGAGGGAATAACTCGACTACGAACCTTTATCGTATGTTAGTTCGTTAACAACGTAAATTGTACATTAACACGACGATCACTTTTCTTGCTTAAGTCACGATGTGCATTATGGCGTACGGGACGATTGGTAATAACAGCGTTTAAAGTAAACTGTGCACATTCGTTGTGATACGTCTTGTCACAGCACGTTAGATTTCACATTCTAACATTCAACATCAATTACAATTGTAGACGTAATCTCATTTCATCTGTTGTGATTTAAGTCCACGTTAACCGTTGTACATCCTCACGCGGCTCGTAAGTGTAATGAGTATTTAGTATGACAATAAACTTCTCGAATGTTAGTACGTTAAATCGTAGCTTGTTCATTGACGCATCGATCCCTATTCTTGTTTCAGTCTCAATAGGCATTATGGCGTACGTGCCAGATGGTACTAACAACGCTTGAAATAAACTGCCCACGTGTGTTGCGATACATCCAAACACAACAAGTTAGATGCATCATTCTAACATTCAGCATCAATTGAAATGTTATGCGTGGTATCGTTTCATCTGGTGTAATTTGAGGGAATAACTCGACTACGAACCTTTATCGTATGTTAGTTCGTTAACAACGTAACTTGTACATTGACGCATCGATCACTTTTCATGCTTAAGTCACAATGTGCATTATGTTGTATGTGACGACTGGTAATAGCAATGCTTGAAGTAAACTGAGCACATGTGTTGCTATACGTCTTGTCACAGCAGGTTATATTGATCATTTCCCCCTTTCAACATCAGTTACAATTGTATGCGTAATCTCATTTCATCGGTTGTAATTCAAGTCCGCGTTAACTGTTGTACATCCTCACGAGGTTCGTAAGTGTAACGAGTATTTAGTTTTACATTAAACTTCTCGTATGTCAATCCCAAGTAATCGGTGTTTGAAGAAGTTTGCCTTTCCCTCAAGAATTGTCACTAGCATTATAACATACGCGTTTAATAACCAGATCGCACTTGTAATATTTTTGTATACCAATAAAAATTCCAAGTAATCGAGGTTTGAAGAAGTTCACACATTGATAAAAAAAAATCCAAGTAAACGATGTTTGAAGACGTTTGAGTTTTCGCCATCACACAAGTTCCAATCTTGAGTAATGTCAACCCAAGAAAATGAAAGCTAACAGCATCACGTAGTTGTGTTAAGTTACGATAGGTATAGTTAGGTTTATTAAGACTGTTTCCAGTTAGAAAGGGGAAACATGGAGAGACTTATCTCATTGTTAGGTTACGATATCCAGTGTAAAGTTAGGTCCCTGCATAGAAACAGGAAACGTAGGCAATTGTATCTCATCCTTAGGTTATGTTATGCTCTGTTAAGTTAGGTTTGTGCTTATAGATAGGAAATATTGTCAGTAGTATCTCGTCGTTAGGTTAAGTCATGCTCTGTTAAGTTAGGTTTGTTGTTGAATATACAAAAAAAAAAATCTGTATCTTAATGTCGGCGTGCGCATTATGATTATACCATTTTTAAATTGCGCACGCCGACATTAAGATACAGATTTTTTTTTGTATATTCAACAACAAACCTAACTTAACAGAGCATGACTTAACCTAACGACGAGATACTACTGACAATATTTCCTATCTATAAGCACAAACCTAACTTAACAGAGCATAACATAACCTAAGGATGAGATACAATTGCCTACGTTTCCTGTTTCTATGCAGGGACCTAACTTTACACTGGATATCGTAACCTAACAATGAGATAAGTCTCTCCATGTTTCCCCTTTCTAACTGGAAACAGTCTTAATAAACCTAACTATACCTATCGTAACTTAACACAACTACGTGATGCTGTTAGCTTTCATTTTCTTGGGTTGACATTACTCAAGATTGGAACTTGTGTGATGGCGAAAACTCAAACGTCTTCAAACATCGTTTACTTGGATTTTTTTTTATCAATGTGTGAACTTCTTCAAACCTCGATTACTTGGAATTTTTATTGGTATACAAAAATATTACAAGTGCGATCTGGTTATTAAACGCGTATGTTATAATGCTAGTGACAATTCTTGAGGGAAAGGCAAACTTCTTCAAACACCGATTACTTGGGATTGACATACGAGAAGTTTAATGTAAAACTAAATACTCGTTACACTTACGAACCTCGTGAGGATGTACAACAGTTAACGCGGACTTGAATTACAACCGATGAAATGAGATTACGCATACAATTGTAACTGATGTTGAAAGGGGGAAATGATCAATATAACCTGCTGTGACAAGACGTATAGCAACACATGTGCTCAGTTTACTTCAAGCATTGCTATTACCAGTCGTCACATACAACATAATGCACATTGTGACTTAAGCATGAAAAGTGATCGATGCGTCAATGTACAAGTTACGTTGTTAACGAACTAACATACGATAAAGGTTCGTAGTCGAGTTATTCCCTCAAATTACACCAGATGAAACGATACCACGCATAACATTTCAATTGATGCTGAATGTTAGAATGATGCATCTAACTTGTTGTGTTTGGATGTATCGCAACACACGTGGGCAGTTTATTTCAAGCGTTGTTAGTACCATCTGGCACGTACGCCATAATGCCTATTGAGACTGAAACAAGAATAGGGATCGATGCGTCAATGAACAAGCTACGATTTAACGTACTAACATTCGAGAAGTTTATTGTCATACTAAATACTCATTACACTTACGAGCCGCGTGAGGATGTACAACGGTTAACGTGGACTTAAATCACAACAGATGAAATGAGATTACGTCTACAATTGTAATTGATGTTGAATGTTAGAATGTGAAATCTAACGTGCTGTGACAAGACGTATCACAACGAATGTGCACAGTTTACTTTAAACGCTGTTATTACCAATCGTCCCGTACGCCATAATGCACATCGTGACTTAAGCAAGAAAAGTGATCGTCGTGTTAATGTACAATTTACGTTGTTAACGAACTAACATACGATAAAGGTTCGTAGTCGAGTTATTCCCTCAAATTACACCAGATGAAATGATGCCACGCATAACATTTCAATTGATGCTGAATGATTGAATGATGCATCTAACTTGTTGTGTTTGGATGTATCGCAACACATGTGTGCAGTTTATTTCAAGCGTTGTTAGTACCATCTGGCACGTACGCCATAATGCATATTGAGACTGAAACAAGAATAGGGATCGATGCGTCAATGAACAAGCTACGATTTAACGTACTAACATTCGAGAAGTTTATTGTCATACTAAATACTCATTACACTTATGAGCCGCGTGAGGATGTACAACGGTTAACGTGGACTTAAATCACAACAGATGAAATGAGATTACGTCTACAATTGTAATTGATGTTGAATGTGAGAATGTGAAATCTAACGTGCTGTGACAAGACATATCACAACGAATGTGCACAGTTTACTTTAAACGCTGTTATTACCAATCGTCCCGTACGCCATAATGCCCATCGTGACTTAAGCAAGAAAAGTGATCGTCGTGTTAATGTACACGTTATTTTGTTACAAACGCAGTGCGATGTCGCCATCACAAGACAGCTCACACACGATGCGCTCCAATCAATTGTATCGCATTACGCGGTGGGTTACATCTATGTACAAATATCGATGATTCTGATGATGACGCTGATGAGCTAAACACCTCACAGTTACCATACTCACGCTCTTAAACTTACTACCAAAGGACATTTTTGGGGTTAAGTGAAATAAATAACACAGTGGTTATGTTCTGAACGTGACTATAAGTATTGACTACGAAAACTAATTTACAAAGGTATTTACATAATCTTCAAGTCTTGCTTTACATAAACTCCAAAGGTGTGAATCTGCTATTGGAACCCCTCGGGCTGCGCTTCACCAAGCGAAGGCGTTCTCCAAACCCGCTGTTGTAGCGCTCGATGTCGGTGTTGCTCAGGACCTCGTTGAAGCGCCTAGGCAGGTAGACTCGCAGAAAGAAGTCGTCCCCGACCTGCCCCTCCAGGATCACGATGATCGTCTCGCCAAAGGGTGTTGTGGCTCGCTCCATCGCAGTGATGAGATAGCCGCATTCCTCTCTGAGATCGTCTATCCTGGTGTAGAGCGGAGAGTCAGACTTGCAGTTGTTGAGGGTAGCTCTCAGGTCCTCGGTTGCTGCAGTGTCGTTCACGCTCGGAAACTCTAGCTTGAAAGTGCTGCTGCTCGACATCTCTAGTAGTTGGCCGGGCGCAGGTGTTCACACACAAAAAACCGACGCGTCGCCCTCCTGTCTGGGAATGCTGATGCTTTAATTGACTGCTGGCGACACTCGTTGTTTCTTCCTCACAGCTCGCTTCTTCGACGTTGGTTGCGAAACTGCACTGCGTTGTGTAACAGTTTGAGTTAAGCCTGTAATTTTCGGTACTCCTGTTGATTTATCGATCCACATGTTTTCCACTTTATCAACTACTTGTCTAACACTTTGGAGCATTTCACCATCTTTGTCCAAAAATAAACTGCACATGAACACCATATCTGTACCATCGTACATTTCCATTTTCAATAAAATTTGTCCTTTGTTTCCCGGGTTTTGAACAGCAAAAGTATTCCCATCCTCCATCCATGACACTATGGGACAATCATCTGTTGGTTTTGGCACCCATCCTGGTTTCTTGGTTTCCACTTCGATGAGAGTTGGCCTCCTTCGTCTCTTGCAGGCAGTGATCGGTTTTACAGATGACGTCTGAGGTGATGCCAATGCCTGATCACTAGCATTATTGTTCATAACCTCAATCTCCTGAATAAACGATTTGATATAGTCGTCCGCAGAAACGTAAGCGTCCATGTTGACGTCCTTACCGTGTGACTTCTACCGTACTACGGACTGGTGGTGCGTCTGCTAACCCTTGAAGTAAACTGTATGCACTCGCTGTGACACATCTTGTTGCAATAGGTTAGATGTTTGATTTTTTCACCCAACATCAGTTCCAACGGTCTGCGGAATCTCATTTCATCTATTGCGATTTGAGTCCACGTTAATTGTTGTACATCCTCACAGGGCTCGTAAGTGTACTGTGTATTTAGCTCCTCGTTAAATTTAACAGTCTGTTTTGTTTTCTTCATAGTTATATTCTTTCACATGATATTTAATATTTTTTTTTTTTTTCATAAGTATGCTGTTTCATATGATATTTTCTCTCAAACACATCTCTCGCTCTATCCAACACTAACTTGATTGCGAGCCTTTCTCGGATGTTGTTACGTTTATAACGTATTTTGTTCATTGATATGGTGATTACTTTTCTTGCGTCATCCACACTGGTCATCTTTGGAGCACGTATCGACTGTTGCTACCTGACTAGCGTCGAAGGTTCTGGAACGTGTCCACAAGCGCAGACCTATGCATTGTCAAAGATATGTTCAACTACATTAATGAAATTGTGCGAGGTTAGGATGTTGTTGTATCTGCAGTCAATGTGCATGCCGTAACTCTTCATCACTTCTTTAGCCTTATTCACTATGTTTATGCCGTTGGGGACATTTTCTCTACAGTAGCACATTGTAAATCCTTCTTCCTTTGCTTTTTCAATGCTTGTTTGAAATTCCTCTTCTGTGTTCGAATGCACTTGTATTCACAAACTCCGTACTGCTCTAGAAGGGTTTCCCTAATCATCACACAAAATATATGCTTCAGATTTACATCTTCAGGCAACACTGCCACTTTAGGTGTCTGTTCGATCAGCGTTTGATTCATGGATTGGTTTTCCATACACAATATATCATTTGTAGTTTTAAACTCGGAATTTGTTTGATCTAGCTTTCGGTTATTTGTTAGCGACTTTGTAAGTGATTGTAGCAGCCGTTGGTTCTCGTTTATAAGTCTGTACTGACCATTTTTTCTAATGGATGGCAAAACTTCTTCAAAGATCCAATCTTGAAACTTCTCGGCGTTGGGCATTTTAGATTTCATAAGTAACGAATATAATCCCGGCTCGTTAAGAAAGATTGAATGTTTCTCGTTATAGGTTAGGGGGAGATTTTCGCTCCCCCATACTTCAGGAATTGTTTTGCGATATTTTTCTCTAACATGTACTCTGATTGCTTCTTTAGGGTTGGCGTATCCCAATATTGTAGCTACATCCTTAGCTTTGAACCATGGATTATCGCTGCTGTCAAACAGTACAGACAAAGGCCGATCATTAAACACATAGGCGGTTAAGTGGTTCATTTTGTAGGTTAGGTAAAAACGTCGGGCGATCGCTCTGACAGAACGTCACACAGCAACACTATTACACAGCCACACACTTCAAACTCCCGAACAAGAATGAGACCGTGGGTGTTTCACAACTGGTGTTCTGTTGATTTAATTACTAGGGGGAGATTTTCGCTCCCCCATACGTCAGGAATTGTTGAAGACTAGAACAAGAATGAGACCGTGGGTGTTTGACAGCTGGTGTACTATTGCTCGGAATTCGACGCGGGTGGTCTATAATTATGGGTTCCTGCAAGGGTCGGTCGCCCTCCTGTCGGGGTATCAAATTACAGCATCCGCATTCCCAGACAGGTCTCGACTCGTCGGTTTTTTGTGTGAACACCCGCGCCCTCCCGTAGAGGTATCAAATTACAGCATCCGCATTCCCAGACAGTAGGGTGATGCGACGGTTTTTTGTCTGTGCACCTGCGCCCATCATCCCACGACGCACAGCCCGCCCCTAGCAGTAAAGTTTAGTTTAGTCTTGAGTTTCGAAGCGTCAACAGCTACGAAGAGATCATGGCCAACATCGAGTGGGATTGTGACATCACAGACGTTGAGTTGGAGGATGTATGTGTTGCAGCGGAAACGACAATGAATAGCAATAATAAGAAGAGACCGTTTGACGATGAAGATGATTACTTCGAAGGTGATGAATTCTACAACCGAAAAGACGACGATGAATGCACCTTGAAGCATTTCCATAAGAAGAGGCTATGGCGCATTGACAAAAAGTTCAAGTACGTTCATGAACCAAAAATGTATTCAACTACTCAAGATCTTGACGACGCTCTGTACTCCAGACGACGGGGAATCAACAGCATGTGGAACCATTGCCCGCTGGACGGCTTGGAGTGGGAATATTGGCAGCGTGACATGGACTACAAGATGAATTTCTACCCCATTGAAGAGGAGCACTTCTACGCCATTGAACATGAGCAGAAGTACATGATGCTTGTTGAAATGTGGTGGAATCGGCGGACCGATGAACTGCACCCTGATGAAGTAACAAAGTTTTTCAACAGTAAAAAATAAACGTTTTCCAATACCTTAGCCTCCACCTGATCCCACCATCATAATCGGCCTTTTTCAAGGCCACAAAAGCTTTTCATGTTAGGGAACAGGAGGAAATCCTTCTAATGTAGGAGGATTTTGTTCCAAGTGTTGGTGCAGGCGTCTGGGGGGGGGGTCCTCCTGTCCCTCCTGGCCCTCCTGAGGTCGGGCGCAGCTGCACCCCAGACAGCTCTCGACTTGCCGGTTTTTTGTGTGAACACCTGCACCCTCCAGTCGAGGTATCAAATTACAACATCTGCATTTGCATTCACTGGTAGTTCAATTGTCCGCAGGCGTCTTGGCTGGCAAAAGTGTCACAGACGAAACCTTGCCCGGTCGGGGGGGGGCTCCTCCTGCCCCTCCTGCTCCTCCTGCTCCTCCTGCCCCTCCTGCTCCTCCTGCTCCTCCTGCCCCTCCTGCCCCTCCTGCTCCTCCTGCCCCTCCTGGGGTCGGGCGCAGCTGCACCCCAGACAGGTCTCGACTTGCCGGTTTTTTGTGTGAACACCTGCACCCTCCAGTCGAGGTATCAAATTACAACATCTGCATTCCCAGACAGTAGACTGGACGCGACGGTTATTTGTGCGAACAGCTGCCTCGGTGCAGAGTACTTGAAGGGGGGTGTATCGATACACCCCCCTTTGCAGTATATGTTCAAAGCATTGCAATTATATTCTCCTCAAAATTTGCATTCACTGGTAGTTCAATTGTCCGCAGGTGCTGATGGGCTAGCTCTGTTGATTTAATTACTAGGGGGAGATTTTCGCTCCCTCTAACACATAATGGGTTAGGGGGAGATTTTCGCTCCCCCATACGTCAGGAATTGTTGAAGACTAGAACAAGAATGAGACCGTGACAACTGGTGTTCTGTTGATTTAATTACTAGGGGGAGATTTTCGCTCCCCCTAACACATAATGGGTTAGGGGGAGATTTTCGCTCCCCCATACGTCAGGAATTGTTGAAGCCTAAAACAAGAATGATACCGTGGGTGTTTGACAACTGGTGATTTATTGCTCGGAATTCGACGCAGGTGGTCTATAATTATGGGTTCCTAGAAGGGTCAGCCGTCTTCCCGTCGAGGTATCAAATTACAGCATCCGCATTCCCAGACAGGTCTCGACTTGTCGGTTTTTTGTGTGAACACCTGCACCCTCCAGTCGAGGTATCAAATTACAACATCCGCATTCCCAGACAGTAGACTGGACGCGACGCTTATTTGTGTGAACGTCTGCCTCGGTGCAGAGTACTTGAAGGGGGGTGTATCGATACACCCCCCTTTGCAGTATATGTTCAAAGCATTGCAATTATATTCTCCTCAAAATTTGCATTCACTGGTAGTTCAATTGACCGCAAGCGCTGATGGGCTAGCTCTGTTGGTTGTAGCGTTACCCTGATCAACTCTTGTATTAATTATCCAAAGTATGTCATGTGGGTACTGAGAATACTCGGCTTGACGAGGAGATTCCAAAAATGCAAAAAAAAAGGTCAAAAGTGTGGTGCGGGCCCCTTTTTTGTAAACATCATCCAAAGTGTACGATGTGGGTACTCAAATGACTCGGCTCGACTAGACGAACAAGAATCTGCAATCAGAAATCTGATCCGAGGTTAGGTTAGGTTAGGTTAGGTTAGGTTAGGTTACGTTAGGTTAGGTTAGGTTAGGTTACGTTACGTTAGGTTAGGTTAAGTTAGGTTAGGTTAGGTTAGTATTCGCAACAACAACAAAAATTCGCAAAAAAAAAACTTCGCAAAAAAAAAAATTCGCAAAAAAAAAATTTCGCAAAAAAAAAAATTCGCAAAAAAAATTCGCAAAAAAAAAATTCGCAAAAAAAAATCGCAAAAAAAGTTTGCAAAAAAGTTTGCAAAAAAGTTCGCAAAAAAAAAATTCGCAAAGTGTCACAGACGAGACCTCGGGGGGGGGGGCTCGGGGGGGGGTGGCCCTCCTGTCCCTCCTGCCCCAGAAACCCCCATTGTACCCTACTATGGTTATTTATTAGATGAAACTTCCTTCTATATTAAGAGATTAATTTGCCAATCAATAGAAAATTTGGTTATTAAGATTGTGTATTAGAGTATTAACCTCATAGTATTCTATTCGTTCAAATAAAAACTGATAATAGTTATTCTAGTTTTGATTCGAATTTTCCCTTGATTAAAGTTTTCCAATTTTATCTTAGAGATGATTAGATATGAATCAACTTCAGGTCCACTGGTCCAGTTACTTAATGAACTTCCCGCTATTTTTTCATTTATTTATAGATGTAGTAGCACTTATAGTAGCCGCTACTCCTTTCAAGACCAGTGTTCTATTTACTACATCGTAAACGTAAATCATCTAAATATGTATTTTCGGACAAAGTTATTCATATTTTTTTTAGATTTTGCATCCAACATATAATCTATGTTATATTGTTAAGTTTTGATTATAAAATTTTATATTATTTAAGACATTATTGCGGACATTTCCCATCACTGATTAGTAAAAACATGTTTTACTACGTTTCGGGATCTGGACTCTGATCCGGTCTTCAGGTGAGAAAAATACCTATAACACCGTGTATTCTGTTTTGTGGCTGGCTTTTGTGTTTGTTTAGATTTTTCCATTTCGACTGATTTTACAGTTCTCTGTTTATGGTTTTTGAGTTTTTTCCAGCCGTGTCTGGATTGTGTTTTTAAACAACGATAATCATATAGATAAAAAATCATTTTCGATTACTCGATAATCGTTTATAACATAATGTTATGGAAACCGTATAAACAAATACTATAAGTAGTCAGTGTTATAACTCTGAATAGTGTAATGATAAAAACTAAAACGGTTGATAGCTAACATTCTTTACTTTCTGTACCCTCAGGGCGGGCATGATCATTTTTCTATGATCGCGCAGACTCAGTTGCCGCTTAAACTGGTTGTAGAGCGTAGTGGTTAGAGTGCTCGCCGTAATCTTGTATTATGAATTTCGCTAGAACGATCCTGAGCAAATATAAACATGTTGTCAAGGTTCGGCACTGGACCCAACTGCCTTGTTTCATTGGGCTATTAATTAATTACGCTCTCTAAAACAGTCCGACTTAGTTGACAATCCTAGGGATCGGATCGTTTTCATTCAAACTGTTACAAATTCCAATGGAATAGATTCTCATCAGAGCATCAAGACTCTTGTCGTCCCTGGGAATAACTGGACCACTAGTTATGTGATCACTTTTTACCACCATCATTAGTGTAATCTAACCTAATCTACTGAATGTTGTAGCACAGAACAATGACAGAACCCTAAGTAGAGTGACAGCTTAAAATACCGCTTACTGAATGAAAATAGTTAACACATTAGAATCTAAAATAGGTCTGAACTTACAAGACCGGAGATGCCCTTTACATTTACTATAATGTTCTAAAGGTAATCTTACGTACTTTCAAGTTACATTAAATACCTGATTACTTAAACATATCATGAGTAGTCATGATAATCAAACCGGTTTACAACAGAATACTGTATACCTCTTGAATCTGTTGTAAACCTACAAAGAGGCGAATAATCAAAGCGAATTTGCCAGTCAATACAGCGAATAAGCGTAGCAATTTGCGCTCCTTTGTAATTAACTGGAAATACTATAAAATCTTCTGGCGAGGCAAGGTAGGTGGAGTATTGAGGGGAGGGTAAGGTTTATTAATTATTTGGTTGGTTGATCGTTTTTGAGACAAATAAATACATTGTAGAGCGGGACTACCATATGCCGCAGGAAACAGGTGTGCCAACCCAAAAATATATTTAAACAAAACATTTCCCATTAATGGGTAATCCGGGTAATGTAACTTTTTTAAATGTTAGTTTGGGGATTTTAATCTAACCTAACCTAACCTAACTAAATACGATTTAGCTCCATAACATTAACATTAGAACTTTGAGAGCTCGTAGGGCAAAGCCCCGTGGTCGAGAGGTTAAGGAAACCCAAAAGGCACATCTAGGGGATAAGAGCTTTCGATTGATACCACATATGTATATAAAATAATAGTTCTAGAAGCCGAAAATATCTAACAAAACTCGAGAAATTCTGTTAATAATATATAAAATAGGTTGTTATGAAACGAGACAAAATGAGAACAAACTGCCCCTTATTGAGGTTGTATAGTGCGTACGGGTGATTTCGAATCGGTCGGGGGAAATTTTTGGGCTTGGTTGTGGTAGACAGTTGTAGCGGTAGCTATAGAAGTACCGGAATAGACACGCGGATTTACAGCGTACATCCCTGGGATGCCACGCCTATTTCTCAGAAGGGAGAGGAAGGGGCGGTACTTCTGGGGCGATGGCGGTCTTCGTTACCAATTTGAATTATTTGAGTTACCTACATGAAATGGGAAACGTTACCAAATTGAAGGCCCCCCATGTGTTTATCTTGATTAACTTTTCGAGACGATAGAAATGGAACAGTCAGGAACTCCCGCTGCGCCGTCCTTGCGCTTGAAAAAAGAATATAGGTCATGTATTCGGGCATTAAAATCCAAAAATATGTTGAGGTATATTGAAAAATCCAACTGTAAGTCCAAAGCCATGTGGAGTATTATTGGTGAGGATATCAATAGGAAAAGTAAGAAAGAATCATCATACCAAACAGGACCAATATGCGATGCTAATGGCGAACTTGTGGATGAGCCATTCAAGAAATCCAATGTATTTAATGAGTTCTTTACTGGTATTGGTGAAAAACTGAATGTACAACCGGATCCATCCGCTTCTACTGCTTTCACTAGTGGAATTTCTCCTAGATCCCCTAAGGAATCATTATTTTTACATCCAACTGATGTTGCTGAGATACTTCGTGTGGTTGAGTCGTTAAAAACAGTAAGTCTTTTGGAGTTGATGGAATATCTTCTAGGTTATTGAAGGATTGTATTGATCTACTTGCTCCTCCTTTGGTTCACTTAATTAATTGTTCTTTTTCTTCCGGTAAATTCCCTTCCCTTCGTAAAATGGCAATTGTTAAACCGTTGCATGAAAAGGCAAACCCCCAAATGTGCGATAACTACAGGCCAATTTCTTTACTTTCAACCTTTTCAAAAGTATTTGAAAAGGTTGTAGCTGCCAGACTGTTTACTTTTTTCAGTAGAAACAACTGTCTTTTTGAAAACCAGTTTGGTTTTCAAAATGAAAAATGCACTTTAGATGCATTTTTTTGTTTTGTTGATAAGATTGTGAATGCACTTGATGATAAGCAGCACGTTATGGGATTATTTGTTGATCTGAGTAAGGCTATTGATCTTGTTGACCATTCGATCCTTCTGCAGAAGCTTTATGGAATGGGTGTTAGAGGACGCGCACACGATTGGTTTTCATCATACCTCTGAGGTCGCAAACAAAAAGTTGAAATGAACTACATTAACAACATGAATTGTATCCGCAAAATGACTTCTAATGAGATGTGTGTCAAAATGGGTGTCCCACAAGGGTCTGTTTTGGGTCCAATTTTGTTCCTGGTTTTCATTAATAACATTCAAGACTGTATAAGTAAGGCTGATATCTGCCTATTTGCAGATGATACATCACTTCTTTTTCGGAAACCAAAACAGTTGACATGGAGATAAATAGTTTTATTGAATCAAATTATCTTTTCAATGGTTCAAAGCAAATGGTCTTGTCGTGAACACGAAGAAAACCCATCTTCTTAACTTTTCTATCAGAAATGACAATACTGATGTCTTTCAGCTTCTTGTGGATGAATCAGAAGTAATTTCCGCAGATACTGTAAACTTTCTTGGACTCAAGCTTGATGCTCACTTAAAATTTGATGATCATATAGATAAGGTTACTGGAAAACTTAGTTCGTGTCTGTTTGCTCTCCGAAAGCTTGCTCAGTTTGCCAACACTGATGTTTTGCTTACGCTTTATTATGGCTCTTTTTACCCACATCTTATATATATTGTTCCTATTTGGGGTTTTGAGAATTCAAGGACAAAATAGATTTTTCGCCTACAGAAAAAAGCTCTTCGAATAATTTTTGGACTCAAAAGGAATGAATCCTGCAAAACTATTTTTCGTCAGAATAAGCTTCTTACTTTCCCTTGTTTGTATATATTTGAAACCATGATATTTTACAAAAAACATTCTTCTACAATTTTCTTCATTAGTTTTTCTTCCAAATACGCACTCCACCCACGGTTAAACATTCCAATTCAAAAGCACAGGACAACCTTTTTTCAACGTAACATGTCTTTTAACCGTATTAAGCTTTTTAATTCTTTGAATGCAGGCCTTAAAGTTAACCTCCCCCTGAAACAATTTGGAAAACGTCTAAAGGAGTTTCTTACTGATAAAACATATTATAGTATCTATAATTTCCTTAACCAGTAAAATATATTTTGTTTTATTTGTACTATGTCTTGTTATAAGGATATTGCATTTTTAATTGTGGTACATGTTTATAACACTGACTCATGCCAATGCTGTTTACACTGTTTTATGGCAATAAAGACAATTTGATTTGATTTGATTTGCGCAGTAAAAATGTTTGGCGGGGAACTGGCGCTGTCTCCGCACCCCGCCACCACGAGTACTACACCAGAGAGCCCCGCTCCCATGTTATTCTTATGGAGATTATTAAATGCTATGTCTCCCTTAATTATGAACATAAATTAATAAAAACTGGTATACGACTTCACCTAGTTGAGTTATATTGGTATTGGCATAAAAGCCCATTTTTGTGTTCCTTGTTGCAGCAAACCTGCGTACTCAGCCCCAATGTTATTCTTATGGAGAATAATTAAAATTGTATATACGCTTATTTGTGAATAAAGTTTTATGAATCTTGGTCAGTGGCTTTATGTAGTATTAAGACATTTATATCTCCATTGGAAATTCGCTGAGTATGCAGGTTTGCTGCGACGGGGGTATTTTATTGAATCCTTATATTTTTAATAATTTATTTAAATATAACTTTTTCATTAAAACCAACTTGAAAAAACTACAATTTATTTCAAGCATCATTATACGATGGCTGGTTCCTGAGAAAAGTTTAAAAATACATATTTGATAAATACAGTACATTGTCTCAATCTTCTTTCCCCTACTAACCTGATGAAAATGGCTTAGATTGTTTTGTATGAGTGCCAAGAAGTTTTAATTGTAGGACATAATTTAAATATATGTTTAACTGACTTTGGTCTGAATTTTTTTTAATTTCCCATAAGAATAACATTGATTGACAACGTACTGCATTTTGCATCGGCAGGCCTTCTTCACTTTTCTCCAGAAATACTCAAAATAAAAATACTAAAATGTTCGTTTTTAAGCTCTACAAGATGAAAGCAAGTATTTTTTTAATATACTAAAATGTATGGTCAAAAAACTTAAAAAAACCTTTTTAATGGGGAAAATGCGCAAAAATACTAGTTGGATCTTGAAATGTGGGTTATGGCTTCATCAGGCCCAAGACGACGTAATTGTCCACGTTTATTTCAACTTTAGCAAAATCGGATGAAAGGTTAACTTGTTATGGCACAAAACATTCAAAAATCATGTCCGCCATTTTCCAATATGGCGGCGAAAGCTCACCTGACCCGAACTATAAAACTTGTTATTTGAATCAGAAGACAAATTTTGCAGCAAAAACATTTCTGCTAGAATTTTTTTAATTTTTAAAACCTATTTTTACTGGCCTTTTATTCGTACTTTTTTAATTAATTTTGAAGATAGTTGTAAGTGGCCAACCTTAAAATATGCCACTATTCTTTTAATTACATAAGATAATCACCCCGACCATTGGTGACTGGCGTTTTGCTTCATCTTTAAATATTAAAAATTGTTGGCCGTCATTTTAGAATCAGTTTTTTTCCCATCTAGGTTTTACCAAACTTTTCAGCTATTTTTCACTCTGAAACCAATGCCGCAATCCGTTTTCAAATATCAACTTTTGTTGTAAAGAAATTTAAATATTTTTGTTAACCATTTTAAAAAGCGTCAATATCTTGAGAACGAAAGGTGGTTTAAGTTGTAAAACGGATTGCAGCACTGCTTCAGCGTAATATTTTTGTCGTGAAACGTGTTTTTATTTAAGGTTTTATGGTCCATCGACATGATGTGTAACAGACCCAGTCCCTTATAAATAAGTAAGACCCTTCAAAAGATTATTTAAAGCCTGTAACGAAGAGATGTGTTAACAAAATATAAGTTTTGAGTTCAGGCCTTAAATAACTTAAAACATTGATTTTTGAAGATAATGTTAAAGTTTTGAATGGGAGATATTAACTATCACGATAGTTTAAAAAGATTTGTATGAACAATTTATTAGATTTAAAGCGTTTGTAGAAGGTAGATTTGTAGATTTTGTATATACTTTAATAATGGGGTTGTTAAAACCACATAGGAATTGTATTTTTCCCAATATATCTTAAAAATATGCAAAACTGTTAGGGAGCGCACATGGAAAAAATATTATTTCAGAAATAAGATAGTGAAGATAGTTCAAATATGTACAAACACAACACAGCACTGTAAATAAAATTGTTTAAATCAAATTTGCATAATTACTGCAACTAAATGTATCGAACTGCTTTTAAATACTTATAGACAGTGAGCATTTTAATCACAAATTTATGATAATTTATCAAATAAATGTTAACGTACTAATAATATGTATTTTATATGTAAAATTTGCGTAAAGTAAATCCGTGTTAATTAAGAAACATAAATTGAAGATTATAAACCAAAGTCAGTAGAGATACTACCTCAACTTAACAGCGCGGCGCCGGCGACGGGATGAACTATTTAGTATACGTATACATTGCCGACTTTAATATTGATTTACATTCTGCGCTGTCGACATCCTATGGAGTTTTCTAAACAACTTCGTACTGCTTATAGCCAAGGATTAGTTTTAAATGTATTCATTATAATGAACGTTCTTGCTACTGTTCATAAAACTAATCATAAAATGGTTTCAAGGTTCCATAGAATATCTATCCCCAAAAATATTGAACTTCTTTTAATAAATTCTTAGTATGGAAAGATCATCGTGCTGGAAACCAATGTATAACAAGTGTCAACTTGGAGAGTAGTATTTCGTATAATCTTTCTTGTTTATTTTTTTTTCCTTCTGTGTAAAGATAACGTAGATCTGGTCCTAGCTTAGTGCGCTGCGGCTGTCATACGAACTATGTATTCAGACCATTCTACGTTGCCGACAGTGGTTAGACAGATTGGCTGGGCAGCACAGCCAAAAACATCTGGTTAAGCGAGCACGTTATCAGGTTAACGTGCTCGCTTTATAATCTGAAGTGTGACAGATCGATCCTGCACAAAATCCTGAGAACATTTGGTGAAGGTTCGCTACTGGATCCAGCTGCCATTGGTCATTGGGCTATTAATTAATGATCCTAAAACATCAGTCTTAGTCAGTAACAAGGCATCTCATCCATTCCACACTCATCATTCATTTATATTCGCCTTAAAATACGCCCTAGTTGCGTTGGCGTCTTACACAGTGATTTAACAGTGACATCCATCCTTATGGTACGGCCAGTGGCCAATGTGCAAGCTGATTTCGATTCCAAATCAGATTTCTAAATTCTAATAATGTTTCATTGGAGTCAGATGGGTAGGTGATGGCCTCAATGCAGACTTTCAAACTAGCCAACGCTATATGTGGGGCTCTATTTGACTTGTCATCGTCGATTTTATAAGTAAGACTATTTTCAAATTACGACGTTGTAGTGTAGTGTTTACGATGGAGATGGTATGCGGAGAGGTTCAATGGCGAGCACCACACACTTTACCCGTGTCAACAATTCATAGAGAGAAGGACGGTGATACTTAAGAATGAATGTCAAAACTCCCATCGTATTAAATTGAACATATGTCTGAATCTTGAAAAGATGTCGCAACGTACAAAAGTCACCCGTTTAGTGTTTTAAATGGCAAAAATCTGATAGTTTTTCTGAAAAAGCATTAAATCTAAACTGTTAATTACCTTAAAACTTCCTGTTGACGTTGTAGTTTTATTGAAAAGTTAGAAGAGAAAACTATACTATTGTGAGATTCCAGGAGTAGGAAATAACCCTTTTTATGATGCTGTGGTGAAATCATCAGTTAAGAGGTGACTTGAATTAAAACTAGCTTTAATTAGCTAAATCTTAAAGAGTTGATTTGATTTGGATCCCTTGTTTGTTTGTAGGTTCTTGTAATCAGCACTTTTAAGTAGTCTATTTATTCTTTTTCCTAGCTAAATTAACATTCGATTTAGTCAATAACAAGGCTATACTAGACAAGCATCCTGCATTCATTTGAATTCGGATTCACCTTGTAATATGGACGAGTGTGTGTTGTCTTAACAAGTTATACATTTATATATAAAACTGCTCAACAAGACTAAAAAGAAAATTTATTAATTAATTAATTAATTCCTTTGACTGATTGTTGCGTTAAGCTTTACCAAAATTCAACTAAGGTTAAACAACATTTCGTGAAATCTGGATTTAATCCTTTATTTATTATTAACTGCAAATCGACTTCGAAACCGAACACCACAATGGAACATTGTATTCTGATTCTCTCCCAGCCCCCAGATGTTGTCACCTCCATTAATTAACATTAATAGTTTATCGCACTAGTTGTAAAAATCGGAATTGGAACCGGTTTGCACTGTGTCCGTTTTTACACTAAATCTGTAAGTATTACAGGTATGGTACGCGTTATGGTATGCGCAGCTTTGAAGGCGACAGGCTATTGAACTTAAAATAACAAGATACTCGTAACTTTGTTAAAACGTGACTCTCCCATGCTAAATAAATTGCCTTAAATCGAACACTAGTGCTATCTAGCGACTCTTAAGCGAACTACGTCAAAGAGCGCTTAACGCAGTATGTTCATATAGTCGGTAATAATATTGACTATAAATATAATAGTTATACGAGTATTTATAGTCAATGGTAATAGAATCCAGATCCAGTACGTTGCCTTCTTAGTTTATATTTTGTGTTACTGCTTATCTTTACGAGTTAAGTGATTTTTAAGCAACAAGTTATCATAATTGTAGGTTAGTCCCACATACAGGGTGAATCTCGTAAGTTGTCCAGTATTGATTTCAGACAAACCGTTGGTCTTACGATGATGAAATAAAATTATTTCCCACTAAACCAACCGCAAGGAATAACGTAAAAATATTTTTAACGATTTTTAAATACAGAGTGTACCAGAAACTGAGGGTCACTAGTCCGAATCTACGAAATATCAAATACAAACGTATATCATGATATACATCAAATTAAAGCTCTTTTCAATCCAAACCATTTGGCGGAATCGGATTTTGATTATTATTGATTCATTTCAAAATGGCGGCTGTTTTTGTGAAAAAATTAGTATTTTTTTGAATACCCTGTATTTTTCTTAAAAATGCAGATATCTTGATTCTGATTCAAATATCGCATTCCTTATGAGCTAAGCTTTATTTTGATATGCAACACTTCAATATTATCTCAAAAAAAAAGTTTCAAAAATATCAGTTTTTGAAAATATGTACATAGCCAAAACTCAAAAATTTCAAATATCACCATATGTCAAATAGCATATCATTTTAAAGGTATTACAATTCTAAGAAACTTTCAAATTTAAACCTTATGCGTATCTATTTTGGTTTTCGAGTTATCAACAAAAAACATGTTTTCCCACATTAAAACACATGTTATTTGTTAAACATGGTGGTAAAGGCTGGACCATAGTTCTAGGCGTCTGGCTGACGCATGCGCATTAATTTGCTGTGTTAATTCCCCATCTGTCAAAACTTGGGCTAACATATGATTAAATGCAAATTCGTTATTACGCATGCGTCAGCCAGACACCTAGAACTATGGTCCGGCCTTTAATAGTCTCATGCATAGAGTAAATCTTATTTTATAAAAACTACAATAATAAAGAACTTGTCTTAAAAAAATATTCTTTATGTTACATTTGTTACAAAACCACTATAAACAAACTTTTTGTGTATAAAATATTTCAAAAGTTACCATTATTTTTAGGTGCTACTGGATAAACTATTTACAGATGCTCAAAATGCCTTCCCCCTACTTCTAAAACCATTTCAAGTCTTTTAGGAAGGTTGTTTACAGCACGACGTACTTCTTCTTCATTTATTTGCCTACACGCCAACCGTATCCTTTCTTTCATCTCATCTCGAGTGGTAGGAGCTGTTCCATACACCATGTCTTTCAGTCTCCCCCAGAGGTAAAAGTCCATGACCGTTAAATCAGGGGACCTAGCCGGCCAAGGGATGGGACCTCCTCTCGCAATCCAATTATCACCAAACATCGCTGTTAGAGTTTGACGAACGTCAATAGCGTAATGCGCTGGACAACCGTCTTGCATGAACCACATTTCTCTTTGTACGTTGATGGGAATGGGCCTTAACAGCTCGAGAAATTCTTCATTTAAGAATGCATTGTACATTACACCATTTAGATTCGTTTCGAAGAAATGAGGACCAATTATTTGCCCATTAAACACCGCACACCACACATTGAGGGTCCGCTGTCTTTGATTGTTCACTTCCCGTAGCCAATGTGGATTCTCCCTGCTCCAATACCGCATATTGTGTCTATTAACGTCACCGTTGTTTTTGAAGGTCGCTTCATCGCTCCACATGACGTTGTGAGCAAAGTTAGGATCATTAGAAATTTCATTTTGAGCCCAAATAGCAAAATTAATGCGGTGTAGATAATCATCTGCTTCCAATTCTTGATGCAGCGAAATGTGGTATGGATGGAAATCATTAGCCTTAAGGATCCTACAGACTGACATCTGGCTAATACCGGATTCCCTAGAGAGAACTCTGGTAGACACATGAGGATTAAGTTCTACTGCAGCTAAAATATCCGGTGCTCTTGTCTGTCTTACTGGCATAGCTTTTAGTCTTTTTTTGGATGGCTGAACTTTTCCAGTCGTTCTTACTCGTTGAGCTAAACGTACAAAATCTTTACGGCACTGGCGTTGCAAATCAGGAAACCGCTCTGCATACAGTCTTTCGGCAGCACTAAAGTTCTGGAAACACTCACCTAAAACCATTAACATTTTAAAAGCTTCTTCGTTACTGTATACCATAATTAACAACCAACTAGTTAACACAATAAGAAAAACTAATTACTGTTTGAAATAAAATAAAACTAATAACCGCTCAGACATGCATTGTGTTAACTTAAGATGGAAACATCTAATAAATGTAAACAACTCAACAATACTAAATAACAGCTGATAAATAACAGCTGACTATTACCACCATGTTTAACAAATAACATGCGTTTTAATGTGAAAAAACATGTTTTTTGTTGATAACTCGAAAACCAAAATAGATACGCATAAGATTTAAATTTGAAAGTTTCTTAGAATTGCAATACCTTTAAAATGATATGCTATTTGACATATGGTGCTATTTGAAATTTTTGAGTTTTGGCTATGTACATATTTTCAAAAACTGATATTTTTGAAACTTTTTGTTTTTGAGATAATATTGAAGTGTTGCATATCAAAATAAAGCTTAGCTCATAAGGAATGCGATATTTGAATCAGAATCAAGATAGCTGCATTTTTAAGAAAAATACAGGGTATTCAAAAAAATACTAATTTTTTCACAAAAACAGCCGCCATTTTGAAATGAATCAATAATAATCAAAATCCGATTCCGCCAAATGGTTTGGATTGAAAAGAGCTTTAATTTGATGTATATCATGATATACGTTTGTATTTGATATTTCGTAGATTCGGACTAGTGACCCTCAGTTTCTGGTACACCCTGTATTTAAAAATTGTTTAAAATATTTTTACGTTATTCCTTGGGGTTGGTTTAGTGGGAAATAATTTTATTTCATCATCGTAGGACCAACGGTTTGTCTGAAATCAATACTGGACAACTTACGAGATTCACCCTGTATAGTGTTGAGCAAACCTCATCATCCTAGCCTTTTTCGATATCGTAACAATCGATAACCATCTCAGCGTAGGCGAAAAAGTGCTCACCACAGTAAACTTCCCTTATTTTGATAGTTCCCTAGTTTTTTATGAACAGCTGTTACATTTCTTTTGTATTCATTTTAAACTTCATAAGCCCAACGTTAATGTTTTTACCTTTTCACTTTTGTTTCTGTCCATTACTTGATTTTTCCTAGGGATGAGATCAGTCTAGAACTTATTTTTATCCCAGAAATTACTTACTTCCAACATTTGAAGTAAATCGCTGGAGCCGTTTTTGAGATCAGAGTTGTAAGCAAGCAAGCAGTATGCATACAAGGAAGCAAACCTTACTCATATTACAGTATAGTAGTACCTGGGGGCCGAGCTTTGCTTGGGAAAGGCCAGTCAGTTTGTTTAGATGACTGGGAGTAATATTTCACTACTTCCCCCAACCATCGATATAGACCGATTATCATATTTGTATAGCTCATTTGCCTCTTTTCTGCATTTTTAAGGTCACTCCAGTTGTTATTTATAGCTCAATGTCCCTTTGATTTATTTCTGATATGACCACTCTATATATATACAATTTTCAGTCAACAGTTTTATTCACTGCTCTCAGGAAACCACTTGTTAACAAATTATAAACAACACGAGTAGTTATTTCCAACATTTGAAGTAAATCGTAGGTGCCGTTTTTGAGATCAGAGTTTCAAGCAAACAAGCGGACGCGCGCAAACCTTTCTCATAGAGTATAGGATAACGCTACACACTGCAATAATTACGCTCACTAATAAGTGGCAATACCTAATAGAGATATTACCTCATGAACTAAGTAAATTTAATATCGGAATTTGAATCACTTAATTGGAAATATTACAATTTAAAAGTGCTCTGTTGAATGCCAAATATTAGAAAAAGAACAATCAAGTTTATAAGATGATCAAGTTTATAAGATGTTTAAAAGTTGGTTAACTTTTATGAAATATGTTGCTAACCTTTTCATATTCTTAGGAAGTGTGAAGTAATGTTATTGTTATGTTTAAGGAGCGATCTTAAAAATAAATACATAACAAACTTAGTATGAAATTTAAAATACTAGCAAATTTTAAATCACTTATTGTTCTTATCTTTCAATTACGTTTCGTTGACAATTTATTGCATCAAATTTAATTCATTCATTTCACAGTAGAAAACTTCAAAATACTTATGAGGCAGAGAGTCAGCCAGGAATATTCTTTTCGCAATTTTTGTAACTTGTTTAAATATTTCATTCGGTGATGTTCAATGTTGTAAATTTAACTTAGGCCTAGTAATATCGTAAAACCACAAAATCCCATACTGATTTCAGAATTTTAAATTCAAAGATATGAATTTCATATTCTCCTGGACCAACAATAGAAGATACAGAATTTCGTTGCACAAAAATTACCGGGCACCGGTAACTTAATATTACTTTGTATACATTTATTTTAATAAAGTAATATACATAGGGTTTAAACAAGTTTTTTTTCTTGTTTAATATTAATGGACGCTTGAGGAAGAATATGGAGCCAGCCGTCGAAAGCTTGTTGTTTCGTGAGGTTCCAGTGAGCGGGAAAGTCCCTGGCCCACTGTGGCTGCTTTAGGGCGCTTGGGCCCTCTTCAGCCGTCGGATAGGGTTGGTTGGTGAGGGGGAGATTGACACACTGCAACAGGACTTTTTTTCTTTTTTTGCCTGCTACAGTGGCCAGGGGATGGTTTGGGGAGTAGAAATATGAACACACTGCGACAGGACTTTTTTGATTGTTTTATAACGAGTGCCTGTCACAGTGGTCAGGAGTGGGAGCTAGGGAAGGTTTACATGGGGTTTAGTGGTGGGGGTAGTGGTGCGGGCTGTTGTTCGAGGTTGGCAAGGTGGTGGATCGTGAGGCTGGGGCGGTCTGTGAAGTAGGGTTGAAAGTAAGGTTGGAGGATGTCGGAAGTGCGGGCTTTGTCGAGGTAGGTGGTGCTGAGGTGGTGGAGGAAGTTTTTGAGTTTGGGGATGGAGTGGGCTTCGTAAGCCGTGTGGTTACGGGCCCAGGGTGGGAGGTGGGAAGCAAGGCGGAGGGCGCGTCTCTCAGTGGCCTCGAAGCTTGAAAGGAAGCTCTTCGGGGCGGATAGAAGGAGCGGGTGGGCGTAGGTTAAAACAGGGCGGATTACTGAGGAGTACAGGCGGGCAAGAGTGGGTTTGGAGCAGCCACGGCTGCAATGGTTGAGGATACGGAGGGAACGGAGGTGGGTGGTTGCTCTCTTTTTGGCTTCGCGGAGATGAGGGACAAAGGAAAGTCTGGAGTCTGGAGGAAAGTCTGGAGGGTGACGCCTAGGTAGGTGCAGGATGTTTTGAGGGGGAGACGGACGTTATTGAGGAAGATGGAGTCTCTCTTGGTGCGGGAGAAGCGGCGGGCGTGGAAGTTTAAGAAGCAAAGTTGGGTTTTGGAAGCTTTGAGGAGGATGCACAATTTTTTGCAGTAGGAGAGGTAATTCTGGAGGGTTTGGGAGGTTTTCCGGATAAGGGTATTATGGTATTTTTCGGAGATCCAGAAGGCGGTGTTGTCAGCAAATTGGTCACAGGAGGTGTCGGTGGGATTGCGTGGAATAGGGGCAGGGAGATCACGGACATAAATGATGTAGAGGAGGGGGCTGATTGCGGAGCCTTGGGGAACGCCGGCACGTAAGATGAAAAGAGAGGAGAGGGAGCTGGACCTGGGCCGTTCGGCCGTCAAGGAAGTGGGATATTCACCTGATGATAGGAGCGGGGAGTTGGAGGTCCAGGAGCTTGATACGGAGGCCGTTGTCCCAGACGGTGTCGAAAGCTTTCTGGACATCCATGAGGGCAAGGATTGAGGGACGGTGGAGGTCGTTGTTTGTTTGGAGGCATGTAACGACCCACAGAAGCTGGTCGTTCATGTTGACTCCGGGACGGAAACCAGCTTGGTTGATGGGGAGGAGGTCGAGTGAGTTGAGGTGGAGGTGGATCCTGGAGGCGAGGACTTTCTCGAAAAGTTTCGACAGGGTGGAAGTGAGGCTGGTGGGGCGGCAATTGTTGGGATTCCGGGGATCTTTGTGGGGCTTGGCAAAGAGGACTACATGGGCGTGCTTCCAGGATCTCGGGAAGAAGCCCAGAAGGAGGACGGAGGTGTAGAGGGTGGCAAGCAGAGTTACAAGAAGTGGGGGAGCTTGTTTGAGGAGGAGGTTGGAAATGCCGTCAGGACCAGGGGCAGTGTTTCGGAGGTGCTTGCGCTTGAGGTTTATTTCCTGGGTGGTGATTGGGAGGAGGAGGTCATGCCGAGGGATGTCTGGCACGATGGAATCTAGTGGTTTGAAGGTGGCAGGTTGTAGGTTAACAAGGGCGTTCACCTGGTTGAAGTGGGTCTCATCAAAGTCAGGATGGGATGGGACAGAGTGAATGGAGGACAGCACATCTCGGAAAGCCTCGGACATGCCTTGACTGTCAGAGATAACGGTGTCGTTGACAAGGAGGGGAGTAGAGGGGGTTGATGGATTGTTGTAGTGCCTGACGAGGCGCCAGAAACTACGGGGGTTGTTGGAGAAGTCGGAATCTGCCTTCTCGCATACCTTCTGAGCCCTGGAGTCCTTAAAGGAGCGCATGGTGACTTTCACGCGTTCGACCAGGGCCCTGTAGGCATCGTGAAAGTAGGACCCCGTCGAAGGCACGGACGAATGGATGGACATACCAGGAAGGACAGGTGGATTCAATGTACTCTTGTCGGGGGATTCAATGCACTCTCCATCGAGGGGTTGAGTAAGTATCTTTTTGTAATAAACCCTTAATTGTAGAAAACAAATGTAACCTTAATTTGTTACAAACCTTTATTGGCCAATATGTTTGTAGGTTGTGTGGTATGGTTTTTGTTTTATAAATATTTCGTTGGTAATTTTCATTATGCAATTAATGTTTTTAAATAACATTAATAACATAGAAAAAATACCTGGCGATTATAGTGAGCAGAATTTCGATATCACAAATAGTTTACAAATAAAAATCGTATATATTGATTTTTTGAATTTTTAACAATTATTATTTATGATATCTAAATTTTGCTCACTGTCTTCGCTAGGTATTTTTATAGTTTTTAAAATTGCCCATAAGTCAACGAAATGTTGAGAAGGGATGGGCTTTGAATCCTAGCATTGGCCTTACGGGTGAAGAAGGTAAAAACGCCAAAGGTTTTGTGACTGAATCCCAATCTTTACAACAGTTTTCAATGTCATTAACTACTGCATTTCAATTTGGAACTAATCATTGTTTGGCGATGGCCGACTAAACTGGTTCTTGGTGTTTCGATTACCATATCGCTCGACTCTCTCATCCTTCTCTCTCCTTACCTGTCCCGTGTGAGTCACCTCCTCCGAAGCTATGGCATGTCGTCCGCGCCTAGGGGTATCATAAAATTACAAAACCAATTGACCGGGACTAATGATATGCTCCATGGCATGACATCCTACGCCCCACAACTACAACGCCCCCGCCTCCAAACCTCCAACAATCGAGATCGACTCTTCCAATTACCTTGTGTGGTCACTCCTGGAACAGTTAAATATCTTTAAAATTAACTGCATATAAAACATAACACTTCTACACTACTGCTGTAGTATATCTGTACTAGTGTTTATAGTATTTATACTTTGACATGATACGTTCAAAATCTGTAAATCTAGAGTTTCAAAAATTACTGATACAATTTTTGACCACTACCAGCTCCTCAAACACAAAATATTACAAATTCTGCCAAAAGCTTCAATTCTGTAATTTTGTTGGATTTTAATATAATACAGCTATTACCACTTACTCCGTAACACTATTACCAAACAGCTATTACTTACCACTTGCTCCGTAACACATCCATGGCTTTATATATGAGAGAAATAAGCGTAGAGGTAAAGTATTAAAAACTTTAGCAAAACCAAATCCCGTTTCCTAGGTTTTAAGAAATCTTTTAAAAATTGCTCCCTTGGTGATCGTTTTATTGTTGTCGTCGTTTACTATTTTGATGCTCCTAGAAGCCACACAGTTGTTTTCGAGTTGATGCTTCCGTCTGCTTGATTAGACGTAAATACCCCCGTTGCAGTAAACCTGCATACTCAGTGTTCAGTTTTAAATACAAAGAATAAAGGTCAAGATACAAAAAATGATGTATTCCTTGTACTCACTAGACATGGGTACATCACGTTTTCCTTTTCCCTATTTTTATGTTTCTCACTTTATTAGCTGCATACAGTTCTAACATTTTATATATTTTCTAGTAACCATCTGTTATTAACATATTTTTAAATATCATATGTTTTAATTTCCTTTGTTTTTATTCTGTATTCATTGTTCACATAGCAACCCCAAAACTTATTGTTTTCATCCTTTCACAAAACCTTTCCACATTATTTAAAAACTACATTTTCTTTAATCAATTCTTATAATTCTCTCAGTAAAGTATTTAGTACTTATCAAATCATCTCCCTTTAATATTAATATTTGAATATGCATTATTAACTTATACAATCTGTGATTATTGTGTGTGAAACTTTCCTTGTATGAAATGAATGCAACAAGCGACCATGGACCTACCTAGATGATCTACTGAGTGTGGAGTAAAAATGAACTTCATCCTTTCGTGAGTGACTTGAATTATTCATTAACAAACTTTTCAACCATAAATCTTTTGTGACATTGAGACCTTTATATAAAATTATTATTTCATATCTTTGTAAAATGCAATATTCAAATAATTGTTAACTCTAGTCTTTCTTTTGTTCAACTATTACTATTGGTTTCACAAGGTACCAAATTAACCTTGTGTGGTCCTTCATACTGTCTAATCTATAAACCCCCTCAATATACAATCTTGGCAAATTATAAGATCCCCTCAACCATTTGGTCCTTCGAGCCGGATTAGGTGAATGGCCCATTGGACCATCATTCACTCTCTAATTCTGAGCTTTTATTTATCTCATGTCACGTGTCTGGCCCATGTCTAGATTATGAACAACCCAGAGTTAGTATCAAGTCTGTTATCATTGTTTTCTCTGAATAATGGTATTATAAATTAATCAAGACTTGATTATGGCACCAACGCGAGGGACGGAATTACGGTTTGAAACTTACGAGCGACTTAATGCTATTACAAAAGCAAGATTTTTGGTGATTAAGAAAACCGTGGATGAATTAACCGATCAGTTTGATCATTTGACTAAAATTCAATAAAAATCATTAGTTGCGTAATGTGCTGAATTAAATGCAAAAAAAGAAGACTTTGACGGCAACCTTAACCGTGTACTTAATTCTTCTGATCAAAGCATTCATATTAACGTACTAATCTCGGACCAGAATGACATCAACGAACTGTTTGTATACATTTCAAGTCGTATCGAGACGCTAATTGCTGACCCTATCGAAAGTGACAAACCTGGTTCGGATGAAATCTCCTCTCCTAGTCGTTTATCCGTGTTAAGTAGCGCTCAAGTACGGTTACCGAAAATTAACTTGCCTAAGTTCAATGGTGACTTAGCTACGTGGTCGTCCTTCATAAACCTCTATGATACATACAATACCATACAATACCTCCATACATAACAATAGCTCCTTGTCTGATGTAGTGCGTTTCCAATACTTGTTAGGATTACTGGAAAAGGAACCTTTAAGTCTCATACACAGTCTTAATATCACACCCGAAAATTATCGCATCGCGTATCAGTTGTTACGTGATAGATATCATAACGATCGGCGTCTTCAACTGTTGCATATCAACCAACTCTTAGATCTTCCTAACATTTCGGCGTCCAACATCAACGCAGTTAGAAACTTCGTTAACCTATTCAACGAAAACACACAAGCTCTGTTAGCATTGAAATACGATGTCCAGAATATGAATCTGCTTTTGTCTGTAGTTTTATTGCGAAAAATGGACCTCAATCTTCGTCATAAATTGGAATCAGTTCGCAACTCTTCTGATGTGTGTAATCAAACGTTGCCCACATCACAACAACGCTTTCCTTAATAATGAATGCACCCATTTAGAGGACGCAATGCTATCTCAAAAAATGCAAACCCATGACATCCAAACAACACAAGTCCGATCAAAATTCATTGGTCAACCAGTTCCTCTCAAGAAAAATTTTGCAATGTATGTCACTCAGTCCCCAGAGCAAAACCTCACATCCGTGTCATCCATCTCATGTTTTGTATGTAACCAATGTAGAGAAAAATGTAAATGTTATGTAACCAAGTCATAAGGTATGCCCTTCATTCTTATCCCAATCACCCTCTGAACGATTTCAAGTAGTGAAGAAATCTCAAAAATGTGTTTCGTGTCTCGGCTCGCATGCTACCAAAGCATGTAAATCACTGTCGTCATATAAGAAATGTAATAAACGACACCATACTCTGTTACATTTTGACCCAATTGAGGCTGGTAAGGTTGTACAAACATCAAATCAGCCAAACCATCAACCTGTACACGAAACCACTGTTTCGGGAAAACAGAACACAGCTGTGTCACTACATAATCAGCCTGTGTTACCTAGTATGACTACTACTGTATTACTCGCTACACTTTTAGTTCAAATCACATCTTCATGTGGCGAATGCCATATATTTCGTGCTCTCATTGATTCCGGCAGTATGTGTAACTGAATTACTGAACGTGCTGCAATGCTTTTGAATTTGAAACGCTGTAAGTCAACAGTTCAATTGTCAGGTATTTATCAACATGTCACCAAGAACAAAGGAGAGATTTTTATTGATCTCAAAACTATGTCAGGGAAAACTGTAATTGAAGCATTACCTACCTTAGTTCTTGATAAACTAACAGTCGAATTGCCACGCACACCTATTTCTAATGACGATTTACGTCTCACACAATCTCTTGAACTTGCTGACCCTTCATTCCGTATACCAGGACGCATTGACATAGTCATTGGCAGTGCCATCTTTCCTCATCTTCTGACCCAAACCCAGTTTTCACTTGGTCCTAATTTACCTTCTGCATTAGGAACAATCTTTGGTTTTGTACTCATGGTACAGCTCCATGCATACCTCCCAGCGATGATTCTCACGAAAATAACTCTACATCCACCCTAAACGTATGTCTTCACACAACCAGTGAGGCTGATTTGCATTCTGCAATCCAGCGGTTCTGGACACAAGAAGGATTACCTTCAAAATCCATATGGTCACATGAAGAAACATTATGTGACAATCATTTTTCTGATGCACATGCCCGTGATGAAAATGGACGTTATGTTGTGAGACTTCCTCTCAAAGAGTCTCATACTTGTCTTGGTGAATCTAAGCGTGCCGCTGAAACACGTTTATATGCCATGGAACGTAAGTTTGGTTCCAATGGTAAATTCTCACAACTTTATCATGAGTTCATGGATGAGTAACTGAGTCTAGGTCAATATGTCCAAATTAACAAACGCGGATCTCACTCAACCACATTATTTTCTGCCGCACCATGGAGTGATTAAAGAGAATAGCAGTACAACGAAACTCCGCACAGTTTTCGACGCCAGCTGTAAAACAAGCTCTGGTTTATCACTCAATGATATTCTCTTGACAGGTCCCAAGTTGCAAAACAACATTTGCGATTTACTCTTACAGTTTCGTTGCCACAATGTCTTCTTTTGCTGCGACATTAGGCAAATGTATCGCCAGATAACAATTCACCCTGACGACCGTCATCTTCAGTTAATTCTTTGGCGTCAAGATTCCAAGCAACCTGTTGATATATTTAAATTAAATCCCGTTACATACGGTATGAACGGTTCCCCATACTTAGCTATCCGCACACTCCATCAGCTTGCCATTGATGAAGGATACAAATACCCTTCTGCCGCTCATGCATTACTACGTCATACCTATGTTGACGACATAATTACAGGTGCGGAAACTACAGAAGAAGCGCTCTTACTTCAATCTGAACTCATTAAACTACTAAAAGCAGGTTGTTTTGAATTAAGGAAATGGGTTTCAAACTGTCCATAAGTGTTGACTACTGTTCCCCAATCTCATCTTGAAACTCCTAAGTTTCTTCAAAACTCTGATGTCCCTCACTTTAATGTTTTAGGACTTCAGTGGTTATCCACTTCAGACACATTTTCCTATAACTTTCAAACCTCACAGTCCAACAAATTACCGACCAAGCGGACAGTTCTAAGCACTATTGCACAAATATTTGATCCTTGCGGTTTTCTAGTTCCATTTATCATGATGGCAAAATGTTTCATGCAGCTACTTTGGACAAAAGGCCTGTCATGGGATTCCCCCTACCTGCTGAACTTCACACCCAATGGAAATGGTTTTCTGATGACATGCAATACTTATCACAAATTTCTATACCCCATTCTTTAAACTTATCATCAAATTGCAACTTTAAATTACATGGTTTTTGTGATGCATCCGAATTAGGATACGCAGCTACAACGTATGTAAGATGTGAATTCCCTGACAAATCTATATGTACGAAACTGTTGATGGCAAAGAGTCATGTGGCACCATTGAAAAGGGTTACTATTCCAAGACTTGAACTATGTGCGGCATATTTATTGTCACAGCTGATTAACCACATTCAACTTTTATTTTCTGATATTTTTGATACACATAACATTCATTTATGGTGTGATTCAACGATAGTTTTGACATGGATACAAACCCCATCCTATCGATTGAAAACTTACGTTGCCAATCGTGTTTCACTGATTCAAGAACTAACACCAACAGAAGTCTGCAGACATATATCGTCGGAACACAACCCTGCAGATTGTGCATCTCGCGGAATACGACTCTCATCTTTAATCAATCATAAATCTTGGTGGAACGGCCCGACTTTGCTCTCTCTCCCTGTTTCACAATGGCCGTCTTCTAATTTTAACCCCATTCCCTTAGATACTTCTCATGAGATTAAACAAAATCATCTACCTTCTTTTATGGTTGTTAACAAACCTGAATGGTCAATTTTAACTAAATTCTCTTCATGGACTACCATTGTACGTGTTATGTCATACGTTTTGAGATTTGTACATAACTGTCGTAATCCTGACTCCAACCGCCATTTTAACTATTTAAGTACTCAAGAGTTGAACACCGCACGTAGCAAGATTTTTATCTTGTTCAACAATCTGTCATGTCTGATGAATTTAAACAATTGTCTCAAGAACAGGCTTGCTCTAAACGTCTCCAACGTTTAAAACCATTTATAGATTCGGACAAACTAATATGAGTTGGCGGTCGCATCAGTCAAGCACCTCTCCCTCACGATATTCGGCATCCAATTGTGTTACCTAAACACCACCACATAGTCAATGTTCTCATAGATTATTATCATAATCTTTATTTACACTCTGGACCTCAACGGATCCAATCATTGCTGTCAAAATTTGTTTGGATAATTTGGGCTCGGAACGTGATCAGGTCACGTATTTTTAAATGTATCAAACTTGTTTCAAACTTCGTCCGAAAACATTGCCACCTCTTTTGGGAGATCTACCACCATGCCGTATCACACCAGCTAAACCTTTCTTATCTACGGGAATCGATTATGGAGGACCGTTTAACATCAAAGTCACAAACCTAAGATTTATCAAACCAATAAAGGTGTATATTTGTATTTTCATCTGCATGGTAACCAAAGCCGTACACATCGAAGTAGTGCATGATCTTTCTACCTCTGCCTTCATTGCTGCTCTTGTCAGATTTACAGCACGACGTGGCCAATGTAAGCACATTTATTCAGATTGTGGTACCAATTTTGTTGGCGCTAATACAGAGCTAAGAAAAATCATAAAAGAACTTAAAGTCAAAGAAACACGTAATATTGTCAATCATTTCGCCACCGAGCATGGAATTACTTTCCATTATAATCCACCAGCTGCGCCTCACCATGGTGGCTTATGGGAATCAGCGATCAAGAGTGCCAAACATCACTTATACAGAGTTATCGATTCAACAATACTAACATATCCAGAATTCACGACATTCACTACTCGTGTTGAAGCAATGCTAAATTCTAGACCGTTAACACCACTTTCATCTGACCCTTCCGACTTGTTCCCACTTACTCCAGGACATTTTTTAACCGGAGCTCCGCTTGTTTCAATTCCGGAAACTGATTTGACTACTGTACCAACGAATCGGTTGAAACTTTGGAAACTTTCATCTGCATTTTTTCAACATATTTGGAAAAGATGGACTGCTGAATACTTTCACACGCTACAACAACGATCGAAGTGGCAATCTCAACCAAGCATTTAAAAATCGGAGACTTGGTTTTAATCCAATCTCCAACCTCATCATTGCAGTGGCCTCTTGCCAGACACACAGCTTTATTTCCTGGTCATGATGGTGTTGTTTGAGTAGCTGAAGTACGTACTGCAAACAGCTGTTTTCGTCGTCCCATCACCAAACTGTGCGCTCTACCTTTGGATTGACATTTATGTTGAAGTAAGATACTTCAAGGCCGGGAGTATGTTCAGTTTTAAATACAAAGAAGAAAGGTCAAGATACAAAAATATTATGTATTCCTTGTACTCACTAGACATGGGTACATCACGTTTTCCTTTTCCCTATTTTTTCTGTTTCTCACTTTATTAGCTGCATACAGTTCTAACATTTTATATATTTTCTTGTAACCATCTGTTAATAACATATTTTTAAATATCATATGTTTTAATTTCCTTTGTTTTTATTCTGTATTTATTGTTCACATAGCAACCCCAAAACTTATTGTTTTCATCCTTTCACAAAACCTTTCCATATTATTTAAAAACTACATTTTCTTTAATCAATTCTTATAATTCTCTCAGTAAAGTATTTAGTACTTATCAAATCATCTCCCTTTAATATTAATATTTGAATATGCATTATTAACTTATACAATCTGTGATTATTGTGTGTGAAACTTTCCTTGCATGAAATGAATGCAACAACCGACCATGGACCTACCTAGATGATCTACTGAGTGTGGAGTAAAAATGAACTTCATCCTTTCGTGAGTGACTTGAATTATCCACTAACAAACTTTTCAACCATAAACCTTTTGTGACATTGAGACCTTTATGTAAAATTATTATTTCATATCTTTGTAAAATGCAATATTCAAATAATTGTTAACTCTAGTCTTTCTTTTGTTCAACTATTACTATTGGTTTCACAAGGTACCAAATTAACCTTGTGTGGTCCTTCATACTGTCTAATCTATAAACCCCCTCAATATACAATCTTAGCAAATTATAAGATCCCCTCAACCACTCAGCGAATTTCCAATGCATATATATATATATATATATATATATATAAACCCAAAAACTCAAAAATGTTAACTTTTGGTAATTTTTCTGGGAGTTTCTCGTCAAGAGCTTTAATTCAAATATGGGGTCAAGGGGGGTTAGATTACGGGAAGTGCCTCATAGTTTATATCGAGTGAGTGAGTGAGTGAGTGAGTAAGCTAGGTTTACACTAGCATGTAGCAGTGGCGCCACTAAATCGCGCCAGTTTTAGTGTCATGCCACTAGCTGTTTACACACAAAAGTGAGTGTTCTATCCATGCCACTGTTAATGGCGTAGTTTTCATGGAGACACTCGATTTTTTGCACAGAAATGATTGGTTTTATTTTGTAGTTGTTGTCTGTGATTACCTTTAAAATGTCCGATTACATTGAAAGTGTTCGGAATGTGTTAGGAACAGTGATTGATGTGGTTAGTGAAGAGTTATTAGAAGAAGCACGTGACATTGTGAGTCGGATTAAACCAAGGAAACCTTGGTCCTGTTGGGAAAGGAAATTGATAAGTAGAAGGATACATTTATCCTTATCCATACAGAGATCCGGCTAGGTAAACAAGTGACACGGGAGCTAGACGTCCGTCACTAGCACTGGCGTTGTGGTTTACACGGGCCACTGGAAGTGACGCGTCAGTACAGATGGCGCGTCACCCGCTAGTGGCGCCACTAATATATGTAGGAACATATATTAGTGGCGTCACTCCCGATGGCACGCCACTGCACCTCTCCACTAAAAATGGCGCGTCATTTAGGGTTTACACGGTACATTTTTGGCGCCACTTTGAAGCCAGTAAAAGTGGCGCCACTGCTACATGCTAGTGTAAACCTAGCTTAAGTGAGTGCGTGAGTGAACCCGTCTAGCTGTATATAATAATATTCCATTAGGAATATATGGGAACTTTTAACCCCCGTGGGGCAAAGCCCTATAGGATTTTAGCAACTTTAATTTGCCAATATGTTAATCAGGACTATCAAGTAGGCCCCCTACCTTTCTGCAAAATTTCAGCTCAATCAGTCCAGTGGTTGGAGCGTGATTGAGCCATAAATATCTAAACAAACATACAAACCAACTTACAAATTTTCACATTTATAATATTTGTAGGATATTTGGTATGGAAAGTGGCATGAATTATGATTTGTATTGTGTATATCTGCAAGAAAATAATTTATTTATATACATTTGTAATTTCTAAACCTGAATTTTCCTATAAATGGGTTTACCGTACTGTCATTTTATTAGGGATGTAAGGCCAAACGTTAATTAAAATGGTTAAAGCCATTTTTCATAAATTAGAATTTTTTTTACCAGTTTTTTGGGGAATAATTACCCTACAAATCAAAGTTCAAGTAGTTATATTTTATGGTGGATTATTTCCTACATACTGAACTACATTTTATAAAAATTCGTCTGTTTGAGTGGTTTCTAGACATGTAATCATCCAAACCGAGACCACCTCAAAAACAATGTTTTGGGGATTTAGGGAGCACCAAAACTAATATTTCCACCGCTAACTCAAAGAGAAAAATTTGGACGGAAACATTACTTCGTTTAGGGGTAGAAAGTTAAAATGACATTAAATTGAGCACTGGTACTATCTAGCTACTCTTCACCGAAGTACGTCAAAGAGCAATAAACTCAGTACGTTGTCATACTGTGGGTAACAGTAATCAGATGCAGTACGTTGAACGTTTTCTCATATATATTTATTCTTGTGAAATTTTGAAAACTTAATTAATTGATAAGCAAAATGTTTTCATAATTGTAAGTCAGTCCTGTATATATTGTTGAATAAATTTGATCATAATATCCTAATGGTTACAACAATAAAAGCCGTATTATATTTTAATAAATAGTAGGATTTCAAATATACCTATGAGTTACAAATGCAAAAATAACACTACATATTGAATAATTACGCTCACTAATAAGACTCTACCTAGTAAGAGATATTAGGAGATATTAAAATTACAATTAGATATTCAAATTTGAAAGACTTAAAATAATAATAATAAATCGTCCTTATATTGCAGATTTGTTTACAAACCAATAAGGTAAACAAAACAAAATACAAAGCAATTGAATGATAGGCCTACGATTTAAAGATAAACTATACAATTATAACAATATATAATTTCACACTTCTCAATTTGTTCCATGCTTACTAAATAAGTAACCGAGTACATTTCTCCCCATAAATACACAGGCGTATTATGTGTGATTATTTGTCTTTATTTTTCTGTGTAAATCTTAAGGACGTTAAGTTTGATTGGCCCATAGTATTGATTTTTTTAAAGAAAGCCTCGTAGGATGTGTACAGACCAAATAGAGACCATTCCAATGGCCCGGAATAGTTATTGTATGCGGTATTGTTCCCGATATCTCCAGGCGTACCTTTTTAATTTTAAAGGATAATTAACCCCCCAAAACCGATAAGAAATTTAAAGATTGATCAAAAACTGTCCAACGAATTTGATTAAAATTATAGCTTATAGAGTGGTTTAGGCCTCCAACAAGAATTACACCACCGACATTTCTGGAAAGATTCGGGATCAGAAACTATGAGGCTTAAAGGGTTCTAAAACTCAGGTTTTTATGTGCGGTTTGTATCACGGATTGATAATGACAAACTAGTTATTATTTTACTTACGTCGTCAATCCAAGTTAGTGATGAACGCGTTTCGGCGCTAGGCCATCATCAGCATCCATACACTATACAATATTCATGAGATCTGCGTTGCGTAGGTCTAGTAGCAAACTGCGTCATGTTAAAAAACGAATGTTTACACACATTAAGAACGTACACACAACTAACAAAAATCCGAGCCGGCTCCCTTACCTGTGCGCACGTGACGACACAGCTGAGGCTACCCACCCGTCTGTTTGGTTTCCGTGTCATGTTCCCGTCGACACAGACGGACGGGTGGGTAGCCACAGCTGTGTCGTCACGTGCCCTTGGCGGTAGGTGGGGGTAACGGCTCTCTCCCCTCCACTACCGCTAGCCACTAGTCGAGTGCGCTATCTGATGGTGAGCGGACGTGAGAGTGAGGTTGCCCGTGTTTGCCGTCAGCTTGGTGGCAACGATGCAGAACAGCTAATGTATAGCCAGTTTTCCATTTGTTAGTGTATGTAAATGTTGTGTTAGTGTATTGTTTTTTACTTTTTGTATATGTATTTGTTATTTTTGTGTTAGTTTGATTAAAATGTAAAAGAAAAAATTAAGAAAATCCAAAAAATGTAGGTTAGTTAGGTGTAAGAACTTGATATTTAGATGTAAGTAGGGTTCACTTGATAAATGGAGGAGTTTCCTTACCTCCCGAAACGTAGTGTAGTTTTAAACACCAGAAGCGATAGGTAAAGTCCAAATAAATCAAGAAACACTTTATAAAGCTGCAAAGGCAAAAACTAAGTAAAAGTGAAACTAAGCTCCAGTTGCAAAAATGCAGAGACAAAAATTACCAAAACCTTAAGCCAAGGTTAGCTGGCAATACTTGAATAGAATATATGAATAAATTTGACAAAACATTATTGCTTTCTTCTTTCCCGTAGGCATGAAACGTAATAAAAGGAAGAATTTGTATGACTCCAAAAACATAAAATCAAATTGGGTCTTATAAACCGTTAAATTATTAAACAAAGGTTGAGCCAATGGGCTAATCTAGTATTGAATAAAAATATAAGAATATAGAATTAACATTTTTAGTTTTTTATCAGAAGTTTAATCGTATATGTTAAATAACAAATCCATATTTTTTAAATTAGGATTAAAATAATATTAATAATAAAATTAACCTTGCCTCAAGTCCCTTGGCCTAATTTTAGCTCCTTCCCCTTCTTGTATTACCACCACTTTGTCTTCAATTTGAAACCCAATCCTTCCCTCTTCCATTAGCAAGCACTTTTAATCAGCTACTCTCACACCTTGGCTCTACATTTTCTTAATCTAGTTTTTTTACATAAAGCACTAATGTTAATTAAATTGGTTTAAAATTCAGTTTTATTAGAGTAAGTTACTGCCTATTGAATGTCTATGAACAAATAAGTCGGACATTAAGTCCCAATTTTAAAATATAATAAGCTAAATTAACTTCTTCACTGTTGTTGAGCTTATTGGGTTTAGCTAAGAGCTTTTTGAGTCACGTAATTTAAAAAGTGTTTATTTCAACAATGATTTTGAAATGTATTTTAAGGGCTTATGAGCACTCCGGGTCGCAAACCCGGGTTGTAATGTCAATGGCACATTAACAACTAAGTGGATCCAGTTGAAAGCATTAAGAGGAACCTTAGATTACAATTTTTATTTATAAATTGTTATTCTGTTTGATTTTTTCTGTATTTTATTTTCATATGTATCAGTCACAATTCGTCAGCTCCCTAAAAGAGCTACATGACATTTGATATAAGAGAAGCAGAAGAAACGCAAAACCTTTCGCTTTTACAGCCCCCTATAACCCATTTTTTAGAAGTGATTACCAGGGACTGGACTACTTCACACCTTATATAGTTGAAGCGGCAAAACTAATTCGCCTGTAAATGTAGCTGTGTATTTTGGGAAGTATAGCCAAGTGCACACTAAACAGTATTAAGACGTGTACTTTAAAATGTTACCGCTATCATTGACATCAATACAACACTGAATAAGTTTATTCTCAAACGTACTGCTATAAAGGTGGACTACACAGTGTTTAGAACTAAGTTTCTATACAGTGGTGAAATGTTAAAAATATAATTCACTTTTTAAGGGAGTCGCCATTCCGCAGGGTCAAAACAGTGGCCCACTCACCCGGGGATGGGATGACGCCATTGAACTGCGCCAAGTGCCTAGCAAATGCGTCGCTGTTAAAAATAAAATGGGTCGTGATTAAAATACTTGGTTTATGCCTGTTTCATGAACCGCCCCCTGTACATGATGGTGTTCGATGCCAACCATGAGGATCAAACGGTGAATGCAAATCGGAAGATCCCTTGGCTTTTCACATTGCTTAAAATTAATTGGGTTAAGAAAGGAAAATGGTCAAGGGCTCGCTCTTCTGTGAACTCTCTGCACTCAACGGTAAAACATAAACCAATTTCACACTCGTCTTCTTTCGCTTCCTTGGTACAGAAGAACGCACGGCTTAGCGAAACCCTAACAACAGGTGAGAAACCCAAAAGTTGTTCCATTCCAGGCGTGTATGGGCGGTGCAAAGGGTAATAGGAGGTAATAGGTAATGAACGACATTTCTCATTCAATCCACTTCATTTGAAACCTCTCCTTCCTATCCCCCAAAGTTTTTGGAACTCATCCAGGTTTCAACCAGCACAGCACCTATCAATGTCCCCTGATATTGGGCTTGCCCAGGGGTCATATCAATATCTGTATCAATATCAAAATAATTAACTTTTTAAGAGTTGTACCACAGATCATAGGACAAAATAGACTGGGCCAGTATTAGTTTAATATTGCAGCTGGTGAAGCATGGTTTTGCATTGATTCCCATGAGCTGTGTTACAAATAGCGTTAATACTATTAATGCGTTTGCAGAACAATATTCTTACTTTCTTATATCATGTAACATTTTATTTTATTTTTTATTGGCATGTTATCAGTTTAAACCATTTTACATAGGTGAAAATATATACAATATTTCTTCCATTTAGCTCTTGATGGTTGCCTACTTAAATCTAATCTGTACATCCAATTTTGTTGATTTATCAAAGTGTAACAAATAATGTTTCAAAGATGTATCTATATTGTATTACCAATATTTTCATATATTTTGTTATTTTCCTATGAGACTGTTCTAATTAAAAGAAAAGATTAATTTATCAAATGTGTATGAACATCCTGGCATCTCAGGACAACTAATTCAAATCGTCTTTGTTGATTTATCATATGTTCTTAAGGAACAAAGTAGAGAGAATAGGAGAAAGTTGGGCCTATTTTAATACGTTTTCCCCATAACAATAACATGGGGATCAGTTTTTGCGCCAACACCCGATCCCAGCCTGTACAAATTACCTTTTTGGCCTATACTAGTGTCTAACCCTTGCCTATATTAAATAAATGTGTCCAAGCACAATCCGTCCCCTATATTAAAAGAAGTCCCTATATAATTAATTTTCAAAATCAAGCTAAAAAACTAACTATGGTGTTTATGGTCCGATTTGTCTACAGTTTGGATATGTTATTGTCCTAAGTTAATGCATTAGTAAATTCCATCAATCATTTACAAATTCAATATTACTCTCGATTTAAACAGTATTTTGTAAATTACAAGAGTGCCAAATGCCAACTTCTTTATATACCATTCGATTTGATTTATTTTCCGATATGTTATGACCCCCCCAAATATTATAACTATAATTCTCATATATTATTTCCAAATTAAATACCTTGTATAATTTATATAAATATACAAACTACAAAATTTAACTTTGGTATTTTTAGTCCAATTTGTTTGTAACTTGGATATGTTACTGGCTTAGGCTAGTGCACAAGTAAATACAACCTAAAATTTCGAAAGTTAATCTAAACAATAGTTTGTAAATTACTATAGTGTCAATTGCCAACCTCTTTATTTACCAAACGGAAAGTGCCTTAATTGGATTTGTGTAATAATATGTAATAATATTCACCATATATTATTCCAAATTGGATGTAAATTTTATATGTATGAATGAAAAAAAGTTAGTGTTTATTATTGGATATGTTGTTGTACTAGGCTATGCGTAAATACATATAATTATGTCCCGATTCCATCTTAACTTATATTTATAAAGTGCTAAATGTCAACTTCTTTACTGTTCAATGCCACAATACTATACATTGCAATATTTTATGTTTGCTGTACAATATGCATTAGAAAAAACATTTGAAAACCTAAAATCCTAAACAACTACACACAAAACACCAACCTTTCTTTGTGCTTGTTCCGAGTAGTCTTTATTTTACCCAGGTTAATTTTAATTTTGTAGTTAAAATCTAACTTTCCATTTACTAGCTCGTTTTCCAGTTGGAGACATAAAGGTTACGAATATTTTTGAATTGTACTATATACCTTTTTCTTCCCCTATGTTGGACTTGTTTAATAGCGCTTATTAATAGTTCCGCACCATCTTCCAAATCCTCCAGTCAACTACACTCTTTAAATTGTATACAGTATTACCCACCATTGATTAAACGTATAATCAATGGTATTACCCTTAATATCTTGCATTAACATTGCATTAGAGATCTCTATATCTTCTTGTCCAACAATGTCTGTAGTATCCCACATACTATTATGGAATCTTAAGTTTCCTATTTCCATAAAATAATTCCATAAAATGTTGCGGTTCCATTAGTGTTAAAGCTTGCAAGTGGCTCGTTGGTAGGTAGGTAAATAATGTCCAAATCGCCAGTGTATGGCAATACGCTATAACCTTCTCTATTCTTTTTTATCTCTATAAACACAGTTTTACAGACACCTTTAACATAGTATATACCTATGCTCTGTACATCTTTCTCTGCTAACACCCCCACATAGGCAAACTTGTTTTTATTGTTTACTACAAATGCATAAACCATATAATGTCCATAATGCTCTAGATCCTCCCAACGCCGCAGGAAGTAATCTTTTAGTTTATCTTCTCTTTCGCTTATTTCTTGTTCTTTTCCCAACTGTGCTTGTATTCCTCTTTAATTGCAACAGCATTTTCCACACATTCCAATTTACGCTTATTACTGTCGATGTCTTCTAATTCCAATTTCCTCTTTTTGGAACACCTCGCTAAGCAAGGCTTGGAAAGTGGTTTATGGGTACAGTTTATTGTTCTTGCTTCTTAAAATTTAGGGAGTAAGGTTAGGTCATTCCACTAAGCTTAATTCTTCTAAATTTATGTTTAGGTATATTGGAGAATGGTGTATTTGATTTTGTAAAATATGTGCCCCCAGATTTTATGTAAGACTTATGCTTTACACTTGTAGTATTTGGAATTCCTCTATTACCTCCACATTGTTAGTTGGTAAACAGTTTAAGCTAAATGCAGATAGAGCATACTTTATTAATTTCTCCCTTTGTGTACTATCTTTTGGCAGTTTTAGTTGTACTCCAGTTATCTTCTTCGTATTACTACTACCCCAATATGCGTATTGTAATAAATCGTTAAATACTAGACAACAACTGTTTTGTAATTGATAGGCAGCTTTCAACCACATCTTATGCAGGGGTACAGCATAGAATGGAGCATTTTGGAAGTACCTTTTGTTGCCTTCTATTAGGCTTAAACAATCTCTTAAGGGTTCAAACTCTTTACCAAAACCTCTACAATAGTTATAGATTGTTGCCTCTAACCTTGTTATTTCATTCTGTGAAGCTAGTTTAGGAGTTTCTTTTAGTCTTGCATCTGGACAGTTTACAAAGTTTATTATATGGTTTCCTATACTTTTAAGTACCCCAGGGCTTGTAAGCTGGCATATAAATTTATTATACATTCTTACCCTGCTATTTACATTAAACCGTGTTAAACTGTCTTTACTAACATGGAAATTACTGTCTACAATAACATTATAACCATTCTTGTACTCCCCAAAGTTTTCTGTTGGATATCGACGCATTTCTTCTTTGTTAAATATTCCAGCCAAATCTAGTGTTATTGTTACGGTTATAGCGTAATGCCGTACACTGGCGATTTTGGAATTTATTTACCTACTTACCAACGAGCCCCTTGCAAGCTTTAACATTTATGGAACCGCAGCATTTTATGGCAATTCTTTTCCGGAAATAGAAAACTTAAGATTCCATAATAGTCTGTGGGATACTACAGACATAGTTGGGCAAGAAGATATAGAGATCTCTAATGCAATGTTAGTGCAAGATATTAAGGGTAATATAAAATTTAAAGAGTGTAGTAGACTGGTGAGAGGAGTTGGAAGATGGTGCGGAACTATTAATAAGCGCTATCTAACAAGTCCAACATAGGGGAAGAAAAAGGTATATAGTACAGTTCGAAAATGTTCGTAACCTTTATGTCTCCAACCATTGGCTGGAGAAAGAGCTATAAATCGGAAAGTTAGATTTTAACTACAAAATTAAAATTAACCTGGGTAAAAAACTACTCCGAACAAGCACAAAGAAAAGTTGGTGTTTTGTGTGCTGTTGTTTAGGATTTTAGGGTTTAAAGTATTTTTTTTTTCTAATGCATATTGTACAGCAAATATAAAATATTGCAATGTATAGTATTGTGGCATCGAACAGTAAAGAAGTTGACATTTAGCTCTTTATAAATATAAGTTAAAATGGAATTGGGACATAATTATATGTATTTACGCATAGCCTAGTACAACAACATGTCCAATAATAAACATTAAAGTATTTGGCATTCATATATATACAATTTACATCGAATTTGGGATAATATAATGGTGATTATACATATCCAATTAAGTGCACTTTCCGTTTTGTAAATAAAGAAGTTGGCAATTGGCACAATATTAATTTTCAAAATATGTTTAAATTTGGAAATTATAGGTGGTGCACTACAATAACATATCCAAATTGTAGACAGTTCGGACCATAAACACAAAAGTTAATATTTTCTGTATATATAAATCCAAATATTTATCCAAATATATTCCAAAGTATCGTATTTGGAAATAGGGTAATTTTACATATATAAGAGTTGGGAGGGTGTATATATACGGAAATAAGTTAAATGGAATGGTAAATAAATAATTCTACAATTGGCACTATAGTAATAAACAAAAATATTGTTTAAATTAAATTTGGAAATTGCAGGTGGAATTTACGTAATGCACTAGCTTAGGATAATAACATATCCAACTTGTAGACAAATCTGACCATAAACATCAAAGTTTGTTTTTTATGGATATATTATATATAAACTATACAAAGTACTGAATTTAGAAGTAATATAGGTCTATGGTAATTTTGCATATCATAATTGGGAGATATAGTATATCCGAAAATAAATAAAATCAAACATTAAATAAGGAGGTTGGCAATTGACACTAGTAATTTACAAAATATTGTTTAAATTAATTTTCGAAATTATAGGTTGTATTTACTTATGCACTAGCCTAAGCCAAAGATATATTTTGTAGTTAATATATTTATATAAATTATACAAAGTGTTTAATTTGGAAATAATATATGGTAACTTTAAATATAATAGTTGAAGGATCATAACATATCTGAAAATAAATCAAATCGAATGGTAAATAAAGAAGTTGGCATTTGACACTATTTTAATTTACAAAATATTGTTTAAATTGACAGTAATATTGAACTTGTAAATGATTGATGGAATTTACTAATGCATTAGTTTAGGACAATAACATATCCAAATTGTAGACAAATTGGATCATAAACAACAAAGTTAGTTTTTGTGTGTGGCAAAATAAAAAAACAAAAACAACATATCGACTGTATTATCGGGTTGGTTATTTACCAAATAACATTTATTTATAATAATATATATTGGAAATAATATTTGGTAATTTTAGATATAATAGTTGGGGGCTATAACATATCCAAAAATAAGTCAAATCGGACAGTAAATAATGAAGTTGGCAATTGGTACTACATTTTAATTTACAAAATATTCTTTAAATTGACAGCAATATTGAAACTGGAAATTGTGGGCGGTATTTACTTATGTATTTGCTTAGGACAATAACATATCCAAATTGCAGACACATCGGGCCATAAACACCAAAGTTAATTTTTGGGTTGATTACTTCAAAATAAATAAACAAAAAACAAAATATTGACTGTATTATAGGGGGTAGCGGAATGTATATTAGTGTGGTTTTGTTATCTATATAAGAGCTATAATGTATCCGAAAATCAATCAAATAGGACAGAAAAACAAGGAGTTGGCAATTTGCAGTATAGTATTTTTTAATATTTTTTAATTTAACCGTTAAAGTGAATTTGGGAAATGTAGGTGGTGTGTACATATAGACTAGCCTACAACAATAACACATATAAATTTTAAACAAATCGGACCATAAACACTAAAGTTAGTTTTTTAACTTGATTTTTAAAATTAATTTTAAAAATACAGGGGACGGATTGGGTTTGGAAAAATGTTTTTAATATAGGCAAGGGTTGAACACTAGTATAGGCCGAAAAGAAAATTTGTACAGGCTGGGATCGGGTGTCGGCGCAAAACCTGATCCCCATGTTATTCTTATGGGGGAAACTTATTCAAATAGGCCCCATTTCCCATCTACAGTACCAACATTGCTAAACGAGAAAAAATGTGTGTCATGTTATTTTTGTCATTTTGGTACTGTGGAGGGGAGATAAACAAATCTCTATTTATATACCCATACAAATTAAGTATACCTAAATCAATACAATTTAAGGGAACATTAGCCTCGCCTGAAGACGGTAGTTGAAACTGTTTGTATAAATTAATAAACTATTTATGATTTCAATACACACGTATTCACTTATTCTGAGGTAATATGAATATAGTTTATTTTCTTTCAAGTATATATAATTGTGTAGAATACTAAAATGTTTAAAAATTTCAAACAGTAATTTGTGTTACAGTGACTATTAAAACATCTGCATTTTTGAAACTCATAATAGCGATGGATTTGAATTTATTTTTTGATTTATTTCGACTTTACCTATCGCTTCTAGTGTTTAAAACTACACTACGTTTCGGGAGGTAAGGAAACTCTTACCGTTATCAAGTGAAACCTTATTTACATCTAAATATCAAGTTCTTACACCTAACTAACCTAAATTCTTTTGTAGGTTAGTTAGGTGTAAGAACTTGATAATTAGATGTAAGTAGGGTTCACTTGATAACGGGAGGAGTTTCCTTACCTCCCGAAACGTAGTGTAGTTTTAAACACCAGAAGCAATAGGTCAAGTCCAAATAAATCAAAAAATAAATATTAAAACATACTAAAAAATATATACAGTAGTTACAGTAAAACTCAGTATACAATTTATTTTATTCTTAGTCAAATATTATGAGCTATCCACATTGTACAATAAAACAAGTAATAGCAAATGATTGATTAATCTCAATAAGTTTACTTTAAACAGCACTTCAATCAAATAACTTTGCGAACAAGACGTTTCTAAGACAAGCGACGAAGTTGTTTCGAAGTTTCACTCCTTCCAATGACTAAAGAACCATACTGCTTCCCTTTTGTTTGTATTAAATAAGAGAAATACTCTGAAAAAAATAATAATATCAAGTGTCCATAAGCCCAAAGTGGTCTTTACTGAGTGTATGAAAGAGTTGTTTTGTTGATTTGAGGGGAGTTGCTACCGAGATTAGTGAAAAATCTTGAAAAATTTAAAGAATAGGTTATTAGATCAAATTATTAAATAAATTTTACTACATAAAAAAACAGTGTCATTTTTAAATTCATGTTCATAGGAAAAATTATATATTGCCGATGACTGTTGTCGATTTCGAAAATGTTACTCTTCCTCTCTAAAATAAGTTTTTAGCTTCTAAGAACTAGGTCTAATAGAGCATTTTTATATTTTTATCTTATTTATTGGAATGTAATTCCATGTAATTGAAGAAAATATGTTTATAAGTAAATATAACTTATAATAAACATTTTAGCAATGTTGGTAGGGACCCCCTTAAAGTACGGTAAGCTTAAGAAGGCAACAAGGATCAAGGTTCTACACAAATTTATGGAAATGTGCCTTTCTTAAAATAGCATTTTTTGCTCAGTTGGAGGAATATTCGACAGTAGCTCACTGTTAATTCAACATTTTGTGAACGTTTCAAGTAACCATTTAAAACAAATCAATATTTTTGTCAATATTTATGTGACCAACATATTTCGACTTTATATGTTCCTCCAACGGCACGACGAAACCGACACAGCTGTATAAACAGTATGCATTCAGTCCATCACTCTACCATTAAGGTGCAAAGTAATCTAATGAAGTCTGAATAATAGTAAAAAGGTGGTGAAGAACGATTGAGATATCGGCGCTAATGATTGGCGCGTGCTGTGGAGGGTGTAGGGAGGGTGTGGTAGGGTTGAGGGGGAGGGGTGGGTTGTGGGAGGGGGTGGGAGGCTGGGGGTTGCCCAGGATCCTGCACCCAGGCTGACTTGTTGCGCACCCAGCCTAGACCATGGACGTCCTGGATTACCTTCTTACAAGGTGAGTTACCCCCGATTGTCCTTTGTTGTTTTGTGTCTATGTCTAGTTTGCAGGGTTGCTGCTCTTTGAACCACGTAGGTCTACGAAGAAGTGTTTCACGTGTGGGTTACTTTACACGTAGCGATGAAACGTTTCCCTCACTTATAATGGGTGAAAAATGAATTAATTTTGATAATAGTGTTTACCAAATATTTGCTTACATTACACCCTGCTTACCTTAATGTACTCTATTCTCTCCTCAAGGACAGCATCATGGACACGTTAGCACAAACATATCGACCCAAGGACCCATAATCTACTCACCCTGAGATAAGGGTTATCACCCGTCCTTGACCACTGCTAAGGAGGGTCTCCTAAAAGCCGTTCTCCCCCCCCACCCGTGCGAAGGGTCACAGGGCCACGCACCCTTACTCAACTTTGACATTTATGCCCTGTCAATAACGACTGTTCGATGTGTATGTGTGTGTTCATGCGCTTTGGTTGCTTCCAATATGAGCGGCTCGTCTGTGTTGATTACGTCAAGGTTGGTTGAGTAAGGAGTGTCTTTTTTTGAAAGAAATCTTTTAGATATTTCGTATTGTTACATTCTTTGTTTTTAAGTGATCTGCCTCTGGTTAGCTCATACATTTTATTATTTAACTTGCATAGTCAACCTCTGTAAACGTATCGTACTGTTTTATTAGAATAATAAATAGAAGTAAATGCTTAGACACTTTATATCGAATTTAATTATGTCCCTCTATCAAATACATCCTATTTTGGATTTTGTATGTAATTAAACCTTTTGTGGTATGAGAGACATCAGATCTCTATTGTGTAGTAATACCATAAATATTTCTTAGATAAATCAATTGGTAACACGTATCTATTAAAGAAATCTGATATTCCCAGAAACCAGAACAGGATAACCATATTACTTTGATAATAATAATCAAATTGGAAAAAGCCTTCAAGTTCAAACGTTACTCTCGGTCTTAAATTTGTATACTAAACTTGTAAAACTTGTTTATTCTAAAGTATATTTTCTAAGTCAGTACTGGAAACATAAACATAAAAACGGACACATTCAAAAAGTGATTCATCTGATTTTCAAGAGTGGAGTTTTGAGGATTAATAATCATCATTACTTGCACTTAATTATAATATATACTAATAAAGTAGCAGTGCGGACGGTCCAAAAATGGCTCTTCAAAACTGCTTGCAGCTGACCATACCCATGGCCATAACACGTGGTTGACGCCCAAAATATTTTGAAACCTGTGAGCTTCACTCCACTGGTCTTTTCTATCATTTCCCGATTTCCAATTTTTATGAATGAGTTGTTGGATTTGCTTCACAAAACCGCAAGTCTGGAAGATGCCTCCACGTCGGTTAATCCCCACCCAACCAAAATTTTAGGGCTCCGTACCATTCGCTAAGTTGCCATGTTAGTCTACTTATTTTTTCTTGATTTTAGTCAAGTTTCATAAATAACAATGTTTTGGTTCTTTAACCCCAGCCTTGGGTCTTGATCCTTGGCTCCGACCCACTGGCCTCAAATGTTGCCATGTTGCTTGTATGGAGAAAATGTTTTTTCTTGGAGTGACGAAAGGTACTTTGTCTCAGTAATATAACTTTAATATATTAAAATTGGTTTCAATTGCAGTTTATTTCGTAATATAGTACCTTTTGCAATGCTTTATTGCATAAATTATGTGACATTATAAAAGTACTTAGAAGGAAACCCCTTCAGACCGTCGAAAAATTAATTTAAGAATTTACATTTATTTTAAGAAGAGGCTGCATTATGAAAGACCAATCACACGTGCACTAAACAGATAATAACATACAGCTATAAACCGCTCTAGTTTTTTTTAAATTTAGTTCAGAGGTTGTATTTAAAAAATCAGATAATAACTTCACTACCACAAACTAACAAACAACAAACGGAGACCAATAACCGCTATAATCTTGGACAAACAAATTACTTGCTAATTTGTTAAATTATATTTTTAAGAGTGCTAAGTAAAAGGTGTATTACCATTACTTAAGCTCCTAACATGTTTATATGATACGAAAGACTTTTTTTTGTTCTTTGTATAAAAAAAACAATTACCTAGAACAGCGTAATCCATCATTCAAAATCTGTATAAACTTTTGTTTTTTAGAAATTAAGGTAACAGTCGTTAGACCTTTATATTTTCCTACGCAGTTTACAGGGGTTGAGACATACAAAAAACTTTCCTTCATTCAAAAGCGGTGAAATAACTTTGACATCATAATACACAGAAACAGGTGCTTTTCCATTCGTATTGATAGGCTGGAAAGTTGCCATTTGCCGTGCCTACACACGGAAAATTACTTTACCGTGCACTGCACGGTAAAAGCTTTTTACCGTGCACTTAGTCAGCTGATTAAATAAACAGCTGATTGCAACAATACAACGTTAAACCACATGAGTAATTACGAGTGTTGAATAGTAATAGTATATTACGTTACTAGCCCGGTAAGTGGTGTTTTACCGTGCATGCACGACAGTTCCCGCGCGAGGCGTAGCCGAGTGCGGGATTTTCGTGCGAGCACGGTAAAGCTTACCGGGCGAGTAACGTAAAATACTTTACATCATACTACACAGAAAAATTAGTACATTTTAATTAGTTCATTGTATTCCTCACTGAAATGCATTTTCAAAAGTTTCCTTTATTATCAAATAGAATGGTTTGTTCTCTCAAAATGTGTTTACTATTCAACACTCGTAATTACTCATGTGGTTTAACGTTGTATTGTTGCAATCAGCTGTTTATTTCATCAGCTGACTAAGTGCACGGTAAAAAGCTTTTACCGTGCAGTGCACGGTAAAGTAATTTTCCGTGTGTAGGCACGGCAAAGGGCAACTTTCCAGCCTATCAATACGGATGGAAAAGTACCTGTTTCTGTCTAGTATGATGTAAAGTATCGTACGTTACTCGCCCGGTAAGCTTTACCGTGCTCGCACGAAAATCCCGCACTCGGCTTCGCACGGTAAAACACCACTTACCGGGCTAGTAACGTAATATACTATTTCATCACACCGTACGGAAAACAGCTGTTTTCAACATTAGCTGCGAATGCAAAAAATAACATTTTCATTACTCTACACACGAAAGTTCACTTTCTAAACGTAAAATGAGCTAAGAAAATAGGTTATTTCCGCTACTGCACGGCAAAATTACATAACGTTAACTTTCTGTGCTTGTGGTGCACGGAAAGTAACCGTTATGGGATTTTGCGGTGCAGGCCGATCAGCTGTTGCATTAGGCCGATCAGCTGTTGCGTTATTTGCTGTTGCATTGTTTGCGGTGCGTATGTACCTCGACATAAGCACGGAAACTCAGCGTTATGAGTTCGGTTTTTTTCTTGATACTAAGTTGAATAAACCAAAATATTCATGTTGTTTACAAGTTTTTCGATATCGTAATGAAAAATAATGTTCAATACTCGTCTCAAAAGTGCCATTGCGGGGCTCGATAGCTTTTCCCACGCTCGGCTTCGCCTCGCGCGTAAATGCAATCTCTCCCCGCATTAAGTCACTTTCGAGACTAGTAATGAAAACAACTATTTCGTCATACTGCTTGGAAAACGGCTGTTTTCGATACATGCGTTGTGGGGCGAAAGTAGTTCTTTTCAGTCCTAGAATGGAAAAGAATCAGCTGGTTTCGAGGTCATCAGCTGTTTCGATTCTGACATTTATAAATATCAAGGTAGTGAATCTGCAAACTTGTGTACGTCGATTGTAAGTAATCGATTGTATCGAAAGTTGTAATCAATTATTTTATCGATTGTAATTCACTGTTGCGTTGTTGTCGGTTTAAGTATATTTGTTGCGTTTCAGTCCGACAAGATGAATGACACGGGAAATAAATATATATTACAAAACGCCCAAGAAATTCAAGAAAGCTTATTACCAGCTAAATCTAGGAAACGCAAGATTCCTGATAAGCTCGAAACATCCTGATATAGTTGAATACATCTGTAGTAACAGCTGTTTGTTTTAAATAGGAAGAACAAGATGGAAGCCATTTTGGGAGCAAGCTTTTAAAGCTAAACAAGTTGTAAAATAGTAGTTTTGAGAAAGCAGTTAGCTTAATATATTGTGTAGTAAGACGAAAAATATAGTTCATCACATGGGCCAAAAGTAGCTTTTCGATCTTCGCTCATTTTCAGACCTCGGCTTCGCCTCAGTCGTTAAACTCGTATCGAAAAGCGTCACTTTCGGCCCTAGTGATGAAATATACTATTTCATCACACTGTACGGAAAACAGCTGTTTTCAACATTAGCTGCGAATGCAGAAAATAACGTTTTCCCGTTCTAGAGTGGGAAAATCAGCTGTTTATTTTCCACACCAGTATTTAGTTATGATTCCTGTTACAAGTAGCGCTAGTAGCGCTAAGAGTATATTTATCATGAATCAGCTGTTCCAGACGTTCCGGTTGATTTATGAAAAATACAATAATGATATTGTTGTCATTGTGAGCAGTATATCTGAGCTTTTGTGATTAAAATTAGTGATAACCCAGTTCACTTATCAAGTGGCTTCTTAAATAAGATAGCAGAAGCTACAAACCAATTAATCCCACACAAATCAAAGGCTAGATATGAGAAAGAGTATCAAACGTTCATTGATGGTGCATTATTGAAAACATAAAACCTAACCAAGTAAGTGATGACGATATGCTTGTGTATTTGTCAGGGAAATCTAAAGAGATGAAATGGAACACGTTATGGAGCAGGTTCTCAATGATAAAAAATATGTTAAAAGTAAAAGAAAATATTGACGCTTCAAAGTTGTTTAAAACTATAGCTTTTCTCAAACGTAACTCTGTTGGTTACGAACCGAAAAAATCCAACGTGTTAACTGCCGAACAAATCACTGAATTGATGATTAAAGCTCCTGATAACACTTGGTTGTTAACGAAAGTTATTTTATTATATTATTTGCACTTTGGAGCGTGTCTTAAGGATGATTTGCTGCATTTAACTGTTGACGACGTTAAAGGCAAAGGAGATTGTTTGAATGTATATCTCAAAGAAGGGAAAACCCACAACAAAAGAAGCTTTATTATAACAGATGACAATTTTCCATTAAAACCATGTGAACTTTTTCGAAAATACATGGCTTTACGTCCCTCACACTTGGCAAGTAAACGTCTGTTTATTTCTTTTAGAAATGGGAAATGTCAGGCACAGAACGTGGGTGCCAACACTATTGGCTTAGTTCTTATGAAGGTAGCTCAATTCCTTAAGTTACAAAACCCCAAAAGCTACACTGGACATTCTTTAAGAAGATCCTCAGAGACCATGTTAGTAGAAGGAGGGGGAGGTCTTCTGACCCTGAAAAGGCGTGGTGGGTGGAAGTCTGGAGCTGTAGCAGAAGGGTACATCGAAGAATCCGTGGCAAGGAAAGTGGAAGTGTCACAACAACTGTTTTAAAAAGTTAATAAAAAAACAAGTGAAGATAATGTAGTTGCAGTTAAGAAAGGGCCAGAAGACTTCTTCACAGTTGAAAATATTTTTGAAAGTGATGAAGAGAGCCAAACAAGCGCAAAAAATCCAGGAACTCAAACTGTTCAGATCCTTCACAATAAACTTCCAAATAAATGAATAAACATTTCTAACAATAGCAACTTCACAATTAATATTAATTTTTATTCTTAATAAAATTGTCCGTAAATAAATATGAAGTTTAATCTCTAAAAATTGTAGCCTCAAGTTGTACATTTTTGTATGATAAGTTATGCGTGTCTTGGAAAATTAAATTATGTTAATAAATCTTGGTTTTATGACTATCAGTCTGAATGTATTACTATTTTTTATCGTCAGGTGGGGTCGGTCAGTGTTAATGTTGGTTGAAAGCGATAAGGACGAAACAAAACAACGGATATAAGGTAACCTATTCTTTAAAATCAATCCCAATAAATTAATTTCCTTGAACTCAAGAAAGGTTTTATTTGTGCCGTTATTACTCTGTTGCAAATTCTGCCAGTGGAGGTTAGGTAAGCGAAATCAGCTGTTGTATAAACAGTATCACTGTTTTCAATGTACTGCGGAAATCAATTGAGCACCTACAGGTTATTAGCGAATTTCCCCTATAGGGAAGAAGCTATTACCGTAGTCGGCATGGTAAGACCTAGGCCCGGGACTATGATCACCTTTCGTTTTGAGGTCCCCACACCCAAAAACACCATTCGTTCAATACTGTATGTATATATGTGTGTGTGTGTGTGTGTGTGTGTGTGTGTGTCCGTGAGCACGATAACTCTCGTAAAAATAGTCCGATTTTGACGAAATTTGGTATTAACGTGTAAAGCAGCATTTATGACTTTAATTTCAAAAACCAGACAGACCGACCTATCCGAAGAGGTTTTTTGGGGGGATTTTGTACCCCCAAAAATGGGTTTTTTGAGTTTGTTATATATAATGTTTGAAAAAGTCAAATTTTAGTTTTCACCATTGGAATCAGCTTAAAAATACGCACAATTTGGTGTTTTGTTCATTGCTCTACGTAAAACGGTTACAGAGATATTGAAAGTGCTAAACACAGTACGTTGTCCAATGTCATTCTTATGGAGACTAAGAAAAATTGTATATCTTGCTTATTTATCAACTTATCCTGATTAAACTTGGTATATTGCTTCATATCGTTGTGGTCTATTGATATATGCACTAAAAACATTTTTTGGCCGATAGTTCCTGTAGCAAACCTGCGTACTCAGCTCCCATGTTATTCCTATGAAGAATAAGTAACGTGTTATCTCCCTTAATTATGAACATAAATTAATAAAATTTGGTATGTGGCTTTACCTTCTTGAGTTATATTGATATTTGTATAAAACCACATTTTGTGTGTTCCTTGCTTTTAGCAACCCTGCTTACTCAGCCGCCATGTAATTCTTATGGAGAATTCTTATGGATAATAATTAAAATGTCATAAATCGTTTATTTATGAATGTATATTGATGAAACTTGGTATGAATCTTTATGTGGTATTAAGATACATATATATATGCATTGTAAATTCTCTGAGTACGCAGGTTTGCTGCTACGGGGTATTTCTTGAACTTATATTATTTAATTCATTATTATTATTAATTACCTACAGTGTGATGAAAAATATCGTTCATAACCCAAGTAGAAAGTGTTATTCCGTGCCTTGATTGCCATTCCGCGCTCGGCTAAAGTCTCGCGCGTAAACTCGATCTCGGCACGGTAACAGCCATTTTCCACTCTTGTTATGAAATATACTATATTTATTCAGGAACAAACACACTGATAATTTACTGACTGAGCCTGAACAAAAACACGTACTCTACATATCCTGTTCAAATCTATGTGTAGAACTCAAAAACTGATAGGCATAGCAAATTTAACGCAACACCCTTCATTGCATGTATCTGAAATATGTGTACATTATTACCAACTATTTGTAATTGTTTATATGTATACAATTAATGAGTGTAATATAACGTAAAACAAATGTCTGTAATACTTGCTGAAAGTGTATGAAAATTAAATGTTAAGATTTCAAATATTCCTTGATCTACATATGTGTGTATTTTTCTTAGTAAGTACTAAAAACTGGAAACAGCTTTTGAAAGATTATTTATCTACTGATAAAGAATGAAAAGTAGTTAACATTTTTACGCCTCATAAAAATCCAGGTAGCCCTAAAGTATTGAATAATAAATAAGTTGACGAATTCATTATGATAACGTTTATTGGAAACACCGGCTGTCGTTTGCTATCAAAGCTGACAAGATTACCATAACTCTAGTGTTATCTCTGAAACCGTTCGCGTGATAGATGCATTTATGGTGATTATGTAATGCGGTTAATATTGCGTTGGGATTATTTTCACGTCACAGTGCTCCTGACATGATCTGATAACCAATAGAATTAACGTTAGGGATTCATTTTTATATAATTTTCTAAAAAATGAGTTTCAATTCTATGCAGTTACTGGTAATTATACTAGGAGTACGCTCTTATATCGCGTATAAGGATTGAGTGATCGCGTAAAATAAAAAAAAAATGTTTCAATTGACAATATACCACATGGGCCCTCCATTATAACTGCAGCTTGACAATGATATACAAATCCAGAACATGACAAACAATGAGGCCTGAAACCTGTCTATCAGTCAGACAAAGTGCATATGAAGTAGTTACTCACCCCTCAGTCTCACTGAGGGCTGTATCATCTAGGCCCTCATAATAATATTAGCTGAAGATTTTGATAAAATGTAATATGTTGGCGGCAATAAAGGTCCCCAATCAGTGAGAGCACGTGGTTTAAAAGTAGTTATTTACACTTTGGTTCCACTGGAGGACCCATCAGGATATTTATTTTATTGTAGCTTAATATTGCTGTAAAAATCTATAAGTATAAATACAGAACTTGATGAACAATACGTTTTAAAATCAGTCAATTGGTTTTGAATGCCTAAATATTTTAAACTCTAATCCAGAGGTTTTAATGTAACACATTAACCTTACTGGGGGGAGGAGGGCGGTGCCCCCCAGGCCTCCCATTGTTACTGTAGCTTGATACGGTTGTTCAAATACATAGGCAACTTATAAATGCAGAACTTAAAAAACAATAAGGCTTAAATCATTCAATTTGTTTTTAAGAAGAATAAATTGCCTCATTTTAAAAAGAAAAGAAAAGTAGTATCTTATGTTAAATATACTCTAGGAAGAAATTAAAACTCTTTGACCCACTTCTTAGAATCCACGATTCATTGTGTCAAGGTCCAAGATTTTGTATACATCTTAATATATAAATATCCCCGTAGCTGCAAACCTGCGTACTCAGCAAATTTCCAATGCATAAATATGCATATATATGTATCTTAATGTCACATAAAGCCACATATCAAGTTTCATCAATATACATTCATAAATAAACGATTTATGAGATTTTAATTATTCTCCATAAGAATAACATGGCGGCTGAGTGTGCAGGTTTGCTGAAGCAAGGAACTCCAAAAATGGGGTTTTACACAAATATCAATATAACTCAAGTAGGTAAAGCCACATACCAAATGTGAATAATTTATGTTCATAATTAAGGGGGATAACATGTTACTTATTCTGCATAAGAATAACATGGGACTGAGTACACAGGTTTGCTGCTACAGGAACTATCGGCCGAAAAATGTTTTTTAGTGCAAATATCAATAGACCACAACGATATGAAGTAATATACCAAGTTTCATCAGCAAAAGTATATAAATAAGCGAGATATACAATTTATCTTATTCTCCGTAAGAATAACATTGGACAACATACTGGGTTTAGCACTTTCGATATCTCTGTAACCATTTGACGTAGAGTAAATGATCAAAACACTAAATTGTGCGTCTTTCTAAGCTGATTCCAATGGAAAAAAACTAAAATTTGACTTTTTCAACAATTATATGTAAAAAGCTCAAAAAACCCACTTTTGGGATACAAACCCCCGCCCCCAAAATACCTCTTCGGATAGGTCGATCCGTCTGGTTTTCTAACTTAAAGTCATAAATGCTGCTTTACACGTTTATACCAAATTTTGTCAAAATCGAATGAATTTTACGACAGTTATCGTGCTCACGGACACACACACACACACACACATATATATATATATATATATATATATATATATATATATATATATATATATATATATATATATATATATATACAGTTTTTGAAAGAATGGTGATTTTGGCATCTGGGGACCTCGAAATGAAAAGTTATCATGGTCATGGGCCTAGGTCTTGCCATGCCGACTACGGTAATAGCTTCTTCCCTATATGGGAAATTCGCTGAAATGGATCCCTATTTCCCTTGGCCACGCCATTACTTGAGAATTCGTGGACCAAATTGAATAATTATTTCTTGTTGAGTTCGTTTATGTCAGGACAAGGTTCTTATAAAAGAAAATTGTTAATCCGACCTAAGAGCTCTGCCCCACAGGCCTTCAAAGTTCCTATTGATTTTATCTAAGTTCAGTTAGTTACACCAAGCAGCTGTAAACATACTTGAAAGGCATATACATATGTTGATTATAGAAATAAAAAGCTACTTGAATGGAAACTCTCATTTTGGAAATAAAAAGAGTACTTGAATGGCAATTCAAACTCTTTTTTAGCGAATTTTCCCTATAGGGAAGAAGCTATTACCGTAGTCGGCATGGTAAGACCTAGGCCCAGGACCATGATAACTTTTCATTTTGAGGTATATATATATATATATATATATATATATATATATATATATATATATATATATATATGTATATATATATATATATATAAGTCCGTGAGCACGATAACTCTCGTAAAAATGATCCGAATTTGATGAAATTTGGTATAAACGTGTAAAGCAACATTTATGACTAAGTTCGAAAACCAGCTAGATCGCTCTATCCGAAGGGGTATTTTGGGGGGGTTTTGTACCCCAAAAATGGGTTTTTTGAATTTTTTACATGTAATTTTTGAAAAAATCAAATTTTAGTTTTTATCATTGGATTCAGCTTAAAAAACACACAATTTGGTATTTTCATCATTTCTCTACGTCAATTGGTTACCGAGATATTGAAAGTACTAAACACAGTACGTTGTCTAATGTTATTATTATGGAGGAAAAGTAACATTTTATATCTCGCTTATTTATGAACGTATACTGACGAAACTTGGTATATGGCTTTTCATCTGGTTGTGGTTCATATTTGCTCAAAAAAATTTGTTTTTGCCAAAGGCACCCGTAGCAGCAAACCTGCGTAATCAGCCCCATGTTATTCTTATGGATAATAATTAAATACCATGTCTCCCTTAATTATGAACATAAATTAATCAAATCTGGTATATGACTTCACCTAGTTGAGTTATATTGATATTAGCATATAAATCCATTTTTTGTTTTCCTTGTAGCAGCAAACCTGCGTACTCAGCCCCAATTTTTTTCTTATGGAGAATAATTAAAATTGTATATATCGCTTATTTGTGAATATATTTTTATGAAACTTGGTAAGTGGCTTTATGTAATATTCAGACATTCATATCTATTGGAAATTCGCTGAGTACGCAGGTTTGCTGCTACGGGGGTATTTTTATATTCAAGTGAGCATAGCGCATGAACTAATCCGGGAAGCGAGTGAGCGAAGCGAACATGCTTATCTTGAAAATGAACGAGTATTTGAAATAAAACAAATTCAATGACATTAGGACAGGACAACAACTGTTGGGCCAGCTAGTTATATATATTAATGATTACAGACGCTGTGTAGCATTTAAGTATCCAAAAACATAATGATCACATTCTTTTTAAGTAACGGTGTATTATAATCCCACTTATGTTTTATATTATTGACTATCTCAAGTTTAATTTATGCAAAATTTCTTTGCAGTAAAAAATAATATGGGGACTTCTGCTTGAAACAATATTTATTTGTGTATTAAGGGAGTAAAGTGCAACTTTGTTCCCTAAGGGAAATTGTTGGCGCCCGACGCCGTAGGCCAGGGCGATAAATTTACACACAACTTTTTCCCACACCCCAAAAGCCACAAGTATTGATAAGTATTCACATTCACAATCGCTTTCCATTTTGGTTGCGTAATGCGTAATAACTAAACTCGGAACGTTAATTGCTGCTGGAGCAAAATATCAATCAGCTGATCCGATTCCCTTATAGCTGCAGCATTAATGATTGCAGCGAAATGTCAGCTGATTCTGTTCCGGGAGACAAAGTAGCACTATACTCCTTCAATACAAGGAGTAAAATTTGACTTTACTAAGTAGGTGGGGGGAAACAAAATTTATTATACAAGATAGGAACGACGTTTCCTTCCATTTTTAAAATGTATTGTATTAGTTCACACATAAGCAAAAAGTTAGAGAAAACTTAGTAAACAAATTTCATAATCGGCCTGGAAGGACAAGTCCTGCACAGTCCATTAACACATATATAATTACAATTTCTGGTAAATAGTTCAACAAAATTTGATCAAAATGTTAAACAGGAGCATCTCTTTTACTTGTTAAACATGAAAAGTAATTTTTCACTGAGAAGAACATGTTTTCTGGAAATGAAAGTACCAATCTCTATAGGACAGGAGCTTCAATTTCAGATCAAAACTATTTTAATCGGTCCTTTAGTTTTTGTTAGTGGATTTACAAAAGGAATGTTGTTGATATTTGAACATGTGCTCTTATGAGAGCCAAAAATTAAAATTAATTTATTATTAGAAACAACACATCTAAACTAAACAAAGATATTGATGACATTAGTGTATGTCAAAACCTATTATAAGTTATATATATTAAGCTATTATAACCTATATAAGCATTATATTCAATAGATTTTGCTAGTAATGTACCGTAAGTGATTTATTGAAAGTTGAACAATATTTGTTATGGGAATAATAAACGCAAACATTGTGCGTTAAAAACACCTAAAAAGAAAAGAAATTTAATTATGACAAACTGCAGGCCAAAACCTTTAATTTAATACTAAAACAGTTAAAATTGGCACAGTAGTGTTTGCCAATAGATTTACGTAAAGAAATTTTTTTTATGTTAATCGGGCTGTTTCGGGAGCTAAAAGTAGTTTGTATTGAGAAAAGTCTATACTTATAATGTAATAGTTGTGCATTTGCGTGTATGTCCCAGGGGATTTTGAAAACGCCTACTCAAAACTGCTCTGGACCATAATGTTGTAGAGGATCAACAAATTGCAGATAGGTACTTTTTTGTTGTTCCTCAAGACCTCAGGACTCTGCCCCAGTGGCATAAAAAGCCGCCATGTTATTCTTATTGAAAAAATGTTTTGTTTTAACGGCTCCTCAAATTTGCTCAAACCATAACACATTATTGGGGGACTAAAAGACTGGATATTCTTATCAGTGCTTAGTGTGATTTCCATAAATCCCTTACAATGGTTGTTCCCGACAAAACATGTTTAAGATGAAAAACATGATTAGTGGAATCAACATTTGTTAGCTGGACAAATTATAAGACAATATCTTTTGAGATCGAATAAAACTGAAATCTAAAATACCCCCGTCGCAGCAAACCTGCGTACTCAGCGAATTTCCAATGAATATATATGTCTTAATATTACATTAAGCCTCTTACCAGAATTCATAAGAAATATAATCATAAATAAGTGATATTTAAAATATTCATTATCTCCATAAGAATAACATTAGGGATGAGTACGCAGGTTTGCTGCAAAAAGGAACAAAAATAATGGATTTTTATACAAATATCAATAGAACTCATCTAAGTCAAGTCACATACCGTACCAAGTTTCATCCATATACATTCCTAAATAAGCGATATATAACATTTTTATTATTCTCCATAAGAATAACATGGGGACCGAGTACCTAGGTTTGCTGCTTCGGGAACCATAGGCGAAAAATTGGTTTTTTGTTCAAACATCAACAAACCACAACCAGATGAAGTGATATACCAAGTTTCGTCAGTTTATGTTCATAAATAACCGAGATATAAAATTTGCCTTTTTCTCCATAACAATAACATTAGACAACGTACTGTGTTTAGGATTTGTAATATCTCAGTAACCAATTGACATAGAGCAATGATCAAAATACCAAATTTTTTTAAGCTTAATTCAATGGTATAATTTAAAATTTGATTCAAATAAAAATTACATGTGAAAACCCCAAAAAAAACATTTTTGGGGTACAAAAGCCCCCCCAAAACCCCCCTTCGGATGGTGCGATTTGTCTGGTTTTCGAACTCGTTCAGATAAATAGTACTTTACATATTTGTACCAAATTTTATTCAGATCGGACTTTTTTTACGAGAGTTATCGTGCTTACGGACACATATATATATATATATATATATATACATATATAAAAATTTGAACGAATGGTGTTTTTGGCATCTGGGGACCTCAAAACGAAAAGTTATCATAGTCTCGGGCTTAAGTCTTACCATGAGACCTAAGGTAATAGCTTCTTCCCTATAGGAGAAATTCGCTAAAACCGAAACCAGGGTAGACTTTCATAAGTGGAACGATATAAAAAACCGAATGAAATTGTTCGATAGGGTATAACGATTATTTAGGTTATTCAGTTATGGTTTCAGTTAGGCCTATTAAGGTTTAGGTTATTTAGGTTTCAGTTAGGCCTACCGTAAAACAGGCTTGACTCGGACACTTTTTTACTATTTGTAGGTTATAGTGCCTTCCCATTAACGTTGTCACCAATAAAAACCAGACCATTTTAAAGTGTTTGTACTATTTACAATATCCATTTACCTTTAGCCTAACTTATATATTATTATGTTGGATGTTATTATAACAAAAATAAATACCCCCGTAGCAGCCAACCTGCGTACTCAGAGAATTTCCAAAGCATATATATATATATGTACCTTAATACCACATAAAGCCAAATACCAAGTTTCATCAATCTACATTTTTAAATAAACGATTTATGACATTTTAATTATTCTCCATAAGAATAACATGGCGGCTGAGTATGCAGGGTTGCTGAAGCAAGTAACCAAAAAATTGGGGTTTTATCAATATAACTGAAGAAGGTAAAGCAACATACCAAATTTTATTAATTTATGTTTATAATTAAGGGAGATAACACGTTACTTATTGTCCATAAGAATAACATGGAAGCTGAGTACGTAGGTTTGCTGCTACGGGAACTATCAGCCGAAAAATGTTTCTTAGTGTAAATATCAATATACCACAACGATATGAAGCAATATACCAAGTTTCATCAGGAAAGTTCATAAATAAGTGAGATATACAATTTTTCTTATTCTCCATAAGAATAAAATCGGACAACGTACTGTCTTTAGCACTTTCAATATCTCTGTAACCATTTGACGTAGAGCAATGATAAAAACACCAAATTGTGCGTATTTTTAAGCTGATTCCAATGGTAAAAACTAAAATTTGACTTTTTCAACGATTATTTGAAAAAACTAAAACAACTTATTTTTAGGGTACAAACCCCCCCCCCAAAAAAAAAATACCCCTTCGGATAGGTCGATCTGTCTGGTTTTTTAAATTAAAGCCATAAATGCTGCTTTAAACAATTATCCCAAATTTCGTCAAAATCAGACTATTTTTACGATAGTTATCGTGCTCACGGACAAATATATATATATATATATATATATATATATATATACAGTTTTGAAAGAATGGTGTTTTTTGGCATCTGGGGACCTCAAAATGAAAAGTTATCATGGTCCCGGGCCTAGGTCTTACCATGACGACTACGGTATTAGCTTCTTCCCTATAGGAGAAATTCGCTAATCCCTAAAGGGTAAATTCCCTAAAAATAAATAAAAGTGTCCGGGTTAACCTCCACATACGGTCTTGAACCGGACATCCACCTAACTAACGTTATAACGTATAATCTCTTCTTCCCATAGTTGGACGGTGTTTTGAGGTCTGCAGATGCCTTTGCACCAATCAAAGGCTTAAAAGTGAAATAAATACAAAATTGTTATGGGTTGGGGATGAAAAAAGGGTATTCTTACGTCACGTTTCAGCTGTTTATTCTTTGCAACTAAAATGAAACTAAACAAAGAACCATTAGGGAAAAAGACGTTTAAAAGACAGTTAGAAACAAGGGGCCCATTATATTTTCCACGGACATGATCACTTATGGTCGATTTAGACAAAGAATACTTTTTCGCCACTGCTCTTATAATTAATACCGTATCAGAGCTAAAAACCACAATGTTGTTATTAGTTATGGCGGGAATACTGTGTTTACGGCAGAAACGAGTCGTAGCGGTTGAGAAGAGCGGAGCGACTCAGAGGAGAAACGATGGACGACTATGACGTCACTGTTCACAAGCATGACGTCGTAGTTTTCTTCTTTTAGGCATGTGCCGTCTGCTGCTGTTTGAACTGACATCACAGATCACAGTCTCTGACTGTCAGAATAGGCTTTAGGCACTGACTATATACATGAGTCGCTCAGTTTTGTCCATACATGTATTTTATTACATAGGTACCTTCAATTATAATTATTCTGTATTATATGAGTGACCAGATAAATTAATATGTTTTGAAGATAATTTGTGTAGTGCAGTGTGACACTTATTCTAGGCTCTGCCAGTCTATCATAAATATATTGGTACTTAACGGATAGTACAGGGTACCACTTATTCATGTCTGCTGTGACGGTTAGGACTCTGGGTTAGTTTATCTTAATAAAAATAAATACCCCCGTTGCAGTAAACCTGCATACTCAGCGAATTTCCAATGAATATATAACATAACACATTAAAACACTTAACAGGATTCATAAGAAATGTATTCACAAACAAGCGATATTAAAATATTTATTATTCTCCATAAGAATAACATTGGGGATGAGTACGCAGGTTTTCTGCAACAAGGCACACAAAATAAAGGGTTTTTATGCAAATATCAATAGAACTCATCTCAGTGAAGTCACATACCAAGTTTCATCCATATACATTCATAAATAAGCGATATATAACATTTTAAGTATTTTCCATAAGAATAACATGGGGACCAAGTACCTAGGTTTGCTGCTACAGGAACCATAGGGGAAAATTTTTTTTGTGCAAACAACAATAAACCGCAACCAGATCAAGCCATATACCAAATTTTGCCAGTTTATGTTCATAAATAAGCGAGATCAGTTCATAAACATCGGACCGATCAGGATTTGGGGTCGAAGGGAGAAAATCCTGTAGTTAATGGGGCCTCCGAACCAGACATCGAACAAGACTTCGGACCAGACATCAGACCGAGCGCTCACGAGGCGGTTTTTTTAAGAAAGATCAAAGAAAGATCGGTCCGATGTCTTGTTCGGGGTCTGGTTTGGGGTTCGGTAGTGTGTGGTACCTCCATACGCTGCTCCGAGCGCCGGCGCTGTCACGAGCCCCGCCGCTAGTGATACGACGACGGTGAGGGTTGCAGTCTTGACTGTTGTCATTTTAGTTTCCAGTTCACTAGTTTATGTAAAGTAGTCTGCACGATGGAGTGGTCTGAGGTAAAAACTTAGATGTTTATTTCCGAGTACAACAATAGGCCAGTTTTGTGGGACTTGACCCATCTTTCACTACCACAAAGTGAAGAGGAATGACGCTTGGAGAAAAGTGGGTTAAATCGTGGGGAGGTGGGTGACATGGGTTAAGTGGGTGAAATCAACAGACAAGTACACTGCCGACTTGCACAACGGCAACTAACGTCGTCCCCACCGTTTTTACCCCGCTCGGTGGTTTTCGCGCTCAATCTGTCCGATCCGATGTCTTGTTCGGGGTTTTGATCGGGAAGAAGTTCGGAGTGAATTTAGCTACCTTTGTGCCTTGCTCCCTGCTCGATCCGATGTCTTATTCGGGCAAAGGTCCGGTAGTGTGTGGCCACCTTTAAATTACGGTTTGGGTATAAACTATTGCGGTTTCCCTTGGCCGATAAACAACGTTTAGGCCTACTTGTCGTTTTCGGTTTAAAAGTTACGGCGACCATGAATTGCGGTCAAATTGCAATTTTTTATCCGAAAAAAACCGGTCAAACCGGTAAAACCGGTGCTGATTTTGATCCATGAATTCAAGGCAGTCGTCTTTTTAGGCCGATAACACACATATTGGTCAATAAAACGCGTTCGGATATTTTTTACGGCCGATGAAATTATTATTGATATGGAATTTTTATCAAATTTCCAGGGGAGGACTCCCGGACCCCCCACCCCTGAGGGGTATTCTATACACCCCCTCCCCAAAAAAACGCGGGTATTTCCCCCCACCCAATGTGACTCCCTGGATCCGCCCCTGATCGTGCCTGAATTTTACTTTGTAACAGTAAGTAACAAATTCTTCTGTAACTTTAACAGACGGATTCTAAATTACAAAAATAGCGAAAACGTACATATAACAAAGGTTAGGATGTTGGTGATTGGAGTAAAATATCCCACAGTTGTATACTTATGGAAAATTGTTATGGAATAGTTCGGGGACACCCTGCACATTTATTTAATACAGTATTTTAAGAAATTAATATGATCAATGTATTATGATTAAAGAAATTTGTTAAATTGTAATTCTTAAAATTAAAAACCATTTTATATTTATAATTAATGTTTTTAAAATAATAATTTTATTAGTTTTTAATACAGTAAAGCTATCCTAGCTAATTTGGGCCTAGATAATTCTAACCTCTAAACCGGTAATTAAAATTCTATTTTTTGGATAGTTCGAATGTTATTACCGCGGTCCCTTGAGATTCTAAATATCCGAGTTCCACTGTATTTAAATGTGCTCACAACTGTGTCAAACCTTTTAATGATAAAATCTGTATAGACTACAAGAAATTTACTCATCAAAACTATAAAGTGAACGCTCAAAATAATCACATATTTAAGATGAGTTGTCGGCGACATTGAAAGGCACATCAGTGGAAAATAGTAAGCAACCCAACCCTAGTCAACCAGTCGAGCCGCGGGCCGTGAGCCCCGGACCGACGAAGAACGAGTAGACGGAAAGACAGTGCTGCGTGGGGGGAGGGGGAGAAATGAGGAGAACACGCTCCTCTCTCCCCCCAGCCAGATCACACACACTCACAGCACTGGGCGAGTTGTCTTCCTAGCGGCGCGCGGTGGCGACTTGTAGAACTACTGCTCCTCACTGCCAGACTAGCCTAGCGGCCAAACACTCTTAACAAATTGTAAATGATTACATTAAGCTTCTTGAGTTTTTTTGTCATATGGAATCGTCAACACAAGCCGTTGAACTGTTTCCCTGGTGTAGGCAGTATAGTTCTTGTACGATAAGCTGTTTTTTAGTCTTAAAAAAGTTTATTGCTGTTGCTGATTGTTTAATTGTAATTTTAATATTTTTCCTATCGAACTAATGTTTAAACATATGGACGCAGCAGTGAACTCGCTAGCTTGAAGGCAAATGAAAATGATTTGTATTAGGCCTAATCAATAAATGCCGTCCCGCACTTCTCGCGAATACGCCTGAACACATATACGGCCGAACTCCGAATGTTCTGAGTAATCCCGAGAAGTGTGGGAGCTGCACAAACTCTTTAGCAACAGTACACTATCGCCGAATGATTTACTCAAATGCTCCACTGAGTGATCGGAACGAGTCGTTACAACGAATTTTGCACCAAATTAAATGAATGTGCACAATGAAGTAACCAGTACACGCTCGCCCAATACCATGCAATACCATGCTTGCCCATTCGCTTCCGCTCGTCACATTTGTTTCAAGCCAAAAACCAGACAAAAATCGGAGCACAGGCAAACACGAATCATGGCGAGGTGAACTCTCCCAAACATAAACGAGCAAACTGAGTAAACTATCGCGCTCGCTTTTGTTGGGCCATTGTGTACTGGTAGCAAGAATATGGGACGGAATGTTCAGTGAACATTCGGGAGGATGTCCGGTCGAATGTTTAGGCCTGGTCGCGAGATGTGTGGGACAGACTTAACCTATATACGATCTTTGCTTAACAATCACTTCGCGTTTGCAATGTTTTGGTTTGGCACGTAACAGATGATTCTCACAAGCGATTTTGTTTAGTCAATAAAAGCAAGATTTATAGGTAGCTATAGTTTGTTCTTTTTTCTGTTCTTACAAATGTTAATTATTGTCATATTGTAAAGTTGCATTGCTGATAGCCGTCAATAAATAAATAAATAACCAAAACATCTAATTTTATTTGGTAACTTACCGTACGTTTTATTAACGAGATATCAATTTGTTGAACAAATTAAGACTTTCTACTGTTAATGAGTGGGAATTATACTTTCATGTTGACCTTTGAGTTGTCATTTTGTCGTCTGTCGTCTGTCTGGAGTCTGGACCAAATTCCCGTAGTTCACCGTCCGTCAGGCAAGGTTTTGACATAGAGTACCAATAAAGTTATTAATTATAATAGTATGTAAAAATAAGAATGCATCTTTTAATTAGTATAAAATAAAATATACATACAACTTTTAAAAGCTAATAATATTTAAACCTTAGTTTTTGTGTTTCAAGTTAAGAAAATAAGTTTTTTTCCTAGTCAACATGAACATGAATAACTACAGTTTTGTAGTGAATCTATGACACTGTGACTTACGTTACTCTATACTTGAAACATAGACGTTGGCTAAATATCAACGATTCAAGTACCACTAAAATGGCTCCCAATGATAATCTTATGGGATAAAAAATAGATTTGTTTTAAAGATAATTTTATTATTACTTATCCAAATATTCCCAATAACGAACTCGACCGAGATTTCGTACTATAGAATCTATCTCTAAAGTTTGATGTGGATCTGTAGAGGCGTTTTTGAGTTATTTATGACAAAGACACGCCAGTTCGAGTTGATTCTCTTACCAGTGTAAGCAGTAAAGTTATGTATAAGGATTTCGTTTCACTCAATCCAATTACCACTAATGTTTTCCATTGAAATATTCCTGGAAAATGTTACGTGGTAGAGTTATTAACTAACTATTCCAGTAATGACTCAGATATTCCAGATCCGTTTTGAATAAATTTAGTATTTGTTACGTTTGTCTCCTGGTGCCTGATGGGCAGTTATTGTGACTTAGGTAGGTTTTGATTACGTGCTCAGTTGACACGGTCAACAAAACCGCAATCCGGTTTCGGTTGTACGAATTTTTAAATTTACATAAGTACCTAGCAAATTGTATGTTTATTTTATGTTGTTAGTTATCTCTATGCCCGGATATAGTATAGCTCTAAAAGTCGATTCCCGTCGCTTTCTATATAAATTATACAACATTGGATGTTTTAGCGAATTTCCCCTATAGGGAAGAAGCTATTACCGTAGTCGGCATGGTAAGACCTAGGCCCGGGACCATAATAACTTTTCGTTTTGAAAAGAATATATATATATATATATATATATATATATATATATATATATATATATATATACAGTTTCCTGTTATGTATATATATACATATATATATATATATACACAGTATATATATATGTGTGTGTCCGTGAGCACGATAACTCTCGTAAAAATGATCCGATTTTGATGAAATTTGGTATAAACGTGTAAAACAGCATTTATGACTTTAAGCTCGAAAACCAGCCATATCGCTCCATCCGAAGGGGGTACTTTGAGGGGGTTTTGTACCCCAAAAATGAGTTTTTTGAATTTTTTACAAATAATTTTGGAAAAAGTCAAATATTTGTTTTTACCATTGGATTCAGCTTAAAGAAACACACAATTTGGTATTTTGATCATTTCTCTACGTCAAATGGTTACAGAGATATTGAAAGTGCTAAACACAGTACGTTGTCCAATGTTATTCTTATGGAGAATAAGACAAATTGTATATCTCACTTATTTATCAACTTTTCCTGATGAAACTTTGTATATTGCTTCATATCGTTGTGGTCTATTAATATTTGCACTAAAAAACATTTTTGGACCGATAGTTCCCGTAGCAGCAAACCTGCGTACTCAGCCCCATGTTATTCTTATAGAGAATAAGTAACCTATTATCTCCCTTAATTATGAACATAAATTAGGAAAACCTGGTATGTAGCTTTCCCTACTTGAGTTATATTGATGTTCGTATATAACCTCATTTTTTGTGTTCCTTGCTTCAGCAAGCCTGCATACTCAGCCGCCATGTTATTCTTATGGAGAATAATAAAAATGTCATGAATCGTTTATTTATGAATGTATATTGATGAAACTTGGTTTGTGGATTTATGTGGTATTAAGATACATATATATATGCATTGGAAATTCGCTGAGTACGCAGGTTTGCTGCTACGGGGGTATTTACTTCTTCCGAGCGCATGGTATGGATACTTAAGTGCGTTCCTATGAAGTAATATGTTGCATCGGAAGAACTTTGCAGGAATTCAGAATAGGTAACGATAGGCTTCGGATAATCAAAATAAGATTTTAGATCAAAATAATTCACTCAGAATTTAAAAAAATTTGTGTATTTGTCGAGCAATTTAATTGTTTCATGTAGTTCAACTAAATAATAAACTGTCTAATAAGCTTACAGCATAATTTGTTACAATAAAAACCTAATAACGTTTTCAACTCCAACTGCGATGTTTTGGCTGAATGAAGAGGATTGCTACATAATATCTCTGCTGGAAATGTAGGGCGAGAAACACAATAAGGAAAACGGGAAGAGAAAACATGGGCTTGTTTATTATTTTTAATTAAAAATTGTCTCTGTCGTTCTTTGTTTGGGTTTTTTTTTCAAGTAACGCCGTTTCATGTCGGTTCAACTGTCATTCTAATTGACGTGGTTTATTTACTTTACAAAATGTATAAACAAAGGTGATGACAACCCAATAATGAATATATTTTTTTTATTTCAACACTAATAGCCCGTCGCGGCTTCGCTTGCGATCACAGTAATAGTATATTTCACTTTTGGGGCAAGATAGCATTTTACGTGCGAGGCGAAGCCGAGCGTGGAAAATGGTATCGAGCCCCGGAATAGGAATTTTGTGACGAGTAGTGAACGATACTTTTCATCACGATGCAAATAACCACACTAAACTTAAAACGAGTTTGCACGCAGCACGCTGACGTGAGGGAAGTGTGGATTTCCACAAAAAAACTTCTAAAACTCAAAATCAGTAATAATTGTATTTATTCCAATTTTATTAAAATCTGAAAACACTGATTTTTTGGCTGTTCTGATGCTCCTGGTTTCATTTACCTGCAATGCTGGGAATACAATTTTTCGCATTATAAGGTTAGGAGAAGGTCCAGTCAGACTTAAAAGTAGGCGTGAGGTTGCTGGGGATTATAACAGTACACCAACATCAGAATAATAGGCTTTTCTAATGTAAAACCCCCATGAGACAGCGTACTGTGTTTGGTCAATACACATTTTCTTCAATAACTTGGTAAATAGTTATGCTAGAATGACGGGAGAGGGCTTACAAGTTTCGCCTCACTAATCTATCATCTTTGTACATCCATTACGTTTACATCCGGGGCTTGTAGGACCCTTTTTGGGCCCAAAAACTCAAAATTTGAAAGATTAATCCCCAAAAATGGGGTTTAGAGTTTTCCGATTGTTTTGCCCAAAGGACTTCTCCAACTGATTATTAAAAGAATGTCCCTACCAAATTTGAAGTAAATCGTGCAAAAAATGCGACCGCTAGAGTGCAAACACACACACATACACACATATATATATATATATATATATATATATATATATATATATATATATATATATATAAAACATTTTTAACGACCCCCCCTCCCAAAACGTGTTCAGGGGGTCACGTTAGGAACTTCTATGGTGGTCCCGGCCTTAAGTTTCACCGAGCGGGTCATGCTAATAGTTAACTTTCCATAGGAAATTCACTAATATTATCTGATATTTAATAGTCTAGCAATTTTATATAAGTAAACACAACACGTTTTTACAATTCATGTCAGTGTTAAAGTCAGCTATTTGAACACAGAATTGTCAAAAACGACGAAATCTCACTGGTGCCCCTTTTGAGTAAATTGGGAACTTCAATTGTTTAGAAGAGGCCAATTTTTTTTTAGAGAGGCAAGGTATTGTTTGGGACAGGGAATAGTATATTTCACTAATAGTTACGAAAGTGGCCAATTTGGGCGCAAGATAGCATTTTACGCGCGAGGCGAAGCCGAGCGTGGAAGATGCTATCGAGCCCCGAAATAGGACTTTTGTGACGAGTAGTGAACGATTCTTTTCATCACGATGCAAATAACCACATTAAACTTAAACAAAAATGATCTGATATTTCATAGTCTAGTAATTTTGTATAAGTAAACACAACACGATTTTACAATTCATGTTAGTGTTAAAGTCAGCTGTTTGAACATAGGATCGTCAAAAATAACGAAATCACACTGGAGCTCCTGTTGAGTAAAACGGGAACTTCAATTGTTTAGGACAGGTAAATTTTTGTTTGGGACAGGTAAAGTATTGTTTGGTATAGGTAAAGTAATGTTTAGGTTATTTGTTTTGGTGTATGGAAATCGACGATTTTCGAAGATCTCAGCTGTATGGTAATGGGCTATTTTCGAATACAGAATGATAAAAACATTTTCTTCTATCTTGATCTTGGTGCTATAAACAAACAGCTGTTACATAAGTATCCACTGTTTGCAAGTTGAATAATTCGTTCAATTCATATTTAATAGCTGATGATGACGTCTACCGAAAAGTGTCATCAACTGACGTGTTTTTTTTTGTCCTAAGACGAAAAAGATTATCAAAACAATACTTTTTATCATAGGAGTAAATACCCCCGTTGCAGCAAACCTCCGTACTCAGCTAATTTCCAACGCATTTATATGTTTCTCACTCCTACATAAAGCAACTTACCAAGTTTTAACAAAAATACATTTATAAATAAGTGATTTATAACATTTTATTTATTCTCCATAATAACAACATTAAGACTGAGTATGCAAGTTTGATGCAACGAGGAAGGTAGGAAATGAGTTTTTTTTTTGCAATTATCAATATAACTGAACCAGGTGAAGCTACATTACCAAGTTTTATTTATGTTCATAATCAAGGGAAATATAAAACTTTACATATTCTCCATAAGAATAACATAAGGGCTGAGTATGCAGGTTAGCTGCTACGGGGACAATCAACAACAAATTGATTGTTTGTGCAAATATCAATATACCAGTACAACATGAAGCCACATACCAAGTTTCATCAATATACATTCATAAATAATCGAGATATCAAATTTTATTTATTCTCCATAAGGATATCATTGGACAACGTACTGTGTTTAGCACTTTGAATATCTCTGCAACGGTTGGACGTAGAATCACAATTTAAATACCAAAATCATTGTTTTGTGGATCTGAAGTGATTGGTAAAAGCAAATGTTAAGATTAAAGTAAAATTAACTGAGAAAAAGCCAAAAACCTTTTCCCCATAAGGTTAACATTGGAGATTTTATGAGCAGGTTTTTTGGATTTGTTCTGCAACCACTTAACCTAGGTTAATAATTAAAAATACTATATTATTTGTTTTTTAAGCTCTATAACATGGTCAAAACCAAAATTAAGTGTTTTAAAAATTTTAGGGTAAAAAATCCAAAAAACTGATTTTTGGGAAATTTAAAACCCCCATAAACCCCCCTTCCCATGGTCCGATTTTTCTGGTTTTCGAACTTAAAGTCATAAATGTCACTTTACACATTTGAGCCAAATTTCATCGAAATCGGACGTTTTTTACTCAAGTTATCGCATTCACGGACACACACACACACACACACACACACACACACACACACACACACACACACACACATATATATATATATATAAATTTGAACGACTAGTGTTTTTGGCTTCTGGGGACCTCAAAACAAAAAGTTATCATGGTCTCGGGCTTAAGTCTCACCATGACTTAATAACCATGACTACGGTAATAGCTTCTTCCCTATAGGGGAAATTCGCTAAAACAACAACTTTAGCATCTCCAATGCCAATGTATACATATGTATACATTGCCAATGCATGTGTTGAAAACAGCTGTTTTTGTAGCAGTATGACAAAATACACAATGAGCGAAAGCGGTTGTTTTCTTTACGCAATTGTGATTTACGGAAAAACAATTAAGCAACAAAAACACACGTTTTCTCCATGTTATGAACAACCCTTTTTATCATACTGCCCCTATAAGCCTTAGATAATTGAAATTCGGACCAAAAATTAGGTGGTTTGTATCGTTTTGGTACTTCAGATAGGTTAATAGTTGTATTAATGTAAGGTTTATTAACGTCAATAGTTTTATTTTCTTTTATTTACAAACTAATAGCAATTACCTTTAAAAGACACAAACGTGAAAATGAACAATAAAAATTGTTGTGGTTAGTGCACTGAAAAAATGTATAGCTGATTTTTCGGTTCTCTACGTCAAGGTATCAGAAAAATGCCATTTTACGGATTAATTTACAGACCCAAAAACAGCTGCTTTTCGTTCAGAATGATAAAAACGCTTATTTTTATGAAATACATATTATTCCCTCCAAAGTTTTTAACGTTTTGAATTGTGTGATGAACTTGTTGAACTCTGTATGTTTTACCATCGTTTAATCTATGGTTTTCACGCAATTAGGCCTACACGATTTCGGATTAAGTGTTATGAGACCACAAAACGAACATGGTAAACTAACTCTCCACACTGATTTACCTCTCTGGAAATCTTAAAACCATAAATAAAGCTGTACTACTACAGCTTTTATAAATGGTGGAGAAGACATCACTTGTCTAGCTTTGGAACTTTTACATCCAAAATATTACCACCATTAGTATTGGACTATTTCTACGACTCTACGAGGATTTACCAAAGAAGAATTCACTTATGTTTAATTGGTACGTTGGCTATCAAACACACACGTACAGACTAACCTTAGTTATCTGGTACTGGGTGGATTTATCTAAAAACATGGAAGTGAATTTAAATATGATAATAAAAAGCATCATTATAGGATTAGGTATATTATACATGTTAATATAAAGGATTAGGTACACTAGAGGTCAAAGTGAAGGATAATATAACGTGATAAAGCTAGCAGTCAAATGTAAAATTAATTTGGGCACCGCTGCGCGCGTTGTGGTTTTTGAAGTTTGTCGAAACTTGAGTAAATAACTGAAGATAACTGCAAGAGGCAGTGCTTTTAATGTCATCCCTTTCACCTATATAAAATACGTCTTGCCTTACAAAAATTATTTTTAAATCTATAAAGTTGTAATGAATATGGTCAAACGATACTGTAAAATTAATTATTTCGAGTTCTATGATATTTATGTTTTGTTTTGTATGAATTTAAAAAAATAAGTTAAAATAACATTTTGATATTTTTTCATATACTATGCAGCTCCTGACTGCTGCCGTCTTACAATAATTTTACAAATCACTGAGAGTTTGGCTAAGATATCAAGTCAACTTGGCTTCTAGCACAAGTTGGATACCAACATTAAATAAGGCTAAAATGAATAAACTACTAATAAAGTATTCAACGGTAATGGATGCTGGTTTGTTGACATTGACCACACCTTTAATGATTTTCCACATTTGTAAAGTAGGTTTAGTGCCTAATTATTCTGACGTTTTACACGTCACAGAGTCGAAATCGGTGTTCAGGAAATGTATATGACAAAACCTTTGTCGTATAGAGATGTGAACAACATACAGGCTATTTCACATCATCGTACGTCTTATGAACCTTTTCCCATAGCCCGTCAAACTTCCATGTTAATAGATTTACTTTATAATCACCATGGTACAGTTTTTTATCTGGCATTCCATTTTGCCTGCAAGAAGTGCAAAGAAAGGGTCACCAGCTAGTTTGAAATAAACATGCAAAACCTGGTTAATATATAAATAACTAATACACTTAAATTACCCTTTCTTGGTTTTAATAATCGAAATAACAAACATTTCAGGGTGAACAGTAGTAGACAAAGAATAAACTAATAACAACTGTGAAATTGTGTAAGGTAGGTTTTTTGAGTGATGCACCAAAACACCTATTCTAAACGTTTAGATCAGTATATTTAGTATATTTATATCATTGATAAAATACCAATTGTGCGACGTAATGCCTAATGGCATTGAACAAATTCTTTACATTCAAACTAGAAACCGGAATTACTAAATAACAATAGGCTGATTCAAACCGGACGATTTATCATGGCTCACCAGTGAATATTTAGTTGGTTAGATATCATAGCTTTGGGTTACTTTTAATAAACCTTATATTTCAAACTTCTAAACAAGCATTTACAAAATTTAAAAACGTTTAAGCAAGTGAATTTCACTATCCGGTGAAACAGTAACTCGACTTTGGCGTTATATTAATGATTTATCATATTAAATATGCAAATGTTATTGTTTGTAGCTGCAAAACGAAATCACCTTTGTGGGAAATTCTCGTTACAAAGAAGTACAAATTCCATTTTTAACTCAGGTCCTCAGTTTAATTATGCTCTCGTGGTCTGGGGAGGGCCTAGATGCGGTGTTATATTCATGTAAATTTCTCCTGAGGGTTGATTTACATTTAAAACGAGAACCCTGTCTTCCGAAAGTACACGGAACACTGGGACCATCTTTATTTATTTTCCCGTGTGTTTCTTGCGGTTGAGAAAGGAAATTAAAATAGTTAGAAATCATGAACAATCATAGGTCATGAGATATAATAACTAAATAATAGCAACAACAAGATGATAAGATAATAACAATAGTCAGTGTCTATTGCCGGCCAGCAAAACGTTCAAATGTGCATTTGTGTATGTGTTGTACTTTAATGTTTAATTTTAATTCTATGCTAAATTGTATTCTACAATGGAATAAGAAAGACATTTTTGTGAACCTTGACGATGGAACAACAGTTGCGAAACATGTAGGAATAATCTACTGGAATTGAACTGTTGGCTGAAGGTATGCAAACCTACATTCCGATGTACATATAACAGTTCTGGAGGCATTCCACAATGAATAGAATAACTCATGCAAATATTATTCTTTTGTTTGCAACAAAACTGTTGAGATATTCAATTGTTTTACCAATGTTGATTTTTTAACTTTACTAATCCACTATTAAAAGTTTACTCAAATGTATGAGATAACGATTAAAAATCCGAAACAAAATTCCGCGGTTATGTTGACAGGGATATACAATTTTAAACTAGCATAGTTACTGTAAAACGCACCATTAAGCAATTATACGAAGGTAGATGAAGCTTCATCTTAGTTCCCAAGCTTGGAAATCTTACTTTAATTTTCCTTAATGTTTTATATTCCAGTTTCCTTTTATTAAATTTAAAAGCCAAATTTTAACGTAAATTGAGTCTGTAAGGGTAGGGGGTAGAGGGATTCAAGGCAACAAGAACTTTCAAATAAGATAAATGGTAAGTGAACAATGTTGTCTATCTCAAAACCTTTTCCCCGATCATAGCAATCTATTAGATACAATGATATCCAAAAGTGACATAAGGATATAAAACCGACACGAGGAGCAATTATTAAACTGATTTATTATATATATATATATGTATATAGTATTTGATCCAACAAATTAAAATGGTTTACTATTAAAATTCAAGCTAATTAATTCGTAATTCTTTAATTGTTCAAAGTTAATAAGTTATAATCAGGTTATATTCATAATAATGTATTACACAATTTGTTTATATAATTCATCGAACTATTTTATTTATATTTTCCAAGAAATATTATGAAAGCCTATTTCTAAATACCCCTCCCCTACAGATCTCTTTTAAATGAAAATTAAATTACGTGATAGAAATATAATTTGTTTATAGCTTTGCACTTATTTTAAACAAAAGAATAAATTGTGTCAAAAATAAAATTTAGCAGATTCACTATGTCAATAAAATGACTGCAGAAACACAATTACGAAATTTTTTACTGATTTTTAAGGATTTCAGTTTTGTAGATAAATACATGATTTAATTTAAAAGAAGATAATATAAGTAATATTTTTAAGGTCGTGTGGTTTGCATGTTAGGGTGGCGTGTGGCTTCGCATCAAGCCTCCGTACAGTTCAGCCAGTTCCCGGAACTAGTCCCCCTACTCTACTCTTGGTACGATAAATCTTCCTATAGACAACAGTCAATTTCTCTCCACGTGACAACCCTTACGTTTTGTAGAAAAATTGGTGACGTTGAGCAGTTTTTTTTCCATTGTGCATTGGTAACACTTTTATTGAAGTAATAGGTGTCGTACCTTACCCGTCATCAATCATGTAATTACTAGTAGATGACTAGTTTCTGGCTGTCCAATTTTCAAATATACAAATCTAATTTAATTGAAGAACATGTAGTCGTTGTCAGAATTTATAAAAATACACATGCCACATACACACACGGACGGGGTCACTAACACAAAACAAAGAATCAGTTAATACGCTTAACGTGACCTAACACGCAGAGTGATAAGCGTTTTATCAATTCTGACAAAGACTACGTGATCCTTAGTTAAATTCGGCATATTGATTTTTAAATGGGACAGCAGTTCTTCTACTAGTGACTACCAGACTGACGACACGACGGACAGGATACTAACCTATTACTTCAAGTCAGGTTTTTAATCCAGGAGAAAAATTATAAATAAATTTGTATTATAGTTTTATTAATTTCCTAATGACTTATATATGTATAACAATTTGTTAACATGTTTGATAAAAATTAGTTTTAATCTCTAGAATTGTTACGTGGAAGCAATCAATAGAATGAGTAATGTAAATATAATTGAATTTATTTCCTCTTTTAGTACATATCTTTCTCCTTTTTCTATTACGTAAATGAGGATAGCAATGTTAAATGTTTGATTTATTGGATTAGAAGACTCCGACAGCCAGCACTTGACTATTTTCGTAAGCAATATAATTGCCTAATATTATTAAGCGAAGGCTTAACTGGTGATGTAGTTTTGTGTTGAAGGATTTATTGTTGAATAGTTGCTTGGTGCATCCTTGTCCTCATAAACTAAAACACAGGTTTATTAACACGCGGCGTTAACTCTATATCCTCATGGTTTTAAAACCATCCTCACTCTCCTCATTCAATAGATCGAATGTTGTGCAGTTGTACATAATTTAAATGATCTTTGAAATCAAACTTAAAATGTTTTCGTCGACTTCCAGACTTTTTCAGGATTGAAAATCAAATGTATAAAAAGTAAAAACTGTAAATATTAAGTTTGTTATGTCTTAGATTTCCATTCTACTCTAAATTTCCTTTCCTTAAAAATTATCGTCGACTCAGAGTCTGTGGATAAAAAACGCCAGTTTCTTTCAACATAGGATTGCTCTTGAAAGCGTTCAAGATAGGATATCGAACGCAGCGCAAGTAATTATAGAAAGGTTGTATTTTATTTAATCCACCGTCCACAATGCACATTCAGACAATGAAGCTATTCCCTGTAATTAGCAATGTCACCGGTAAAAGAGCACCTATTCCGTGGGGAGTGGAGGCTATTTGATTATGTGCGTTGGTTCCCCGGAGCCGAGCCGGCTAATTAGTAGAGATGTAACCGTATTACTGGGCCCATTATGTGTCATTAGCTGTGATATCATATCCGTATCATCATCAGGAGGTGGCTTGATACCCGTAGTATATGCAAAGCCTCTAAATATTCAGAGTAAAATATTATTTGTTATGATTAGATATCAAAGTGTTTTCTTTACAATTATAATTAAAAAATAAACTTTAACATGTTAAGATGTATTTCCAGAGAAAAATTCCAATGTCAGTGGTTATATTTATGTTTATTTTCAGAAAAACTATTTGTATAGGTCATATTAGTTTGATATTTAAAATTTGAAAATAAAATCTCTCTAGGCTTTCTTTACAGGTCTTTATATGCTATTCAGACCTAGATTTACAGTTCTATAAGGTCAGTGTGTACATATAAACAAAATTATGTTAATTACATTTTGTACATGACATTCGGTGAGATGAAGGACATTCGTAATTACATAATTGTTTTCTGTTATTTTTTCAAACATTAATTAAAATCTCGAGTGGCATTTTATGTGGGGAAGCACCTTTATGGATTCCCGGTTATTTCTGTTGTTCTACCGAACAGAGTAATTAAAAGTACTAACAGAGGAAACGATACATTGATTGAAGAAAATCACAACAAAAAATGTTGATTTAAGCGAAGCGGGTTCATTTTTCATGAAAAAATGTGTTGAAAGTAAAACGAGCACGCTGACGTGAGGGAGGAGAATTTCCGGGTAAAACCTTAAATATATCCTTAAATAAAGGGTTTAAACAAACCCTGGTGAATTCTTTTTTAAATAAAAAAGGATTTTTGAATTTTCTATGGAAGATACTATTACTATTCTATTATACTATTTCTATTACTATTCGCATAAATATTCATCGTCGATTTTAAGTAATCTTTTAAATATGGGTGTTTCTCACTCATGGTGTTTGTATTTAGTAATTAGAATATATCATTTATATTATAATTATAATATTATAATTATAATTACATTATATTATAATGTAATAGAATATTACATTTGATTTTTTATTTGTGTCAGTATGGTATATTTTTTCTGGTTCTATTTAAATTCACTTTCAAGATAACAATTGTACATTAAGGGTAGGAGGAAGTCTCCTCAGGATCAAAAGTTAGTATGGGGTATTAGGGGGGTGATAAAACTACATCAAGATATAAAAACAGTTTTTTTTCCAATTTAAAATCCCCATAAAGCAACATACTGTGTTTAGTCAACTAACGTTTTCTTTAATAACTCGGTAAATACGTGAGCTAAAATAATGGGGGTGGGTTTAACAAAATTCAGCTTTTTACATGCAATAATACAATATACATTAACTTTAAATAAGGACTTTTTATGACCCATTTGGGCCTAAAACTCAAAATAAACAACATAGATTCCCCAAAAATGGGGTTAGAATTGTCCGATTGTTTTGCCCAAGGAACTTGTCCAACTATTTACATAAGGGAAGGTTCCTACCAAATTTCAAGAAAATTGGGCAAAAATTGCGAGCGCTAGAGTGCGAACACACACACACACACACACACACACGTTTTATATATACAGGTGTCCTGTAAGTACAAAAACTTTGAGAATAGGTTATATGGGTCAAAATAAAAAGAAAATCAAGACTAATTTTTTTCTAAAAACGCCTTGTTACCGATATATCAGCCATTTTGTTTTTTTTTCAATAAAAATTTATATCTCAAAAACCATTAAATATTACTTTATGAAACTTGGTATAGTGTTTAAGGTAGAAATGAAATAATTGCAAAAATTTTGTTAAAAAATATTTTTCCGTTTCAAAATGGCGGCCATTTTAATTTTTCAAACTAAAATTACTAAAAAACAGCTGATTTTATGGAAAAAAGACAAGAACACTTTGTTTGTATTTTTAATTCTCTATCAAACAACACCAAGTTCAAAAGGATCGGGCAACAAATAGCTGATAAATAACTATTTTTAGTTGTACAGGCTAGGCGCACCTTGACAAATTCTCCTCATTGTCTGCGACAATCAGCTGATTAACCTGCACACATGGCTCCATTGTTGGTAACATTATGTTTTGCTATTTTTTCACACAAAATTTTATTATAATTATCAACTAAGAAACAACTAAGGGTGGCTAATTTCTAAATAGATAAAATGGCAATTTTAGTTGTACGGGCCATTCTAAACTGCTACTACGTACTTTTTTCATTGCTGTTGTTTAAGGTTGTTGTTTCATCATTACCTGTTGTAATGTTGTGCATGGTTATTACTGCATAAATAAAACTTTATAATAAGTATGAATAACATAGTTTTTTTAATTTACTTTAATCGAATGAATTATTAATTATTTAAAAACTAAGATGAATCACACAATTTATACAAATGTGGAAATGAGATTATAGTTTTCCCGTAAATTATATAGTAATTGGCTTATAACCTGCATTACAACTAACAATGGTTTTACTTTTAAGTGCCTAAATCTAAATAAAATTAATACATAAACATCAACAAATTATAAAACTTACAATCTCTAAAGCTAAAATAATGCCTAAGCTAAAGACAACTATCCTAAATTTACAATCATCAAGTTCGGACACATAAAACTTACATCCCTAGCATGTGCTCAAAGTGTCCACCATTCATGTCTATACATCTATCAAGCCGATTTCTCATAGAAACCCTCTCCCGTTCAAACACCCCTGGTATTTGCCTGATCGCATTACACCCATTTACTATTCTTTCCCTTAATTCTTCAACATTTTCAACAGGGGTTTGGTATACCAATGATTTCAGATAACCCCAAAGAAAAAAGTCGAGTGGGTTAAGGTCTGGGGACCTGGCAGGCCATGCAACAGGACCCCCGCGAGCAATCCATCTATTTCTAAAAGTCACATTTAAATGACGCCTTACATCTAAAGTAGAATGTGGTGGTGCACCATCCTGCATAAACCACATGGTAGCTCTCTCAAGGAGTGTCATACCTTCAAGTAGTTAGGGCAACATGTTTCTCAGAAAGTCCAAATACGATGCTCCGTTCAGTCTTTTTGGCAAAAACACAGGTCCTAACAAAACATCCCCAATAATACCTAACCAAACATTGACAGAAAACCGTACTTGATGTTTCCTTTGGGAAATTTCATGAGGATTCACATAATCCCACAGGTGATTATTGTGGTAATTAAAAATTCCTTCTCTTGAAAAACCAGCCTCATCCGTGAATAAAATCATAGAAAGGAAAAAAGGGATCAGAGCTATTTTTATTAAAAACCAGTGGCAAAGTTCGATCCTTGGTCTGAAGTCCCTTGAAGACCCGTTACGAAATAATTGCAAACAAATTTTGTTAAAAAATATTTTTCCGTTTCAAAATGGCGGCCATTTTAATTTTTCAAACAAAAATTACTAAAAAACGGCTGATTTTATGGAAAAAAGACAAGAGCACTTTTATGAATAGCAAAACATAATGTTACCAACAATGAGCCATGTGTGCAGGTTAATCAGCTGATTGTCGCAGACAATGAGGAGAAGCTGTCAGGGTGCGCCTGGCCTGTACAACTAAAAATAACGATTGTCTTTTTTTTATCTTGTCTTTTTTCCATAAAATCAGCCGTTTTTTAGTAATTTTTGTTTGAAAAATTAAAATGGCCGCCATTTTGAAACGGAAAAATATTTTTTAACAAAATTTTTTTGCAATTATTTTATTTCTACCTTAAACACTATACCAAGTTTCATAAAGTAATATTTAATGGTTTTTGAGATATAAATTTTTATTTAAAAAATACAAAATGGCGGATACATCGGTAACAAGGCGTTTTTAGAAAAAAAATTAGTCTTGATTTTCTTTTTATTTTGACCCATATAACCTATTCTCAATGTTTTTGTACTTACTTACGGGACACCCTGTATATATATATATATATAAAACGTTGTTAGCGATCACTCAAAACGTGTTTAGGGGGTCGCGTTAGGAACTTCTATCGAGGTCTCGGGCTTAAGTTTCACCGTGCGGGTCATGCTAATAGTTCACTTTTCCATAGGAAATTCATTAATCGATGGATCGATGGACAAACTCCCGACGGACCACTTCATTTGTCGGTGCATTTTATTACAGAAACAAAATCACCGATTCTATACCAAGTTTATTCACAAAATCAAAAAGCAACTTTCTGTGGGCCAAAAAGATTATATTTAGAAACACAAAAACGAATTACTTATTAAAATATGAATGCATTGAAAGTAGTGTACTCCCCTGCATGGATCGTTATCCCGAGTTCAAAATGGGATCCCGCATTAATCATTGGTTGTAGCCAATTTTAACCGAGCTGTTGAGGCGGGCCTACAATGCAGTAGACCAAGAACAGAGTTGTTAGGCTAGGTTCGGGAACTTACTGTATTGTAACTAGGTTCCATGCAAAGCCTACACGCCATCCTATCATGCAACCCACACAATCTTTGGAATATAAAATATTACCCTCTATCCCAGTCAAGTTGTGTTTCTTATAGACAAAACTAAACCCTTGTCAAAACCGACCTTTTCTTTGGTATGTGTGTATAAACTTTAATGGTTTGTTTTTAAATGCTTTTGTTGATTTGTTTAAGGTCAGTTACATTTCTTGCTTCTATTTTCCTTGTTGTTCTACAGTTAGACTAATAGATGCTACATTGTAGATGACTTTCCGTAACCACATTTTCTTATTTATACTGGCTAATGCATGTAATCCATCATTTTTGTAAGGAGGATAGTGTATTCCTAACATTATGTTCCGTTTATTCAGACAAACACACAAACAACAAATGAACCACCAAGTGAACTAACAAATTCTGAACCACCGAAGCTGAAATATTTCTTGAAGGTCGGTTTTATGTATGGGCTACGGATCACACAGGGCTTAGCCTCACGTGTCTTCAAAGTTCGAATATTATTCTTATGGATATTGGTTTCCATGGTAACATATGTAACATTGTCAAAACATCTATGGGTTTTCGTGGCCGCCATATCCCCGTGTAAAGAGCGGGGCACTAGATAGTAATATTATAAAAAGAAGAAGTAGGTCTCTGTCACCATGTGTGTGTGTGTGTGTGTGTGTGTGTGTGTGTGTGTGTGTGTGTGTGTGTGTGTGTGTGTGTGTGTGTGTGTGTGTGAAGTGAACACACACAAAAACTGAACCGATTAAGTTGAGATTATGTTGTATGCATATGGGCTCCGGATAGGGATACTTGCGTTTAAAATGGACTTTAGGGCTCCGACCAACGGGTCTTTAGAGAGTCAATGTTATTCTTGGTTATATTCATTAGTTTATTGTTACCATAGATACATTTTGAAAACATCTGGGTATTTTAAACTGCGTTAATCCTCCTGTCCCGGGACACCAGCTAGTCAAACCACAGAATCGCAATAAGTAATAAAGTTTTACAAGTAATTATGGTTTTACCTACTGTGAGTCGTATGTAGGACTATAATAAACAATATATTATATTACGTGATAGTTAAATAAATTGTATATACAAATGATTTTGTTATCAAACAAATTAAAGAAGGATTACAATAGATAATGTAGAAGATAGTGTAATTGGACCAAACCCTTTGTAATAATTAAGAACTATACCGCCAAGTTTCTTTCTATCGTATCTTAAGTCTGATTAAGTTAAATTATAAGATTAGTATATTATAATTCTAAAATGTATGTACTCTTCATAAAACCCAACTACATCCATGGGAGTTGGGCTACTATGCAAATAAATCCATAATGTGATAGTATTATAACTTGACAGTCTCTAACTGTCGGATTGGTGTCCTGATACAGCCAGATTGGACAGTTTATAGAAAACTAATAATATTTTTCTAATTTTTTGTTCTGGTTCCAAAGGCGACTCGGATCATTATTATTTTCATTAATAAAAGCTTTATCTTCTTGTATATGTGCTAAAAGGTTATATGGATCAAAATACCCCCGTCACAGCAAACCTGCGTACTCAGGAAATTTCCAATGCATAATATATGTCTTAATACCACATAAAGCCGCATACCAAGTTTCATTAAAATATATTCACAAATAAGCGATATGTACAATTTTAATTATTCTCCATTAGAGTAACATTGGGGATGAGTACGTAAGTTTGCTGAAACAAGGAGCACAAACAATTGGTGTCTATGCAAATATAAATTTAATTAAACTAGGTTAAGCCACATACCAAGTTTCATCAATATTCATTCATAAATAAGCGATATATAACATTTGAATTATTCCCCATAAGAATAACATGGGGACCGAGTACCTAGGTTTGCTGCTACGGGAACCATAGGTGCAAACAACAAGATGAAGCCATGTACCATGTTTCGTCAATCTGTGTTCATAAATAAGCAAGATATAAAATATTTCTTTTTCTCCATAAGAATAACATTAGATAACGTACTCTGTTTAGCACTTTCAATATCTCAGTAACCAATTGACATAGAGCTATGATCAAAGTACCAACTTTTTTAAGCTGAATTCAATGGTGAAAACTAAAATTTGATTAAAATAAAAATTACATGTGAAAACCCAAAAAAAAACATTTTTGGGGTACAAAACCCACCGGATGGTGCGATTCGTCTGGTTTTCGAACTCGTTCAAATAAATGGTACGTTACACATTTGTTCCAAATTTCATTAATATCAGACCTTTTTTACAAGAGTTATTGTGCTTACAGACACGCACATACACACACACACACACACACACACACACACACACAATTAACTTTTCATTTGAGGTCCCCAGATATCAAAAACACCATTCGTTCAAATTTGTATATATAGTAAGCTTATATATGTATATATATATATATAAGCTTAAGTCTTACCATGCCACCTACGGTAATAGCCTCTTCCCTAACGGGTAAATTCGCTAAAAGTCTAGGGGAATGAACTTTTCTTGGAGAAAAACGCTCCTTTGGTGTAATCACATCGGCTACTGGCTTCTCTATCGTGTGCACAGCCTGTTGATTTGTTGGCCTACTTACCACATCTCCAAAACATGCCTGTATCATATAGTATAGCCAACATATTATGTACGCACTAATACAAGTTAAACGGAAAAATGTGTTTAAATATATATACAAAATCTCCCATGGTTAGGCAACATGTATATAAATAAGTAAATTTTTCAAACATTTTATTAAATATATTACAATAAACAAAATAAGCTTCCATTAAGAGTTTAAAAATATGAATTTATGAAAGTATACTAATTGGCGGAATAAATTATTTCCTGCGTTTGTAACTGCGAAATACTAGTAGATATTTAAACTAATATTTTACACCGTTATATCGGAGTTTTTATAACAATTTGTCTTCCTTACATAAATCTGTGAAGAAAACATGATCTTCATGATTAAACATAAAATCTCCAACAACAATATACCCATGTTTGTGAAAAAGAGAAGCGAGTTAAGGGGGGGGGGGGACTGAAGGGTGGAGGAAAAATAATAAAACATCCCAGATTGCTGCTCACATTTGAACAAGGGATGGAGCGCCGCTTTCACGCCATATTAAGCCTTTAGTTCCGTAAAATATTGTGAGAGACGCTTCCTATCGTGAGCTGTAATTAGTTTTATAGTGTCTTACTTTGTAGTTATTTTTCGATAATGCACTAGGCGTTTTTTGATCAGAAAAGAAGCTAGATGATTATATGTTGTTATACGTTAAAGTAATGAGGCTGGTATCACTTTATCTAATGACTGGGAGGTGTGCGTTGTTGGCGTAGTGAACTCCAGAACGTCGGCAGTAGCCTACTCCGCGTTGTAGGTTCTTGACTAATACTAGTACAGGTAGTGAGATGGATCGCCAAGGGGCAAGGGCCTTGTTGTATACGTTCCAAGTTCACCTCTTAGAACCATAAAGGCAAGTTAGGGTTTACAGTTTAATGACAACCTCTTTAAAAATTAATTATTTTTACTAACTGATTTTTATCTTAACTGAACTACACAGTTGACAAAGTATAACAGAGTTTTTCCGTTTCTAGCTTTAAATTAAATTGTCTTGGGGCAGCAATACATTTCTAGTTTATATTTTTTTTGTAAAAGTAACTTTCCCTTTTTCTTTAGTCAGTACGGAGAATTGTTTATTTTGTGCAGAGCGTGACTTCTATACACAAACACACGGTGCGCGACCCAAGTAAAACACACAGTCATTTTACCTCCTTGGGACATTTATTTTGCGGACAGGGAATGATTACGTAGCAACATCAAAACAGTCTGTGTTTGTATATCGTGTGTGTCGCCTACCTGTAACACGTGAAGGTCAAAAAAGACAATTTACCTTTGCTCTGACAGTTACAAGTGACAAGAATGTTATCTACAATATGACTTTGCATTTTCGCCCAATTTTGGTTTCACATTCTTAATAATAGATGTATAAGGTTTTCACTTTAAGACAACTTTACTGCCGAAATAATTTATTTTTATTTTTATTCTCTTTGTTTGATTTTACCACAGTTTGGTTAATTGAAATGTTACAACAAAATTAATTTTTAATAATGTTAAAAAGCTTAAATCGGATTAAAGGTTACAAACCAATTTATTTAATCGACAATTTGTGAAACGTCATGATTAAAAATATTTAACTATTCATTATTAAATTTTGAAAATGATATTTTTATATACGAGGAATTTTAATGGCGTATCATATGATCCATGAGTTGTAATAAACATGATAAATGTAGTACATGTATGCATAACAAATCCGTTCTTGAGCTGATGGGTCATTAATGGAAATTACCATATCTCAGGTCATGTAGTCAGTTGCAGCCACCACTTGTGGTATTGATCAGGATGCCAATTCAGCAGATAATAAATTAACATAATAAACGTTTCAGTGAAAGGATACGGCAAACAAAATTTTTTAACTTAAAACATATAGTTTTGATTTTCATTCAAAATGCACCTCTACTCTGCTAAGTATTTCGAATCATAATTTAGCGAGCGATAATTGATATTTTACCTTGAGATTTTTGTTTAAAACAATTCCAAAGAAGGAGATGAAATAAATTCTATTCAGACGAAACCTTGATAAGTTAAACTACTTATATTCACATTGTAAAATAAGGATAGGTCACGAAACCATTTATTTATACAGAACCAAAAATGAAATGAAAACCACTTTTCATCATAGAAAAGGGAGAGAAGGTTAATATGAAATTTTATGTCAGGAGGTTCTTTCGACCTCGAAGATTAAACTAGACTGCGTTCCTCTTCAGTCAAGCTTTGAGGAAAAGAAAGACAATGCAACGACAGATTCTGTGGTTCAAATTCGTCATCAAAGAACTTCGTTTTTAATCTCTACCTCAAGAGTAACTTTTAGAATGGACGCTAATGTCTAAAGGTATACAATATTACATTTATGTTTAAAACCATTTTTTTTTTTTTTGAATTTGTAGTCCAATAATTTGTATGTTTTTAATTTATTGGGATTGTATGTTGAATAGACCTAGCAATTTTTCGAAGATTGTTCAACATTTTCGTAACGCTTATTTTCTGTTATTATAGTAGTAATTTTGAAATTGGTTACACATTTTGGTCATTGATTTATTTTATTATTTGCATTACTCTCATTACGAGAGTTGAGCCTCTGTTTCGCACAGCGATCTTGTAGTCATAAAACTCAAGATTTATATTTACATACTTTTTACTTTCTGGTTGCTTCGAATTAGAAACTGGCTTCGAATGTATTTTTATAAGAGACGGTATTGCGTAGAATCGTAGAATGGAACACAAAATGTAGTGTTGTGGGCAACTATTAAGGTTATAATAAGCCGTACGTAATGTTCTATGTATTTGTTTGTAATTGAGTGGTGTATTTGAATATTTCCCAAAGGGTTTAAAATGAGTTTTTTTAGTTCCGTGTCTCTGTTAATTAATTACCATGATTACATAATGACTAGTAGGCCTCTGGGTAAGGATTTAGTCAACCGATACCAGTGGTAGAGATTACTTTTTTAAGTATAATTCCAAAAATGAAGTATCATATGTTTATCCAACAATAGCTATTGTATTTCGAAGGTTACTTTACCTGGTGTAGGTGGTTGAATTTTCCATTTATTTCAAAGGTAAATAATTTACAACAAAAATACATGGTAGAATTAACTGAATATTTTGATGAAGCAACTAAGAGACAGTCACTGTTGTACATGCTGCTTTTGGTTTTGGTTTTGATTGACATCAATATAGCTCACATTTTTCATCAAATAAGGTTGGTCATTGTTAATCCTGTTTTTATCTAGAGTGGTTCCGGAGAAAGGTTTACAAACCCTGCCGGTAGTAAATGCAAACGTTGTCTATTCTTACGGGGAATTGATCAGTTCTGAGAATCGAAGTCGTTAAGCGTATATTAAAACTAATTCGCATAAATAAAAATCATTTGAACTTATTTTAAGCTTATAAAGTAGTGTTCAATATATTGTTAGGACAAAGTATATTCATACAGTATAATGTGTTTTAAAAATATATTTTTGTGTACATTTCTCTACTATCTGTTATCAGAGAATAACGATTTAAAAACCAAATTTTTAGGTATACTCTACTTCCCAGTTCACTAAGGATGTTTTGTGAACTGGGAAGTAGAATATATTTTTTTTTTCATTTAAAAGGGATTGAAAACCTAACAAATTGGTTTAATAAATCGTTATTCTTATAAATCGTTATGATCATTTATGTTTTTATTTCATGGCCGATTTTAACGAATGAGGTATAAAATTATAGTTATTCCCTAGATGTTTAGACATCAATTTAGTTTTCTCTTGGACACCAGGGTTCCACCCCAGTGGCCCTCGAGGGTCTCATGTTATTCTTATGAAAGAAAATTTGTATTAGGTTTGTGTCACATGTGTTTCATTTTAATTGAATAAACAGCTGTTTTTCACTGTGATGTTTAACTTATAACTTTGTACTGAATTGCAGTTATGCCTTCAAGAACCCCATTACGACAACATGATACCGACTAGTTTAAGTAAACTTACAAACTATTCGTATTAAAATTAAAAACATCTTTGTTTTGGGGTAATAATTCACAAAATATTTGAAACTTTTAAGTGATTTACATGACTTTTTACTAATGACCAGGAAATCAAGTTGAACCCACTTTTATTATTGGGAAACATTTGTGTGCATTCCTATAAAAAAAGGAGGGAAATTCCAATTCAGCGGCGATTGATGAATTCACTCGAAGAAGAAGACATTTATTTATTTCAAAACCAGAGGTAATTTGTTTTAGAGTACACAAGCTCCTTTAAAGCTGTCAAACCCCTCATCTTGCTTAGACGACCCAGGAACCGAAACACAAGAGCCGAAGTCCGAGATGCCAACCGTTAGGCTATCGAGAATTACCTACTTTATTTAAATTACATGTCATCAGGTATCATTTCTACTTGCAGTTTATTTAACTCCATCTAAGATTTTTCAGTGTAATTTTGTTAGTAATGTTGTAAGAGGAAAACGGTCGAAACCTCTCAAACTCATATGGAGGCCCCGGGAATCGAAGCCGGGACCTTTTTCTCCGAAACCCAAGAGAAAAAGGGTAAGCGAGGCGCCTTACACATTTATAATATTTTGCAAAACACCCCATTACCACGCATATTCAGTGTATTTCGCCTTATTAGAATAGTTGGCCATGGCAGCATTGCTAGTGATACAATATTGTTAACACAGGCACGCCTTCTAATTAACCCGCCTCTCGGAATGTAACACACACAATCAAATCGGATTGTTCTCCCCTGTGACAAAGTTGCTCCTTTATAGCATTGCTGCTCGGAATAGTAACGCAGGAACATGAAGGTTCTTCTTTAAAGTTTTTAAATACATGATTTGTAAAAATAACAAAAATACCTCTAGATATATACAGGGTGGTTATAAATTATTGGACACATTTCAAGATAAAATAAATGAATAATAAATCAACGTAAAAACATGGGAACTTTTTTATTAAATAGAAAATTTGAAACAGTATTTACTATAACAATTGGAAAAAGTTACTGTTACCCATTCTTCCTACAAGTAAACTAGGATCCTTTCCACGTGCTCTCCGTGGTTTGCACACAAAGTTTGCTGTCTGAATTCAACCTCTTGCTACTTACAATTCTCTTACTTGATCAACAATAGCCTCAGAAACTGGAGGTCTACCAGTACCTTTTATATTTTGGACACTTCCCGTATGTTCAAATTGCCTATACCAACGTGTTATAGAATTGTTACTCGGTGGATTGTGGTCATACTATAAACGAAACCTTCTTCGAACAGTTATTAAAGATCTGCTTTCGTGAAACCAAAAACAGGCTTTTTCTTGCACACTAGCCATTTTGATACTGAGGTTAGTTTACTGTTTATTCAACTAAAATAACAGATGGTGAAGATTCATTGTTGACCAGCTGACTATGCCACAGCACGAGTCGTTAAAAAGAAAACATACCTTACACTCACAGTTCAGCTGAGATTTTACGGAGTTTTTATAACCATTAATTATATTTAGCTACTGAAATTTTCATAATTATTATTTTTCAGTTGATAGGTAAAACTGTTTTAAATTTTCTATTTAATACAACAATTCCCATATTTTTACGTTGCTTGATTATTTACTTATTTAATCTTAAAATATGTTCAATTATTTATAACCACCCTGTATATCTTCACACACAGAAAGACACTGCCTTCATTTGTATAATAATATATATGTGTGTGTGTGTGTGTGTGTGTGTGTGTGTGTGAAGATATATATATCTAGAGGTGTTTTTGTTACTTTTACAAAACATGTATTTAAAAACTTTAAAAAAGAACCCTCATGTTCCTGCGTTACTATTTCGAGCAGCAATGCTGTATAGGAGCAACTTTGTCACAGGGGAGAACAATATATTATTATACAAATGAATGCAGTTTATTTCTGTGTGTCTCTCTGTTCTCATGTTTGTCCACAAATCACTCTAAAAACCTTGAACCGATTGACCTGCAATTTATCTAATGTATCTAGGTCACACTTAAGCTTATTAAAATATTAGAAATCTCTTATAGCCCTGAAGTCTACTAGTATTATTTTAAAGGGCATTTTACATTTTTAATTATCACTAATGTAAAAATATCCCGTACTTCACTACAAGAAATGTATCTGTGCAAAATCTATCTGAAGAGTTCGCGAAATGGTTTCGCTTTAATTTTCAAAATACGTCAATATAGGGGCTTTTGACCCCAATAATTGATTAGCAAAATACTTGATCTCAGGAAAAATCAAATAATGCAGAGAAAATTATTTGAAAACTAAATGGACAAAGTAACTCAAGTAGTAAAATGTTATACGTGATTTCCCTTCTAACGAAGCTTCAGAAACTTTACATTTACTATTTGTAAAACTTACCAAACATTTTCCTTTTTTATGACAGCTAAATAGATATTAACAGATATATTAAATAGATATATTTAAATAGATATAAACCGATGTAAGATCGGACAAAAGCCGTTAAGGTCTTAATACACCAAATAATCTGGAAGATGAGTGTAAACAGAAATGTGTTACAGCATCCAATTAGCCATAGCTTATCTAAAAGAGAAGTGAATTTAGAAGGAAGGGTGTGATAAAGGAAAAGAGAAAGGGGGAGTGTAATAATCATTTCGGATTGCTACAAACATTTGAACAGAGGGCGGGGTTCTTACGTCACATCAGCCTTTAGTTTTCCTCCAAACGTTGCATAGGCTTCAAACGCCTAGCCCTAATGAGTTCTGAAACGCTCATTTACATGCAATATTACGACCGAAATTAAAATGTTTTAATAGATCATAGCTAATTTTATATTATGAGTTTATTTCTCTACTTCCAACACTACAGAACGTTTAATTTGTTCTTCTCTCTAATGCGAGCCTGTTATGATTCGTTCCTTTAAAACCCTCATAATACAGAAAACACGTTTCTCTAAACAACACTTCTAGCCCTAATGTTAAATCATGTAATCGTTAATGAACTATGTATATTGAGTTGTTAGAGGATAATGTGTTTCGAGGACAACAGAGTCTGGTTTTTCTTAGTTAAAACATAAAATTAAATATAAAATAAAAATGAATTCCAGAAAAACAAACAGTAAGATGGAAATGAAAGTGTAAGCAGTCTTTACACTGAAGTTTGTTTATTTGTTCTCAGCTTAGAAGCTTAAAAATGGGAATACGCGGGGAGTCTGTGGTTTGAAACACTTTCTCTTACAGACGTGAAACGTTTTCACTATTCCCATTTACCACACAAATGAACTCTTTCGATGCTTATTAAATTAATCCGTTAATTCAATATGCCAAGGAGATTTTTGTTTAAAGAACTACTACGCGTTTTGTCTTGACATCGAAGTTATAAACATTCTTATTCTAAAGGCTCGGGAACAATTACAGTTGATATTTCAACTATAAAACTGGCAAGGGGAATCGTGCACTTAATTACACATTTACCGTAAAGGATTCTGCAACTGAGCCCAAACCTTGTTCCAGTAGTATTTCTGTTTTAAATAAATAACCTTCGTATATACGTTGAAACCGGAAGAACTATTTATATTTATAGAATAGCTGTTGTCCTCGCAATAAAATGCACAAATCAGCTGGGAATATATATCCAGGCTTTTCCTTGATAAAAATTAGTTTTTCAACTGTCTAAACAAAAGAGACTAAATATACATAATTTAAAGGTTAAATATTTTAAGATTAAATTAAAAACAAATTAGGCTGTATTGTGGCTTACCAGTCATAAGTGGCTTGTTCATAAATTCCACTGGAAAAAGTATTAGTAACGCGAGATTTTCTCGTAATCTGTGGATCGTTAGATCGACCTCGAGCAAAATCTGAAAATGTAATGGTGGTTCGATATTGGACCCCGCTGTCATTTGTCATTGGTATATTAATTATGTTGTCGACCAAAGATCCAACGTTAAATAGTAGCAAAACAATGTCATTAAAGTTAGACAGAGGCTACGTACACGTCCGACGTGAGCCGCTACTGTTCACGTCCGTTCCAAATGATGCACCGTACGTTACTTTTCCTGTGATTTTTAAAACAGTTTGAGAGCCAGTGACACATAACGAAAACCTCCTAACCTAACTTAACCTAACCTAATCTAACCTAACCTAACCTAACATAAGCGGTAGCGGCTTACATCGGACCTATACGTAGTCACTTCGTTAAAGTTAATACAATTGCTGTTATAAAATTATAGAGAGACGAGTGAGTGAACAGAACTCCGTCTAAAAGGGAATGAAGCCAATCCACCTTAGCTTAAGTCGAATGCCCTTGGTAATTAAGGTAACCGTAGTGGTGACTGCAAAATCTACTTTAAAAGCCTTTAAGGATACTGCATCTAGTCTATTAATATAGCACTTAGTATTCTGATACTTATTTTAAATATCGCAAACAAGATGTCGACGTAATTTAGGGTAGGTAAACATTCCTTTGTTTAACACCAGGAGTGAGACGTTCCACAAAGACGGTGAGGGATGGTGGTGACACCGGAGTAGACGAGCCCACAGCACACAATGTGCCCGCCATGATGAATGGGGCGATGCGTCTTGCTCTGCCACGCAGCCCCACATCGATTATAACGTCTGCACCTTGTTTTGACATTATCTTGAGTAGATTTTGTTGTTTCTTTCAGTAAAATATTCATGTTGGTGGTTGATTTTACATGGAAGCAAACACAGTAGGTCAGATAGCAATCATTGCTATTTAATTGCAATGTTCTTTGTAAATGTTAGGCTGACTTTGTTAGAGAGTGGCTCCAGCTACGAAAGGTTTAGTATTTCTTGCTACCTTTTCCATGAGAGGTCAGTAATGTTTGTTTTATACCCTTCTCCTTCCTTAACGGTTAGAGGTTGTCTTATGGTTCATCTATAAATATAAAGAGAAGCAGATGGAACCTAGTGAACTAAATTTCAAAATCGAACTTTAATCAAATTAAAATGTATTCAATACTAGCGTAACTCCCATTAAACACATCAATGCCACTTTTTATAATAATTATCTACCATTTCCAATAATTTGACAACGGTTAAAAAATTATGGGTGTTGCCTGTAAACTTAAGACATGTAAACCAAAACTCGAAGCACGGTATCTTTCAACATGTGTTAAACACGTTGTGTTAATCGCAGTAAGAAGAGGACTATTTAAATTATTGAACTGAAGTCGACAGGCACACATAAAACCAGATTTGAAGTTGCAACGATTTGTTACCTTTCATGGAGAAGATAAGATGGGTGAGGCTACGAAATTGCGGCCGACCACGTATGTACTCTACAGACCTCCGCATCCCACCCAAGACAGCGCACTGCGGCGCTGCAGTTGAGTTAGGTCAGGTTATGTTTTGTTTTTCATCATAACCTGACCTAACCTATCTTTCCACAGCATAGAAGTCGGTACTATGCAGCAAGAAATTGTCCAAAGAAAAGATGTTGGTAATTGTTGTAATCGTTTCATAGTTTTTGGGGAGTAGAGGCGGCATTGCGAGAGAGATCGTAAATTCCCCTCAACCCTATTATTCTCCAACGGTTGTGTCTTCTCAGGTAACAGGAAAATAAATTGTAAACAGTGGCCGGAATAATCTTAATTTATTTTTTGACAAGTAAATGTGTTAATACTTGGAGGGGAGTCATTCTGCGCATGTCAACATCAGGCGCACATTCTGATAAGGACCTGTACTTTGTGTGTGCTCAAGTAGCGTTCTCGGCAAAGTGTAAGGATTTTTTCAAAAAACTTTCGTAGAAAACCGTTTATAGAAAATGTTCCCCAATTTGACCCCTGAGAAAAGATTAGTACTTGTGTTATGTTTCTTTTCTTAAGGAACGTTTAACAATATTAGTCAAATAACATAAAAGTACCTCAACGCCTTCGAAGATGTGAGAGAGAGACTTTTTACCAAGGATTTATGATCTGATTGAAGGAATGATAGATATATTGTGATCAAAGGCCCTTCTGAAAATAGCGGGCTGCGCCTTGTAAATGAAATGCTGTCCGCAACACAGTCGAGTAGTTGATTCACGTTATGGCGCCGTTATTAACATGTAGCAAAAGTGCTGTATGTTCTCAGTAGGGTTGGCGGGAGATGGGTCCCAACATGGGGTCTTATGGGCCTAAAATCTGGCTTCTGATTGGTCTAATTAGGTCACGTGATTCAAGATGGCGGCGCCCATGGTGGCGTTCCCGCCAAATTTGCGCGCCAAAAAAAAATTGGCGCCAAACCTAACCTCACTTTTCTTCCCTCCAGATTTTTCCCTTCAAAGTGTTACCAACTTAGCAGAGCTAATGTACCATACATAATTATATGTATCATATATAATTATATGTACCATATATAATACTACAGTGTATAATCATATATATATATATGTACCATAATAGTGTATAATATACCATCACCAGAAAGGTAAGTGGCTATCTAACCTCACTTAGCCAGTGTTGCCACTCTAAACGCTACCTACAAAACCTAAATTAGTTACGCAAAATTATTATATGTATTATGTCAAACTATCTAAATTATTATATGTATATATTACGTCACGCCACGATGTGTTACCAACCTATGGCAATGTATATTTCGCAAGAAAGTGCCGCTAACCCAATATATAAAACTATTACATGTATATATCACAAGAAAGCGTTGCAAAAAACTCAAAAATCGCTAATATCTCGAAAACGGTGGGTCCTAGGGTCATTCTGACCCCAGAAAACTGCCTACTACGTAGTGTAGGCACTCCAGGGGGGTATCTACCCATATGAAAAGTCCTAACCAAAATATTGCGGGTTGCATCTCAAAAAATGAAGGGGCAAATTTTCAAAATTAAATATCTCAAGAACGGCTTGGCCAATTTTCACGAAACTTGGTATGTATGTACCTGTTAACCTCCGTTACATATTACAAAACCCTAAACTCTGTACTGCGGGAAAGTATCAAAATAATTGAAGGAGTCATACTTTAAAAATCAATATCTTAAGAACGGGTGGGACGATATAATTGAAACTTGACATGTGGATACCTGTTAACATCCTCTAACCTTCAATTTTGTTTGAGGGTAGAAGAGGGTTGTTTAGGGGATGATGGAGGGTGTAAAACTTTAAAATTTAATATATTGAGAACGGCTTGGCCGATTCTAATGAAACTTGGTATATAGGTACCTGTTAACCTCCGCTACATATTACAAAAACCTAAACTCTGTACTGCGGGAAAGTATCAAAATAATTGAAGGAGTCATACTTTAAAAATCAATATCTTAAGAACGGGTGGGGCGATATAATTGAAACTTGACATGTGGATACTTGTTAACCTCCGTTACGATTTAAAAACTACTCAAACCGTGTACTGCAGGTAAGTATCCGAAAGAAATGAAGGGGCAGCAATCCACAGCGGCGCGAAGGTCAGCGGGACTAACAACGGTGCATATTACCAAGGTAAGTAATAAAAAGAATATGTTTACAGCTAAATTAATTTATTATACATATATAACACTAACTAGTATATACATTTATCATGGTCTGTCGCCAGACTCCCACTCCTGTCTCCCGGCATCCTCTTCTTCTCCTTCTTATTCTGCTCCCCTCCCCCTCTCCTCAGGTCCCGTCAGCCACAGTCTTCCATCGTCAACTGTAACAGGGAAAACCCAAGGTTAGCCACTATCTAACAGCAACATCCGCAACAAGTCTCTGTCAGTAAACTTTCCGTTACCTGTTAAAATACTGTTCTGTGATTGGCCGGAATAAGCTCGCACCCCATTGGTTGTAATTAGGCGTCCTGCCCTCTGATTGGTCCATACACCCGCAACAAACAACACTATTGCATCAGCCACCTCCCCACCACCCCCAATTACCGCTATTTCCCTCTCACTTTGCTCTCAGCTTTCATTACGATCAGACGTGTCCCTGTGTTGCTCCGTTAGCTGCGTCTTGCAAAGATAAACTTGAGCGTTTGCTGACCATAACCTAATATAACATAACCTTACTTTTGATTTGTATTATAATAATTTTGAGTAAAATAACCTCACTTTTTAATTTGTATTATTGTATTCTGTGTAACATAACCTCACTTTTGATTTATATTATTGTATTCTGTGTAACATAACCTCACTTTTGATTTGTATTATATATTTTTGAGTAACATAACCTCACCTTTGATTTGTAATATATTAATAATTTGTAGAGTTACATAACCTCACTTTTTAATTTGTATTATTGTATTCTGTGTAACATAACCTTACTTTGTTCTATAGTAATCCTTCCAAAATGGCTGTAAATCCTGTCGAGATACTCAGTTCTGACGATACTTATGTAAAACACTTTAGACTTTACGGTACAAGAACAATTTTCAAATTTTCTAATCCTCCTCCTGAAACCACCGAAATTGATTGGCTACGACAAGGTTTTGCCAAAATTGTTAATGAAATGAAAGAGCGGGCCCATGAAAACGATCAGCTTGGTTTTACCTTGCACAGTTTAAACCTAAAAAGTAAAGAACCTGGTTTTGTAGCTTTCCGGCCCGCGAACGAAGTAAATGAAGACATCCTTTGGCAAATTTTCGGGGGTATTGTTCAAAGTAACTCAGAATCAATTAAATCCACTGATACGTTTCAAGTTGAATGTACCCGAGTTAATCTCCCTGTAGGTTCTGGAAAAGTAAGGCCTGGCTTTTACAATACGTTTGATGAAGAGTGTAAAGCTAGACGGGGAATAGTTGTAATTAATAACAAAGATAATTTGTGTCTCCCTCGGGCTTTGGTGGTGGCCATAGCAAACTTGACTAAAGACCCCCAGTACAAAGCAATCCGAAAAGACAAGGGGAAAAGACAAACTTTCAGGGCCAAGGAACTTGTTCAGCGGGCTAGGGTAGTGATCTCAGAGGAAGGCGCCGGTATCCCCGAATTGGAAAAGTTTCAGGACCTGCTAAAAGATTTCAAAATCACGGTCTACAACTATGACAGAAAAGGCCGTGATGTTTACTTTGAAGGGGCTGTTGAAAATCCTAAATTTAAAATAAACCTTCTGTTCCACAATCGGCACTATAACGTAATCAACAGTTTGACCGCGGCTTTCGCCTGCACTTACTTTTGCGAAGCTTGCCATGTCCCTTTCGAACACAAAGCTAGGCACAGATGCTCAAACATCTGCCCTCAATGCCAAACCATCTCGCCTCCCTGTAAAGAGGAGCATGGGGGAATAGTTTGCCCGGACTGTAACATGACTATGCGGAATCAGCGGTGTTTTATCGCCCATAAGGTTGACAGATGCAAAACAGTAAAAAAGTGTTTTGACTGTGAAAAATTAATTAACTTAAAAGAGAGATCAGGACCTCACAGATGCGGGGAAGTTTTTTGTAAACCCTGCAATGCATTCAAAGATCCTAATCATAAATGCTACATGCAACCCAATGAAGGAAAACCTAAAACTAAAGACTACCTTTTCATTTTCTTTGACTTGGAGACTCGCCAAGACGAGTCTCTTCCCTCTGACCCTGAACAAAAAGTACATCAAGTTAACCTGTGTGTCTCACAACAATTTTGCTTTAATTGTATCGATGGTAAATTTTGTATGACTTGTAGAAACCGTACAAGAGTCTTCAACTCTGACCCGGTTCACCAATTCATGGAGTATGTGATGCAAGTTCGTAAACAGTTCAAAAATGTCTGTGTAATTGCCCATAACGGGCAGGGCTTTGATTTTCAGTTTTTACTAAAACATATAATGGAAGAAACAAAATTCACGCCTGAGCTGGTAATGAGGGGAACTAAAATTATTTTGATGGAAATGGACAACGTCAGATTCATTGACTCCCTAAGCTACTTCCCCATGGCCCTCTCTGCGCTCCCTAAAGCCTTTGACCTGCCTCCCGAGAAAAAGAAGGGCTACTTCCCGCATCTTTTCAATACATTGGCAAACCAAAATTATGTAGGCCCTATGCCCGATAAAAAATACTACTGCCCAGAGTCTATGTTTGAGAAACCACACAAGGCCTTTGAGATTTGGTACGAGGAACAAGTAGCGAGTAACTATATTTTTGATTTTCAAAAAGAAATCCTGGAGTACTGTATTTCAGACGTAGAAATCCTAGCTCAGTCCTGTCTTAAATTCAGAAGTATTTTCTTGAAAGAATGTAACGTAGACCCTTTCCTCGAGGCCGTAACTATTGCCAGTGCCTGTAACCTGGCCTTCCGCCGCAATTTTCTAAAACCAGACACAATTGGACTTATACCAAAATCAGGGTACAGACTGACTGACAACCAATCTACAGCGGCCCTTCAATGGCTAAGCTGGGAAGAGGAGGAACGGGGAGTGAGGATTGAGCACGCTGGCCGGGGTAAAGAAGTTAAAATTAACGGGGTAAAAGTAGACGGGTTTGATGGTGAGCGAATTTACGAGTTCCACGGGTGTTATTGGCACGGGTGTCCAAAATGTTTCCCTTACAATCGAGAGGCTCCTCTGAAGGAGGATCCCTCAGATTCACTTAATTTAAGATATGAAAGAACTTTGAAAAAGATGTCAAAAATCAGTGATTACGAAGTTGCAGTAATGTGGGAGTGTGAGTTCCGTAAATTAAAGAAAGATAAAAACCTTAAACACTTGAACAGCCTGCCGATCCTCAACAACCTTCCCCTTGACCCCAGACAAGCGTTCTTTGGAGGCAGAACGGGCAATGCAAAAACCTATTGTAAATGTGAAGGGGGAGAAACAATTCAATATGTAGATGTCTGTTCTCTCTACCCATATGTAAATAAATATGGGAAATATCCTTTGGGTCACCCCACAATCTATGTGGGAGATAGGGAGTGCAGGCAACGAGGACTAAATGTAGATGGTTTGTTGAAATGTAAAATTCTACCACCTCGGGATCTCTACCACCCGGTTCTCCCAACAAAAATGAATAATAAATTGATGTTTGTTTTATGTAAAACTTGCGGGGAAATTCAAAATCAGGGGGATTGTGAACATGAGAGTAGTGAAAGGGCGTTAGTTGGGACATGGACTATGGATGAAATCAGAAAATCTGTAGAGAAAGGATACGTTGTGCTTGATATGTATGAGTTGTGGGAGTACGAGGTAGCCACATACGAGAAAGGGGGATTGTTTACAGACTTTATTAATAAATTCTTGAAAATGAAGCAGGAAGCCTCAGGGTATCCCGCTTGGTGTAAAACAGAACAGGATAAAGATAAATACATTTCAGACTATTTCCAACATGAAGGTATTAAATTGGACAAGGACAGAATCGTTAAGAACGGGGGTTTGAGACAATTGGCAAAATTAATGTTAAATTCATTTTGGGGAAAATTCGGACAGAGGGAGAACCAAACTAAAGCAACAATTGTAAGGGAATCTAAAGTTTTGTTTAACATGTTAATAAGTCCAGAAGTACAAGTCAATAGGATCCAGCTTGTTAACGAAGAGGTTGTTGTTGTAAACTGGGAATATATTGAGGAAGTTGGGGAACCTTTGAGAAATGTAAATGTTGTAATTGCGGCCTACACCACTGCCCAGGCGAGACTTAAACTTTATGAACACTTGGAGGCTTTGGGTGGGCAAGTCCTTTACTATGACACAGATAGTTGTATTTATTTCTACCGGGGAGGGTTGTACAGGGTCCCTACGGGAGATTACCTCGGGGAAATGACCGATGAATTGGCAAGCGAGTACGGGCCCGGCTCTTATATCGTTGAATTCGTTTCTGGGGGGCCTAAAACCTATGCATACCTTGTCTGGTCAACCAACAAACAAAAAATAGAATCTGTGTGTAAAATCAAAGGCCTCACCCTCAACCTAAAAACCTCCGAAACATTAAATTTTGAACAGTTAAAAAAGATGGTCCTTAGTGAAACTGCTGAAATTTTAGAAATTGAAGAAAACAGAATCAGGAGGACTAAAGACAGAGATATTGTAACAGTAAGTGAAATTAAAAAGTTTAAAATCACAGGACCTAAAAGGAGGCTCGAGGGTGAGTACGACACCTTACCATTTGGCTATAAAAAGATACAAAGACTCGAGTAACCCGACAGGAATTACGGGAGGAGCGATTCGCTCCCTGCGCTGTTCTTTGCGTAACATAACCTTACTTTCGATTTGTTTGTTTAAAATGTCTCATATAACCGCCTATATATTTAATGATCTGCCCGTACAGTGCTGTACAGTATCAGTAAATATTGATGAGGAAGTTAAGTGTAATGATTTAAATATACTCTCTGAACTGCACTGAGTTGACTTCCCCTTAGTAATATATTGTAAGTAATAACAATGAATTTTAATATATTTTAAATAAAGCTAAAGAGGTTATGAGGAGTTATGGTAATCACTTTGAATTTGCCCATAACAATATCCTCACCTCTGTAAATATAGTTGAGCAAGTCTTGAATAATGCAAAAAATCCCCACTGTATGAGTGTGTGTGTGAATGAAGGTCTCTGGCGTGGGTGACGAAAAGCCCCGTAAACCTGAATGAAGGTCCCTGGCGTGGGTGACGAAAAGCCCCGTAAACCTGAATGAAGGTCACTGGCGCGGGTGACAAAAAGCCCCGTAAACCTGAATGTGTGATGAAGGGGTTAGTAGATTGAGGCGTCGGGCTAACACCCCGGCTACTCCTTCGAACAACCCGGTGTGAATGAAGGACCTTGTACATTGAGGTGCCTGGCTAACACCCAGGCTACTCCTTGGAACGGTCCGGTGGGTGAAACAAAAAAAATATATAAAAGTAAAATACAAAAAAGTATAAAAGTAAAAATAAAAAAACGGGGGAGACAGCTAGTTTGTTTTTGGAAGGTCTCCACGGGCCATGGCGGTGGAGGGGCCATGGTTTGTCTTTAAAAAAATCTCTATCCTTTGTTTGCTCAAAGGGAGAGGACATTAGTCTGTACTGGGCATCAACCAGGTAATCTGGATTGACTCACGCACGGAATAATGTTTAACCTGGGTGCACATGCACGGATGGTCTCAAACCCCATCCAAGCAAACAGACACTTACAGGGGGTTTATTACGGTGTGCAAGGGTTCCTAGACTTCTGAATCAAATAGTAATAAAAAGTGACAGTCATTTTAGGTCATATACAAATTTAATACGTTACTATAATTCATTGGTAATAAGCGGCAAAGGTTTATCTAAGTACTTTAGTTAAGAACAATATAGAATAGTTTACACGGGGTTTGGGAAATGGTTTGGTGTTAAAGTAATTTTTGTTAAATTATGTTGACTTTTACCTGTTTTTAGGAGCAGTTGGGTTCGTCAAGCTTTACCTAATTTTTAGCCGTTATTTAGGGACGTGTCTCTGCCTTTTTATTATATAATTAGTACATTAACTGGGTATAAGTCCCGAGCTTGTAGAGGCTAGTATGTGGGAGTTGGAAAGCCTAAGCTGTAACTTCTATTTTGTATGTTAAATTAAGTGAATAAATTCCTAGCTCTTTGATTTAAACCGTTTTGAATTGGCGATACAAAGGGTGCGGGGTAGGGAAGGGGGTCAGTCGCCAGACCCCTCTTCGCTAAAATGGCTCTCAGGCTAATTTACAGAGCCTTAGCCGTTACGATGTATAATTAAAAGCAGTTATTGTTCAGATATGTTTACATTTTACCTGTTATCTATGAGTATTTTTCCAGTTGGATTCATATTTACAACCCGTCTACAAGTCGGAATATATTATTTAAGTGGGTTCTGGCTTCATGTGTGGAGATTCTTTTTTTTTTGCTTTTTAGTATTGTTAGTGTATGTAATTTATGACGTTGAAGAATACTTGTAATACCATGCTTATAAAAGCAGGATTCTTTCAATTTCGATTACTTTGGGAAACTTTCTATGCGTTTAATTGTTTAGAAACCTCAAGATACTAAAAACAGTAATTTAAAGGAGAGAAGAGGCTTATAAACACAGACAACAAAAAACCTATACCCCTATTCCAAGGGAAGCGAAACGCTCCCTTTTGATAACATTACACCGGAAGTTGTAGGTCCAATCTGGACCCACTTTGAACTGATTCTAAGTGTTAGACACAGCTAAATGCCGGGTCCAACGTGTTTGAATTAAATTAACGTTCCGAGAAAGAGACAGATGACAGTAGGGTACTTTTGTAAAGTTAAAAAGGTACAGAGATTACACACTTTAGAGGTCAGATGTGACTTTTTGTTGTAGTTAGTTGCTTGTTAAACTCTGTTACGATATACCAACAACCAGAATATATACTCTGTCTTGAATACTTTCAGTCTGCATTCACAAGTAAAAAGATTTTTATCAACACCAAAACTAAATTTAACGAGGAGTTGACCACATCAAAAAAAACCATGAACAAGAGTAAATCTAAGAAGGCAACAAGCGGTGAAATTCGTTCTTTATAAGGACAGCAATTATGGAGTGTTTTCTCCTCGGTAGTTTTATTTTTGTTTACCCTGAAACCAGAGCAGCAAGCAGTGTGAGGGGGCCGAGCGCAGCAAATGAAAGTAGCGTGACGTAATAAATATATACATATAACAATCAGTATAATTTAGCGTGACCTAGTATTGCAAGGAAAAAAATAGGTTGGCAGCGCTACAAAGAAAAAAAAACCAGGTTGGCAATACGGTCCTAATGTAGGTTAGGTAAAGTGGTATGAGAGGCCAGGAGGGAAGGGGAGGGGGAGGTGGAGGGGGAGTGGGAGGGGGAGGGTGGGGAGGGGTGGGGGAGAAGAGGGGGAGGGAGGGGAGGGTTTTAATTTCCCTTTGACGGTGTTATTCCTTGGTCATTTGTATCCAAGTCCGGTGAAACGACGGGGTCGTCCTGCGGTTTTACGGTGTAATCTCTCGGTCGATTGTGTCTACCAGGGTTACATTTAACATGACCGTAACTTCTTAAAGTTCCTTGCCAAACGTCTGTCACCGAGTCCGCTAAAACTGTCCACCGGGGAAACATTTAACCTTACCTAAATATTTTAAATTCCCCTGGTCAAACGTTTCCAAGTCCCTCCCTTGATGTTATCATGAGGATGGGGTCACACGCTCTGTACTTCTCACATCAATATCAGTTATGGAGCCGGCTTGCACAGATTTTGTGGTATTCTCAAATTTTCATGCACCCTTACGGATGCTTAATGTTTGTCATCCGATACATGGTGTGCAGGTGACGCATCACATGCACATCATGTATCATTATTGTCTCCTCCATTGCCTCTAGGTTGAGTAACGTGCAGATAGTATGTGTGTGTGTGGTTTGATTGCCACGTTTGCCATTTGAACTCCTGCACTGGTTGGCTGGACAACTTTTTTTTTTAAAAGGTATGTGTAAAATATCTTTAACTCCAGTGTAATCAGGGAGAATACAGCTTGGAAGTTTCACACTCATCCTCATTAATACATTTAAAGCAGTACTGTTGAGAAACGCACAAGTTACCTTTATGAACTTTTTATCAGGGTCTGAGGGAAGCGACTCGTCCTGGCGAGTCTCCAAGGAAAAACATATGAAAAGAAAGTATCGGTCTTTTGGTGTTCTCCTATCTACCCTTATGAAACACTGATGCGCTGGGTCCTTGAACGCATCACAGCGTTTACAATAAACTTCTCCGCATACGTGAGCTGTCTTACGTTTTTTTGGATGAATCATTTTCTTACAGTCACGGCAAAGTTTTAAAGTTTTACAAACTTGCCCCTGATGGGCTATTAAACACCGCTCGTTTTTGAAGAAACGGTTGCAAAAACGACATGTGATGCCTCCGTGTTCTAGTTTACAGGGTGGGGAGATGGTATGGCAGGAGGTGCATCTGTTTGAGCATCGATGCTCTGCTTTGTGGTCAAAAGGGATGTGGCAGGCTTCACAGAAATAACGGCATACGAAAGCAGCAGTTAAGTTTGTAATTACATTATAATGACCGTTATGAAAGAGCAAGTTAATTTTGAATCTAGCGTCTTCATTACCTCCTTCAAAGTAAACATCTCGGCCTTTTTTATCGTAGTTGTAGACGGTAATTTTGTATTTTTTAAGATGGGACTGGAATTTTTCAAGCTCAGGGATACCGGCACCTTCCTCCTGCATTTCTACACGGGCTTTTGCTATGAGCTTATTAGCTCTGAAAGTTTGTCTTTTACCTTTATCCTGACGTATTGCTTTATACTGAGGATCATTTTTTGCAAGTGCTTTACCTACTACCAACGCTCTAGCCGGGCATAAATTGTCTTTATTAATAATTACTACAATACACTTCCTAGCATAACATTCCTCGTCAAACGTGTTGTACATCTCTGGATGTACTCTCCCCTTACCTACTGGTACGTTAATCCTAGCTACATCAACTTTAAACGTGTCGGTAGATTTAATGGATTCAGCGTTGGATTGAAGAATACCCCCGAAAACTTTCCAAAGGACATCACCGACAAGAGTACATATCAACAGACAATTAAAGCATAAAATGCATTATTTATAAAAGCAATAATTATGCAGATAATCTAAGAAACTTGATCAGCCGTGTCTCATCGTTAGGTTATGTTATGCTCTGTTAAGTTAGGTTTGTGCATGGAAATATGAAACATCGTCAGTCTTAGTGAGGTTTATTGATGCAGGTTTAAGTTAGGTTTGTCGATGCCAATTTTGGACATCAACAACGCGCGCGCGATGTTGATGTCAAAAAATTGGCATCGACAAACCTAACTTAAACCTGCATCAATAAACCTCACTAAGACTGACGATGTTTCATATTTCCATGCACAAACCTAACTTAACAGAGCATAACATAACCTAACGATGAGACACGGCTGATCAAGTTTCTTAGATTATCTGCATAATTATTGCTTTTATAAATAATGCATTTTATGCTTTAATTGTCTGTTGATATGTACTCTTGTCGGTGATGTCCTTTGGAAAGTTTTCGGGGGTATTCTTCAATCCAACGCTGAATCCATTAAATCTACCGACACGTTTAAAGTTGATGTAGCTAGGATTAACGTACCAGTAGGTAAGGGGAGAGTACATCCAGAGATGTACAACACGTTTGACGAGGAATGTTATGCTAGGAAGTGTATTGTAGTAATTAATAATAAAGACAATTTATGCCCGGCTAGAGCGTTGGTAGTAGGTAAAGCACTTGCAAAAAATGATCCTCAGTATAAAGCAATACGTCAGGATAAAGGTAAAAGACAAACTTTCAGAGCTAATAAGCTCATAGCAAAAGCCCGTGTAGAAATGCAGGAGGAAGGTGCCGGTATCCCTGAGCTTGAAAAATTCCAGTCCCATCTTAAAAAATACAAAATTACCGTCTACAACTACGATAAAAAAGGCCGAGATGTTTACTTTGAAGGAGGTAATGAAGACGCTAGATTCAAAATTAACTTGCTCTTTCATAACGGTCATTATAATGTAATTACAAACTTAACTGCTGCTTTCGTATGCCGTTATTTCTGTGAAGCCTGCCACATCCCTTTTGACCACAAAGCAGAGCATCGATGCTCAAACAGATGCACCTCCTGCCATACCATCTCCCCACCCTGTAAACTAGAACACGGAGGCATCACATGTCGTTTTTGCAACCGTTTCTTCAAAAACGAGCGGTGTTTAATAGCCCATCAGGGGCAAGTTTGTAAAACTTTAAAACTTTGCCGTGACTGTAAGAAAATGATTCATCCAAAAAAACGTAAGACAGCTCACGTATGCGGAGAAGTTTATTGTAAACGCTGTGATGCGTTCAAGGACCCAGCGCATCAGTGTTTCATAAGGGTAGATAGGAGAACACCAAAAGACCGATACTTTCTTTTCATATGTTTTTCCTTGGAGACTCGCCAGGACGAGTCGCTTCCCTCAGACCCTGATAAAAAGTTCATAAAGGTAACTTGTGCGTTTCTCAACAGTACTGCTTTAAATGTATTAATGAGGATGAGTGTGAAACTTCCAAGCTGTATTCTCCCTGATTACACTGGAGTTAAAGATATTTTACACATACCTTTTAAAAAAAAAAGTTGTCCAGCCAACCAGTGCAGGAGTTCAAATGGCAAACGTGGCAATCAAACCACACACACACATACTATCTGCACGTTACTCAACCTAGAGGCAATGGAGGAGACAATAATGATACATGATGTGCATGTGATGCGTCACCTGCACACCATGTATCGGATGACAAACATTAAGCATCCGTAAGGGTGCATGAAAATTTGAGAATACCACAAAATCTGTGCAAGCCGGCTCCATAACTGATATTGATGTGAGAAGTACAGAGCGTGTGACCCCATCCTCATGATAACATCAAGGGAGGGACTTGGAAACGTTTGACCAGGGGAATTTAAAATATTTAGGTAAGGTTAAATGTTTCCCCGGTGGACAGTTTTAGCGGACTCGGTGACAGACGTTTGGCAAGGAACTTTAAGAAGTTACGGTCATGTTAAATGTAACCCTGGTAGACACAATCGACCGAGAGATTACACCGTAAAACCGCAGGACGACCCCGTCGTTTCACCGGACTTGGATACAAATGACCAAGGAATAACACCGTCAAAGGGAAATTAAAACCCTCCCCTCCCTCCCCCTCTTCTCCCCCACCCCTCCCCACCCTCCCCCTCCCACTCCCCCTCCACCTCCCCCTCCCCTTCCCTCCTGGCCTCTCATACCACTTTACCTAACCTACATTAGGACCGTATTGCCAACCTGGTTTTTTTTTCTTTGTAGCGCTGCCAACCTATTTTTTTCCTTGCAATACTAGGTCACGCTAAATTATACTGATTGTTATATGTATATATTTATTACGTCACGCTACTTTCATTTGCTGCGCTCGGCCCCCTCACACTGCTTGCTGCTCTGGTTTCAGGGTAAACAAAAATAAAACTACCGAGGAGAAAACACTCCATAATTGCTGTCCTTATAAAGAACGAATTTCACCGCTTGTTGCCTTCTTAGATTTACTCTTGTTCATGGTTTTTTTTGATGTGGTCAACTCCTCGTTAAATTTAGTTTTGGTGTTGATAAAAATCTTTTTACTTGTGAATGCAGACTGAAAGTATTCAAGACAGAGTATATATTCTGGTTGTTGGTATATCGTAACAGAGTTTAACAAGCAACTAACTACAACAAAAAGTCACATCTGACCTCTAAAGTGTGTAATCTCTGTACCTTTTTAACTTTACAAAAGTACCCTACTGTCATCTGTCTCTTTCTCGGAACGTTAATTTAATTCAAACACGTTGGACCCGGCATTTAGCTGTGTCTAACACTTAGAATCAGTTCAAAGTGGGTCCAGATTGGACCTACAACTTCCGGTGTAATGTTATCAAAAGGGAGCGTTTCGCTTCCCTTGGAATAGGGGTATAGGTTTTTTGTTGTCTGTGTTTATAAGCCTCTTCTCTCCTTTAAATTACTGTTTTTAGTATCTTGAGGTTTCTAAACAATTAAACGCATAGAAAGTTTCCCAAAGTAATCGAAATTGAAAGAATCCTGCTTTTATAAGCATGGTATTACAAGTATTCTTCAACGTCATAAATTACATACACTAACAATACTAAAAAGCAAAAAAAAAAGAATCTCCACACATGAAGCCAGAACCCACTTAAATAATATATTCCGACTTGTAGACGGGTTGTAAATATGAATCCAACTGGAAAAATACTCATAGATAACAGGTAAAATGTAAACATATCTGAACAATAACTGCTTTTAATTATACATCGTAACGGCTAAGGCTCTGTAAATTAGCCTGAGAGCCATTTTAGCGAAGAGGGGTCTGGCGACTGACCCCCTTCCCTACCCCGCACCCTTTGTATCGCCAATTCAAAACGGTTTAAATCAAAGAGCTAGGAATTTATTCACTTAATTTAACATACAAAATAGAAGTTACAGCTTAGGCTTTCCAACTCCCACATACTAGCCTCTACAAGCTCGGGACTTATACCCAGTTAATGTACTAATTATATAATAAAAAGGCAGAGACACGTCCCTAAATAACGGCTAAAAATTAGGTAAAGCTTGACGAACCCAACTGCTCCTAAAAACAGGTAAAAGTCAACATAATTTAACAAAAATTACTTTAACACCAAACCATTTCCCAAACCCCGTGTAAACTATTCTATATTGTTCTTAACTAAAGTACTTAGATAAACCTTTGCCGCTTATTACCAATGAATTATAGTAACGTATTAAATTTGTATATGACCTAAAATGACTGTCACTTTTTATTACTATTTGATTCAGAAGTCTAGGAACCCTTGCACACCGTAATAAACCCCCTGTAAGTGTCTGTTTGCTTGGATGGGGTTTGAGACCATCCGTGCATGTGCACCCAGGTTAAACATTATTCCGTGCGTGAGTCAATCCAGATTACCTGGTTGATGCCCAGTACAGACTAATGTCCTCTCCCTTTGAGCAAACAAAGGATAGAGATTTTTTTAAAGACAAACCATGGCCCCTCCACCGCCATGGCCCGTGGAGACCTTCCAAAAACAAACTAGCTGTCTCCCCCGTTTTTTTATTTTTACTTTTATACTTTTTTGTATTTTACTTTTATATATTTTTTTTGTTTCACCCACCGGACCGTTCCAAGGAGTAGCCTGGGTGTTAGCCAGGCACCTCAATGTACAAGGTCCTTCATTCACACCGGGTTGTTCGAAGGAGTAGCCGGGGTGTTAGCCCGACGCCTCAATCTACTAACCCCTTCATCACACATTCAGGTTTACGGGGCTTTTTGTCACCCGCGCCAGTGACCTTCATTCAGGTTTACGGGGCTTTTCGTCACCCACGCCAGGGACCTTCATTCAGGTTTACGGGGCTTTTCGTCACCCACGCCAGAGACCTTCATTCACACACACACTCATACAGTGGGGATTTTTTGCATTATTCAAGACTTGCTCAACTATATTTACAGAGGTGAGGATATTGTTATGGGCAAATTCAAAGTGATTACCATAACTCCTCATAACCTCTTTAGCTTTATTTAAAATATATTAAAATTCATTGTTATTACTTACAATATATTACTAAGGGGAAGTCAACTCAGTGCAGTTCAGAGAGTATATTTAAATCATTACACTTAACTTCCTCATCAATATTTACTGATACTGTACAGCACTGTACGGGCAGATCATTAAATATATAGGCGGTTATATGAGACATTTTAAACAAACAAATCGAAAGTAAGGTTATGTTACGCAAAGAACAGCGCAGGGAGCGAATCGCTCCTCCCGTAATTCCTGTCGGGTTACTCGAGTCTTTGTATCTTTTTATAGCCAAATGGTAAGGTGTCGTACTCACCCTCGAGCCTCCTTTTAGGTCCTGTGATTTTAAACTTTTTAATTTCACTTACTGTTACAATATCTCTGTCTTTAGTCCTCCTGATTCTGTTTTCTTCAATTTCTAAAATTTCAGCAGTTTCACTAAGGACCATCTTTTTTAACTGTTCAAAATTTAATGTTTCGGAGGTTTTTAGGTTGAGGGTGAGGCCTTTGATTTTACACACAGATTCTATTTTTTGTTTGTTGGTTGACCAGACAAGGTATGCATAGGTTTTAGGCCCCCCAGAAACGAATTCAACGATATAAGAGCCGGGCCCGTACTCGCTTGCCAATTCATCGGTCATTTCCCCGAGGTAATCTCCCGTAGGGACCCTGTACAACCCTCCCCGGTAGAAATAAATACAACTATCTGTGTCATAGTAAAGGACTTGCCCACCCAAAGCCTCCAAGTGTTCATAAAGTTTAAGTCTCGCCTGGGCAGTGGTGTAGGCCGCAATTACAACATTTACATTTCTCAAAGGTTCCCCAACTTCCTCAATATATTCCCAGTTTACAACAACAACCTCTTCGTTAACAAGCTGGATCCTATTGACTTGTACTTCTGGACTTATTAACATGTTAAACAAAACTTTAGATTCCCTTACAATTGTTGCTTTAGTTTGGTTCTCCCTCTGTCCGAATTTTCCCCAAAATGAATTTAACATTAATTTTGCCAATTGTCTCAAACCCCCGTTCTTAACGATTCTGTCCTTGTCCAATTTAATACCTTCATGTTGGAAATAGTCTGAAATGTATTTATCTTTATCCTGTTCTGTTTTACACCAAGCGGGATACCCTGAGGCTTCCTGCTTCATTTTCAAGAATTTATTAATAAAGTCTGTAAACAATCCCCCTTTCTCGTATGTGGCTACCTCGTACTCCCACAACTCATACATATCAAGCACAACGTATCCTTTCTCTACAGATTTTCTGATTTCATCCATAGTCCATGTCCCAACTAACGCCCTTTCACTACTCTCATGTTCACAATCCCCCTGATTTTGAATTTCCCCGCAAGTTTTACATAAAACAAACATCAATTTATTATTCATTTTTGTTGGGAGAACCGGGTGGTAGAGATCCCGAGGTGGTAGAATTTTACATTTCAACAAACCATCTACATTTAGTCCTCGTTGCCTGCACTCCCTATCTCCCACATAGATTGTGGGGTGACCCAAAGGATATTTCCCATATTTATTTACATATGGGTAGAGAGAACAGACATCTACATATTGAATTGTTTCTCCCCCTTCACATTTACAATAGGTTTTTGCATTGCCCGTTCTGCCTCCAAAGAACGCTTGTCTGGGGTCAAGGGGAAGGTTGTTGAGGATCGGCAGGCTGTTCAAGTGTTTAAGGTTTTTATCTTTCTTTAATTTACGGAACTCACACTCCCACATTACTGCAACTTCGTAATCACTGATTTTTGACATCTTTTTCAAAGTTCTTTCATATCTTAAATTAAGTGAATCTGAGGGATCCTCCTTCAGAGGAGCCTCTCGATTGTAAGGGAAACATTTTGGACACCCGTGCCAATAACACCCGTGGAACTCGTAAATTCGCTCACCATCAAACCCGTCTACTTTTACCCCGTTAATTTTAACTTCTTTACCCCGGCCAGCGTGCTCAATCCTCACTCCCCGTTCCTCCTCTTCCCAGCTTAGCCATTGAAGGGCCGCTGTAGATTGGTTGTCAGTCAGTCTGTACCCTGATTTTGGTATAAGTCCAATTGTGTCTGGTTTTAGAAAATTGCGGCGGAAGGCCAGGTTACAGGCACTGGCAATAGTTACGGCCTCGAGGAAAGGGTCTACGTTACATTCTTTCAAGAAAATACTTCTGAATTTAAGACAGGACTGAGCTAGGATTTCTACGTCTGAAATACAGTACTCCAGGATTTCTTTTTGAAAATCAAAAATATAGTTACTCGCTACTTGTTCCTCGTACCAAATCTCAAAGGCCTTGTGTGGTTTCTCAAACATAGACTCTGGGCAGTAGTATTTTTTATCGGGCATAGGGCCTACATAATTTTGGTTTGCCAATGTATTGAAAAGATGCGGGAAGTAGCCCTTATTTTTCTCGGGAGGCAGGTCAAAGGCTTTAGGGAGCGCAGAGAGGGCCATGGGGAAGTAGCTTAGGGAGTCAATGAATCTGACGTTGTCCATTTCCATCAAAATAATTTTAGTTCCCCTCATTACCAGCTCAGGCGTGAATTTTGTTTCTTCCATTATATGTTTTAGTAAAAACTGAAAATCAAAGCCCTGCCCGTTATGGGCAATTACACAGACATTTTTGAACTGTTTACGAACTTGCATCACATACTCCATGAATTGGTGAACCGGGTCAGAGTTGAAGACTCTTGTACGGTTTCTACAAGTCATACAAAATTTACCATCGATACAATTAAAGCAAAATTGTTGTGAGACACACAGGTTAACTTGATGTACTTTTTGTTCAGGGTCAGAGGGAAGAGACTCGTCTTGGCGAGTCTCCAAGTCAAAGAAAATGAAAAGGTAGTCTTTAGTTTTAGGTTTTCCTTCATTGGGTTGCATGTAGCATTTATGATTAGGATCTTTGAATGCATTGCAGGGTTTACAAAAAACTTCCCCGCATCTGTGAGGTCCTGATCTCTCTTTTAAGTTAATTAATTTTTCACAGTCAAAACACTTTTTTACTGTTTTGCATCTGTCAACCTTATGGGCGATAAAACACCGCTGATTCCGCATAGTCATGTTACAGTCCGGGCAAACTATTCCCCCATGCTCCTCTTTACAGGGAGGCGAGATGGTTTGGCATTGAGGGCAGATGTTTGAGCATCTGTGCCTAGCTTTGTGTTCGAAAGGGACATGGCAAGCTTCGCAAAAGTAAGTGCAGGCGAAAGCCGCGGTCAAACTGTTGATTACGTTATAGTGCCGATTGTGGAACAGAAGGTTTATTTTAAATTTAGGATTTTCAACAGCCCCTTCAAAGTAAACATCACGGCCTTTTCTGTCATAGTTGTAGACCGTGATTTTGAAATCTTTTAGCAGGTCCTGAAACTTTTCCAATTCGGGGATACCGGCGCCTTCCTCTGAGATCACTACCCTAGCCCGCTGAACAAGTTCCTTGGCCCTGAAAGTTTGTCTTTTCCCCTTGTCTTTTCGGATTGCTTTGTACTGGGGGTCTTTAGTCAAGTTTGCTATGGCCACCACCAAAGCCCGAGGGAGACACAAATTATCTTTGTTATTAATTACAACTATTCCCCGTCTAGCTTTACACTCTTCATCAAACGTATTGTAAAAGCCAGGCCTTACTTTTCCAGAACCTACAGGGAGATTAACTCGGGTACATTCAACTTGAAACGTATCAGTGGATTTAATTGATTCTGAGTTACTTTGAACAATACCCCCGAAAATTTGCCAAAGGATGTCTTCATTTACTTCGTTCGCGGGCCGGAAAGCTACAAAACCAGGTTCTTTACTTTTTAGGTTTAAACTGTGCAAGGTAAAACCAAGCTGATCGTTTTCATGGGCCCGCTCTTTCATTTCATTAACAATTTTGGCAAAACCTTGTCGTAGCCAATCAATTTCGGTGGTTTCAGGAGGAGGATTAGAAAATTTGAAAATTGTTCTTGTACCGTAAAGTCTAAAGTGTTTTACATAAGTATCGTCAGAACTGAGTATCTCGACAGGATTTACAGCCATTTTGGAAGGATTACTATAGAACAAAGTAAGGTTATGTTACACAGAATACAATAATACAAATTAAAAAGTGAGGTTATGTAACTCTACAAATTATTAATATATTACAAATCAAAGGTGAGGTTATGTTACTCAAAAATATATAATACAAATCAAAAGTGAGGTTATGTTACACAGAATACAATAATATAAATCAAAAGTGAGGTTATGTTACACAGAATACAATAATACAAATTAAAAAGTGAGGTTATTTTACTCAAAATTATTATAATACAAATCAAAAGTAAGGTTATGTTATATTAGGTTATGGTCAGCAAACGCTCAAGTTTATCTTTGCAAGACGCAGCTAACGGAGCAACACAGGGACACGTCTGATCGTAATGAAAGCTGAGAGCAAAGTGAGAGGGAAATAGCGGTAATTGGGGGTGGTGGGGAGGTGGCTGATGCAATAGTGTTGTTTGTTGCGGGTGTATGGACCAATCAGAGGGCAGGACGCCTAATTACAACCAATGGGGTGCGAGCTTATTCCGGCCAATCACAGAACAGTATTTTAACAGGTAACGGAAAGTTTACTGACAGAGACTTGTTGCGGATGTTGCTGTTAGATAGTGGCTAACCTTGGGTTTTCCCTGTTACAGTTGACGATGGAAGACTGTGGCTGACGGGACCTGAGGAGAGGGGGAGGGGAGCAGAATAAGAAGGAGAAGAAGAGGATGCCGGGAGACAGGAGTGGGAGTCTGGCGACAGACCATGATAAATGTATATACTAGTTAGTGTTATATATGTATAATAAATTAATTTAGCTGTAAACATATTCTTTTTATTACTTACCTTGGTAATATGCACCGTTGTTAGTCCCGCTGACCTTCGCGCCGCTGTGGATTGCTGCCCCTTCATTTCTTTCGGATACTTACCTGCAGTACACGGTTTGAGTAGTTTTTAAATCGTAACGGAGGTTAACAAGTATCCACATGTCAAGTTTCAATTATATCGCCCCACCCGTTCTTAAGATATTGATTTTTAAAGTATGACTCCTTCAATTATTTTGATACTTTCCCGCAGTACAGAGTTTAGGTTTTTGTAATATGTAGCGGAGGTTAACAGGTACCTATATACCAAGTTTCATTAGAATCGGCCAAGCCGTTCTCAATATATTAAATTTTAAAGTTTTACACCCTCCATCATCCCCTAAACAACCCTCTTCTACCCTCAAACAAAATTGAAGGTTAGAGGATGTTAACAGGTATCCACATGTCAAGTTTCAATTATATCGTCCCACCCGTTCTTAAGATATTGATTTTTAAAGTATGACTCCTTCAATTATTTTGATACTTTCCCGCAGTACAGAGTTTAGGGTTTTGTAATATGTAACGGAGGTTAACAGGTACATACATACCAAGTTTCGTGAAAATTGGCCAAGCCGTTCTTGAGATATTTAATTTTGAAAATTTGCCCCTTCATTTTTTGAGATGCAACCCGCAATATTTTGGTTAGGACTTTTCATATGGGTAGATACCCCCCTGGAGTGCCTACACTACGTGGTAGGCAGTTTTCTGGGGTCAGAATGACCCTAGGACCCACCGTTTTCGAGATATTAGCGATTTTTGAGTTTTTTGCAACGCTTTCTTGTGATATATACATGTAATAGTTTTATATATTGGGTTAGCGGCACTTTCTTGCGAAATATACATTGCCATAGGTTGGTAACACATCGTGGCGTGACGTAATATATACATATAATAATTTAGATAGTTTGACATAATACATATAATAATTTTGCGTAACTAATTTAGGTTTTGTAGGTAGCGTTTAGAGTGGCAACACTGGCTAAGTGAGGTTAGATAGCCACTTACCTTTCTGGTGATGGTATATTATACACTATTATGGTACATATATATATATATGATTATACACTGTAGTATTATATATGGTACATATAATTATATATGATACATATAATTATGTATGGTACATTAGCTCTGCTAAGTTGGTAACACTTTGAAGGGAAAAATCTGGAGGGAAGAAAAGTGAGGTTAGGTTTGGCGCCAATTTTTTTTTTGGCGCGCAAATTTGGCGGGAACGCCACCATGGGCGCCGCCATCTTGAATCACGTGACCTAATTAGACCAATCAGAAGCCAGATTTTAGGCCCATAAGACCCCATGTTGGGACCCATCTCCCGCCAACCCTACTGTTCTCAAACGAGTAAACGTCTTCAACTTCAACAATATGTTTCTGGATCCACGATGACGAAATTATTATTCACTTTTGGAATTTTATCACTCTTATTCCTAAATTATAAAATAAAATTGTATCCAACAGATTCCGCACACCTCAATCCATCCATGCTCTTAACAGAGGTTCCATGTGAATCTTGTATCATTCGGATCTAGCATCATAGTAGCTATATTCGAGTTAGTATTAGTGATCATCCCATAATTAATACCCTACTCCATCAACACGTCATCAGAAGGCTGTGGTTGACTATTATAGGTCGAAATATGCATCAACCCCTTCGATATGTAAATTACCAATAACGATCTAAACTAATGATAATACGGACATTTATCGAATACGAATGTAAACAACTTTGGACTATCTTAAAAGTGAATTACTAAAATGCTAATATATTGCCTAACAACATTTTAAATGGCTCAAAGTTTTAAAATAAATTACTATTTGTGACGAGATTCTTTTTACTTTCTCCCCTTATACATAGTATATGGAGAAAGTATCGTTTTCGTAAAAATTTTCGAATTTGAGTTGTTAGTGGAAATATTCGTTTTGGTGCTCCCTGAACCCAAAAAAGTGGTTTTTACGTGATGTCTGTCTGTGTGTGTGTGTGTGTGTGTGTCCGTGTGTGTGTGTGTGTGTGTGTGTGTGTGTGTGTGTGTGTGTGTGTGTCTGTGTGGATGTGTACAGAGCTACAGCCTTAACCAATGGGCCGATTTTTATGAAATTTGGCATGTAGGTATCCACGATATCTCCAGGCGTTTTTTTCATTTTTTTGAATTTTTGATTGTTAAGGGTAATTATCCCCCCAAAACCGCCAAAAAACATGAAAAATCCAAATTTCTCAAAAACGGCTCTAACGATTTTCATTAAACTTTAGTCGTTTGTAGAACTTTAGTGTTCCAACAAAATGGCACCACCCGCATTCCTGTAAAAATTCGGGTTCAGAAATTACAGGACTTAAAACACCCAAAATTCAGTTTTTTAGATTTTTCATAAAAAGACATAAATGTAAACAAATATTACTATTCACCATTAAAAAGAGCTCAAAAAACTAAATAATTTAGTATTTTGAATTACTATTCTACCATAGCTGGTTTTGGAGAAAATTGAAATTTTCATTTTGCGGTAAACGCAGTACGTTGTCCAATGTTATTCTTATGGGGAATAAAAAAAATACTATTTCTCTTATTTACTGGTCAATTTCATCCAAACTTGATATGCTTGTCAAGTTAGCATTGACCAACAGAGGAATTTCGAAATATGTTGCCCTTAATAACCCTGGGGGGGAATAGGGGGCATTTCCCCTCTTAAAACCACGAGTGTAGCAATGGATTCTGTAGTGCCTTCAAAGCAGGGATTTGGGTGGATGTTTTTTTAAATAACTTGTTTACAAGATTTTCTGTACATTCGACCGTGCTTTGTATTCTATATTTAGTAAATAAAAAGTAATTTATTCATTAAAGTTGGGCTAAAAGGGAGAAAGTATGTGTCAGTTTCCTGATACCGTTTATTCATTTTGAAAAGACTGGAAAAAATAGTTACATTTAAAATATCATATCCGGTTTGTCAGACTAAACCCAAGCGAAATAGAAATATTTTGTAAAGGTTTAAATGGTTCAATACTGGATCCAGCTGTCATTGGTTACTAGGCTAATAATTAATGATCATGGAATGAATCAGTTAATCTTAGGAAGTAACAAGGGTTAGAACATAGCTCAAGCAAAATCGCAGTAAATTTATATAAGTGCATTTTATGCAATCTATATATTTATTTTGTAAAAAAATTGTGTAAATAAAATCTATGGGCGTTCGGTAAACTGCAGTATAGTGAGATAAAAAATATTAATGTTACTTAAATGGTTAATACCCCCGTCGCAGCAAACCTGCGTGCTCAGTGAATTTCCAATGCATGCATATATTTCTTACTACCACATAAAGCCACTTACCAAGTTTCAAAAAAATACATAAATAAATAAGTTCATATGGCATTTTATTTATTCTCCATAAGAAAAACATAAGGGCTGGGAACGCAGGTTTGCTGCAACGAGGAAGATAGAAATGTGTTTTTTTATTATCAATATAACTCAACCATGTGAAGCTACATACCAAGTTTTATTAATTTATGATCATAATTAAGGGAGATATAAAACTTTACGTATTCTCCGTTAGAATAAGATTAGGGATGACTATGCAGGTTTGCTGCTAAGGGGATAGTCAACAAAAAAAATGTCTGTAAAAATATCAATATACTAGTACTAGGTGAAGAAGCAACGTACCAAGTTTCATCAATGTACGTTCATAAATAATCGATATATCAGATTTTAAATACTCTCCATGAGGATAACATTGGACAACGTACTGTGTTTAGCACTTTGAATATCACGGCAACGGTTGGACGTAGAATCACAATTTAAACACCAAAATGATTGTTTTGTAGAGCTAAACTGATTGGTAAAAGCAAATGTAAAGTTTACAGTAAAATTAATTGAGAAAAGCTAAAAACCATTTTCCCATAAGATTAAACATGGGAGATTTGATTTACACGTTTATTGGATTTTCTCCGCAACCACTTAACCTAGGTAGGGGAAGATCCAGACAGGCTTGGAACTAGGCGTGAGTTGCTGGGGATGATAAAAGTACAGGCTTTTCTAGTGTAAAACCCCCATAAGACAACGCACTGTGTTTAGTCGAAACACATTTTCTTTAATAACTCGGTAAATATTTATGCTAGAATGACAAGAGAGGGCTTAAAACTTTCGCCTCACTAATTGACATCTTTTCACATGCAAAAATTTTACATCTGGGGCTTTTCTGACCCTTTTAGGGCCCAAAAACTCGAAATTTGAAAGATTTCCCAAAAAAGGGGTTTGGAGTTGTCCGATTGTTTTGCCCAACGAACTTGTCCAACTTATTACAGAAAGGAACGTCCCTACCAAATTTGAAGTAAATCGGACAAAAAATGCGACCGCTAGAGTCCAAACCCACACATATATATATATATATATATATATATATATATATATATATATGTATAAACCATTACCCACGTGATATATACGTGTTATTAACGTGATATATAAAATTTTGATCGACCCCCCAAAACGTGTTCAGGGGGTCACGTTAGGAACTTCTATGGTGGTCCCGGGCTTAAGTTTCACCGTACGGGTCATGCTAATTAATAGTTCACTTTCCAAAGGAAATTCACTAACAAACAGATTCAAAATACAAGTAGATTCGCGAATAGTGTGAGAGCTGCACGATTAATACAGTATTTTTAAATTGTTGATAAGCAGAGGATTCAATTCACTTTCGGGAGACTATTCGAAAGTTATTCGCGAGTAGTGTGAGTCAGGCTTTCCGTATTAACATTAGATCTTAGATGACCGGCAAGCCACCAGTCTATTTATATACTTTCCTATTCTATATCTATCTATTTATCTAGTATAGATAGATAGATATCTATACTCTAATATGAGTAAGGGTTGCTTGCTTGCTTGCTTGCGTCCGTGCTTGCTTGCTTGCAACTCTGATATTTAAAACGGCTCTAACAATTTTCTTAAAATGTTAGATATAACTAATTTCTGGGATAGAAATAAGTGCTAGACAGGTCTCATACCCAGGAAAAATCAAACGAGTTCACACGCAGCACGCTGACGTGAAGGAAGTGAATTTCCATATACAAAACTTTTAGAACTCAAAACCAGTGTAAAAACGTACATTTATGCCAATTTTATTGAAATCTGAAAACATTGATTTTTTGGCTGTTCTGATGCTCCTGGTTTCATTTACCTGCAATGCTAGGAATACAATTTTGCGCATTATAAGGTTAGGAGAAGGTCCATTCAGGCTTGAAAGTAGGCGCGAGATTGCTGGGGATGATACAAATACACTAAAAAATTAATAACATGCTTTTCTAATGTAAAAACCCCATAAGACAACGTACTGTGTTAGCCGATATACATTTTCTTTAATAACTCGGTAAATGTTTATGCTATAATGACGAGAGAGGGCTTAAAACTTTCGCCTCACTAATTCCCATCTTAATACATGCATTAATTTTACATCTGGGGCTTTTCTGACCCTTTTTGGGCCCAAAAACTCGAAATTTGAAAGAATAATCCCCAAAAAGGGGGTTTAGAGTTTTCCTATTGTTTTGCCCAACGAACTTGTCCACCTGATTATAGAAAAGAATGTCCCTACAAAATTTTAAGTTAATCGGATAAAAAATGCGACCGCTAGAGTGCATACACACACACACACACACACACACACACACACACACGCGCGCGCGCGCACACATACATATGTATATATAATTTTGAATAACCCCCCAAAACGCGTTCAGGGGGTCACGTTAGGAACTTCTATGGTGGTTCCGGGCTTAAGTTTCACCGTGCGGGTCATGCTAATAGTTCGCTTTCCATAGGAAATTCACTAATAAAGTCAAAAATAGACTGAAAAATTAAAAGTTAAAAAATTAACTTTGGGCTTATGGAGTTTAAAATCAAAACCAAAGAATTGTATCAGTTGTTCTTAATCAACCAGGGATCTGTCAAAGTAATGCTCCTGTTGTTAGTGAATTTACTATGGAAAAGTGCACTATTAGCATGACTCGCACCGTGATACCAATGATTACTACATAAACTACAATTGTAGTTTGTGTAGTCATTGGTGATACTTAAGCCCGGGACAACCATAGAAGATCCTAAAGTGACCCCCTGAACACGTTTTGGGGGGTCGTTAGAAACTATATATATATATATATATATATATATATATATATATATATATATATATATATTGAGCCGTGACTGACCCACCACTATGTCACGCCTCACTAAGTATAGCGTTCATTTTGTAATTTTGTTCTTCGCGGGAGGGGCGAACCAACTGCCAACTGCCTTTCCGGTTGGTCAACTGTTTGTCGGAAACGTCAACACTAATCCTCGTTTCCTCATCTGCTGTACAGATGTCCCCGGTCATCACACACCTTTGGACCGGGAAAGGCATCAACATGACGGAATAAGCACAAAGGTTTGACTTCGCAAATGCATCTGTGATACTTGGGAACTGTGGCTGTGAATTTTTGTGTTATTATTGTTCCTTTGGATTTATTTATGACTTTTGATTGGTTTTAAGTTTTTACTTAGTTTTAATGTTTTTTTCCGGGTTTCCAATTCGGAGCCCGCCCTTGGCCAAAGGTTTTCCGGGTGTAATTTGGCCGTTTGTTCTAAATTATGGCAATCCAAATTTAATTTTGAAATTAACTTTGTCTTTTTATATTTGGGTGTCTGTATATATTTGTATTCAGGAGAACTCGGATAACAGGATTTATTTATCACCGGATCCGGTACAAACTTGTTATTGCCATTGTTTTGTTATCTTTGCCAGAGTTTATTTCTTGTTGTATTTGTGCCAAGCTTGGGGTGTAACCCAACCACTGCATTCCTTGTTATTTTTTTCTCAATTAAACTTATCTTTGGCAGTCTCCACGGTTATTTGTGAATTTTCTTTGGAAAGTGAACTATTAGCATGACCCGCACGGTGAAACTTAAGCCCAGGACCACCATAGAAGTTCCTAACGTGACCCCCTGAACATGTTTGGGGGGTCGGTCTTCAAAATTGAATATATATATATATATATGTGTGTGTGTGTGTGTGTGTGTGTGTGTGTGTGTGTGTGTGTGTGTGTGTGTTTGCACTCTAGTGGTCACATTTGTTGTCCAATTTACTTAAAATTTGGTAGGGACGTTCCTTTCTATAATCAGTTGGGCAAAACCATCGGAAAACTCTAAACCCCTTTTTTGGGGATTAATCTTTCAAATTTCGAGTTTTTGGGCCCAAAAGGGTTAGAAAAGCCTCGGATGTCCCATTAATGCATTTAAAAAGATGGGAAGTAGAAAGTTGAAAGTTTTAAGCACTCTCTCGTCATTCTAGCATAAACATTTAACGAGTTATTAAAGAAAATGTGTTTCGACTAAATACAGTTCATTGTCTTATGGGCGTTTTACACTAGATGAAAAATAAAAGCCAGTTATTCCTTTGTTAGAGTACTTTTACCATCCCCAGCAACTCACGCCTACTTTCAGGCCTGTTTGGACCATCTCCTAACATTATAATGCACAAAATTGTATTCCCAGCTTTGCAGGTAAATGAAACCAGGACCATCAGAACAGCCAAAAAATCTATGTTTTCAGATTTCAATAAAAATTGGAATAAATGTATATTTTTACACTGATTTTGAGTTTTAAAAGTTTGTATGTGGAAATTCACTCCCCTCACATCAGCGAGCTGCGTGCGAACTCGTTTTTTTTACCATTGCTCGTAGCGTAAGTCTGTGAGCCCTCTTCCCGTTCCGCGCTCATGGTAGCACGTTTCCAGGTTAGGTTCTGGGCCGCGGGCGGGTAGAGGGGGCTCAATATATATATAAATAAATAAATATATATATATGTCCATAGACATAAATATATATCTGTAGACATATATGTGTGTGTGTGTGTGTGTGTGTGTGTGTGTGTGTGTGTGTGTGTGTTTATACTCTAGCGGTCGCATTTTTTGTCCGATTCACATCAAATTTGGTAGGGGCATTCCTTTCTAAAATCAGTTGACAAGTTCGTTGGGCAATACAATTGGATAACTCGAACCCCTTTTTGGGGGATTTTAAGTTTTAAAATTTTGGGGTTTGGGCCCAAAAAGGGTCAGAAAAACCTCGGATATAAAATGAATGCATGTAAAAAGATTGAAATTAATAAGGCGAAACTTTTAAGCCCTCTCTAATCGTTCTAGCACAAATATTTACTGAGTTATTAAATAAAACTTACATTGACTACGTACCGTATGTTGTCTTATGGGGATTTAACATTGGAAAATGCTATTTTTCATACCTTAATGTAGTTTCATCACCCTTTATATCCCCATACCAACTTTTGATCCTGATGGGACCTACTCCTAACCTTATTATGCACATTGTTTTCCCAGAATTGCAGTAAATATAACCAGGAGCATCAGAACAGTAAAAAAAATTAATGTTTTCAGATTTTCATAAAAATTTGAATAAGTCTATTTTTTAACACTGTTTGGTTTTTCAAAGTTTGTTTATGTGGAAATTCACTTCCCTCATGCCAGCGTGCTGCGTGCGAACTCGTTTATAATTTTTAACATGTGGTTTCCTGAGAGCAGTGATTGAAACTGTTGAGTGAAGATTGTATATATAGAGTGGTCATACCCGAAATAGTTCAAAGGGCCATTGAGCTACAAGTAACAACTGGAGTGACCTTAAAAATGCAGAAAAGAGGCAAATGAGCTATAAAAATATGATAATCAGTTGGAGGAAGTGGTGAAATATTACTTTCAGTCATCTAAACAAACTGACTGGTCTTTCCCCAAGCAAAGCTCGGCCCCCAGGTACTACTGTATATAAAGTCTGTGAGTTAAATTATTCAAAACCATTATGAACGTTTGGCAGTATAAAGGGTAATTTTAGATGGCTTAAATTGAAAGTATTGACTCAAAGGAATCATGAAAAACCAACGAGGTTAATATTTTGAGAGGTCTCGTCTCGTGTCTTCATGGATGACCATCACTGACCCATCATTGCTCCCATGGCAACCAACATGGTAACCAATCAAATCCTCTCTTCACAAGTTACATGTTTGTCAGCTGACAAATATTTAACTGAAGAAGAGAGGTTTTAAGTGGTTACCTGGGGAAAATGGCGGTCAGTATGTAGGCTTCACTTTTTTATCCCAGACGAGACCCCTAGATATATTAACCTCGTTGGGAATATCAGTAGTTTGTGTTTTATTAGCATGTCAGCTAGATATAATGACATATTTTTCCCTTAAGAAAATCATGGGTACTGTAAAACATCTGTTTCGATTACATTTCCACATGCGATTTTAGCGTATTCTTTGTTTACGTATTAACCAACGAGATATAAATAAATACCCCCGTCGCAGCAAACCTGCATACTCAGCGAATTTCCAATGAATATATAACATAACACATTAAGCCACTTAACAGGATTCATAAGAAATATGTTCACAAACAAGCAATATTTAAAATATTAATTATTCTCCATAAGAACATTATTGGGGATTAGTAAGCAGGTTTGCTGCAACAAAGTACACAAAATAATGGGTTTTTATGCAAATATCAATATAACTCATCTAAGTGAAGTCACATACCACGTTTCAACCAAATACATACATAAATAAGCGATATATAACATTTTAATTATTTTCCATAAGAATAACATGGGGACCGAGTACCTAGGTTTGCTGCTACGGGAACCATAAGCAAAAACTTTTTTGTGCAAACAACAATAAACCCCAACCAGATAAAGCCATACACCAAATTTCGTCAGTTTATGTCCATAAATAAGCGAGATATAAAATTTTTCTTTTTCTCCATAAGAACAGCATTAGACAACGTACTGTGTTTAGCACTTTCAATATCTCAGTGACTAATTGACGTAGATTAATGATCTAAATACCGAATTGTTTGTTTTTATGCTGAATTCAATGGGAAAAAATAAAATTTGATTTAATTAAAAATTACACGTGGAAACCCCAAACAACCCATTTTTGGGGTACAAACCCCCCCCCCAAAACCCCCCTTCGGATGGTGCGATTCGTCTGGTTTTAGAACTTGTTCAAATAAATAGTACTTTACACAATTTTACCAAATTTCATTAAGATCGGACCTTTTTTACAAGAGTTGTTGTGCTTACGGACACATATATTATACATATATATATAAATTTAAACTAATGGTGTTTTTGGCATCTGGGGACCTCAAAGACAAAAGTTATTATGGTCTCGGGCTTAAGTCTTACCATGAGACCTACGGTAATAGCTTCTTTCCTATAGGGGAAATTCGCTAATATAGAGCTCTCGTCTCGTGTTAAAAAATTGAAGCCTCGGTGAAGGATATTTTGGTATGGAAATCATCTGGTCAAATTTGATTGGTTAACATAGTGCAGCCATGGAGACCGGAGAGTATAGAGGGTCAAAATGGCGGTCAGCATGTATAGGAACAGTATTTTACCCCACACAGACCTCTATAGCTATATACCTTGTTGGTATTAACGTGTTTTTTTTATTTAAAAAATGATAGGAGCTCCCTACGATCCAAACGTCTCTGCACCCCTCTCCCTGCAGCGTGGGCATATAGTTTTGTCTCTTGTCTCCAAGTATTTTCAAACTCCATTCTCTGATAATGATTTTATCATAATTTGCGATTTATTTGTAGAATAAATATTTTGTCACTAGCCCGTATTTGCAACATTAGTTTGTCCTTGGAACTTTCAGTGATATGGCACCTGAAATAAATTGATGACAATTATATTTTAATCAGTAATTACTGGGAAAGCTTAAGCAGCTGAATAACCGGGGTCAGAGAGGTCATAATCTTAATATTTAATACACAAGCTTTTTATACAGGCAAAATTTAGGGAACTTCTGAACCAATTCTTACACTTAACATGTTGATTGAAACACGTATGTCAAGCAAATATTCTACAAAATCCCTTACATATCTCACTTGTCTTTAGAGCTACGCCCCACAGGCCTTCAGAGCGTTCATATAGTATAAATTTAAATGGAATGCATGTTAACCAAATGGGGAATCCGCCGGACTAATGTTAAAAATTGTTCGTTACAAAACCCTCTTCATACCACCCAAACCCAAACATATCGAAATGTATATTATACCATTGATTCTTTCTGGTATTCAAAATCAATGGTTATACCAAAGGATCTAAAGGTACTTTATTCATGTATGTGCTATTACATTTTTAATGTTAATTATTGTATTGCAATTAATAAAACTAATGAGATCATTCAACTCCTCAAGTTTAAAGAGTTCAAAGGTCATTGATATTAAAAACATCGAGTGAAATTATTCCATCCATCATTAATTAATTGAATTCAGATTGCTAGTTTTGTAAATCAAACAAGTCGGAGTATTCTGAAAGTCGTCAATGCTGAATTCTAAACCCCTTCTTTTAAACGTTTTGTGCAAAACTAAAGGGTTAATGTGACGAAACAGCTGAGTTCCACCCGCTGTTGAAATGTTTGCAGCGTTCTGAAATATTTCATATTCCGTCCTCTTACTTTTATATTTTACATGTTCTGCTTGGTGTCTTCTAAATTTACTTTCTGTTATGAATATAAATAGCAATAGGTACAGATCAGTGTAAGTTTAATTCATTTAATTTATGTATGCAAAGTTTAATAGAGAAAACAATATTAAATTCCCTTTAGAAAAAATGTTTTTTAATATAGGGTAGTCTCGCACAGCCGTTTACTTGTAGGTTTCCAGAATAATCGGAGCCAGGTGTAGTAGAACAGCAGAACAGCTGAACTAAATATGATTCACCTAGAGTAGGGAGGTTTTAAAACAGGAAGGCATGCTTGGAATTTTCAAGCTGGTCGTCATACTAAACTGAACATCATTATAACTCCTATTTAGAGGCGGATGGACTCTAAACCCAATGAAGATAAGGTCACATCACCCAGTGTAAATCTCTGATGGAGGTCAGTAATGACTACCTAAGTATTCACAAACGTTCGCCTACGATATCTCCCAAAACCCCTCAGAGCTACTCTGAAGTATATTCTAATTAAAATAATCTCTCTAATCATTAAAAACGAACATTGTTTTTCACAATTAAATTTGCCTTAATGCGTAGTTTTAAACCACATCACTCTCGCACATTGAATTGAACGAGCCAAATACCGCATTGTGGGTGTATCAAAAGCGTTGGTAGTGACAAGTGATAAGCCGACTGATAAGCTAGGGGTTGCCGTGTGGAAGGCTGGTGGATAAGCCACGTCAGAACACCTGTCACTTATCACATCCTCTAGTCTGTTCCATGAAATGGTCTTTGCTTAAATAATTTATTTATCCTAATACAACATTACCTTATGTATATTTACACTCTCGCTTATTTTACAGGGTGGTTATAAAATAATGCAAAGTGATATGACTGGTTTTGGGAATACAGAAAAATAGTAGTATTATTTTATCCGGCCATATTAATATTTATATAAGGATATCAAAACATATGCTTTGACATCATATACAAGTGTTGACATACTCGAAATTTAGAACCCCATTCTTTATTATAAGAGCAGTTTTACATTGTTTTTCTCTCAAAATGTTCAAATACTTAGAGAAACACTAAATCTAAATCAAACAGGAAACAGGTCCATTTATAACGTCAGACTGTTTTTAAAATACTGAAAGCGTTAGCTTTTTTGATCATAATTCTATAGACACTACCTAAAAAAATCCTAAAACAGTTATAGCCTGTTAGAAATTAGCACAGACAGGAAAAAAATAGTCATTAACATATTTTTGGTTAGAACTAGATCGTTTGACAGGTTGCAGGAAACCCAGGCTTGATTCCATCCGTAATTAACAACGAATGCCTGAACATGGTAGTTTAAGATCCACCTTAAATAATACTGGCTGTACTTTTAAAGTATTATATAGAACACAAACATTTATAGATGTACGATACAAGGGAAACCTTCAATGAATAAGAGAGCTTCCTGCACTAAAAACCAAAATATGTTAGCCCTTATTTTGTCACTAACTTATCAGGCTTTTGATATAAAGTAACAAAAGATTCACCTGTGAATGAAACGGAGCTGTTAGTTATGGAATGGATGAACTGACGTTTTAATTGAACCCAGCAACAATAACCTCACATACCACCATGTTTAATCAGTTTTGTGAGTTATATTTTTACACCCTTGAACGGATTTACTTTTAACGACACCCTTGAGTATCAATTAATTCAGTAATATATATTAGTTAACAATTTATTAACTTTTGCTTGGGAATATTTTACCTATGAAAATTCAAACTATCCATTTTAAGTCAGTGCGTTAGTACAAACAATCACTCCGTGGACATGGTTAGTAGCTGTCACAAGCCGTCACTGTATAGTATATGCGCCGCTTTAGAGTTTTCAAAAGCATCCTTTCTCACGGCCTTTACAAGACCTAATGTTTTTAACGATCCGATATAAATCTTAATAGAGTTACAAGCTTTTACTACAAAAAACTATAAACCCTACAGAAGGGTGACTACTATTTTAACGTTAGTTGCGTTTAAAAAATTAGTACGGTCACCGGCCACTTTGAACTCTAATAGCGCTAGGTCGCTCAGAGGGGTACACCTGCTGCCGTCACTATCGGCCACCCGACTTATTCCCCACTCCATACCTTAAAAGGCATATCTTTACGATATCGGTTTTTAGACAAACATTGTGTGGCCAGTATCCCCTGCAAAAGTTTGCCTAATCCCTTTTATATGTGTGTAAATGATTACATTTCTATACATTATTGACTGAACATTTGTATCATTGTGATTAAATCGTGTTCTAGTGACATAATTGATGATTGATGGAAGTAAGAAATGCTTCTTCATAATTTCACCTCATTATATACCGGTTTAGCATCTGTGGCTGGGGATGATTTAGATGAGTCAATATTCAAAGATAAGAGGAGGGTTTTGAGGAGAGAGAAGGGGCGGGCGGCGCGGCGGCGGCGGAAGTGTTGAAAAGAGAGATGAAAGAGATAAGGCAAGCGTCGCGACAGTGCAGTGGAAGGCACAATAACCTCCCTCACAAACACTTCACCTCTACAACACTCTTTGTCTTGAATGCCGAAAATGAGATGACAGAATTAAATAAGTATTGAAGAAACATAGTTGTTAATGGTTAACAACTTATATAACTTATTTTAGTTTGGCCATCACTTGACAACAACCCAAACGTTCACTCAGTCCAATTGCCAAGTGTTTACACTCACCAAATTCAGTTTAAACAATAACCAAAATCTGTAAGTATAAAGTTGGTTTATGATCTGGAAGTAAACTGACTTATTAATAACGTAACTTATATTATTTTTTAAATGGGACTAGAGTTTACAAAGCAAACCGTGTAATAACATTAAGCAGACTTACTACACAACTCAATCAGTCTACAACTAATCACAGCAAAACTAAATGCACGGGATTTATTCAGAACTATTCGGATATTATCGGTTAGAATCAGCTCTTGCTGCTCCATGATCCTCCTGTGACGTCAGACGCCTGGACGTTAGTGAAAACAGCGCAGAACAGAATACAAAAATTATATATACAAAATTATACTATTGATAAACTACAGACTTACCAATTGAACTTTGTTCGTGAGAGGGGTACATACCCTACAAAATTCTTCTGTGATTTTAGATCGTCCCGTACTAATGTACAGATATAATTGGGTCGATTATCCAAACTATTTGGGTAAGGATAATTCAAACTTTATTGAAGACGTTACTAAATTATAAACTCAGTTAGTAAAACTTATATGTAGCTGGCTGCCAACGTCATCTTCCGAATCAAAAACTGTAGGTCTATCGATGTTGGAGCGGTAACGTATAAAGGTATTGACTTTGTATATTGGCACTGTAGGCGGGGGCAAAGGAATAGAGGAAGTCCGACGGGGGAGGAGGAGGACATAAAGAAGTCATTACTAGGAGCCACAGTACACAGCCCGCGGCCACACAGCTACACGGCCCTCTCTAGTGACCGACCGGCAATATCAATCCTCCGACATTAAACATTAACTGGTCTTGACCTCACTGCCGCCTGTGAGCGTTGCACTTTTGTATACAGCATGATTGTTACTGTAACTAAATGCAATACACGTTTAGTTTAATAATATTTGTATTTTAATCTTAATTGTTTGCCCGGTAAATATTTTTTGGAGCTAAACTGACGAAACTATTAAAACCTCTCCCTTTCAAGTAAATAGACCTAACTATTTTAATGATATGATTTTTCTATGGGAACGTCTAAGTAACCAAGGCATTAATTTTTTAGTGGGTAAAAATATTTGCCTCCATACCCCCTCCCCAAAAAAAGTTATATTTAATAAGCTACCATTTTTTAGAGGATTACTGTAGAGACCTCTAGTTTGCACCATTCATCTTCGGTTATTAGGACTTTAAAAATAGGCGTCACTCAGTAAGGGTTGCTATAAATTTGTTGACTAAGCCCCAAAAACCCTTATTTTTGGGGATGGGGGCAAATTTGTTCACTGAAAGACTAACGGCTTGGACGTTCCCATCGAAAAATCATATTATTTCAGAACATTCTTGGTGAATTTAAATAATGCTATGCAAAAATAATGCAAAATTGACGTTATAAAATTAAAAATTCAATCGGACCCTGTGTTTTATAGAACAAAGCTCAAAACCCCCTAACTTGCGCCTCTCTTCTTTTTTTTGTCGTCCCTTAAAATGTGGCATCACTCAAGGTAGGATACCATTTACATTTTTTGACTTTGAAATTTTTGACTCAACAAAAGTTTCCTTTTTAGGTCCCTAAGACTTTCCTGGAAGATAATCTCGTTGTATGCAGTTGTTAACAAAATAATAGGGGGGACTTTTGGGACACACGGCATTCGTTCATAAAGGAGAAATGTTTTTATGCATGGAGGAATGGATCTCTTCATGCTAGATCCTCTGCTCAATTAATTTGTATGTTACATCAAAGCAGAACACTAAAATAAATTACGAACTTTACATCCTGTGACAAGAAAATTACAAATATATCGAGTGCATATTCCGTTGATATATCTAATATTATAAATGTGAAAGTGTAGCTGTTTGTGCATAAGTTTGTGCGTAACTCTGAAGTTCCATCACGTGAAAACTACTGGACCGATTGAGCTGACATTTTGCAGAGAGGTACTTGATGGTCCTGAGTAACATATAGGCATATTAAATTTGTGAAAATCCTATAGGGCTATGCCCCACGGGGGTTCAAAGTTACCATGTATTCCTTATGGACATTAATTTTTGTTTCAGCTGATGAAAATACAAGCAGCTGATCTTGATTCGTAGTAGTTTCACAGGCTAACCACAGAATGCAACACACAAAACTATCTTAGATTTTATAAATAATTCGCGGGGCGAAGCCTGCGGGTAGCAGCTAATGAATTAATAAACTAAAGTGTAGCCTAAGAATTACTGAGAAGCTAGGATAAAGAATCAAATGCTTTCAAATGCAATCTGTTTATGTAACGATAGTTGTTTATTTAATTTGCCGGAATATCATCAAATTATTATTTTATTTGTCATGTTTCTTTTCCCACTTGACTCCATCATCAGGGAGTGCAGAGCCCACCAACGGCGAGATCCAAGCGAGGTACCAACTCTCCCCCAACACTCGAGTGACGTTCTTCATCACAGACCCAGAATCATACTCGTGAATGTTATGAGACCTCTCGTACAGAACCATTCCTCTAGCCATCGTGATCGCGTGATGGTACAGGAAAAACACCGCAGCTCCCATACCGAAGAAGGTCACGCCGAAGAATAATATGAAACAGTTGTGTATAGAGTAGCTCAAGCTACGAGCGAGAGCGAGGACGAATGACCCGTGGTATTGTCTGAACATGTTTAGATATCCGGTGGCGCACTGAAAGATAAAGCGGGTATGGAGGTAGAGCCCATAGGCTGTACCTATAGCCATGTAGAGAAGGAAGAAGAAGAAATATCTATGGTTCCGATGGCCGATGCAACATCCGGTAAACTGACAGTGATGGTCCCTCTTGAGGATGCAGCACTCGCAGACGGAGCAATGCCAGGCCCTCGGTGGGATGTGGAGTTGACATCTCGCACAGAAGTTCCACCTCGCAGGCGCGCCCTTGGACGGCAGAACCTCACTGTTGACACTCGTGTCGGTTATCATGATGGAGACAAAGTTACTCACGATGTTCACGAACACAAACGATCCTAGGAACGCGTGGAGAACGTACCAGAACGAAGTCGAGGGGTGGAGAGTGGGCAGCACGTAAAGCAGCTCGAAACAATAACCGAGCGGCACCATCAAAATTATGAACAAAAATGAAACAATGTCTATTAACGATCGCGGTAAAAATTTGTTTCTTAGCTTCATTTTTGCAGACTGAAGTTTAGGAAGTTGTTTCTTTTGTTTACAAGCAGTTCAGATTGTTTGTTTATCAACACTTTGTTGACACTACCATATGTTTTACATTCACGCTTGGAATCTAAAAACAACTAAGTACAAATAGGAGACAATAGTCGTGTGATTTCATATTGTAAAAGAATTCAGTAATTATAAAACGCTGAAAAATCCTTGAATGGCCATTGATTATGTATACTCAATTACAGTACTTTCAAGCTATACATTAATTGCTCACGCCAACAGTATTAATTTCATTGGTGGTTGGCCATTTAGTCATAACTTCTACAAAACTAATTTTTTGTTTTATCCAAACTATCTATATGCGATTCTACAGCATTATGAAATAAAACAAATTTTATATTGGTTTGAAACAGTTATATTCTCGATTTATTTTTCGCCATAGAAAATAGAACAGATATAAGCCTTGTATGACTAATTGACTTTTAACAACATTGCCATAGCTGTAAGACCTACTGAATTTAAATTTGGTACTTATAGGCTATAGGCTTATATACTTTGGCTTATAGGCTATAGGCTCGCTCAAAAACAGGTTTACAAAATTCCCTCAGGACTCCGCTTAATCGGATCTCAATGTGCCAATGTTAATCTTATGGGCATAACATTTGCATTGGTTCAGATGGTATTCCCTAACTGAACTAAAAAGGCTAGCTGTAATACTAGATAAGTGGATATCACTTGTTTTTATTTGTTTAATCATATCTCAAGCTCCAGTTCAACCATAAATGCAGGCTTGCTCATATGTTATAGGCCGCACTAACACCCCAAGTGGGCGTAACCGCCCACCGACGGCCGAAAGGGTGAGTCAATATATAAATCAGAGTCTGACACCTAACAACTACATTTCTAAAATTGAATATCTTGTGGCGAAATTGTTTTAGGTGAAATATAACAGTTTAAAATATTTTAAAGTGTAAAACGTAATTAGTTAAATGGTAGTGGCTTGAGGGAGCCATAGCCCCTAACCTTGCTCCGATACTCTGCCTCATCTGTTTTTTTTTTTTGTTTTTTACTCTTTACATGCTGAGGAAATTAAAACAATATAAGTAGGAACACATGGTATATCACGAACAAAATATATATTTAATGTAACGAAAACAAGGCAGAATCCCCTTCCTATTTAAATGGAAATTATTTTATTCCGCAACGTATTTTGGTACATGATAAATAAAAATTAATAATTCTCCCCACAATTTCATGTCCAGACCTTTAAAATGAGACTTCTCTCAGCTTTCTGTGATCTCCCTTTCGCTCAAAATTTCATTGTCAAATTTGGGCTTTCTAATTAGCTATAAAAAACTAGTAGCTTGCAGGGGCCTCTGCACCTTGCTCCAGTCCTCTGCCTCATCTGATTTTTTTACTCTTTATATGCTTAGGGAATTATAACAATATAAAGTAGGGACGCTTTAGATCACCATGCTATTTAAATGGGAATTATTTTATTCCGTAAAAATTTCGGTTCATAAGTAAGAAAAATAAACAATTTTCCTCAAAATGTTATGCCCGGACCTTTAAAATGACACCCCTCCCAGCTTTCCCGTTCACTCACAATTTCTTTGTCAAATTTGGGCTTGCGGAATTAGATATAAAGAAGATATCTACTGTATATAAATTTTAAATAATTAATTTTAGCTAAGTTTTCCGTTTTAGTTATAAATTAACATATGTGTTATACGACAGAGCAACGATATCCTAGTTTACCCACCTTTAAAACATTTTAAAATATAATATGTCTTATTATAATCTTATATACAATAACACAGTGTAAGAGATAATTGTTCAAATGAATTTGTCACACAACGTAAGATATGTGTTTCAGTATTGGATGTTTTAAGGTTTACGTTACAGCGGGATAGTGGCTTCACCCTCTCCAATACTCTCGGGATTCTTGTTTCGATATTGCTGTTATTTCTGAGATTGAAACTCTGACAGTTTTTTGTTTCTTCTTAGGTCGTTTTATAAAAAAAACTCGTTAAGGAAGAGATAACAAAAAATACGAGTATGTTACAAAACATCTTCATGTTTATGTTTACCATCTTTCCTCAAAGGTCTGTATTGCTGTTTTTATTTTTGTAAACTAAGTTTTATGGCAGATGTTTTAATATTAAATTAAATATATCCCCCTTGATATGCTTATGGACGAAAACTCATTATTAAACGGTAAACTATATTGAAAAATACGAGTAACATATTAGCCCCATTACTAAGTTTTCTCACCATAAGTTGTGTGTGAATAATGGAGCACTTTCCCTCACTCTTCACATATTGTGTGGCTATAAGACGTGAAGGGGGCCTTTGCCTTTTCCTCCCTCACTTGCGCAAAACATTTTTACACAGGACAGTGTTAAATTAGTTCAGTTATAATTGTTACTATCACTTCCATTTGCGACCAAATCAATCGTGTTTACATTCCATTCTTTGACCCCTTTTTTACATCAGTTTTGTTTTAATGAAACTTACCATCTCCTTTTCTGTTCTGTAAACCGTGAGTATTTCATACATAATTCTCCTAATAAAACCTAATAAGACACTAAAAGTAATTTTTAACTATGGGTACGATAAAAGCAACAAAAACATTTACATTTTAGCGAATCTCCCCTACAGTGGAGAAGCTATTACCGAAGAAGTCATGGTAAGACCTAGGCCCGGGACCACGATAACTTTTCGTTTTGATGCCCCCAGATGCCAAAAACACCAATCGTTCAAATTTTGAATGTATTTTATATATATACTAGTGGCTTGAAGTCATGCTCCAATACTTTGCCTCAACTGATATTGTTCCTCTTTACATGCTGAGGAAAATAAAACAACTATATAATTAGTGACACATGTCAGTTCGTAAATAAAATAGACACTTAATCACATGTTTTAATGTAAACAAAGCAGACGTTTTTAAATTCCCATACTCTTCTTCAGTTATTTATCGTTATTATTAGCGAATTTCCCCTATAAGGGAATAAGCTATTACCGTAGGTCTCATGGTAAGACTTAAGCCCGAGACCATGATAACTTTTCATTTTGATGTCCCCAGATGCAAAAAACACCATTCGTTCAAATTTGTATATATGTATATATATATATATATATATATATATATATATATATATGTATTTATATATATATATATGTGTGTGTCCGTAAGCACGATAACTCTCGTAAAAAAGGTCCGATCTTAATGAAATTTGGTACAAATGTGTAAAGTACCATTTATTTGAACGAGTTCGAAAACCAGATGAATCGCACTATCCGAAGGGGGGTTTTTGGGGGGTTTTGTACCCCAAAAATGTGTTTTTTGGGGTTTTCACATGTAGTTTTAATATAAATAAAATTTTAATTTATACCATTGAATTCAGCTTAAAAAAAACAAACAATTTGGTGTTTTGATCATTGCTCTACGTCAATTGGTTACCGAGATATTGAAAGTGCTAAACACAGTACGTTGTCTAATGTTATTCTTATGGAGAAAAAGGAAAAATTGTATATCTCGCTTATTTATGAACATAAACTGGCGAAATTTGGTATATGGTTTGATCTGGTTGTGGTTTATTGTTGTTTGCACAAAAAAAACAATTTTTCACCTATGGTTCCTGTAGCAGCAAACCTAGGTACTTGGTCCCCATGTTATTCTTATGGAAAATACTTAAAATGTTATATATCGCTTATTTATGAATGTATGTGGATGAAACTTGGTATGTGACTTCACTAAGATGAGTTATATTGATATTTGCATAAAACCCATTATTTTGTGTGCCTTGTTGCAGCAAACCTGCGTACTCATGCCCAATGTTATTCTTATGGAGAATAATTAATATTTTAAATATCGCTTGTTTGTGAATACATTTCTTATGAATCCTGTTAAGTGTTTTAATGTGTTATGTTATATATTCATTGGAAATTCGCTGAGTATGCAGGTTTGCTGCGACGGGGGTATTCGTTTTACATTATTATGTTTTACGTTATTATTCGTTTGCTGGTAACCTTTTTGAAATACTGCTATTTTTCCCGAGTGCCTGGGATCAATACCTTTAATTTGAGCCGTTTCCCATAATCGCAGGGTTTGCGAAACTCCCGCAATTTTTACTTACAAATTTCTCTTACAGAATTAAATATAAAGAAAGATGTATATATATTTATGTGTCCGTAAGCAAGACAACTCTAGTGTAATTATTATTGTGAAAACCCAACAAAAACATTTTTGGGGTACGAAACCCCCCTTCGGATTGTCCGACCTTTCTAGATTTCGAAGTCGTTCAAATAAAAGCTACTTTACACGTCTTTACCAAATTTCATTAAGGTCGCCCTGACCTTGTTTACTAGAGTTGTCTTGCTTACGGACACATAAATATATATACATCTTTCTTTATATTTAATTCTGTAAGAGAAATTTGTAAGTAAAAATTGCGGGAGTTTCGCGAATCTCTGCGATTATGGGAAACGGCTCAAATTAAAGGTATTGATCCCAGGCACTCGGGAAAAATAGCAGTGTTTCAAAAAGGTTACCAGCAAACGAATAATAACGTAAAACATAATAACGTAAAACGAATAATTATTTAAATAACATTTGAACCCAGCTTAAAAAATACAAACAATTTGGTGTTTTGATCATTGCTCTTCGTCAATTGGTTCCTGAGATATTGAAAGTGCTAAAAGCAGTACGTTGTGTAATGTTATTTTTATGGAGAGAAAGAAAAATGTTATATTTCGATTATTTATCCTACACTCTAATATGAGTAAGGTTTGCTTGCTTGCTTGCTTGCTTGCGACACTGATCTCAAAAACGGCTCCAACGATTTCCTTCAAATGTTCGAAATAACTAATTTCTGCGATAAAAATAAGTTCTAGACAGGCCTCATCCCCAGAAAAAATCAAATAATGTAAAAAAACTAAAATGAAAAGTTAAAAAAATTAACATTGGGCTTATGGAGTTTCAAATCAAAACAAAAGAACTGTAACAGCTGTTCAAAATCAACCAGGGAACTGTCAAAGTAATATTCATGTTGTTTATGATTATTAACATGTGGTTTCCTGAGAGCAGAGATTAACAGATTTGAGTGAAGATTACATATATAGAGTAGTAAAATAAATCAAAGGGACATTGAGCTATAAATAACAACTGAAGTGACCTTAAAAATGTAAAAAAGAGGCAAATGAGTTATACAAATCTGATTATCAGTGGGGGAAGTGGTGAAATTTGTTCCAAGTCATCTAAACAATCTGACTGGCCTTCCCCGAGAAAAGCTCGGCCCCCAGGTACTATACTCTAATATGAGTAAAGTTTGCTTCCTTGTATGCGTATGCACTTGATTGCTTACAACTCTGATCTCAAATACCCCCGTAGCAGCAAACCTGCATACTCAGCGAATTTCCAATGCATATTAATTTATCTTAATACCACATAAAGCCACATACCAAGTTTCATCAATATACATTCATAAATAAACGATTTATGACATTTTAATTATTCTCCATAAGAATAACATGGCGGCTGAGTATGCAGGTTTGCTGAAATAAGGAACACTAAAAATGGGCTTTTATACAAATATCATTATAACTAAACTAGGTAAAGCCACATACCAAGTTCTATTAATTTATGTTCATAATTAAAGGAGATAACACGTTAATTATTCTCCATAAGAATAACATGGGGCTGAGTATGCAGGTTTGCTGCTACGGGAACTATCGGGCAAAAATGGATTTTTGTGCAAATATCAATAGACCACAACCAAATAAAGCCATATACAAAATTTTGCCAGTTTACGTTCATAAATAAGCGAGATATACAATTTTTCTTTTTCTCCATAAGAATAACATTAGACAACGTACTATGTTTAGCACTTTCAATATCTCGGTAACAAATTGACGTAGAGCAATGATCAAAATACCAAATTGTTTGTTTTTTTAAGCTGAATTTAATGGTATAAATTAAAATTTGATTTAAATTAAAATTACATGTGAAAACCCCAAAAAACACATTTTTGGGGTACAAAACCCCCCAAAAAACCCCCTTCGGATGGTGCGATTCATCTGGTTTTCGAACTCGTTCAAATAAATGGTACTTTACACATTTGTACCAAATTTCATTAAGATCGGACCTTTTTTACGAGAGTTATCGTGCTTACGGACACATATATATATATATATATATATATACATATATAACAATTTGAACGAATGGTGTTTTTGGCATCTGGGGACCTCAAAATGAAAAGTTATCATGGTCTCGGGCTTAAGTCTTACCATGAGACCTACGGTAATAGCTTCTTCCCTATAGGGGAAATTCGCTAAAACGGCTCCAACGACTGACTTCAAATTTTGGAAATAACTAATTTCTGGGATAAAAATAAGTTTTAGACAGATCTCATCCCAGCAAAAATCAAGTAATAGAAAAACAAAAATGAAAACATAAAAACATTAACATTGGACTTATGGAGTTTAAAATAAAATCAAAAGAAATGTAATAGCTTTTCCAAAAACCCAGGAAACTGTCAAAGTAATACTCGTGTCGTTTATTTTTAACTTGTGGTTTCCTGAGAGCAGAGATTAAAAGATTTGAGTGAAGATTACATATTCTGAGTATTAAAATAAATCAAAGGGACATTGAGCTATAAATAACAACTGGAGTGAACTTTAAAATGTATAAAAGAGGCAAATGAGTAATACAAATCTGATTATCAGTAGGGGGAAGTGGTGAAATATTACTCCAAGTCATCTAAACAAACTGACTGCCCTTCCCCGAGCAAAGCTCGGCCCCCAGGTACTGGATATAAACTGTCGAAACTTTGTATATGGCTTCATCTGGTTATGATTTATATTGTTGTTTGTAAAAAAAAAAACAATTTTTCACCTATGCTTTCTGTAGCAGCAAATGGGTATTCGGTTCCTATGTTATTCTTATGGAGAATAAATAATTAAAATCTTACATATCGCTTATTTATGAATGTATATGGATGAAACTTGGTATGCGACTTCTCCCAGATGATTTCTATTGATATTTGCATAACAACAGATTATTCTTCGTTCCTTTTTGCAGCAAACCTGCACACTCATCCCCAATGTTATTCTTATAAAGAATAATTAATATTTAAAATGTCAGTTTGTGGATATATTTCTTATAAATTCTGGTAAGTGACTTAATTGTGTTACTAAGACATATATATTAATTGTAAATTCGCTGAGTACGCAGGTAGGCTGTGACGGGGTTATCCTCATATCGTAAGGTACAAAGAGTGTTTGCAAAGATTGACGTTTTAATGAGTTCACTGTAAAGAGTAGGTACTTAAACATTCATAACCTAATAGATCCATTAAGCTCCCTGGTTCTGCAGCAAAGCGGGCGCGAGCGCGAAGCACTTTGCAGTCTTTTATCATCATTACTTATTTCGTCTCTAATTTCCATTCGGAGAAGCGATGTACAGATTACTTATAAAATCCGCGTGTAAATTTTAAATTTATTAAATATTAAGTAGCAAGATAAATGTCCAAATATAACATCGATTATATTTATACAGGTTTCTCACGTCAAATAGATTGCAAATGAACTACTTGACCTATAGTGATCTAAAAACATTATTTCTTAGTAATTACCTTGAGGAGCAACTTAAATATTCTTAAACCTTTTTACGTACAGGGGGGTTTTAATAAGGACACTAGCGGGAATATCGGAATATTTAAATAACAAATTTTATGATTTATATAATTTTAAAGCCATGTAATAGACAAACATTTTGGTAACGAGGTTCACAATTGCGACCAATAATGTTACAAATTGTTTATATTTTAAAATAATCTGCATTTTCTTAACCAATAAACAACTTTTACCTACTCGAAATTCTTAAATAAGAGTAATAAAACCGCTATTACCTTATACAAACCTGGATGCCTTGTGGAAGGTTTAAATTTAAGGTTAACCATTATTCCGATGGATATTGAAGTTGTCATTTATATTCATTACCATACTAGAAAAAGATAATTTCTCTAAATAGAGTCTCAATGTTGGATATGTTTTTAAAAGTAAAATTTCTATATTTTGCTTTGTTCGATTTTTTGTAGAATGTTAAGGGACTTGACGAAGATTTGGGCCTTACATTATTTTCTAACTATAATCAACGTAGACACTGTGGTCGGATTAATTTACCTCTAATTTACCGGAATGACAATCTACAAAGTTGGTGAGTTAATTCAGCATTATCCACCACAGCTGTCTGTTATCTAAATTGGAGTAATGAATTCATCCAGGCATGAGTTTATTCTAACCAATGTAATTAAAGCTATTCAGATAAAATATTTTGCTCAAATCTGTTTATAAAATTATTGCTTTATACTTTACAACTTAAGCATTGTATTCACATTAGAAAAAAACATTAAACAATACAATTGTTGACATTAAATATGTTGTAATAAAACTAAACTAAAATTTAATTTAACTAACGAATTCAATTTATTAAAAATTGAAATTGATTTAATTGAAAATTTTCGCAATAATTTCTTAAATAACATAAACTCACCATCACCAACAATGAATTTTAATCAAAGAATTCAATTGTTTTAACTAAGAAGCTCTCGATCCTTGGTCACTCTTCGGGATTTATGTAATATTTATCAAAATCGGTACATTTGTGAAAAAACGTATATTAGCAATATTTATTTTTATAAATAAGAAGCTGTCATCAAAACCTGCGAGATTCGTGTTGAGAGCGGCTTACTGGGCAGTGAGCCAACAGGTGTCTGATATTTCCGTTCTGTGATACAAAATGAACAACGTATCGAAACCGAGCTAAAGATATTTCTAAAAAAGACTTTTGCCTCAATGTCGAGACAATAATGAAGTTATTCTGAAACAAATATCATTCTGACACGACTTTGAGTTTTTCCGGAAAGAAATATTGACTGCAATCAGAATCGTGTCAATGTCACAGCTGCAAAAAATGAGACGTGGAACTTCAATATGGCACATCGATACGGACGTCAATCGCTTTTATTGCTAGCTAAATATTTCTTACTCGGTTTGTTCTACTGTACAGATTTATCTTGAAAACTTTTCATTGTATTAGTAACATTAAGGCAAATGTTAATTTATAGAATGATATATGTTACTTAATGTTTTAAATTTATGCAAAGGAAAACAGTTTATGAAAAAAGAAGTGGACTATATATTGTTTAAAAGTAAAAGCTTGTTACGTCATAGCAATGGCGGATGATTCCTGAAACTTTCATAAATTTATTAGTAAATTTAAGGCTATAAAAATAACTGTTTTGAGTCACTCACGGACACCGAGTCTTCAATGGAGGATCGTGAAGTCCGATGCTAACCACCATGTTGACCATGGACCTGGGCGAAGCGATGACAGGGGCCCCTGGAACTGCAGTGGCACTGGGAGTTAATCCTTCCACGACCGGTACGCACAACGTGATATTTCGTACGACCGGCACTTAGTACACGTTCATTCGGTAATGCGAATCGTAATTACACAATGGCACGAAAATGCGATGGTTTGTAATAATTTCTGTACTCAAACTGGAATAAAGTGTAAACGACAAAATGGGGCAGATAGAATAACGGTTGACTGTACAAGTCGAGAGTTATAGACGCACTGGTTATTGAAAAGGAAAATGGTCAGCTGATCTTTGGAATGACCTTTGTATCGCACAGGAATTTAGTAGATAATGCTACTATTGTTGAATAGAAACTGCTTGCTTGACTTATTGAAAGAGGTTTGCCTCGTTACACTATTGGAGAAAATAAAATGTCTATACAATTAGTATTATGAGCTGCATTAAATGTGTCCCGGATTAATATTACTATTAATTACACAACAATATAGAAACACAAATATGCCTATAAAACGATATTGCCAGTCGTAAGCTAAGAAACGCTATCAAAAGTATGCATTATTGACTATCAACGTGAAGAAAAATATATCACATAGGCCTATCACATGAAAACCATCTACTGAAGGTAAGAAATAAGTTTCGTATACACAAAATTCATTTAGATCGTATTCAATACATATTAAGAAAATTAACAAACATTTTTTATAAGTGACATATTAATATGCTTGTACATTAAAGACAATGATTCCAATATAAGTACAACAGCGTTATCAATCAAGCCTACAGTTATAGTCCATTATAATTCGCACAACGAGCGGCGCTAGTTGTATAGTAAGGAGTATAGTCAAAGGTTACTATGCTGTAGGTTGAGTGGTTAAAACCACAATTTTTCCATTAGGATAATCGTTTCCTGCGGAAAGCCCATGTATGTAACTTACTAAAATAACCACTCGTATTATATTCTGATTCTTGGCTTTTGTATCCCGTTCAAGCTAAAATCCGTTTACGTTTCATAATCAGTAATAAAATAATGTTAAAATGAACACAATCCGTTATACTTGGGTGAAAACGATCTGTAACAGGAGAAAGTAGCCCTCCATAGAAAGGGTTTGGTTGCAGCCAAAGTCAATCTGTGGAATAAAGGGGGTCATATGACGGGGCCTGGGGCAGGGTTCAATGGCTACCCCTCCTCCTCACCCCTCCCCAACGCCAACCCCAGGCAAACACCCCTTTCATCTCCACCCCCCAAAGGATCCAATACAAACAACGATATATATTTATTGTAAATTTGATGTTTTAACTGAATTTTTGTATTCGTTTCATCTTGTATTTGTTGTTACCTGATTACACGAATTATAACATTGCTTTTAACTAAACGACCCTAACTTCGTTCCCCTCCTTTTTTGTTAGAGATTGGAGTTTGTTTGAGTTTTAATGACAGCGTAATTTGTTTAATTTTTTACTGGGAACGGGCTAAAAATCGTTCTTAATCCAATCTATGGTTGACATTTTCTTAAGCATTATTATTTAATAGTTATTAGCCCAATCACAAAATTCAGATGGGTCTAGTTTCGAACTTAAAAAATTCTCTTTCTAGACAAGAATTTTGCCTAGATAGAGTGAGTCTTATATTATGAGATGAGCGCTCAAACCACTATACAAGCCAGCCAGTTTTAATGGCACAATGTGATCAAATAACTCAACAAATTTTAATCAGCAGTTTTATCCACCTCGATGTCTACAATAGAATCAAACACGTGTTTGCATGCAGTACGGTGATGTAAGTAGAGCAAATTTGCTCATTAAACACTTTACAAAAATTAAATAAGGTGTTGAATAAATGACAATTATTTTGGAAATTGGAAAACGTTTTATTTTTTGGTTGACCTGATGTCCCTGGTTCTATAATTGCGCCGCCGAAGATGCTATACACCACTGTACCAAAAATGTAGTGTCGATCTAAACAATTCCTGCAGTGTTCGGTTGGGCTTGGCTATCTCAAGGGCCATCAACGTAAGTGACACCGCTTGGTTGCTAGAATAATGCGTCTATAATACATTTTTTTATTTATTTTGATTACATTTGAAGCGCAAGCCAAGGAGAGTGTATTCCTGCGCGTCGCGTCGCAGTCGTTAAGAGTCAGTTGTTATTACAGTTGACCACAGGCTAACCAATGGCAATTTCACTGTTGATTTGCGCTCGAGATGACTTAACAAAATACAATATATTTTATTGTTATTTGACCAGATGTATTACAAGTTTTTTTTTCAAGCTTAATAAATTTTGTATTCGATTCGTGAAGTATATGTTTTTAAGTTTGGCAAAAAAACTTCAAAAAGTTAATAACTTTTTTATTTTATTAATTTATAAACACTAATATAGTTATTATTATAGACTGATGTTAACATTTATATCAACTAATTTAAACTTCGTTAAATATTTTGTAGAGATTTTTACAGTCCTATGTATGTCTAAGTTAAAATAATTTTAATGAGTTAGATTGAAATATCAGTGAATGATTGTATCGTTGAAGTAAAAACCGTGATCAACTGTGAGTAGGTAGAAGCGTCATTATTTAGGTCATTCCAATTTTTTTTAGTAAATCAAATCAAAATTTCTTTATTGTCATAAGACTTACAAGAGCATTGCAATGCGTCAACGTAAATATATAAAACAAATAACTTACCTAAAAATCCTAAAAAATATCCTAAAAAAATCTAAAATAAAATAACTAATGTGTGATTATATGGCCTTATTAAGGTACTAGTATTGGCGGCCGCTATTCAGATAATCCGCTATTGGCGGCCGCGACCGCAGGAAATAATCAGCTGTTTCAGAACAAAGCTTGAATACTCCCGGCTCCGCTAATATATGCTAAAATGGCATAAAAACAGCTTAAAGTGTAACTCAAATAAGGTTACTTTTCAAGAAAAACAAACTACACATGCACCTTCCCCGACCTCGAATACCCAAAAAAAATCTTTTCGTAGATTGGGAGCCATTACAGCTCGAGAAACAGCCGCGGACGGACGGACGCACGGAGCGGACGGACAGGCGCACAGAGCGGACGGACGGGCGCACGGAGCGGACGGACGGGCGCTCGGAGCTGACGGACGGGCGCACAGAGCGGACGGACGGGCGCACGGAGCGGACGGACGGGCGCTCGGAGCTGACGACGGGCGCACGGAGCGGACGCACGGACGCACGGAGCGGACGGACGGGCGCACAGAGCGGACGGACGGGCGCACGGAGCGGACGGACGGGCGCTCGGAGCTGACGATGGGCGCACGGAGCGGACGCACGGACGCACGGAGCGGACGGACGGGCGCACAGAGCGGACGGACGGGCGCACGGAGCGGACGGACGGGCGCTCGGAGCTGACGACGGGCGCACGGAGCCGCAGACAAATGCGGACTATAGTCCTTAATATTGTTGAAGGCATTTTTCCAAACGGTACACTTTCAGGCAGTTTATGTTCCTTTAGGAGTCAATTCCACTTTGAGGCAATCTGGGAATTCATTATGCAACTTAAGAAAGGCGTAAGAAATGTTTTTTCTACAAAAAATTGTTCTGTTCTTTGGAAAGAGCAGGTCATTACGTGGTAGATCAAAAAGAAACAAATAGGTGTTTATTTGTTATAGAAAACATCAATAATTCCAGAAGATATTAAGTTTGGATACATTATTTTTAGTGAAGATTCTCCTCAGGGTGTTTTCAAGGACACTTAGTAAATATCATGACAAAAGAGAGCACTTTCAAAGGTGCTTTTGTTGTTATTTCAAAAGCCTCAAAATGGGAGTTCTAAATTTTTGGTCCCTGGCAAAATACTCTCCTTCATTTTTAGTCCCATTACGTTTGCTTGCTGCAGCAAAATATCATAGCAATACAATTTAAGTTATTTGCCTGACCCAAATTTTGGAATCACTAGAAGCGGGAATATATATATATTTGTTGAAAGCTGCATCCTTCCACTGCAATAATTATTATAATACATAGATATGTAAACTGGAGCTTGATTTTACAATAATTTAAATCGATTTTATATTATTTTGAAACGTTGTCACAGTGGTTTTATTCTTAGTTTGCTTCTCCACTGAATATTTATTTATTGTTCAAGTCACTTTCTATTCCTCGTCTTTGTCACTTTAACTATTCATAAAAGTAATAAGGCGATTTTTGTGTCAAGGCTACCGACAAATTTATGTTATTTGAAAGTCCTTAACGTCCAGTGTGCCTTTAGGGGGTTAGTGAAATATCCACCTTCAGGACTCCACCCCCTGGGTTTTCAGTCTTCCAATGTTACAATTTAATGGAAGAATCTTTATATATAATTCTGTAAGCGAAAATTTTAAGTCAAAATTGTGGAGTTTGGTATATTGTAGGATGATGGGAGAATGCTTAAATTAAATGTCCGGATCCCAGGGACTCGGGAAAAATAGCAGTATTTCTAAAACGTTACTTGCAAACGGGAAATAACGTAAAAGATCCCCCATTACAAAACCATGGTGATTTACAAACGTCTGCTTTTTTACATTAAAACATGTGATTAAGTGTCTACACTGTTTACAAACTGACATGTGTTCCTACTTAGAGCAAGGCTAGGGGCTATAAGCCACTAGTAGAAATACATTTAATTGATTACTTAACAGTTTTGTATACTAAAATATAGTATAGAAGAAAGAACGGCGTTTCAAGCTAACTTCTGGAATGACATTACAATATAAACTAATACGAGGTGGGTAAACCTAAATATTTGCTCGATTTCGAACAACTGGATTCGCTTGTCTATTTAATATGCTTTTTAATAAATAATTTGTTCGGCCCGATTTTGTAGAGAGGCTACCAGCGAAACAATTTACTGTGTGTTATTTGAAAGCTTTTAACGTCTAGATGTGCCTTTCGGGATTTTCAAGAACATCCACCATCAGGACTCCCCCCCCCTCGTGCGCTTTCAAAGTTACAATCTTATGGAAGAATGGGTTCAGTTTAATTATTTAACAGCTGTTCATAACACAGTAGCAAAAAGAACCGTTGTTTCAAGCTAACTTCTGGAGTGGCGTCATAAAAAAATGTATTTAACCTTATAGAGCTGCGTAATCCCAAACATTTTCTTGAATTCGAACAAGTTAATATACTTGTATTATATGAGATTTTCACTATCATAAAAACATTGAAGAATGTGTAAGCAACAAATCAATTTCACTTCTGAATAATCCTGACACTGCTTATTTATTGTAAAGCCTCGTCATGTACTCGTCATGTTTTCTGTTAGCCTAGGGCAGAGAGAGGTGACCTTTACTAAACTCACTGAGCGGGAAATACGATGGAAAACCTTCCAGCTGATCGCCTGATATCAAACGAGGTTAGTGTGGCAATACTGCTCCCATCTACACTCGGGTGGTGTGGTAACACTGCCTCCCTTATAACTCTTTAGCGCTCAGCGGTATAACCCCTCAATAATCTAATCTTGGGCCAATGTCACGCCTAAATCATTGAAGCAGGATGAAATTGCTTTACCGATAAACTATGTACACATGGGACGTTAAGCTATAGGAGATGTACGAACTGTATAATTACTTAGTTCGGGGAGACCGAGCCATACTCGGTGATATTTTATTCGTTTCGTGGGTAAAAAAGATGTCCACTCTATATGCAATCTATATTCAATGGTCCTAGTCACTGTTTTCAAGAAATCATTTGTTGATACTTTACCTTATTTAAGTGATACTTTGATGTTCTTAGTTCACTGGTTAGTTAATTTATTCAAAACTGTTATTATGCTTTTGTTTCGATTTGAAAGTCCATGTAAGGCCAATTTTCGTATTACATTTTTTACAAAATATAAGTTTTCCTATGGGGTTGAGGTTTTACCAATCGATTTTTAGGCTCAAAATCCCCAAATTCCAAAGTTTTAACAGACAAATATTCCTCGTATTAGAGGGTTGGATAAATATCACAGATAAATTATTAAAGATGCGATTTGCGACTTTTATGAAGCTTTTCATGTAATTAGAAGTTTAAGGGAGTTAGGTAGTCAAATAAACATAGACCTTCTTCATAAATTTAATCAAAACATAATTGATGACGGAACGAAGTGAAGGAATCTATGTATTATCACAGACAATGACTCGTTGTCCGTCAGTGTGTGGTCGTGTGTGTGAGTTGTATTTGTTTAGGCCATTTTAAGCATATATTAGCGGAGCCGGGAATATTCAGCTGTGGGTTTCTATTTCTACAAGTTTTGTTCCTGAAACAGCTGATTTTTCCTGCGGTCGGATAGTAGCCGCCAATACTAGTAATTAAAATGTCATAAATCGTTTATTTATTAATGTATATTGATTAAACTTGGTATGAGTCTTTAAGAGGTATTAAGATGCATATATATGCATTGGGAATTAGCTGAGTACGCAGGTTTGCTGCTACGGGGGTATTTAATGTTCCTACATGCTAAAAACACCAAAAGAAAATTGAGTGTGATCCTTTCACCACATTTTTGTTTAGATACACTTTCAGGTAACAAACACAATCTTTAATCAATTAAAATCCAAAAAAATAAAGTGTATTTAAAATAAACTATCATATTTCAGTTGTTTATTTCTGTTAATGTATTAAGTACGTTGGCAAATGATATTCTTATTTGCGGACGTAATAAATTTGTATTTGAACACAATCTTGCTAAAATTGCGTTCAAATAAATAAAATTTTTAAAAACGTAAAACAAATTATCCAACGTAACTCGATAACATATTCCATACATCTCGATGAACTGTAAACTAAATTATGGCCAATCCAACATGATTACCGAATATATTACAAGGTAATCATTGCTAGTTTCGTGCATTATTTAGGCTACAAATTATCTAGGTTGTCTCGTTTAATTTAAATTATTATTAATCTAAACCTTTTTCCAAATACAAAAATAATAATTTATCATATTTCGTGAATGTATTATGTGCCACTGCTATACATTTATAAATCAGTTAAAGACCTTCCTCTACGAAAAGTCATACGAGTACTACCATAATAAATAAGTAGAACTATCATCGTGTATATTTAAAGGATTATCTGTTGTTGTTATTGTTGTTTTTTTGTTTTTTTTTTGCAGAAATGCTGCATAGATTATAGTGAGGTCAATCAAGAATGATATTGGTCGAAAGCCCTCATTTCAGAGACGTCCTAAGTAAATTAAAGGTTCTTCAAGTTAATTGTTAACCCTAACAATGTTGTACCATTTAACAATTTTTGTACCATTAGTGCCATTGAATATCTTCTTTCATTTTAGGATTCAAGCTGTTTTGTCAATTAAACCATCATGAGTCGTATTACTCAAATAATGTTATTAAAACAATTTTAATAACTCTAAAAAAAGTCCTCTTTGATCTTCCATAACTACTGTAACATAACTTTAAATATTGTAGTAATGTAATGTCTTATTTTTTAATTAAGGAGTACAACTAAAAGTCTCTTCAATTAAATGTATTTGGAAATTATCGTTTTAAATATATAACTGAGGCGGGTCATAGAAAACTGGCTAAGTGCATTTTTGGTGGGAAATTACAACATCTGAAAACACATCTATTTTGTGTAAATACTGGTTATTGAAGCAGTTGGCAGTTGAAGTAAAACTTGCTGTGTTTAGAACTGTGGTTGATGCAAAACTTGGCATTTTCAATCAACAAACATGACCACCTACACGACGTTATGTGTCAACAAACCAACGTAGTCTCGCAGACTGCCCTGACCTCTCAATAGCGTGGAGTTTGTTGTCACATGACCTCATAGAGAAGCTTTGATTCGCTGATAACAAATTTGTTGCAATTGAACAAATTTTGCATCAACCACAGGATAGTTGTCAGTTTTTATTGTCATAAACAATAGTAAAGTGGTAATCTTAGTTTTAAAGTACCTTAACACCATACATTTCTTAAGATTTTGTATTTAAAATTAAATACATTTTAAAGATTTATAGGAAGTAATTAATTTGTAAGTAAAATTGGCTTCACGTTTTACATTTTTTTTACTTAATTAAATACATTTTAGCAATGTGTCAAAGCAAAACATGCAATGCGATTTTGTTAAACTGTAACTAGTAATTAACTAACCAAAATATATTACTTTTCATTGCAAAAACATACATGGACCACTTAAGGGAAACATAACAAAATGGTACAGATTTTAATAGGAACATCTTATGTGGAGGTTTTTGGTCTTTTCAGTAAAATATGTTATTTTGGACCTGCCCAGTTTTGCTATGACCCTCCTCTACTCGAGGGTTTAGTAGAGGTTATGCTGCATACATTTCATTTCTGTCATTTCTGTCATAAATATGACAGTAAAACGGCGTGTTCGCCTTATATAAAAATCAATAGGATAGTTTGGATTTTCATATAGAATATAAGTACCTGGGGGCCGATCTTTGCTCGGGGGAAGGCCAGTCAGTTTGTTTAGATGACTTGGAGTATATTTCACCACTTCCCCCTACTGATAATGAGATTTGTATAACTCATTTTCCTCTTTTCTACATTTTTAAGGTCACTCCAGTTGTTATTTATAGCTCAATGTCCTTTGATTTGTTTTACTAATCTATATATGTAATCTTCACTCAAATCTTTTAATCTCTGCTCTCAGGAAACCACACGTTAATTAATAATCATAAACAACATGAGTATTACTTTGACAGCTTCCTGGTTGATTTTGAACAGCTGTTACAATTCTTTTGTTTTGATTTGAAACTCCATAAGCCCAATGTTATTTTTTTAACTTTTCATTTTAGTTTTTTATATTACTTGATTTTTCCTGGGGATGAGGCCTGTCTAGAACTTATTTTTATCGCAGAAATTAGTTATTTCGAACATTTGAAGGAAATCGTTGGAGCCGTTTTTGATATCAGTGTCGCAAGCAAGCAAGCAAACCTTACTCATATTAGAGAATAGGATATGGAATAGTTCATGTAATATGCAGATAGATATGTTATACTCTAAGCAACCGCAGACAGGGCAGGGACAGGGAGTGGTTGTTAAACTGATTGTGGTTGCTGGATGATAACGTACGAGTAAAGGTAATTTATAAGTAAATTTCAACTACTTTACGTATATATATATTTTATAAAAATCATCTAATAAATACCTCTGTTCATTGCATTTACAAATGCTAATGTTAAATTATAGGCCCAACTTAAAAAGTTTTATGTTTGTGTATAGATTCGATCCTCACTCTGATTTATAATCTCATTTTATTATCGATCCTCGGGCTAGAAGCATACAGAGTTATATTTTCCCAACGCTAAATGTTAGTACTTTATTTACTTCTAAGGTCTCCTCAAATTATCAACCACTATTTCAACCTGACTCTCCAATTCTTCACCCACTAATTCACTTTAAATCTTTCCCCAAATATTCACCCACTGCTTCACCCTGAATCTTTCCTCAAATCATCACCCACTATTTCACCCCGTCTCTTCCCCGAGAATTCACCCACTATTTTACAGAATTATTTGCTAGTTAAGATTTCAAAGAATACTTATAAACATTACTTCTCTCACTGACTAACAACTAATAATCCCCCCCCCCTCTAACAACAGGTTTTCACAAAGTTCGTCACATAAGTGTGATTAAAATACCAAAGTAATGTTGAAAATATTTGTTCTATTCACTTTATTGTTTACGCGAGCGAAGCTGCAGAAGATATTTGATATTGTTCACAAAAAATTAATGTTCATCATATAGTATAATACCCTTGTTGCAACAAACCTGCATACTCAACGAATTTCCAATGTATGCATATGTTTCTCACGACCACATAAAGCCACTTACCAAGTTTCATATAAATATATTTATAAGTAAGTTATACATAGCAATTTATCTTTTCTCCAAAAGATTAACATTAGGGCTGAGTATGCAGATTTGCTGCTACGGGGACACTCAACAAAAAACTTTTTTGTGCAAATATCAATGTACCAATACTATTTTAAGCCAAATACCAATTTCCATCAATATACATTCATAAATAATTGAGAAATCAAATTTAATTTATTCTCCATAAGGATAACATTGGAAAACCCACTGTGTTTAGCACTTTAAATACCTTGCAACGGTTGGACGTAGAATCACAATTTAAACCACCAAAATGAATATTTTGTATAACTAGACCTATTGGTAAATACAAATGTGAAGTTTTTAGTAAAATCAACTGAGGACAAATTAAAAACATTTTTCCCATAAGATTAAGATGGGACATTTTATGAACAGGTTTTTTGGATTTTATCCGCAACCTAGGTTAATGATTTAAAATACCATATTAATTTTTAAGCTCCATAAACTAGTCAAAATCAAAATTGTGTTTTTTACTAATTTTAGGGGGAAAATACAAAAAACTGTTTTTTGGAAAATGTTGAACCCCATATAAACCATTTCCATATATACATACACATATAAATTTAAACGAATAGTGTTTTTGGCATCTGGGGACCTCAAAACAAAAGGTTATCATGGTCTCGGACCTACGTCTTACCACGAGACCTACGATGGTAAAAGCTTCTTCCCTTAGAGGAAATTCGCAAAAAAAAAACATGCATAGGGGCCTACACGCTGTTATATTTTTTTTATTTACCGAAGTCCCCATACTAAACTAAAATCTCTATTTTAACTCAACTAATCATTTTAGAAGTTGACTACATTTCCGCCGAATATTGTAGACACTTTCATAATTTTCTCATCGTATATTGGAATAATTAGGGAGAATTTAATATAATTGAGCGAGTAATTATTTAAGTATGGCAGAAAACGTAAATTAAGTATTCATCTTATGTTCTATACAGTAGGTTGACACCGAAGGATACACAAGATAAGATGTTTCCTGGTGGTCGACACTGGTTTTGCTTCAATTGTATTGCTTCATTTTGTTTTTGGCTGACGTCATTACAACCTTCTCTTCCACCTCAGTCCCTGTCTAGTTTCCCAAAGGAGGATGAGACACCTGAACCCCAGCTGAGCTTGGATGCCCGACCGGGATCCCGGGGAAAAATTGTCCCTGCCTGACGGCTTGAAGAGAGGCCCAATCCAAAAGAAGACCAACGTTTGGTTAGGGGATCCCCCAATTGATTATCCTATCCTGCCTCTCCTATCCGTGACCGTTCCCGATGACCTACTATAGCACCTAAGACGCGAAGAAGTAGGTTTTGTGGGCATACCTGAATGAAGTCTAGGAATGGTGTCCTACATCTCAATAGTGGGGATTTCTGAATGTTGACTGCGGATTATAAAAGGCCAACATCGCGAAGGTGATACCCGGCGGATAGTGCAATCCGAGTTCTGTAGATACAGATCTGATCAATAACGTGCCCGGCACAGCTCGAGCAAACATTGCGACTTGTGCTGTCTTCTCTTATTTCCTACCGAGGACTTTTATGATTATACTTACAAAAGGAAAACTATTATTATTTTTTACCCATAATGTTTTGTAATGGAGGTGATGGTAAATTTTGCATCAGAATATAAAATACTTATTTTCATCGCAATACGCTAAGGAGGTGTGTTATTAATATATATGCTTTCTCATTTTTTCCAGCTTATAGAACAGCTTAACAATTAATCCTTTTCGAATATATGTTTAAATTTCTTAATTTGTTCTAATGTCTGTATAATATTCGCAGCCTACGAAATTAACATCAGTTTTCTCATTCATTATTTTTAATGTGCAAAGCTGTTTAATATGTTAAAGTTTATATTTTAATGTTTTTACATTGAAAATACTTGTTTGCAGTTCTCCTAGGAATCAAACACAAAGTAAATAAAGTACAAAAACAAAATGCACCACGTAAGCAATAACACTGGGTTCGCAATCCGTGGTATAAATTGCGAGATCGAACGTCACTCTCAACTTGTCTCCCGCAAAGTCACCGCCAGGTTCTGGTATACCAGCCAAAAAGAGATGGAAGATTAGAATTCGTCCGCCATGATAGTAGGAATAGTAAATTTAGGTAATTTGATTTCGTGTAGAGGGAGTGGGAACAAAAAGACGTAAGTTACATGTATTTAATTCTAACATAAGTTTTCAAGGGAATGAATTTTGTATGAATGTAACTGTGATTGTGTTAAACGGTTAGCTTGGAAGCCTTTGCGGGCTACCGACTAACTAAGAGCGTCTCATACTGGGCCATACAGGGACGGAGTTTTGACGGCCCTACGGGCTACCAGCCGCCTGATGGTATCGGTGTGAGGTAGCGCTGGCGACAGAAGCATTGCTATCTAGAGTCAAGGGTCAACTGTGTGTATGCGTGTGCGAGTGATAACAGTATCAGCTGGCCTCTCTCATATCTCAAAATTAAAAGTATTTTGCTTAATCTAGTTTATGAGTAAACCTTGTTTTTTGATTGCATCCTTTATAGGTAAACGTTATATTAGTATTGTTTTAAATATTATTCTTGATATTTTTGTTGGTGTAAAGTTAATTACAGTCTGGCATTGTTACTCCTTTTTTATTTTTATTTGTCGTATTTATCAAACATCACAGGGAGCAGCTTTACATGTTGAGCTAGACTGAAGTATTATTTTGTTTTTCATTAGCTTTATTTTAGTTTTACTGACCACACAACTGGTTAAAGTGGTCAGTTTATTTCCAACTTCTCCACTGTATTTGTTTTGTCTTACTTTTTAAGGAAATAAATCATTTATCATTTATCATATATAACAATGACTTAGTTTGTATTAGTTATTGTTTCAATCTTTAATGTCACACGATTGTAATCTTTATCTTTGAAGTGTAATTGACTCTTTGGTTATTCGTTGGTGAAATTAAAACTAAAGACAAAAGCCTTCATCGGATACCATAGCCTTATATTTTCTCGCGCTGAATGTAAACTGTTTCTAATAATGATTTACTGATATTCTTAAGACTGCTATATATTCAACATTTTCGCATCCACTGTTTTCTGGCGTCATGAGCAGACGACCACATTTAGCAGTATTTTTGAAATTAAGGCTATGGATTTGTTATTTATTATTAAAGACTTGTTTGAATTTTAAATATCACTTTTAGTGTTAAAACTACATTTCGGGAGGTAAGGAAACTTTTCTCGTTATCAAGTGAGACATACTTAATTACATTTAAAATTCGAAAATTATTACTAACTTGCCTAATCTGTTAACATATAATTAATAATTTATTTGGTAATTTATCCTAATAAGATGTGAACGAATGTAACTAGTTGGCCATGTTTTGAGTTTTAAAGAAATGTAATTAAATAGTGCTCAATTGGTGACGGAAGGAGTGTTCTTACCTCCCGAAACTTAGGTAATGAACAATAAATCTTAATAATAAATACACATTTAGCAATTCAGACGGCCTAAGCAAAACTCGCTGTTCAATTTAAAGCCTGACCCAAGTTCATTAGTTGGTTATGTTTGACAAAGAGGAAAGCAAAATCCGGGGAGTATTGAAGGTTTAAGCATGTAACAAGACAAAACAAAAGCAAACATAAAGTTGCCAACCAACCCGTGTCGATGTTATAATTAGGGGTACAGTTTCAAAATTAAAAGCCACTTTGTGAAAAGGTTTACACATTTTGTCGACATTATCCCTCCGAATAGCGTTTTAATATCTTAACTCAAACAAAACTGCTTGGTAGTTATTAGGATTGCTGAGCACACAACAGGAAAGCCAATATGTTTCGTATTGAAGTTTAGTGCACGATGTAATATTATCACTAACCATTACAAGTTTAGCTGCTTCCTTTTAGGTTTTTACAGCGTCCAGTAGAGTGATTGATATAGTTTGATATTTGCCAGTTACTTATAGTTTTGTGTTTTGTGAAACTTGTGACGTTCACCTGTGAACTGTTATTTGTATAGATTTATATATATACATGTGTGCGTGTGTGTATCTGACTTTTTTACACATATGTGTGTGTGTGTGTGTGTGTGTGTGTGTGTGTGTCCGTGGGTGCGATAACTCTCGTAAAAAAGTTAGATTTTGATTAAATTTGGTATAAACGTGTAGAGCAACATTTATGACTTTAAGTTCGAAAACCAGCCAGATTTCAATATCCCAAGGGGTATTTTAGGGGGGTTTTGTACCCTAATATTTTTTTTATTTGTTACATATGTCTTTTAAATAGGTAGTCAAATTTTAGTTTGTACGATTGGATTAAGCTTAAGAAAACACACAATTTGGTGTTTTGATCATTGCTTTACGTCAATTAGTTACCGAGACATTGAAAGTGCTAAACACAGTACGTTGTCTAATGTTATTCTTATGGAGAATAAGAAAAATGTTTATATCTCCCTTAATTATGAACGTATACTGACGAAACTTGGTATACGACTTCATCTGGTTATGGTCTATTAATATTTGCTCAGAAAAACAATGTTTTGCCTAAAGTTCCCGTAACAGCAAACCTGCGTACTCAGCCCCCATGTTATTCTTATAGAGAATAATTAAAATGCTATGTCTCCCTTAATTATGAACATAAATTAATAAAACTTGGTATATGGCTTCACCTAGTTGAGTTATATTTATATTTGCATAAACCCCCATTTTTGTGTTCCCTGTTGCAGCATACCTGCGTACTCAGCCCCAATGTTATGGAGAATAATTAAAACTGTAGGCCTATGTATCGCTTATTTGTGAATATATTTGTATGAAACTTGGTAAGTGGCTTTATGTAGTATTAAGACATTTATACATGCATTGGAAATTCGCTGAGTACGCAGGTTTGCTGTGACGGTGGTATTTATTAATTATGGTTAACGGTAATATAAAATAATGAATTCCAATAGTCTCTGTTTAATTGTTAAAAATACTCTTATTTCATTTTCTTGTTTAACATTATAAAAATAATCTCAAAATAAACGCAACTTTTAAAGTATCAATAAGCCAGCAAACAGTGATTTTGTTTAAGGAAGTCTGAATATTATATCTTAAAATTAAAATGTAAAATAGTTTTATCAAACGTTTCATTATGTATCAAAAAATGCTGTTAAGAAAATTTCAAGGTTAGGAATTATTTAATTAAACCTGTTTTTGTTTTGCTTTAAATCTAAATAAATTATCTAGTGTAACAACAAAAACGCTATTCTGTATTATTATTTGTGTTCAAACAAATTAATTACAGATTTAACATTCTTCGTTTTTGTTTGGACAGCAATAAAAATACAGGAAAGCGGTTTTTACATGGTCAACAAATTCAATACCTTTTACATTGCAGTTTTAATAACAACTCACATTTTTTATAGAGTTTGAGAATCAGTTCGCTATGAAGTTGTGAAACGAGTTCCTAAATATAAAAGGTTCGTTATTCCTTAACAATCTGTAAAGAAACAGAACTCTATTCGAGAATTCGAAATAATACTCTCCATTTAATAACAAAACAACTTTTTTATTACCATATTACGTGTTGTTATATTACTTAAGGGATTAATAGTTGTACTTCTAGATGGTCAGAATTTGGCTGAGTAGATGTGAACTGCCGGGGAGGCATACTATTCGGCGTTTTTTTCCCATGTTATTCTTATGGGGAGCCGTTTTTGCACCGACGCCAGCTCCCGCCTATACTAATAAGCCACAAGTTTCCGCGCTGGCCTATATTAAATATATAGGCCTAAATATATATACCCTTGCCTATATTAAATATATTGTCCCTCCTCTTTTTAAAAATTAAACCATCTTTGGTGTTTATGGATTTGTCTGCAATTTGGATATGTTATTGGTGTTTTAATAAATTCTCCCAACACCGCCGCCAACCGATTTAAAATTTGTGGGTGTTTTAATCCAAACTATTGATTTTAAAATTCATTTTAATACATCCTTTGCAGAAATCCACGAGTTCTGGCTACTTGGGAACCCGAGCCATTTGACATATAATAAATCACCCCTCCTCCTAATTACCTTCTCTACCAAATACATGTCTTTATATTTAGTCTTTAACAATTCTTCTGTATAAAATCCTCCTTTGATTATATTGCCATTTTCATCTTTCAAAATATAAGTCACAGGCTTTGTTTTCTTAACTTCTGCTATTGTAAAAAGCTCTCCCGTCCAGTTAGGGGTATATCCTTTACTAAATACATGTTTATATTTAGATATCCTTACACTATCCCCCACCTTATATCTTGGCTTTTTAACTTGTACTTTAGATGCTAACCTTTCATGTACATCTTTAGAGTTCTTAGCACTTACTTGGTTAGGCTTCATCCCTATGGATCTATGTACTTTATTATTATATATCCTTAATAACTTTGGAAGTAAATCCAACCACTTGTAACTCCCTTGTGCACTAAACTCTCTATACAACCGATTCTTTAAAGTTCTCTGGAACCTTTCCACAATAGCCGCCTTAGTTGTAGAGTAAGTGTGGTAGTGATTAATATTTAGAATTTTCATTAGTTTGGTAAAATGTTCATTAAAAAATTCTTTTCCGTTATCAGATTGAATATTGTTAACTCCCTTTGGGAGAATAGTTTTTATAGCTTCTGTGACTACTAATCCAGTTTTATTCTTTAGTGGAGCAGCATAAGCTTTTTTAGAAAATGTGTCTATTAAAGTTAAAATATATTTATTTCCAGAATTCTCTCTAGCATAATTCCGCATATCTATTAAATCTATTTGAACAGTTTCGTTTATACCCAACACCTTAAAAGACCTTCTAACAAAGTTCTTTCTCGCGGGCTTATGCAATTCGTAAGCAATTTTTTCCATTTTTTATTCTTTATTTTTAATGTTAACGTATCTGCCAGTCTCTGTCGTTTCAAAAACACCTCCATTGCTACCAATTAACATACCATCACTCATTCTTTGATATACATAGTTTTTTGGCAAATATGCCCCTCCATCTAAAGTCTTAAATCCGCTTAAAGATGTAGGGTCTGCAACCAACAATTTAGGATTGTACATCATCAAATCGATTTCATTATTGTCTTGCATAAATTTATTAGTTTTATTGTTAAACCTTAAAGCATGTGATTTTAAACAAATATCAAATTTAATATTGTCTTGTCTAAAAGTTTTAATATTATCGTCATACCTCAAAACCTGCGACATTAAACAAATATCACTCCTATCTTTGCCTTCAGGTACATTTTTTATTAATTTGTCCTCTGCATCCCACATATCGCTATCTAATGTTAATACATTATAATTTTTATCCCCCTGTTTTATTATGCTTTTCTCACCCTTTGTTAATATTTGCTTAACAACAGCCACATCATTTGGCAATGTTCCAGGTAAAATGTTTGTTAATTGCTTATTTTTACCATCAAATTTAAGACCGTCTAAAGTCACAGTCTGATGTTTTGTAACACAATCGTTCTCATCAACAGCGGGTTTAACACGAACTAGCCTTTTATTATTAAAATCCCAAAAGTTTAGATCCATTTTTGGTACTTGAGAGACGTTTACAACATCATCGCTTTCTTTACCAGCCAACAAATTACTTATTTTTCGCTTTTTGGCATTCCAAATATTTCCATTTTTTCCATTCTCCGATTCCAAAAATTCATAATTATTTTTGTCTTGTACAAAGACACCATCTTTTCTTATTAAAGTTTGCTCTAATGTGGGTACATCGGTTGAGCTTTCACCTCGTTTAACATTAGTAATTTTGCGTTTATTAGCGTTCCAATTATTACTCTTGGATTCTAAAAACTTATATTTAGTATTACCTTGTACAAAAGCATCACCTTTTCTGGTTAACGTCTGCCCCAAAGTCGATACATCATCAGTAAACTCCCCACCCTTAACATTACTAATTTTATAATTTAAAGCATTCCAACCATCATCTTTTAGATTTAAAGTAGTTTCTTTAAAACTTCTAGCTTCTGGTTTACTATACGGGTTATATACGCGATAAAATTTATCTATCATCTTTTTATTTAATAAACAATTCCACTTTCCCTCAATTCTTCTATGATAGAATCTATCTCATTATCCACTCCAGAATTTCCCGCCAATCGGCTTAACCAAAGCAGTCTTAACCTATCTACAAGCTCATTAGGATCATCCCAATAAACATAGTCTATTTTATTACCAGTTACCTGCCTTAAACCTTCACCAACAGTCTTAAACAGGGGTTTAATTATATTAAGATATTTAGTGTGTTTATTACTTGACATCGCCGCACCTGGTTTATAACCCTTTAAATGTGCATTTGTAGCTTCCAAAATCTCTTTATAATTTTGCAAATCAGCCTGACTATAGTTTACGGGTTCTTTTAAAGTTAACAATTCCCACAATCCCTTTGTCCCTTTATAAATTTTTTCTCCAACCGTAACATCATCATTGGCAATTTGAACTTCCTGATTCCCAACAAAACATTTATTTCCTTCTCGCCTAATACCATATGTAGTGTCTGTCATACTACTTCTACTAAGGTAATTTCCTAAATAGTCTGATGCTAAAAGACCAAAATCTAATTTGTGCGGTGTTATCTGGGTTATTCTTGGTATTCTAGACGGGGTCTTTTCTAAAATCATTGGGAGAACTGGCCTCTCTGTTTTTGTGGCTAAATTTTTTAATTCTTGCAAAGGCTCTATTAACGGTTGGAATGTTTGGAACCTCTCTTCAGCCTCTAGAAATTTACCACGTTTTAACGCCCTATATTTTTCTCTTATTTGTTTTGCAGACTCTACCAATTCTTGTTGAATATTTGTTTTCATTTTATTTACATTTTATTTATCTCATTTGTCAAAGGATTATACTCAAACACCTTATCGTGTATTATTAGGCAATATGCAGATGTGTTTGAAGGGACATTTTCTGCAGTTTCAATTTCTAATTTAATATCTACAACCCCCTCTTTGACCGATTCATTCTGCCTAGAACAATCTATTACAATTAGAGGATATTTCTTTATAAAGTCAGCTCTGTTAAACATAGGATCGGGGACGGTGTTGTAGTAACTCTCCCTAAACCTCACAAACATCTCATAAGCTTTAGAGGCATCTCCATTTTCAAAGTCGAGATTTAAATCACTATAAGGATAATATTCAGAGTTTAAAAACACTTTGATATTTTTCAATTTACAGTGATCAAATTCATCAGTTCTTTTTCGTGCACTGTTGTCCCTACCTGTTTGGAAACCAAATATAATATACCTGGGCTTCTCCAAACTCGAAGACGTCTTAACTGACCATGTATGTCTCTTGGTTTCGGGGTATGATGGGAGTTCGTGTAGCTCCAAACTTCTAAATGCAATTTGCAAATTTTTATTTTGCAATAACATCTTTTGTAATTGAAGCTTCTCCCCATCAGACGGCACCACGTGCGGCATCACCCACTGAATCGATTTAAGCGTAATTTTAGGAATAGGATCGACACCAGTTGGAGCATTAGATGTTGTTAATATACAATTTAAGTCGTTTTTGGATCTTTTCAACACCAATTCTTGTTTAACATTTACTAAAACCTTATTAAAATCCTCAAACACACCCATTAACAGCTCTAACGGGGCACAAGTACTAAACTTGCCGCTTTTATGGAACTCCTTTAAATTTTCATCAGAATCAAATGCTACATTTGACAATTTAGTTGTTTTATTGTAAGAGCACAATATTTTCATAAGACTGGAAATTCCCGGATTTCTTACAATATCTATTTCTTTACCAGCAACTTCGTATCTAATTTCGTCAAATAAGAATGCAAATGCATTATTTATAAAATGTCCTTTATCATGATTCTCTATTTCTCCTTTAATATACAGATAACTCCTACATGGGAGTGTTAGTAAATCTTGATTATTTATGCATATTCGAATTTCATCGGAATTATTTATTGCTAAAGTGTTGTGTGGAACATAGGAGTGATTTGTAATTTTAACCAGGCTATCATCGTATTGGAATTTTCCTGTAACGTCTAGAAAATCTTCCATTTTTATTAATAGAAAATTTTAACTTCAACCCAATTGATCGCAGAAACCTGGCATTTTGCACACTCAGTCCGTTCTTGTAAATTCTCATATCTTTTTTATATGACAAGTAATTTTAGTTTCTTCTTTATTAAAGTCAATTGGCTTGTCGTGTTGATCTGCAAATGTAATGCTAACAACATCTAAACTTCTCTTATTTACAGGAAAGTATATAATATTTCTGGGAACCTCAATAATTTTGTAGCCGGGAGGAGCTTCTGGGTAAAAACTGTGTATGGTGTGTGATTTGTCACCATTTAAATAAGACCCATTCGCAATATTACATTTTACTCTAATCACATTTACATTATTTATGTTGATTTTATTTACGGATTTAAACGCAATATCTGGAGTAGAAAATCCTTTAAATCCCAATAATTCAGACCCTAAACATGGTTTTGTAAAATCAAACACATGGCCAGAATGTAATGTGGCTTTCATAGTTTTATTATCGGCTATAAGTACAAAATCTGGGAGTTGCTTTTGAATTTCCTTCGCAAGCTCAAACACTTCGTATGTACCTTCAGCAATTTCAATTACATTTGGAGCTTTGTGATCGTAATAATACACATCCTCACCCTCGTCTATAGTTAATTTTGTGTCTTTAAGTTTATTTAATTTTGGAACTAGCCCTTTGTAAAATATAAGTTTGACTTTTGTATTAATTAATGCTACTTTATTTTGTATAATAACTTCAACTTTACCATCTAATGCCCGGTTTAATTCGTCAATTGTGACCTCCCCTTTTGGGGTTGTAATTTTGTGCATTTTTTAATATGTCAAAGTATTTAGAGGTTTTTTAACATTAAATATAGAATTATAACTTTGAAAATCTACCAGTCCAATTACATAATCACCACTTAATTCTATAGGAGGAAAGAACACCGACTTCAACTCTGGCTCTGTACCCGTAAATGTTATAGTAAATGAATCCATTTTTATAAACTAAAATTTTTCAGAAATGATAAACATAAAATTCCACAAATGGAACAGTTTAAATCTTGTATTTGATCAGTTGTATAGTAAATTTTAGATGGTACAAAATATTCAATTACCTCTTTTGGAGGCTGTATTCCGAAAGGGTCAAAATATATTACAACATCTTTATTTTTACGATATGCTGTCCAATGCGTGCCCCTGTCACTGTCTAAATTAATAATTCCACATTCTCTTACTTTTGGTCTCAGTTTTCTTAGCTCGTTTTTTAGGTACACTCCTCGAAAGTGAGGCACGTCTCTTGCTGCCTCTAACAGCTGAAAGTTGTCCATCTTTTTTATTAAATTTTAATCCCATTCCCATTTTTGCCTTAGCCTTCATCAAATTTGTCACTGCATAAGCTGCTGCTTTTTCGGCCAGACTGGCGTCCTTTGCCGAAACCCTAGTCCAAGCCTGGTCCGCTAATCTCATATCTGCCTTGTTCCGGGCGGCTGTATCAGGATTATTCATGTAGAATATGTCGTGCTCTTTACAATAAGAGTCTAGCTTATTTTTTGGAGGTACATTTCTGGCTAAATTTTCACGTATATTAGTTCCTGGACCACAATATCTATACGACGGGATGTGGAGAGGGAAAGGAAGCTTGTTTATAAGGGTATTTAACAAGCCACGGCCTCTATATGACTTTAAGAATAATCCCTTACCCTTCTTACACTTTCTCTTTGCCATTTTTATTATATAAAAAAATTATTAAACAAAAGAACAAATTTAACACATAAAGAAAATACACCATTTATTCAAATTTAACACATAAAGAAAATACACCATTATATAAAAAATGTCATTTATTCAACAAAAGAACAAATTTAAAATAGCACATAAAGAAAATACACCAAAGAAGTTGGGTCTATTTCCTAATAATATTCGCTGTCTTATAATAGGGCCCAGTGGTTCGGGGAAGACTGTTGTAATTTATAACTTAATTGTAAAAAAACAAGGATTAAAGTTTACAAATTTATATATAATATCCAAATCTTTAGAACAAGAAAAATATAAAAAAATAATTGAAATATTCCGTCTGTGTGATGAAGTTAAATTACACACATATTCAAACTGTGAAATCACACCAAATGATGTAGAATCACACTCAATAGTTGTATTTGACGACATAAATAGTCCAAATATCACACAATTTTTCTCAATGGGCAGACACAAAAATATTAACAGTTTTTACTTGTGTCAATCTTACAGTAAAGTACACAAACATTTACGTGACAATGTTAATTTCCTAATATTATTTAAACAAGACGATTTAAATTTAAAACATGTGTATAACAATCATGTGGGAAATGATTTTTCATTTAACCAATTTAGAAATCTCTGCCATCAATGCTGGGATAGGTCTAAATATGGCTTTTTTGTAATAGACAAGGAAAGGCCAAAGAATAATGGCAAATACAGATTTATGTTTGACCAATTTTATAGTGACCAAGGGCAAGGGTGTTGATGCCATCCACAATAAACCTCTTGTCGTCATCAAAAGAGAGTACCTTTTTGTTCATCGTTAATGTTTGCAGATGGTGGTTTGTGGATTTAATTCTTGTAACATTCTCATAGTAATCTTCCCCGGTTGCAAGACAGTGTAAGTAATGTTGGTGTCTTAAGAGATGTTTAACTGTAGCGTTGTCAGCTCCTTTTGCCTTCTTAACCTCTAGCTCATTTTGCTTTTCTTTTTCGTATAACCATTGTAAAGGAATGAAAGAGTATAATTTTGGCCTTAAACCACAATATTCATACATAATTTGACCATTTAATTCGTCTTTAAACTTGCCCGTAACTTTTTTGTTTTTATCAGAGTATAAGAAATGATCTTTACTATATGCAGAGGTGTCAAAACGGTCCAAGTCACATTGTATTTCCTTGTAAAAGTCCTCTCTTACTATAGAATAAACAAGACTGTCTGTGTCTGTCATTAGGAACTTTTTATTCTTAAATTTTGACATATAATTATAGTGGAAATCATACATTATTACTTTGCTGATATCCAAAATGGTCATTCCTAAATATATTGGTTTATCAAACTTTACAATTAATTTATTTAAATGCACAGCATGCAACTTGTTATCGAACATTTTGCTGCAGTCAAATCTTGGCTTTGTAACATACTTTGTTAACTTAGACTCGTCTACAAGATGTATATCACGAAACTTGCGTTGGTTCATAATTGTTCGACCAAAGAGACTGTTATTTAACAGTTTGTAAAAGTCTTTTTCAAAATCATGTTCAGCTTTTTGTCGCTTTTCAATATTAAAATTAATATAGGGGGCGAGCCATTTTGATTGTCTGAATTTTAAGATTCTGTGGTATTTTGTAACTACCAAACCCAGTTCTTCGTATTTTTTTAGTGCTTTATAATGCAAAATATATTTGGTTTTGTCATTTAAATTTGGTATTAATTTTCCATTCATTTTTTCTGGTGCGAGCGGGTAGTCATTATGCAGGTCGTGTAAACTTTTATCGTATTTTAAATCAACTTCCAAAATAAATCCAAAGTTTTCATTTTGATTGTATTTATAATCTTTCTCATTTGTCCATCTAAAGCCATCAACGGGCAACGACTCGCACATTGCTGTAGAGTATAGCGAGTTGCAGTCTAAGTATACAAGATAGGTGCTTTCTTGATTTGGGTCATAATGTTCGCCCATGTACTTATTATTGGCTTTAGCGTAGCGCGTGGAAATCATACTTACGCCGCCTCTAATGGCATGTTCTATAAACAAATGCATGTCAACGTCTTGAAATAATTCTAATTTTATGCCGGTCATTCTAAGACATGCCTCCCATGTTAGTCCAGGCAGTGAGTACATGTGGACAGGGTCGAGTTTATAATCCTTTAAACACAAGTCCCTAAATGTCTCAAACACATCAGCCAATAACAACACATCTGTTTTAAGGTATAAATCGTGATATTCTTTTAAATTCTTTATATTAAAATGATTCCATACGTTTTTAGCATGTTCATATTGTGCAGGAGATATACATTCTTTAGTTAGACTGCTGTAAAATGCCTCTATGGGTGGGAGGGGCTCTAAAAACTTTTCTGGTCCTGTCATGTATTCGTACGGAAATTCGCCCTTACATTGTAGTAGTGGATTGTCTATAAATCTAAACGTATTTAAATTGGAAGCTAATTTGCTTAAGGGAAGAGACAAAAAGTTGTAGGAATCCAAAAATACCAAATCATCAACAGAGAACGAAATATACTTTTCCATGTCTTTGGCTATGCAATTCAATTTCCGATTGAATTTTCCCAAGTGTTGCATTATTAAATGACCGTCATAGTTTTTAAGATTGTGGAAGAATACTGGAATTTTCTTGGTTACTTTATAGTTTAAATTGCAAGAGTTGTGGGAGGGTCCTCGGAACTCGCCTGTTAGGTGGCAGTGGTCGCGCACTTTATCACACAGTAACGGTTGTTGGCATATGTGGCAGTGTGTAGAGTTTTGGAAGGATGCCTCTTGCTCTGGAGTCATTACAAGGGGAACATATACTCCCATCTGACTTTTAATAAAGTCATAAGTTTTAAATAACTTTTCGAAAAACACATCCATCACATTTTCACCGCTGTACAACTCTTCGTAAATAATGTTAGAATCTCTCACCACAACATAAGCAAATCCAGAAGGCGTGTGTTTGCCACAGTTTATAAAACATTCGAAATCTGCATAAATCACAAAGGGAGCTTTAAGTTGATATTTGTAATTCGTAAATTGTAGTGTATCTTTTTTAGACATTTGTACTCTTTGAGCATCAAAGGTTTTACAATATGTTGTGTGACGTTCCAATATATCTTTGGTGTAAAAATGTTGCAAACAGAACTTGCAAAAATATTGCTTATGGTCATGTTTTGTAGAATTAAACATTAACTTATCAAAATCACGAATTAAACAGTAATGTGATTTCCGACCTTGTTGTAAAAGCAGCAGGTTGACGTGCGTATTACTATTTAGTTTAGTTATTCTCAGTGGATATATTAATTGTTCTTCAATTCCATATACATTAACACTTATGTTGTTTTGTTTTTCAAATTTATCAATGTCGGATATTTTTACGGGATATTTTATATTTGTCATATTTAACTGGCCTATGTGGGGTTCGTAGTAAAATACTCGATTTGCATTTTCTTTACGATTCCTTGGATTCAAGCTTGCTAAAACACTCCACACGAAACATTTATTATCACTATTTTTAATATTTAAAACAGCGTGTTTTGATTTTATATTTTCTGGTGTGGGTATGTATGAGTTGGGAGTTAGGGGTTTATACTTGTAAACATGCAGCTGCCAGTATTTAGTATGGTCATATATCCATCCGCTGCCTTGGGCTTGATACTTGTGCATGGAGGTATCGATCTTAAAAAGTGCTTCTTTAATTTGAGTCTTTAATTGTGCTTTCTCAATTGATAAATTAGTTAAACTTCGAAAATCAGCAATACATTCTTTGTCAATGATTAAATCACCATTATTGTCCACCGAGTGTTTGATGAACTTTACCCTCCTAATAAGAATCCATTTGATAGGTAGGGGACAAGATTGAAGAGTGTCTAATACTTCCACAGATTCACCGTTAAAAACATACAACTTGTAAGGTCGTTTGTCACATCGTAGGTGGTGGCGGGGTTTGTTCCGAGTGATGACTCTCTTACACACATTACAAGTATTGTGGTTATTAAGCATATGCGCTTTAAAATGATTGTTATTATCAAATATTTGATGGCATTTTTTACAAATTTTAGGAATAACTTTGTGAATGTTACGATAGTGTCTGATTAAATTGCCTCTTTTGGAGCAGGGCACGGAGCAGATTGCACAGGACAACATGTTGGATGCAAATAAATTTTGAGATGACATTACTCTGCTTTTTATAAACAAGAAATTACCATTTTTAAATTTTTTAAATTTTTAAATTTTTTTAAATTATTTAACAGCGGTTTTTAAATTATATTTTACAAGTTTACGAGAGTTCAAAAATTGCCATAGTGATGGATTAACTATTGTCCCTCCGTTGAAGACAGATTACAACTACCGTCGCTAACACTCACAGCTAACATAGAGTCCTAGGTGGAGAGGTGGGCCGAGAGGCGTGGAGAGGTGAGAGCCAGAGTGCGGCGTGGTGACGTCATCTGTGTCGGTGGTCGCCTCAATGTCGCTGGTGGCGTGTGTGGTGGCATCATCTAGTGCCGGTGCCTTGTGTCGCTGGTGGCGCGTCCGGTGTCTTCATCCGGTGCTGGTGGTGGTGGTCACTGTTGTTGTGTGTTGTTGGTGGCTCCTTATATACACATCAGATTTTCAATTTAAACGGGAAATGACATTGGGTGGACTTTCTATGGTAAGTGGAAATTCTGGTCAATGTGACGCGTGCTTGCACATGACCGACTTTAGTGTGTTAGTGTGTCAGCGTGTCAGCGAGCGGTGGATTGTTGCGTGGGCAGCGGATCGTTGCGCGTGCAAGTGGCGGATGTTTTAATCAGTTGGCAGTTCGACCGTAATAGTTGGGATTAAAACACCAATAACATATCCAAGTTTTAAATCAGTTGGCGGCAGTATTTTTGGGTAGAATTTATTAAAACACTCACAAATTTTAAATCGGTTGGCGGCAGTATTGGGAGAATTTATTAAAACACCCACACCAAAGATGGTTTAATTTTTAAAAAGAGGAGGGACAATATATTTAATATAGGCAAGGGTATATATATTTAGGCCTATATATTTAATATAGGCCAGCGCGGAAACTTGTGGCTTATTAGTATAGGCGGGAGCTGGCGTCGGTGCAAAAACGGCTCCCCATAAGAATAACATGGGAAAAAACGCCGAATAGTATGCCTCCCCGGCAGTTCACATCTACTTGGCTGGAATTGAATTATGTTTTGCGTTTATTAAAATTAACGAAATTTGAATTTGAATGTTAAATTCCCAAAAGACATAGATCTTTACTACCGGTATATCTTTGTAATTCAGTAGATAGACATTTTCTCTCCTATTTCGGACACATTTACTGTAATGCTTCAAGAGGACCTAAAGTTTTGGATCCACATTAAGTATCTTTTAACCGTAAACCCAAAACTAATTTAAATGTTTTTAATATATCCTAACAGATTAACACAAAACCAAAATCTCGTATATCACCAATACCCGACTCTCTCGTTGACCCTGTCCAACAGGAAGAAAGATTTCTGGCAAATTGTAAATAGATAGAATAAAATGTTATATAAACGAGTTCGCACGCAGCACGCTGACGTGAGTGAAGTGAATTTCCACATACAAAACTTTTAAAACTCAAAACCAGTGTAAAAACATACATTTATTCCAATTTTATTGAAAACTCAAAACATTGATTTTTTGGCTGTTCTGATGCTCCTGGTTTCATTTACCTACAATTTAGGAATACAATTTTGCGCATTATAAGGTTGGGAGAAGGTCCAGTCAGGCTTTAAAGTAGGCGCCAGGTTGCTGGGGATGATACAAATACACCAAAAAATTAATAACATGCTTTTTAATGTAAAAACCCCATAAGACAACGTACTGTGTTTAGCCGATATACATTTTATGATTATCGGCTATATTTTATGATAACTCGGCATATACAATATAGTATATTTATGCTATAATAACAAGAGAGGGCTTACAACTTCCGCCTCACTAATTCCCATCTTTTTAAATGCTTTAATTTTACATCTGAGGCTTTTCTGACCCTTTTTGGGCCCAAAATCTCGAAATTTTAAAGATGAATCCTCAAAAAAGGGGTTTAGAGTTTTCCGATTGTTTTGCCCAACGAACTGTGCAACTGATTATAGAAAGGAACGCCCCTACCAAATTGTAAGTAAAACGGACAAAAAATGCGACCGCTAGAGTGCATACACACATATATATATATATATATATATATATATATATAATTTTGAACGACCCCCCAAAACGTGTTTAGGGGGTCACGTTAGGAACTTCCATGGTGGTCCCGGGCTTAAGTCTCGCCGTGCGGGTCATGCTAATAGTTCAGGAAATTCACTAGTAACTACTAGAGGTTTTAACCACCTTTGAAACGTGATCAAATTGGTTAACGTTGAATAAACCGTGTGTATATCCATAAGGAACTTCGATGGTAGTCTAGAGCTAAGTCAACAATCGCGTCACGCTTATATAGATACCTTTCCAATAGTAAATTCGCTAATCATTCCATTTCAGAAGTACCAGTGGCACATGCGCCGTCACACTTGACCCAGACACCTGTTTTAACCATTGTTCGAATGCAGCGGGCGTCCACACGTCACGGTCGTCATGGCAACGACGTACAATGTAGCGTCCTGCAGTTGACGCAAGCGGCGCCGCGACGTGCGTCTGGCTCCGGCAGCGTCCGTCACCGTCGTTTATGGATGTGTATTTTTAGGAGTAAACCTTTTGGGAGGTACACATTATTTATGTTTAACTAACAAATATAGTTGACGAACCTGTTGCATGCGTGGTATGAGATTTATTAGTTCATCAGGAATATGTTTATTATTAATAATTAGTAGAAACGTTTAACTATTGAAGTGATTATTTTCGATCGCGAGTTTAAAAGTATTTTCCCGCAGGGTTTCTTTTATCAGTGGATTATCTGATTGGATAACTTCATTAAGGTGTGATTTAATAGCACTGGATTTACACAGAAGAGTTGTATGAGCCTTTAACAAGTTTAGTAAGTGTTAACCTTTTAAATAGAAATGGATTTCTTCCAACCGAGATTTTCCTCTGTAAGTGATTTATCTCATTTGACAACTTCATTAATATATTTGGATTGTCAAAGGATAATTGTGTGAGTTTGGGTTAGAAAGTGTTTCTCCTTCTTTAATGGGCCTGACAGTTGTTAACGATTATCAAAACGCATTGTCATAGGTATATGACATATTATATCCTATATCACTTTCATTGCTGAATACTATGTTGCCTTGTTTATTGTAACTGCTTTTAAAATTACAATTACCTAAAAGTTCTGTGTACAAATATATGTTTCATGTCAATAAGACTATAAGATAAACAAATACAATAAATACTCTGGTATCCCATTTTTGCACGAGTACCTAGCAATCAGAAATAGTTAAAACTAAATATTTTTATTCTGCTATTACCATGAATCCAAACAAATTAAACATTTGTAAGCTTCGGACATAAACCTATCGTAAAATATGTTGTTACTAAGTGCATTGTAAATACAAACTATAGACGTCCGGAAAGTAACATAACAGTCGAGCTTTGGCACGCTTCTTTCCTCAATAATAAAGATTTAAAATATACTGCTTCTTCAAATCAAACTTTAGATATTGCTAGTTGGAATTTACTTTGAATTAAATAAGGTTTTCGTCTTATTCATGTATACTTCAATTATTGTTTTACCGTTTCCCTTTAAAACGTATTTCAATTTATGAGTTTTGAATGTTCAAAACAGTGTGTATGAAACTCTCAAAACACTAAATAATTATGGCCTAGGCTTTATTTTGTTAACACTGCTGTTGTTTATTGGATTATCACTTATTTACAACTCTCATAAACCGTATTTTTTACAATCTGGTACCTGTTTTACAGCCTCAAGCTATAATAAAATATAATATTATAAAAACTGTAGAGTTTTAGTTTAACCGTTTAACTTTTTGTCTCAATTACTAACTGCAGGCTCTTGGAAACTGTTGGTACTAACGTTCGAATAATGGCAAAAACGCATGTATTGAGTACTCATATATTCTTTATTTCAACTCAAATCCTAACTAAGAGGTCCAATTAATAGTTTTTTGTTTGTTTTTTTTATTACCTCATTGCACTTTTTAAAACAGTGAAGTTGGCAAGCGTGTTGACATTTTTGACCTTTGATATTTCTCTCATGCTAATCTGGCGAGATTCTAATGCACTTGACAATGGCCAATGGTGTTTGAAGTTACGGTTGTCTTTACCTCAAAAGGTATTTTTCCGTTTCATTCACTCCACACTCGGACAGGAGCCAAATCGGAAAGTTGCGAGGTTCCCAAATTCGTTCCTCTTTTGTAAGCGTTCTTCGTGTAAACTAGTTTTTAGTTGCATGGGAATAAATACTGTCTGGATGGCAGTTGAGAACGCGAGCTGCCAAGACTCACCTTCTGTGAGGGAGCTGACTTGCTTGCGAGCCTCAGGAGCGCGTAATTAGCGGAGATGATATTTTCTCAGATTCTTCTTTCAACTATCAGCTGATCTCTAAAGTTGACCTCTAAGTCGTATAAGTCAGCATGAGTGATGTAGGTGGGTGTTACCAGTATGTATCTCTGACGTGGGCGATCTGATAACAACACAATTCTTAAGTCGGGAAGGCCCTTATACCCTGCTACGCATCATCAAGACAGAACGCGACAGTGTTGAGAGGCCCTGTGAGTGTAGGGGAAGGTTGCAGATACGTTCACAGTACGTTGATGTTGATTGTTGCACACTAAGCCGATGTTGATTGTTGCAGGGCCGATGGTGGGCGGGAGTGATGGGCGCCGGATGGCGAGGCTCGGTACTGCTCGGCTTGCTGGCCTCCATCTGCACCCTGAGAGCTGATAACAAGGTAACTACAACAAGTATTTTTATGTTAAATTCAACTGATGTTTGAGACGTTTTAGATGTAAGATTCGCTATTTTACTTTTATAAGTTTAAGACAGTGTATGTGATATTTTCAATTTACACTGAAGTGAACTGATCTATTTATTATTACTGGTACTTGTTGTCAAGCTGTGATATTATTTCGTTGATTTTTTGTACGTGTGAAATTTGACCATAATGGTAATGGTGTTACAGTATTGGGGATTTGTTAATTACCAAGCGCCGGAGATAGGATTTGTAGACATCCTGAATGTGGCACTTATTAACCATTTTGCTACTCCTCTCGGAAAAACTTTCTTTACCTACCATCATTGTTTGTCACTGTTCTATTACCTAAGTTTTATCATTTTCAAGGGTTATTTCATCTTCAACTCTTCTCTCTTTTTTCATTCTGTTTTCATCTTTATTTGTTTGGTATTATTTTAAACTCTTTTCATTTTACATTTTACACTTTTAGGTCAGAAAATTCCATTAACATCAGTAGATTATAAACATATTGTTAAATTAAATGTGTGTCAATCATCTGACACAATAAAATACCTGACCATTTTCGGCAACGGATTAAAACCATAACACCGAAGAGGCGTAACTAGACCTAATGAATTTTAGAATATTTTCTGAATTTTGGCACAGGTATGAATTATAACAATAAATTTGATAAACCACAGTATAGATTTTTGTCCCGACATAACCTTCAAATTTGGTTATCACGGTGAATTACGTTAATTCAAAAATTAGCGTTTTAAATATATAATTTGAAGCTTATGATTAAAATTTTCTAACATTTTGTGTCGTGGTAAGTTATACTTCTTTTGTTAACTTTTATTTGAATGTACATCAATTTAATTTGAAAAATGTTGTTCTAGTTTCCTTGTTATTTTAACTAGTGGCTTACAGGGGCTATAGCCCCTAACATATGGTTTTGTGTAAGATAATCACAGCTGATCATTAGTTCATTTTGCTTTAAATACACTGTAGTGATATTTCCATGGGAAAAGCATTGTATCTTTGAAGCCCAGCGGGGCGTAGCCCACGTATTTTTTTACATTTCTGATACTTTTCCCACCGTTCTGGCCTTCAAGCTTTAAAATGAATCGTTATAACCTAACTTAACTTCTTCCTAGCTCGAGATATTTTGTGGGGACTGATTCGCTTACGGAATTAAATATACAGATGTGTTTAATTCTTTAGTTATCTATATATGTAAATTTCATAAATTTGGCCTTAAAAGGTCTATCTCATTTTTAAAGTTTGGATTGATACTTAAGTCCGGCCTTATCTTAAAACTAACCCAATGTCTCATGCTAGGATCTAGGGCTAGGTTATGTGTAAATGATACTCTCGTCCGAAGTAGACAGACCAAAGGTGCCTCAGAGACTGCAGAGAGGCGAGGGTTATGAGATCACGTGGTCAGGCTCGGACGTGGCCACAACGTGATCATCCCCGGCACTCTGTATTTACTCGACATCCTCTGCCGATTTCTTCTTTGCAGAGTTTCAATTTTTTATTTATGAAACAACAACAAATGTTCAAGACTCCCGACTGCTGAAAAACCTCCTGATATAAAGTATCAGCTTCTGATATAAAGTATCAGTTGAGGTAAGCTTCAATTAGTAATTGTAATTTAGGATTCTGGGGTAAGTGGATTCTGTATCATAATCCCCCCCCCCTCTACGATGAAACCAATACGAGTTCATGCTACAGAAAGTATTTCCATCAAATCGTAAGGCAAAATATTAATTAACTTACGACATAATCAATTATTAAAATTCAACACTTTCAAACAAAACAATCAAATATTGTGTTATATTTAAAATATCAACAATACAAATTAATTAAATACTTAATTAAATTAAATCCCTAATTAGAATTTATTGTTGTTTTGTTATTAATAATAATTGTCTGTTCTTTATTTATTATATAGAACTTGTATGATAAATATATAAAGTATAGGTGTATATTTATTGATATAGAACTTATATATTTTAAGAATATTTAAAAAATTTGGGAGATGTTAAGTGGAACACAACCTATAATTTAGAAAAATTAGGCTTACACTGTAATATTTGTTCTGTTAATAGATGACAAAGTTAAATATAATTTGATAATGTTTCCTCACGCTCATCAGAATGTATATTTATTTCGATAGAGGGCTAAACTAAAACCAACTCTAAACTCGATGTCACAAAAAAGTGCCGATCTGATTGAAGTTCCCCAGCTGAAGAGTGTTTTGAATCAATCAAAGTAATGGACAAGTAAATGAAACATTAAAAAGCCCAAGAGATTGACAGCACAAGCATTACACTGACGCTCTGGAAATATTTATTTTAGCAATTTCTAAAGTGGGAATTTATTTAAATACAATTTTCACTGATAAAAGTACTATTAGGTTAAGTGAATTAACTAAATAACTTTTCCTACTGATAATATTTGACGAGAGACGTCAAGTAGATTAGCCCTATTTAACAGGCTTAATAGTAGCTTAACATTTTACAGCGTATAATTTTACACACAAGTTTTTTACTTATATGACTTACGATATTTAGCAATAGGTTATTTATTTATAAAGAAATTTTGACAATTTATGGATCTCTAGCGCCTTTTAGAGTTTTGAAAAACTTTCAGGGACTTTCCAAGACAAAACAGTCCGTTCCAAGGACGTTCAAAGTTTCTATGTTAATATCATGGAGTTTATTATTTAGTTGATCAGCTAAAACACACATGTTTACCAATAATAAATTAGGAATACTCGGAACTTTTCCGAGAATATATCCGGATTTGCATAATTATATTGTTAATATCGGTATTTGTATGTCATTACGTACTTAGGTAGCTTTTACTCCGCTTGGAGCTTCTAAGTATTGCCCTCCAAATTGTCCTTATTATTTTTTGTTTAGAAAAACATACAATCATATATCTATTTTAACATATGTTCACCGATCGAAAGGGTACATTATGATTGCCACAAACTAATCCAGCTGATATATACAGTTTTTACATGAGTTAACATTCTTGTTGATGTACATTTTCTGCGGGGGTTTTCTAGTAGCATGCAAGCCTAACAGTTTGATTGACAGTTACGGCAAACTTCTAAAATCTCTCTACCAATAAAAACATTCTTTTGTAAACTCAACCATCAAATACAATTCGATTACCTCTCTCGACAATACATTAATTTGTGTCGTTCCTAAAACAATTTCGATGACTAAAACAAGCAAATACCTTATTCAAGTTATAAAATGTTTCAAACCAAATTTATAATTTTAAACACATAAGCCGTTACCGACAGCGGCCGTCGTTACTCATTCTTCCTCTTTGCGAGTAAATCAAAAGTTGAGATTTTACTTCGATATTCAATTTGGAGCAAGTATTTAAATTAAAGTAATGCCATTATTTCCACTAGTCTTCTTCAAGTATCGATATCAGTCTTATTGACATTAAGTTATATTCGATAAGGTAATTTTAAAAGAGAGAGAAATTGATTTGATTTGATTTATTTATTTAAAGTTACTAAATGAGTTATAGATTCCTCTATTATTCTATGAAACTAGTTTATGTACGATTAAATTACTTATAACATACCAAATTCAACATAATAATGTTTATGTGTAATGTTTATTCGCATTATGTTTATAATGCGAACATTTGTAATAATAAAATAATAAATAGTCAATCAATTGAAACTTCAGCTTAATATCTCACAATATTTAAATTTATGTTGAAAACATGATATATTTTTACATATTTACGACAGTGCAACATTCTTCCTCTTGTGTTTATTTTTGCTAGTTTGACTTCTCTTCTCAGGGTCGTTTTTTGATAGGTTATATTCACGTGGCTGGGTTACAAATGAGACTCCGAAAATATAATACAGTCAACTTATTTAGTTACATTACTATTTTGACAAACAATTTAGATTTCAGTGCTAGAATAATTTTGTGGTTTCCAATAATAAATTGTATAAATATAATACACAGGTTCTTAAAGTTAAAGTTTGATTTGTAAACGTAGGAAAATAGTTTTGATATAATTTTAAACTTAGAATCACCCTCAAGACTGTTTCTCGAAATTTGATAACCAACACGAGCTCTCCTATCACTATTAATACACCAAGCGGAATACCAATCTACCACTGGAATACCACTGACTCTTAAGAACTCAGAAATACTACTCTCAAACATATTCAAAGTTGAAATAAAAAGAGAACACTTTAAAACCACAGGGTTGTGACCACTTCAAGAAAGATAACCATGTTGAATTCATTTAAGAAGTAGTTGACCCTTTGATCCTCCATCTTCCGAAGCAAGCAGACTTATTTTTTTAACGTTTACCGCCAATTTAGGCAAATCTGGCCCTCTGAATTAATCAATTTCATATGACTGTACTATAGCAAATATTTCATATGAAGGTTTATATGAGGTTTTATCCGCTACAACAGCAAATAATTTATTCGTTGTCTAATATGACTGAATTGGCACTAAGTAAATCAGTCGTTTTTTTGTGTATTTGATGATGCTTTAATAGTTCAAATAATGTTAACTGTTTCCATGTGGTGGTAAACATTAATTTTGAATAGAATAATCATAAATACGTTATAGCTGGTAATAGATCAATAATTATCATTTTAACCGTATTTATTAATTTAATTACCTCATTTTGTGTAATTACCGTAGAACTGAACGGACCACTGTATAATCTAGGTTATTCCGATAAATTATTAATCCGATGAGGGATCTTATCAACTGTCTCGATGCTACCGTTTAGCAAACCATTATTATTCAGATCGTTTAAAGGAGAACTTGGCTAGGGTTAGGCTTTGTAACATTTTACATACACCAAACGATTTGGTATTTTTCCATTAAGTCAGATCTGTGAAGCTCTGACACCACCCCAAAGTGTCAGTGATTCTGTTGATGATGATGATGATGATATCACCTTTGCATTACTATATGGTAATCTGCAGTGCCTAACTAATAAGACTCTGGAAATTGAGGTTGTGTGCCCACCTAAAGTATTTCCGGTTCTTTGCTTTACTGAACACTGGTTGTGTGTTGACAACTTCAAGCTGTACAATATTGCTGGTTTTGAAGTTGCATCAATCTATTACAGAGAAAATCATATTCACGGTGGTGCTGCAATTTTTGTGGCTAACTCCTTGGACTATTGTGTGATTGACATTAGTAGATTTTGTGTCAAAATGATCCTTGAAGAATGTGCAATTAAGCTTTTGGGCTTGAAACTATTAACTCTTTCTTTGTATAAGCCCAGTGGTAGTAATGCCACCATATTCTTTGAACAGTTTTATCTGCTGTTGGACTTTGTTGCCAAGTTTAATCGTAGTTTAGTGATTTGTGGTGACTTCAGTATTGAAGCCAGGGGCTATGAGCCAAGTACTAACACACTGCACAACCTTCTCAGAACAGTAGGTCTGTACTGCACCAATTATAAGCATACTAGAGAGCAGGCCTGCATTGATAATATTGTGACGAACGTTTTACCTGGCACTTTCCGTGTTAATGTACACGACTGGGCTATATCAGATCAGAGTTTCTTAAGCATCGAACTCAATAAACTTGGCAAGCTCACTGATGGTAAGCACAATATGGTTGACAAAGTAACCCGCCCCTTGTCACTGACTTAAATTGAAGACTTCAGATTAACTTTGAGTAATATTGATTGGACTGTCTTATTTGATGGGATCGATGCTGAGACCATGTATACTAGGTTCCATGATATTATTTTTATTTGTTGGCTGAACATTCACTTACCGGTACCAGTAATGTGGTCTTGGAAAAAGATAAATATTCCATCCAGGCGAAAGGAATGTAATTCACCACGTCTCGAGCAGATGAAGAACAGTGTTATGGGTCTTTTTCACCGTTCTAAATTGAGTGGTTGTGAGGAAGATAAACGATCTGCAAATTTGCCAAAAAAGCCTATAAGTCTGCTCTCTCTGGTGCGAAAAATAGGTTTAATGATGAACTAATTGTGTCTGCCGATAACAAGTCCAAGGGTCCAAGGTGGTGTGGCAAATCATCAAGAGGGAATCTGGTAGTACGCATAACAATCACGCAACACCTACTGCTGATGACTTCAGTCAACACTACTCCACGGCAGTCGATGTGATACGGCGAGAGATCCCTCCAACTCCAATCACAGCAATGGATCTACTGGAAAACCATGCTCCTGACCATGGTCTGACCCTCAAGTAGAAGCCTATCTCAAGTAAAGATGTTTCTGACATTGTGGCTCGCCTCAAACCAACAACTAGTTGTGACATCGATGATATTTCTACTGCTTTGATTAAAAGGGTTGTTGATGTAATATCTGAACCTATTGCACTATGTATTAATGCTAGTTTACGGGAAGGTCATTTCCCATCCAAATTAAAAATGTCCAAGTTTATTCCTATATATAAGAGAAGTAGTCACAATGATGATACTTGCTATAGGCCCAGTTACTCTTTGGTCCCAGTTTTTTTTAAATCTTCAAGTCAGTCATGAAGAACCAGGTTAGTGTTTTTTTTTTCTTTCAGAACCATCTCATTAACGATAATCAATATGGTTTTAGGCCTGGAAAGTTTACGATCGATGCAGTCGAGGAGCTTGTGTATCATGTACTTCCCAACTCTGAGTCAGGATCAGCAACTGCTGCTATTTTATGTGATTTATCGCAGGCCTTCGACTTTGTCGATGGTTACATCTTGTTGAACAAATTACAGCATTATGGTGTTATTTGCTGCGAAATTGACTTGTTCAAATCACATCTCACTGATCGGCATCAGAGAGTTTTCTCAAATGAATCATACTCTAAATCTACAGAGATTGTATACGGGGCAATGTGACTAAAACATTAATAAACACACAATCATATGACAAGAGAAACATACAATTTAGATTTCAGTGCTAGAATAATTTTGTGGTTTCCACAAGTTTTGATATACAAAACCCATAAACACAATCACAAAATCCTTTTTTAAACTCAACCATCAAATACAATTCGATTACCTCTCTCTACAATACATTAATTTGTGTCGTTCCTAAAACAATTTCGATGACTAAAACAAGCAAATACCTTATTCAAGTTATAAAATGTTTCAAACCAAATGTATAATTTTAAACACATAAGCCGAGCCATTCATATTTCCGTCGGCTAATTTAGGAAATCAGTTATATGATTTTCAAGGTTGAGTACAGTGTTACAAGGATCGGTATTGGGACCTTTCTTGTTCCTTGTCACAAGTAATGAATGATCTGGGATACAATGGCAATGTCAACTGTAAATCTGTATTATCTGCCGATGATGTGACTTTTATCTATACACAAAAGCCCTCAGCTCCTTTTAATAGGGATGTAGATTATATTTTAAGTTAGGCTAGTGGCTGGTACCAAGCCAATATGTTGTTTTTAAACCGTGATAAAACTCAACATATACTGTTTTCCTTTGACAGGCATGTAAACTCTAACCAGAGTGTGAAGATGCAGGGAATCTGGCTGGACTCCAGACTTTCATGGAATGTGCATGTCGATTATGTAATAAAGAAACTCTACAAAGTAGTTTTTGTTCTAAGAAAACTCAGGCTTGTTATATCTAAGAGTCACCTGAAAGTAGTGTATTTTGCTCTATTTAATAGTATATTGTCATATGGATTGCTGTTATGAGGTAATGCAAGTAAGATTGAAAAGGTCCTTATTGTACAGAAGAAGGCAGTCAGACTTGTGGTCGATGAAGAGCCACTGTAGGCCTATTTTCATTCAAGAGAAAGTCCTTACTGTGATTAATTTGTATCTTTTGATTTGCTTGCTGCATGTTAAGAAGAACTTTTATGGATTTACACTAAGTATGTGCATGACCATGATACCAGAAACTGTAACTTAATAAATAAGCCCTACTAGACTCTCTAAAGTTGTGTCTTCTCATGAGGCTGTTGGCATTAGTTTATTTAATAAGTTGCATGTGAGTGCTCAGCATTTCTCTATCAGTAGATTTAATTAAGTCTTGTTCTCATTGCTAGTTGAAAGACCATTTTACAAGTTGAGTGAGTTTTACTGTGCAGATACCAGTAACCTATTTTTTGCTTGATTTTTGACTGCACTTTGATATTTGACTTGCATTTCCAGCTAATTAAATTTATGTTTTTAAGTGACCTTTAATGCAATTATCACAATATGTTATGTTATTTCATTTTATTTATTAAACTCGACTGTTTTGCATCCTTGAGCATGTATTTTAGTTTAGTTTAGGTTTTTGTAGTGAGCTTGAGTGCAAATATTAGTGCATGATAATGCTATTTTAGTTAACTTTGACTGCTGTGCATCCTTGAAGCATGTATTCTAATTAGTTAGCCTAGACTTGTTTTGGATTATACTTCATTTGATCTATTATTGTAATGAGTGTGACAAGTCCTATTGTATGTACTTGTTTAGTGATCAATAAATCTTGAATCTTAAATCTTGATCTTTTTTTGAGTTTTGAAAAACTTGATGTATATATATATATATATATATATATATATATATATATATATATATACATCAAGTTTTTCAAAACTCAAAAAAGATCAAGATTTAAGATATATATATATATATATATAATTTTATAATTTCATAATTCTTATTTCACTCTGTTTCTCAGACGGCAAAATGCCTCTAAACATTATCCGCAAGCCTCATGAATCGTCTACGTTCTGCGTCACGCTCCTTCTTTCACTCTTTCAAGTTGCACGAATACCTAGAGTGATTCAGGGGCTGGAAGCACAGACCATAAAAGCTGAAAGTCTTAACAGTATAATGTCATGAGTTATACAATATATACTAGCAGGCCCGTTCTGACTTCGCCCGCGTAAAATATGGCAATTCTGTGTACTACTGCTACACTCTGTGGTTAGCCCGTGGAACTAATTCGAATGAAGATCAGCTGTTTAAATTTCAATTTCCATAAGGAATACATGGTAACTTTGAAGCCCCGTGGGGCAAAGCCCTAGAGTTGAATCGGTATGAAAACAATTTTAACATTCCTATTTTAGACTTAAAGAATCAATTTGCCAAATTTCACCACTCTAGCATGCCGGTAAGTTGGAAAATTAGTGATGAGTGGTTGAGGGCTTTTATAAGTATAGAAGAGGATTATTTGCATTCATTGAGACTGCAAAACAAATAAATCACTGTAACCAACATCTTGATAGCCCGTCATAGAATGCAGCTCATATACAGCCTTGGCAGGCCAAGCCGAGTCAGGGTTGTAACGTGTGTAACGTTACATTATTGTATCGCCGTGAGCGTTACTGTTAGAGCCCAATCTTTATTGTGCGCCCAACAAGTCGCGGCCCAAAGTGCTTGCTGGTCGTAAATCACGGGATTGATGGTTCGAGCTCCACGCCGGTGATTAAACTTCTTCTCGCTCTCGGTTATGTGTATTTATAAGAAAGTTACTTTCTCTGCACTTATATTTCACTGAAAATAAACATTACTCAATGTTCTACTTCATTCTGTACTTATACAGTGTTAATTAAAAGTCTTGAGATCCCCTTTTAACTTTTAAACGGGTCATACTAGAAAAACTAAACTTAGCACTTCATGGGATATAAAAATGTACTTTTTGGTCAGTATCACTACTTGCCCCCGACCCCAAAATGGGGTATTTTGGGGGAAAACTCAAAAATCTGTAATGCAAAGCCCCATTGAGTGCCTCATTTTGAAGGATCCAAAGGAGTCCTAAATTATACATTTTTATTGCATACAAAAATGATTTATGTCTAAATTGACAGTAGTTTTCTCAGACTTATGGAAATTTCAATCGGCCGCCATTTTTACTTAGTTAAGATAGAGACCTCTACTTGGTCCTATTTGATGTCTTTGATAAGGAACTTTAGAATTCGTTGTCACTCAATAAATTAAAGATTTTTGAGTTGCCCCGAAATATCCCATGTGGGGGGGCGTGGACATAGTGGAGATACTGACCAAAGAGTAATTTTTTAACCCAGGAAGGTGTGCTAAGTTTAGTTTTACACTATGCTCGTTCAAAGGTCTCCAGACTTGTTAATAACCCTGTATATATATATATATACTGTCTCATTACGTGACAATTGTTCTGAGTTAATTTACATAGTTTTATTTTTGTTCCAGCAATATTTTAATCAATATTTGTTTCTTTTATAGTTATATGTTTTGTTGAATGTACTGTCTTACTATCGTATAATCCATTTTTAGTTCACAAACTAACTGATGTAGTAAACAAGTCCCTTTTATTGTTTACCCTTTAAACGTAAACGTAGGATTACTCCAGGATTTTTTTACTTTTTTCATTACAATTTTGTTTTTCTATAGTGCTTGAAGTCACCAAAATTAATTTAGTCAAGGTAATTTTTCCTAACCTGTGTGACAGTACCCGCATATCTGAAAACAACTCAGGATCAATAATTATAGGGCTGAAAGCTCCTAATTGTTTTATTGTTTTCTCGAAGAAATCAAATATACCCATCGCCATTAAACAGCGCTAACAAACTAAATAAGTTAGTATCTTGAATTGATAGTATCTTAAATGTGTCTTATTCTACCACAATTGGTTACGTAGAAAATATAAACTAGCATTTGTTGGTAAACACAAAACAGTACCTTATGTAATGCTATTCGTAGGTATAAAACTATAAATTGACCTTAGTTACCCACTTTTTCAACCAAAGTTGTTTAATATTTTATACTATCAATGATCACTTGAGACATTTATAAATATGTTACAATCTACTTGCTACTACCTTATAAACTCCTATGTGGAAGGGTGGGGGAATCCCTAGAAAACCTACGTTACGGCCTGTGTTCCTTATTAGACAGGATGAAACAAAACACGAAGGTGTAAAGTTTCTTGCGAATAAAGTGTGTACTTTGTATTTTAGTAAAAAAAACTCTCATCTATACGTAGGCCTACTGGTTACTAGGCATTTAAATGGGGATAAGTATGTGTCAGTTTCCTGATTTCATTTATTTCAAATTACTATCTAGTAATTCTAATGTAGCCTATATATTAAAACTCGCTTTGCTCGCTGGGGGCTCCGCCCCCAGACCCCTGAGGGGGGCTTTGCCCCCAGATCGCTCTTTGGCCACAGTTTAATGTAAATTGTTCCAAATTCTAATTAAGACCTAAATTCTACAAATATTCCAAGGCTGTGATTATTTTTAAGGGATTAACCTATAAAATCTGGTCATACGCCTGTTGCTGAATACTACTTGGCATGGAGACGTATTATGTTAAATGTTAAGCCTCCATGTATTACCTAACAAATTAATACCCTTAACTGATGTATAATGTAGCCTTTATAAGGCGTCTTTTGAACCATATAAGGAATACGACCACCGTTAACAACCTGAAATGCTATGACTTTGGGTAACTACACGCCTCCTGCAACAAATATGACATGATTTATAAGGGATTTTACCCTCGACTGAGCACAACATAAAAAATATACCCGAAAAACACGATAAAATCTACAAAAGCTCAAAGACTTTGATATTTTTTTGAGTGTTTAAGATATTTAATCTGAGCGTGTGCGTGTTGATTAGTACTAATTGTAATGTAGGAATACTGTGTGATAAATATTAGGCCTCTAAGTTCCATACTAGAGCGACAAACCATTAAAAACCACGAACAAATCTTAGAAAAGTTTTTATTTAAAAAATCTAGCGCTACCTAAGTGTGAAGGGGGTGAGATACGGCAAAATGTCATAGGACTAATGTTGTAGTTCGTCCAAAATCCGTGGCACTTGGTGGTCTTCGTTTTTCGATGGGACAACCCGTTCGGCCGCTAGAGCTCAAATAAAAAAAGATCACATTTTAAATTTGTTTAACAATTATTTATTTTTTTGAGATAGTTTAAACTACAAATAGAAGGATTTGGGATCAAAACGTCCAACGCACACGCATGCCATATCTCACGATCCTAGTTAAAGTATAAATGGTGATACGTGCATTCTAATTAATAACATTTGTTCCAGAACCGGCATTTTCTTACTACTTATACTTATAAAACGGTCAAATCTATAGATTTTAATAGTTTTTGATTTTCCGGTTTAAGTAATAAAAACTGGTCATATTTCTGCTGCAATTTACTAAGTGTGATGTAGACATACTGCGTGCCCAATATTAGGGCTCCATCAAGTATATTAACGTGATAGGAAATAAAAAACCGCCACAAAATCTCAAAATTTGAAAAACTCTAGAGCTATCTAAGGAGACGAGATACGACAAAAAGTCATAGGACTAAAGTTGTAGATCTTGCAAAATCCGAAGGTCGTGGTGGTGTCCGCTTTTCGATATGTCAATCCGTTCGGCCGTATTTTAAAACTGTAATTTTAAAATAAGCCTTTTTTGGGGATTTTAAACATTTTTTGAGGGGGTTCAAATAAAAAAAAAACCGTCAGTTTTGGCAATTTTCCTGGGGGTTACAAGGAAAAAGCTCGAGGCGTGCAAAATTTCAGGTTTCTAGCTCATCTAGAAGTGGTCAAGAATTCGTATACCTCAGTGAGTGAGTCAGTTACACATGCGGTTCAGTCGGCTTCACTTGCCAACGTAGTTTGTATTTGGTATGTTAGAGTATGTATACTCTAACAATATATACAATATTTTCATATTGAATGAAAATGTTGATTTGTGCAGGAGTCCCTGACTTTTTAATTCTCTTGGTTAAAGAGTATATGTTCAAATAACTAACAAATCAACTTAAATTTAGATTCCTTTAATATAACAAAGCTTTGATGTTGTAAAGAACGGAGCTTGGAAAAAAATTTGTAATTCAAATTTGAACTCTTTTAGCCATTCTGGCGTATCCGCTATACGGCTATACCAAATGTAATATCAGTTGATCAAGTAATAATTATTGAGTGATGGCGATAAATACAAATTCCTCATACATATAGGAGGAAACGGGAGTGTATTATATACATTTTTATAAAAATGGCCATACAATATCACATAGCAATTTGTTCTAAACGTCAGTCTGTGCCGAAGGAAGTGTTATTTTGGTTTTGCTGTCCATACAGTCGCCAAGGGGGGTGATTCTTCATCCCTTCACATGTTGTCAGCTCTTTGAGCCCCCTCTCTCCTTCCTCTACATCCCTCCCCCCTCCTCTCCATCTTGCTTACCAAACACATCGAAGATCGAAGTAAACTACTGATCCGCGCTTACTCATACATTTATATGACATTTTACTAAATTTTCCAATGAGTATATGAGTTTCCTGTTTTTTATTTCACAAGGTTAGATGGGCTTTTGACATTTTATGAATCGAAATTTTTGTTTTATGTTTTCTAGTATATCAGTAATTAAATAATGGAAATAGAATAATGGCATTTAATAACTATGTTCTTTTCTCAAAGGCAAAATCTCAAAACTTAAATAAAACCCCATATTCAATTTAGTTTCAGATCGCATAGAAAAATTGTATCTTTACAAATTGTAATTGTTTTAATAAATCAGATGTTTTCTAACTTTCTACAACTTAACTTTAAAAGCAACTTTGAACATATTATATGGGTTTTTTGTGAGTGGATAATCACAGCTGATCAATAGTTTATTTTGCTTATTAATACACTGCAGTGATATTTCCATAAGAAGATCATTGGATCTTTGAAGTAGTAATCTTTAAACTAATTTTTTACAATTCTGATATTTTCCCACCGTCCTTGGCCCTCAAGCTTTAAAATGACTCGTCATAACTTAACTTCTTCCTAGCTCGAGATATTTCGTGGGGACCGACTCGCTTACGGAATTAAATATATAGATTTTTGCAATATTCTTTGCAGTCATTCTGGCCCCTAAGATTCCTTTAGTTATTTTGTTTGTAGCTTGAAGCATAGAACTATACCTGTTTTAAAATAACGTACAGATATGGATGAATTCTAACTAAAGTACAGTACTCTCTCTAAGTGTTCTGCATGTCCATTGAAAATATACCAATTAAAACTGCTTACTACTGCATCGCTGCCGACATATAGTGACCCATAGACCTACATACAACTTCAGCATTTCAACTGTTTAAACATTTTCTTCGAGTTTAACTAATTCAGTAGTATTCACACAAACATACTGAGTTACCAGTATAGTAACATACTGAGGGGAATTTAAAATGTATAATTCTGAACTTTAACAAAATTAACTAAAAAACTATTTTTAGTAAAAACTAAACTACAAACAGAAATCTTAACTGAAGATTATTTCCAAGCAAGTTAGACCAGTAATCTTCAAGTGGAAGTGGACTGAACAGACGGTTGAGTTCGGATAAATATTCTGCCGCTAAAAGCGCAGACCTTTTTGACTTAATTGGCGCCAGAATCTGAAACTTCGCGCCAAAGTGATGGCGATTAGCGTTTCCGAGCGACGACAGTGCTGCCACCTGCTGCTTCCCCCCGCAACTATTAACCCGCGGTTCACTTTTCTTTATTCTTCTTTCTTCCATCTTCAGTCTGCCCTCTTTTCTGTTCCCTGTCGAACATTCGGGCAACACTTAGTTGTAAGATTTTCCAAAATTATCTTGTGATAAAAAATAACTTAAAACATAACAATGGATGTGTCTAACATATTTAGCAAAATTACCTTTACTGTGAAACTAAGTGAAAAATTGCATTTGGACGATTATGGACGCCTGGATGCCACAGAATATAACATCTGCAGTATTTTTATTTGTGGTTTACAAAATGAACTTCATATTTGTATTTTATTTTCTTTACATATAACGGATCAGTAGGCCTCCGATAAAATTACTTGCCTTTTCTAAATTCTCCTAGGACTTTACTCAATTGAAGGAAACACTCCAGTGTTTTACAGGTACAACTATATATTTCTACAACTATAGTACAACAACTAAATCAAGAGTATAACAAATATAGGAAAGGACAAAGCAAGTTTAAATCAATAATTATCAAAAATGTAACTATAAAATTGAATATTTTGTTCAATGACGGCCAAGATTAAAGAATAATAAAAATATAACTTGCATGTAGTTAAAGTATTATATACTGTCTTAAACATACATATGATAATTAAGACTCTTGTCAAAAAATAAATAAATAGAACAGTAGATATTTAAGATGTAAACCTGCAAAATCTCATATTAAGGCTTGTAAGCCTATAATTTTGTTCTATTTCCTTTGAATCTTGCATTTATTTTTAATTAATAGATTCAAAAGTAAGATCTGAAACAGTATAAAAACAAATTAGGTGAACAGAATGTCAGAGTTACCAGAAAATATACATATCACTAATTTTTCAAACTATGCAATCAAATATAAATCAACATAAATGTCTGCAAGGGGTTGACGTAAACAGGCTGATTATGAACACCATACCCTCGTTGCAGAAAACCTGCATACTCAGCAAATTTAAAATGGTACCTCACTACTTCTTAAAGCCACTTAACAAGTTTCATCAAAGCATATTCATAAAAAGCGAGATATGACATTTTATTTATTCTCCATAAGAAAAACAGTAGGACTGAGTGTGCAGGTTTGCTGCATCAAGGACCACAGAAATCCGGTTTTATGCAAAACCAATGGATCACCACTAGATTAAGCAACATGCCAAGTTTAAAAAAATTATGTTTATAAACAAGAAATATATCACATGTTTCTTATTTTCCATAATAATAACATTGTAGGTGCTGAGTACGCAGGTTTGCAAAATGAGGTTTTTATGCAAATATCAGTAAACCCCAATCAAGTGGAGCCACATACCAAGTTTCATTAATATATATTCATTAATAAGCAATATATCAAATTTTACTTATTCTCCCTAAGATTAAGATGAGGCAACGTACTGTGTTTAGCACTTTCAATATTTCGGTCACCAATTGACGTAGAATAATGATCAAAATACCAAATTGTTTGTTTTTTACGCTGAATTCAATAGTGCAAACTAAAGTGTGCCTTTAAAAATTATTATGTGTAAAAAGTTCAAAAACCCCAAAACCCCCTTTATAATGGTGCCATCTGTCTGGTTTTCGGACTCATGAAAATAGATGCTGCCTTACACCTTTACACCAAATTTCATCAAGATCGAACTTTTTTTACGAAAGTTATCGTGCCTACGGACATATAAATACACACACACACACACACACACACACACACACACACACACACACACACACACACACACACACACACACACACACACACACACACACACACATCAATTTGAACGAACAGTGTTTTTGGCATCTGGGGACCTCAAAACGAAAAGTTATCATGGTCCCGGGCCTAGGTCTTACCATGCCGACTACGGTAATAGCTTCTTCCCTTCAGGGGAAATTCGCTAAAACTACTAATCATGCACTGCTTTTTGTTCACTCTTCAAAATAATCAATCCTTATGCTCTTTGCTCTTTGAATAATACATTCTATGTACTTTGCAAGTAACAATAAAATTTACTGTAATGATTCTCATTAAATTTGGGAATCTACTATTTCATAGGGTAAGAAAACATTGGTTTCATTTAGAAACATAGAAGAAACATTTTAAAGTTTAAAATCGTGTTGAACATTATGAGCTTTATCCTTTAAGAATTAAAAGTTATATCAAAATAGTATACCTATTGGTGGAGAAATTATGTCTAATACCGATGAGACTCTTATCATCTCCTAAGACCTGTCCATTTATGTTTTCTAGGTAGATAGCCCTATCGTTGAAACAGCTATATACAGAGGGAATTAGCCTCATAGTGCTGAAAGCAAATAGTTAAGTGAATTTGATCATCACAAAGATTTTGGTGCATGGATAAAACCGGGTTGTCTGCTTTGAAGAGGGCGTGGATTTTGGCCCATATAATGATAACTTTCAGTGGACGTACGGTGTCGTTATTGAGATTATATGCCGCACGTTGGCAGAGCTCGTCGGCAGCCCGACGGCGCGGGTCTACGATTGTAACGCATCTCCCATTTTTCTCATTCGACACGTTTTTGCAGGACAAGATAGAGGAGGCCTTGGGCGTTATCCACGACGTGTCTACTGGTGACATGGGCACGCTGTGTGTCAGCGAGCCGTACCGCACGTTGGCAGCGCACGTCAGCCCGACGCGCTACGACTCGGCCAGACAAAAGGCTGACCTGGTGGCCATGCTGCTTCAAGACCTGGGCATCGCTCATCATAACGGTGAGCAACCTCCAGAATTTGGTCACATTGTCCATAAAACAACTCCACGAAGTATGATTTACATAAATGTAATCAATGATTTGTAACGACATAATTGATGCTGTAATTATAAAATGTTAAGTTTTAACACGTTCGCTACCACAATGTTAAAAAAAATCGTAACCACAGACTGCCGCCGCAATTTTGCGGCGGGTGTGGCGTACTCATAGCCCAACGCCGCAGATCTGCGGCGGCTGGGTTCATTAAAATAGACCGCCGCCGCAGAACTGCGGCGTTGGTTTCTTGATACTAAATGAGAAATTTCTTTGCAACGGTCTATTTTAAAGGTTAGATGGTTTAGGCACGGTCGACAGGATAGTCCGCCTTATATATGCGGCGCTTGGTCTGTAGCTAGGACTATCGCTGACGTCACTGGACAGTTGGCAACACTGACATACATTGCATCACTTCAGCCGCACGTGCACGTGTCTGTCTGCTGCTAGTAAGCAACAGTGCGTGCATATGTGTTTTGTTTGTTGTTCCCTGTGTAAACAGTGAGTGCCATGGATCGTGATGATCGGTTTTTATATCAGGGGAGCGAACTAGATCGAATTCTACACGAATTTAGCGATTACGAGTCTGAGCTAGGCTCTTTGTTTTCGTCTGACGGTGGAAGCGAGTATAATCCACAGAGCGATGTTGAATCTTATTCTGGCAGTGAGAATAACTCTATTGTAGCCGGTGTTGAAGATAATTTTAATATTGCCGGGGATGAAGATATGGTGTTAGATGATGCTTCGGAACACTTAGGTGGCAGGGATGATGACGATCCAGGTAGGCCTAATTTATTAGACACAGACCCTAACGTCCAGCTTGTCGTCAATGCTATACACGAAAACTATGAAAGAGTACAAGGTTTATGGAAAAATACTGTAAATATCCCTGATGGACCATTCACTGGACATGAACAAATCCTCATCGAAACAAATAATCCAGTTGAAGTACTTTCTAATATTTTTGACAACAGTCTTTTGGATAAAATTGTAGCATGGACAAACAAGAGAGCTGAAGTTTTGAAAGGAACTCCGTTGCCTAAAAGTTCCGTGCCTAAATAAATGGTCCGACCTTACAAGAGACGAATTGAAAAAATTCTTAGGCCTTTGCATTCTCATAGAAAATGTACATTTCCCCTCCTTGAAACACTATTGGTCCCAAGACCCTTTATTTTCACATCCGATCTTTGGAAGTTCAATGTCTCGTAATAGATTTGAAAGCATATTACAATGCATATGTTTCTACAATGCGGAAACCGATAGGACAGATCACAAACTACATAAAATTGATCAGGTTTTGAATCATATAATAGCAAACTGCAATAGAGTGTTCAGCCCGGGAAAGGATCTATCTTTAGATGAAGCCATGGTTTTGTTCCGGGGCCGATTGTCGTTTAGGCAATATATTAAATCAAAAGCCCATAAATATGGGATAAAGCTGTATGAACTTTGTACCAGTGATGGCTTTATACTCAATATTATTATTTACGAGGGTAAAGGAACTGTTGAAGACAAAAACAAAGGCCACACACATGAAATAGTGCTCAAGTTGATGGAGAACAACTACCTGGGAAAGGGTCACACTGTCTATCTTGACAACTTCTACAATAGTGTTGACTTATCAGAAAGTCTTCTGGAACACCAGACAAGTGCGGGACCTTAAGAGCTGATAGGGTAGGAAACCCACAAGTTGTGATCAAACAAAAATTGAAAACAGGAGAAACCATAAGTCGCCAAAAGTAAGACGTGACCGTGATGAAGTGGCGTGACAAGCGAAATGTCCTTACCATATCTACCACAGATGAAAAATGTTACCACCAAAAGAGGTGTAATCAAGCAGAAACCCGCCATGGTGGTGCGTTACAATAAAGGGATGAGCGGAATTGATCGGTCAGATCAAATGTTATCCTATTATTCCACTCCCAGAAAATCTGTCCGCTGGTACATGAAGATATTTTTCCAACTTCTTGACGTCGCACTTTGGAATAGTTGCTATATTTACACAAAATAGGAGCTAAAATGACATACCTTGAATTCAGAGACGTGATTGTGAAAAGTTATCTTCAAGTGGAGCCCATAAAACGTCCTGTTAGCACACGTTCATCTTCAACGGTAGCTCACTTGCCCGTCAAGGCGGCAAAACGAATGAGGTGTCATGTTTGTAGGGCAGTTCATGACAAGCGATCAGATACTTACTTCACTTGTTCTGTTTGTAGAGACAAAAAAAACCAGCAGTTTAGCCTTCGCATGCCAAAATGTTTTAACGATTATCACAAGGAGTGAGCAATACCAAATTGATGAAATGTTTTTGCCTACATTTTCAATTTCATTTATTTTTAAGAGTCACTTTTTCTGTTTTAAATATAATAAACGGTGTTTTTTCAAACTAACACATTAGTTCAACCAATTTAGTATATGGACACATTGAAAAAACGTTTATTGTACAAGAAAAAGCTATAAATATTTGTATTTAGTATAACTAAAAACCTAATAATTATACTATGTAAATGAAATGTAAACAACTTTTTTTATAAAACAAATATTTCAATACAATGTTTTTCTGTAAAAATCGTATTTTATTTACCGTTTATCCTAGGTAATGAATAAATAGTAGGGTAATAATAGTGCCGCTAATATGCGGCACTTAGTCTGTGAGGTGAAAATGTGTTACTTGTAATCTGATAGACCGAGCGCCGCATTTATGCGGCGCTTTAAAAATTGCTCAAAATGACGAAAGAAACTTGATGTTTATATTTTTTAATTTAAATAAGGATATTTTTAAGCGTAAAACCTAATTTTGAACAGATTTTATTTGTGGTCTGTGGCGAAGGTCACAACCATTAGGACCAGTCTACAGGGGAGTTTATGATTTTTCGTGGGCTGTCAGAGTGAAACGGCTGCCGCATATATGCGGCGGCTGGTAGCGAACGTTTTAAATGTATTTTTGACTACGTTTTTACTGTCAAGCGTTTAATCACAGAAAACTGTAAAAATGCTCTTTCAAAACTCAGCAATTCATGATATTTTGTCTTGACTTGCCAGTTTAGAATTAGAAGGCATAACTCATTAACTAAGGTATGTGAGATTCTGCTGGGAATAGATAGGTTCTCATCATGACTTGTATTGGAATTTGAATTTATTGGAAGTTTAAAATGGCAATTTGTTTTCCCCCCGACCCCCCCCCCCAATGAAAATCTTCAACAATATTGATCAAAAGGTTATTCAGATTCAAAGTTGGTCAAGGAGCAGGCCTGATTAGAAACATTGGTCAATTCCTTATTTCTTGATCAGACTTGTTCAAACTTGATCAGGTTATGTCAAACCAAACCTGAAGAAAACATTTTCTTGGGGGCCTCCAAAGAAACTCTACACATCACATTAGATTCACGGGATAATCAATGCCAGTAGAGCAAATAGTAGTTAATCAGATCAGAAACACAATCAATAACACTCATAAAAATGTCATTACATTATACTATACTAGTGGCTTGAAGGGGTCATAGCTCCTATCCTTCCTTCAATAATCTGTCTCGACTGATTGGTTTCACTCTTTATATCCTCAAGTCAAGAAAATTATACAATATAAGTAGGGACATATGTCAGTTCGTACAAAGTAGACACTTAATCACATGTTTTAATGTAAACAAAGCAGACGTTTTTAATTCCCCATTCTTTTCTTATGGTAGATGTTTTACGCTATTTCTCGTTTTCGTTTGCTAGTAGCTTTTTTGAAAATACTGCTACTTTTCCCGAGTCCCCGGGATCAAGACCTTCAATTTGAACCCTCTCCCATCATTCTGCAATTTGCCAAACCCCCACAATTTTTCCTTACAAATTTTTATAGAATTATGTACAGTAGACTCCCTCTAGTCCGGCCACCTCGGGACCGGACCTTCGGCCGGATTACAAAATGGCAGAACCAGCCAACGTTAATAGTAAATATAAAATATCAACCTATAATAACATACCAGATTATAAAAAATGTACTTTTAAAATGGTCCAAGCAATTTAAGAGAAAAAAATCTGCCCGTCTACCAAACTGAGATGTTTTGTTTATACTTGGCTTGAAAATAAACAAACAAATTTACTTCTACCGATATCTGCCGTGGGGAACCCTCCCGCAGGCAGTTACCTCATTTTAAGGCCAGCCTGACCATCCAACGGCCGAACCAACCGAGGCCGGACTAGAGGGAGTCTACTGTATAAAGATTAAGAAGGTCTCAATTTGGAGTAAGTACCAACTCTGGATTGGGCAATTCTGTTTTATAAACGGCCATTTTTATTAAAAATCACTCAAAATTGCATCACATTGATCTCTACTACAAGAAAAAATGTATTTATTATTTTTATTGTCATGGTAGACTTTTTTGTCTCAATAAGATTAAAAATATTATATATTACAATATGGTTCATGACTTTGGGCACACGTAATAAATATGCTTAGTAGATTAAAGAAGCTGGGTAGCGCAGTGGTTAGCGCCTTTGCAGCAGTTCCCAAATTATGTTGACAAACATTTATTAACAAATAGTTAAGTAGGCTTTTAGAAATAATATGTAACGAGGTATAAACCCTAGATAGGCCTATGAAAAAATTAATGTGTCCTCATAAGAACTTAATTAGGCCCATACATAATTTCCATGAATATATAAAATTGTCTTTTTATAAGCCTATTCATATAATTTATAAGCACCAATCATCTCATATAATGTACCTTGTTAAATAATGGTGTGAACTACTTCAAACACATATATAAATGAAATCTGATCTCAAATATCATATTACCAAGCTAAAATTTCATATAGTAATCTCAGTTAAAAGTGGAAGTGTCAAGTGTGCTGGAAGCCTGAAGGAAGAAGATCATCTGTAAGTGTATTGTTGTGGGTGATGACCACAACTCTCTCTCTTCTAAAATGACTGGCCTAAGTGTTAGATTCTAAAAGTGAGCCTTTTCTCAAATTAAATAAGTACATTGGACACTAAAAGTCCAATCTTTTCAATAGGAGAAGAGCTAAAACCCATAAAGATCATCCCTTTTGTTGTTGTTAGGCCAAGAAGAAATGGTTTTAGCGAAGAAATACATGCAGCTTAGAAAACTAAACCCAAACTTATATTGAGTTTACAGACTAAATTATATCAGAGTTAGGGTGGATTGAGCAGCTCTATCTACTGATCCAGTCCAAAAAACATTTGTTAAATAGACAATCTTCGATTCCAAATTCAAAGAAAATAACTTATTTAGTAAATTTAGCATCAGTGAATTTACTATCAGTGAATTTAGCATCAGAACAGAACTGATATTCAAATTATTTAAAATTATGGCCGCCTTCATGTTTGGGGACGCTTAGCTAACTTCAGTTTTTGAGCATCATACTAAATTATATTACAGTCATACAGATCAGATCCAAATTTTAATGATAAAAAATCCGTTTTAAAATTAGTAAAAACCTATAAAGAGAGAGAGCCGCCACTTTGAACCCTTTCATTAACGCCCTGATATCAAAGAGACATTATTCTCAATGCTAAAGTTGAGCCAAGACCTTTTATACTATTGTAAATATTAATATCTCATAAATTCAAATCATTATCTTATCGCCACCTTTATACACTTTATATCATCCTTTTATTAGTCCACTGAAAAGTTTTTTTATATGCTGAAATGTAAATTTTGTGAAATAAATGTGTATTTTGTTGATTAATTGTAACAGCTTAGCCTCCATTTCTGGCAGAAGTAGCCATCTTGTTTGATGTTACCTTAGGGACTAGAAAGCGTCCAACGCCACAGAGTACTTAACAAATAGGCTAACAATATAGAGACGAATTTCAATATAAATAAGTAGGCATATATATTTTTTTTTTTTAGTTTTTACATATTTATATATGTTATATGGTATATGTATTTATATACGTACATATTTATACACCTTCTTTTATATTTTTCTGATGAAGTTCACCAGATGAACGAAAATTAATAAAGATTTTAAAATTTGAATCTGGAGAGAACATTTCTACTATATATATATATATCAATAACAAAGAACAATATATTGTAAATAAAAATTAAAAAATAGAAATAGCGGTGGTGTGGGTAAGAGTGTTTTTCAATTGGTGACTAACAACATGGGGCTCCCTCTGAAAACCAGGTTTTTTCCAATAAGTGTTTGAAGTATTTAATAAGATAAGATAAGTGTTTGAAGTTAATGTAATATATAGCCTAAATGTAATATAATTTATCACCTTGCTATAAGTATATTTCATATTTAACTAGCTGCTATGCTCGTGCTTTGCAACGGGGTGAAAATTCAGAGTAGAAAAATTATAAACAAAACAATGACAGTCTGTAGTTAGATATAGGCCTACTCCTTATAACAGATGTATATTTAAATTAATTGAATTAGTAAAACACACATGTCAAATAAACCAAATAAAACTCTCCTCCATATGAATAACATGGGAACTTGGAAGTCCCGAGAGGGCCTGAGGACATTTCTAAACGGCAATAGGCCTATGACATTCCTCGGTACATAGACTACATTTGTGCAAAATTTCAGCAGAATTGGTCAAGTGGTTTTGGCATGATGGAACAATAGACAGACAGACAGACACCACTTGTTGTAAATATTAATAACACATAAATTCAAATCATTATCTTATCCCCACTTTTGTATCATCCCTTTGTTAGTCCCCTGAGGAGTTTTTTTTTATATGCTGAAATATGAATTTTGTGAAATAAATGTGTAATTTTGTTAACTGTAACAGCTTAGCCTTCATTTCTGGCAGAGGTAGCCATCTTGTTTGATGTTACCTTAGAGACTAGAAAGGGTCCAATTTCACAGAGTACCAATAGCTAACAAATAGGCTATCAATACACAGAGATGAATTTCAATAGAAATAAGTAGGCATATATATTTATATATTTAATAACAAAGAACAATATATTGTAAATGAAAATAAAAATTAGAAATAGCGGTGGTGTATGTAAGAGTGTTTTTCACGTTTGCTTCATAATCTGTTCACCAGATTGATCCTGAGCAAAACCCTGGGAAAATTTGTGAAAGTTCAAAACTGAATCCAGCTGCCATTGGTCTTTGGGCTATTAATTAATGATCCAGGCAAAAGAGTCAGTCGGTCTTAGTCATTAAACAAGGCTACAAAAGGCATCTCACCCATTCTAAACTCATCATTAATCCATATTTGCCTTAAAATACGCTGTAGTAGTGTCGGTGCCTTATATAGTGATTAAGACTCTTGCTTAATGTAACACAGGTTGTCAAACTAGAGGTAGTCTTTCTGTAATGTATTTAAAGTAATAATTAATCAGTTTATTTTTCCAGGCCTGTTGGATGCAGTGGGCCGCACACTGCTGCTCTCAGACCGCCACATGTTGAGTACCAGAGTGCTGGCGCTCAACATCTCTACTGGCCACCTGAGTGCCGTCGTCATCTGGCGCAAGTCCACCCCTGACCCAGCCACCCTTACTGGCGCCCACAGGTATACACGGGGCTGTGGAATGTTGTGGACTACGTAGAGTTGTAGAATTTTTTATTTTATAACTATTCTTAATTTTATTACCATTCAATATTTAAACCTAAATGTATATTTAGTGTCTTGTTATTGTATCCTCAGCTAACTGTTCATCCTAAAAAGATAAAATTGTTACATCATTTTATATTTGTATAATTAAGACAATACAATAATAATCATAATGTAATCATATCATAATGTTAATTTATTTGACTTTTCACATTCCTTTTTCACATTATTTGATTTTTCCTTGGGATGAGACCTGGTCTACGACTTATTTTTATGACAAAAATTAGTTATTTCCAACATTTTTTTTTTAAGGAAATCGTTGGAACCGTTTTTGCGATCAGAGTTGTAAGCAAGCAACCAACCAAGCAAACAAACCCTACTCATATTAGAGTATAGGATATCCACCTACAAAAAAAGTAAAATAAATTTAGGGGCTATAGCCCCAAGGTCTGTACATACTTCGTAAAGGTCTTTGCAATCGATCTATTTAAGGTTTTCTAGCTAACCGGAAGAGGGCTTGTCTGAAAACCTTGTGTAAAAAACTCTTGTGAAAAACAGCTGTAAGGTCACGTGATCACCAATCCAACCTGCAGTGTTGCTGGAAACACGATATTTATCGTACGCATACCATATTTTCCTCATCATTGTAATTCAAATAAATGTTGTTTAACAGGTTACATACTTTGATCAGCTGTTATTTTACTAAACTAATATCTTATTTTTATTATTAGATTAATGGATAATGGGTTTACATTTTTTTCTGAATGTCCAGTGTCAATTTAAAAATAGCTGTACGATTATTTTTCCCTGTAAGGTTGGCAACACTTATAGTATTTTGTTGATTTATGCATCAGCTGTACGACATGTAAGACATCTCTGCTGCTAACATTACTCTTATGGAAAATCATACCTGTGCTTAAAGCTCTACGAACCTTTCTATAGCCCCTGCTAGCCACTAGTTATGTTATTGTTGTATGTTATCCAGAACAGAGTGAAAGCCTGCCACATGCATTGCTATGTACTATTTTGCACAATCTAAAATAAATGTAAAGGGAGACCGAGGTGTACTCGGTGATATTTATTTAGTGGGTAAAAATGAAATGTATATGCAATCTTTATTCAATGGTTCTAGTCACTGTTTTCAAGAAATTATTTGTAAATACTTTACCTTGTGTAAAAGCTGCTTTGACTGTTCACTGGTAAATTTATTCACAGCTGTTATGACGCTTTTATTTTGATTTAACAACCAGACAGACATTGCTCGTATTAGAGTATGGGATATGTAAACTTTTACACATTATACAGTACCAGATTTATTCGTCACTTCCATTGCCGCAGGGTGACCGATGAGCAACTCCGCCCTGGGGCCCGCCCAGACTCCGCCGCCCCCTGGTACGAGGACGCCCACTCGTCCCCCGCCCTGCGGTCGCCCAAGTTCATGACCAGCCCCGACGTGGCCAGCTACCGAGGCTGGTGGACGTTCCCCTACTACTCGTGCTACCATCACCTCTGGATCATGTCCTACACTGTGGTAGTCCCCCCGTCGCCCAAGCATGAACACGGGTATGGCCAAGAGTGAACGTGGGGTTTGAATGGGTTTTTAATAAATTTCCAATGTTTTAAGATGTGTGAAATTTGATCCAATCATATTTTGATTAATTCTACTAGCCTTAATGAAATGAAATTTTAAATACCAATTGACTGATTGGAGAACCTTAACTTGAAGAACTTTTAATTTAATAAATACAAAAAGCCTTAGATGAAGCCTTAAGTGAATTTTTATGATGAACCCAAAAAATTGTTGGTTTTATCCTGCATTTTAAAAAACTCAGTAAAAAGTTTTAAGTGTTAAACTATCTATTAAAAGAGTAGAAATTTCCTCCAATAATATTCCTAACTCCTGTGATGATCTTTGCTTTGTTGGCTGGCAGGATGAAGGGGCTGGTCAGTTTTGACGTGGATGTCTCCAGTCTGGAGGTGAACCAATGTGACTACGGCCACGACACCAGACAAGTCCATGTTTTCAGAGGATCACACAAGTGCCATAGAACTACACAGGTATAGAATATGTTGGTCGAAATGTGTAATACTAACGTGGAAATAAAAAAAATAGTATGTTTTAACCACAACTGTAAGGATCTCTGGGGGAAAACTACCTGTAGTTGTACAATTGTAAGGTTTCACTGATCTATGGTAAGGTAAAAGAGAGAGCTTGAAGAATTGAGTTCTCCTTTATTTTACACTATGATTATGTAAATTTTGGTTGTAAAAGGAAATATTGATTAACAACTGGCAAATATTAAAATATACTGGCATATTGTTTGGCAAGATTCTAGATTTTTTACATAACAGCTTTTTAATAGTCTAATTATTATTTGTAAGCAAATTAGTATAACATTTTCACTGTATAGTATTACATGTCATTCATTCATCATTTAGTGATAATTTTCCTATTATGTGTTATTTTATATTTAAGTTTCCATATAAATGTACTAATTAATTAATTTCCCCTAAATGTGTTATATGTGTTAATTGTCCTATGTCCATGCCTAATAATAATCATCATTATCATCACTCCTCAGAAAGCTATTCCCCTCTATGTATTTAATGTTTATTTATCTATGCAATTGTATAATAATATGTATTTCATAAATTTAATCACCAATAATTATTCATAGCCTATCCCCATATAATAGCCTACTCACTTAATTTAATATGTTTGTTAATAATAATATTTTAGATATAATTTATGTGAGAGGATTGCAATAACATTAAAATTTAATATAATATACTTTTCAAAAATAGTCCTTAAGGAATCTAAATTACAGTGACCAGTGTTAACAATTGTGTGACCATGTGCTTCTCAACAATGGACCATGCTTCCAGACCTCATCTCTACTAGATCTTTCTTCTTGCTCCAGATGCCATAGTGTTAAGACCTAGAATCTGTGAAGGACACAGTTCCTATTTTAAATTTCCCAGTATGGCCTAAGTTTTGCATTGCTTGGTGCTCATTTTATTAGGGACTTAATGCTCAATTAATACCATCTTTAAATTCACTCCTTTTTATTTGATTTCCCCCAAAAACTGGTATTTGAGCGAAGAACATTTGTAAGCAGATTGGTAAACTCCTTCCATTGTATTCTATTTAGGGACTGGAAAGAATACAGACATTTAAATAGAACAAGCTTAATGTTCTGAAAGTTAAAGTAACCTCAAGAGAGTATTTTTTATATTGAACTATCTTTCCAAATTTAATTTTGAGTATTTTAACCATTCATAAAGTCAGTGAAACCATTGGACTCTCCTTTTGGACAACAACCAAAATTTCCATTGTTGTAATTTTCAACACATCAGCTTAATTTGGACTTAATATTCTTTCAAATATCATCCAAACGTTATTCAAGTCAGCACGATACTTCCCCCCTGAGAAAAAGAGCCCTCATTTGTAAAGAAACCCCATTTAGAACCCAAAATATGAACATTTAGTTTTAGGCCTACCAGTATATTTGTCATTTACCTTCTAGGCTAGGCCACACATTGTAACTGTTCCCCCTGAGTTGTATATTATTGTAAATCCCTTTAATTGAGAACCTTTTGAAACATAATTGTACTAATAGATAAATAAATATTGTATCGTTCCTCTGTAACTTTGTATTTTATTCAAATAGTTAAAGAAATCTTAGAAATTGTACACCTACCTTTTGTTGACATCCAAAATAAATACCAAAACACATTCTACTCACTACAATAAAGTAAAGGAGACCACAAGTACAAGTATATTTATTATCAAGTCAAAGAAGATCATTTGTGAGCTATATTTAAATAGCCTAGGGAATTTTGTAAGTAATAACACTGATTTTGTAAAGAGAAGCTAGGCTTAGCACATGGCAGCCATTGCCCTCAGATCCCGATAGCATCACTGTTTATATCCACTTTTCCTGAGCACATCCGAGCAAACAATTAGTTAAGAGTAAACAATTTAGAATTATAATTAAGTAAGACACTAATTAATTAGAAAAAAAAATAAGAACTGCGGGTGTCCCGGAATCGGAACATTGCTCAACATTGAAACATATAAGATTTTCATGTTGAAACATGTTAAAAGGCAGCGAAAGTGTTAAGCTTAGAAGATACCATAGTAATTACAATTTATAATCTTTTTTATTTGAATTTGTGAGCATTCGACACTAACGCTTTAATGTTTTTAGTTAGTTAAGTTAGACAAGTGTTAACAACCAACAGCTGTGAACAATTTAAGCCAAGTGATGATTCCTTGGTTTTTCTTTTAGCTTACTATGGGAGATAACACACAAGCAAGAGGTTAAGATTAACATATTTGTTTTATGTTTATTTCAGTTGTTAACATTTTATAAATACACCCGTTGCAGCAAACCTGCGTACTCAGCGAATTTCCAATGCATATATATGTGTCTCATTACTACATAGAGCTACTTACCAAGTTTCACAAAAATCCATTCATAAATAAGTGATATATAGCATTTTATTTATTCTCCATAAGAATAACATTAAAGCTGAGTACGCAGGTTTGCTGCAACGAGGAAGATTAAAAAATGTGTATTTTTGCAATTATCAATATAACTAAACCAGGTGAAGCTACATACCAAGTTTTATTAATTTAGGTTCATAACTTAGGGAGATATAAAACTTGACTTATTCTCCATATTAATAATATGGGGGCTGAGTATGCAGGTTTGCTGCAATGGGGATAATCAACAAAAAATCCATTTAGTGTGCAAATATCAATATACCAGTACTACGCGAAGCCACATACCAAGTTTTATCAATATACATTCAAAAATAATCGAGATATAAAATTTTATTTATTCTCCATAAGGATAACATTGGACAACGTACTGTGTGTTTAGCACTTTGAATATCTCTGCAACGGTTGGACGTAGAACAATACTTAAAACACCAAAATGATTGTTTTGTAGAGCTGTACTGATTGGTGTCAGCAAATGTAAAGTTTTCAATAAAATTATCTGAGGAAAATCCAAAAACCTTTTTCCCATAAGATTAACATGGACAATTTTATGGACGTGTTTTTTGACTTTTCTCTACAACCACTAAACCTAGGTTAATGATTCAAAATACTAAATTATTTGTTTTTTTAAGCTCTATAAAATGGCTATAACCAAAATTGAGTGTTTTTAAAATTTTAGGGGGAAAAATTCAAAAACTGATTTTTGAAAAATTTAAAACCCCCATCCCATAGTTCGATCAATCTGGTTTTCGAACTTAAAGTCATAAATGTTACTCTACACATTTGTGTCAAATTTCATCACAATCGGGCGTTTCTTTCAAAAGTTATTGCGGTAACGGACACATATATGTGTGTGTCCGTTACCGCAATAACTTTTGAAAGAAACGCTCGATTGTGATGAAATTTGACACAAATGTGTAGAGTAACATTTATGACTTTAAGTTCGAAAACCAGATATATATATATATATATATATACATATATATAAATTTGAACGAATATTGTTTTTGACATCTGGGGTCCACAAAACAAAAAGTTATCATGGTCTCGTGCTTAAGTCTTACCATGCCACCTACGGTAATAGCTTCTTCCCTATAGGGGAAATTCGCTAAAAAAGTGTCGAAAGGATTTAAAATTATTGATACCGATAGTAACTGTTTACTTCATGCTGTACATCATATTGCATATATAACACTCAGAGTAGACAGTTGAATGAGCTTAGCGATTTCGCTCATATTAAAAATGAGTAAGTGAAGAAATTTTTATAAATACAAATTTTCTCGACAAAGGCAGTCCAAGATAGAAATCTGGTTAGATAAGTAATTTCCCATCTATTGGCCATCAAATTTGGTGAAAATTGACTAAGGCCCTATTGGTTTACATTTACTCTTTTAATTTTAGTTTACACGTTGAGGCCAAGACAAGTTCCTAGCACCTATCAATTAAGTAGGACAAGCAAACAATATCAACATCCCATGACATGCTAAATGATTAACATCTTTGGTTACATTGGTTACATAAAATTGGTTAAAACAAAACAAAACCACCTGCTATATTCTATGAGGAGGCCAAAATTACCAAACTGGAGGAAGCATTAATAAAACAGTTTTAAGTATTCAAAAGTTTTAATTAATATTTATTTTACAATTACGTTTGAACTTTCACTGTCTATAGGGCAGATCCCTATTATGTATTATATCCTGAGACCAAACAAAATATTTAGGGGAAAATACATTTCTACTAATCACTCTAATCAGTAAATATATTTATAAAATTCCAGTTTAAGAGAGTGGATAATCAAGAAATTGTTTTTAATAATATGGATGCCAAGCTCAAACATTTAATCAAAATTCACTTTCACTGCTTGCCTTTTCCAACATCAGCTTCCAACAGCTCATTAGTCTTGGACGTGCCATCCAATATTCTGATTACTTAGACTAAGACCAGATTATTCAGCCTTTATATTTAAGTCATGAATCCGAAAAAATTCTATAAAATAACAACATTATATAAAGTTGACTCATTTATTTTCTTTATTAAGTATTTATGTATTTCAACATTTTTCCGTTATTTAATGTAATTCATTGGTTATGACTTCACTTGTAATCAGTAATAGCAAATTACTATTATAACTTCCTAAATAACATAAACTCATTGTCACCAACACTGAAATTCATACACATAGATGAAATGGTGGTTCTCTCAAACGCTTATCCAACTCACACCATAAATAATGTAGAACCCACCCCTTAAAAATAAGTTATAATCCCTCTACCTTATCATATTATATCAATTTAGCAAAGAGTTGTCAAAAATATAATGATTCACTTACTTATTAAGAATCGGCTTTCTCTCTTTCTTAATTCCCCACAACACGTAAGCAGGAAGTCCAGCAAATATTAAGTTACATTTCTAGTATTCATTTTAAACATTTCTAATCCCTGATGATGTCCTGCTGCAGTGTATCTACGTGAGGAGGGTTGGAGGGGGAGGGGGCTGGCACAGAGGCAGCTACTTGTGCAGATGTAGACCAGGCTACTACTCTCAACACAGTGACTTCAATGGCACCCTTGTTGAAGGTATTACATTTTAGATTAAACATTTTACTATAGATTTGTCCCAGTCAATAGGATGGGTTATTACAAAGTCATATACTACTTTATAGATTTTCAGTTTGAATTTGTTATGGTAACTTTCATTCTTTTGTGGAAAACAAGGAACACTAATATTTCATCTGTTACTAATTCACTTTTTATCTCGAAAATGTTGTCTGAGTTTGTATTAAAATGTCCTAATACATGTCTACTACAGTTAATCTCCCTCCCAAACTTCAAAGAAATCAATGCCAATTCAATTTAAATAATCTCTGATTTAATAAATTATTATATAATTAACCAAATCTGATATAAACCAGACATAACTTACAATCTCATAAACCAGCCTTTCATTAATCCCACTTGTTAGACAAAGGGAACTTTTTGCCCAAAACAGCTTGGGCTGAATCTTGGAGAGACTGATAGACCCAACCACGTCTTGATCACTTACCCAACAACTTCGATAGTTGGTATGCATCTCCCTGAGAGTGAGTGGGCTGCACTGAATAGGTTGTGCTCAAGTGGGAAGATATAACTTTTGGAAGTTAAGGTTGGGAAAGGTATTTTGCCAACCCTTGTGGTGACACAACTATGAACCTTATAGTTAATCATTGTCCCCTCTGAGCTTTGTCGGGAGGGGTCTCCACAGTGATAGTGGGGCAACAGCTCTTAATTGGCTGGACATAGCTCTGTATGACCTCATTATGATAATTTTTCCTTGACCCGACCAGTTGAAATATCCTTTTTTTCAACCACTGACGCAGAAACAAAGTGTATTGAACGAAAATTGTATAAGTAAGACTGTTTGAGGTTGCTGCCAAAAGCCATACACTAAACAATAGTGACACAGTTAACTGATTTTCAGCCGCATGGGCGGAAAAGACTGGTAATGGGAGTACAAGTAATGTTTACGACGAGATGTATCGGTGCCGTAAATGTGCTCCCGGCTGCGCTACATGCTCCGGGCCAAAGCCCTGTCTGGCTCACTACAACTGGCCTTTCAGGTAATAGGATTTATTTTTATGTAAAAGTGAATGTTATTTATTTTTAAAAGTTTATACGACTGACACTTAAATATTTTGTGATTGCATGATTCACCACAAAAACTAAACCATTTTAAGTTCAAGAGAACTCAAAACATTAATTAAATATGTAGAATAAAATATACTTTTCAAGCCTCTAAAAAGGTTACACATTATATTTGTCCAGTGTAATAGCTCTAAATAATACGATAAAATAAATCGGAATCAACTTTAATTTCCAGTTTTATTAGTCCATATGTTTGGTTCTCCAAACATATAGTATGTGTTTTATTCGCTTGGCTATTTAAGTAAATTATAGTTTAATTTACACTATGCCAATAGTTGTATAAATTCTGGTGTTTCAATAAAGGCTGACAAGTGTTTGTCTTTAACTATTAATTAATTGCAAGTTAGGTTTTCTCAATTTTGTTGTTGTACCCCATTTGCAATATTTTCAGCCTTTTGAAGCTATGTATATTTATCACATTGTTGACACTGGAATGGCTTATTTAATTTATTTTACTTTAAACACCAATATATCATGTGTAATAATAAGATTCTATGCATGATGTTTTGCAAATCTATTTGGATTGTTTCTAGTGTTAATTCAAATATGTGTGTTTAAATTAAAATTACAACAATGTGTCACTGAAAAAATAGGATTTTGGTTTGTACTGACTGCACTGCATTGAATGAATTCATTCAGACTTATCTTTTCCTTTTTCAGAATCACACTGTTATGCATCTCTCTGAGTTGCGTCTTTTTCACTCTGGGGCTCATTTTGTATGTTTATAACCACAGAAAACTCAAAGTTTTCAAAGTAGCGAGCCCTATTTTCCTAAGCATCACACTCCTGGGCTGTGCCATCATGTATTTGGAGGTAAATAATTTTGCAGATTTGTTATATGTAAAAGTTTTGTATAAAAGAATGGAAATCTTTAGCATTACATACAAAGGAAGCTCTACTTTTAAGACACAAAATAAAAAACATAAGTTCCTGCTGTATGTGAGACATTAAAGTTGTTGCCCCTCTGTCAGTGTCATGCCAGTGCTGATAATGAACAATATTTATCTTTTCAAGACTGCTGGATAAGGAATTAAATATTGCCTGATCAATTATTGAATATGATTGGGACTGATGAAAATTATTGTTGTCTCATAGATTTTGTTAGAACCCTTTATTAGAAAAGGACAAATCCCACCTGCTTAACTTTAATAGCAGCCTTATTTGTAAAACTGCAAATAAATTACATAAAAACTAGTTTTTAGATAACTTTTAAGAATTTAATACTAATTACATCTCAAAATTAGGCACTTAAAAATGATTGTGGCACTTAAAAATGTTTGTGGCACTTTAAATGTCTCACCACCTTTTATTGCACTCTACTCTTCATCCAAGCACTTGAGAACTGAACAGTAGTCAATGTTTGAAGAAATTTTCTACTAAACTATTATTTTTTAATATGTATACTTTTATCTTAACATGTACTAATCTTCTCACTCCAAATCTTTTTTAGATGGCAGCAATCTTCCCAATTTTGGACATCTACTCATGTATTGCCACGAAATGGTGCCGTCACTTAGGGTTTTGTGTCACTTATACAGCCCTGTTGATGAAAACTTGGAGGTATATTTATTTCTTCTTTTAACATAATAGCCAAAACAACAAAATTTAAATATGTTTTTACTAGGGTGGCCATAAATGTTTTAGCCTAGACCAGGACATCGTAGTACCCAGGGGTGGGGAGGAGGGGTCCCCCAGTGAAGTCCGAAGTTAAGTCTTTATATTTATTACTCACACGGTTAAAAACTTATAAATCATAACAACTTTGTGTTCCTTAATACCTACTTTAACTAACAAACAATGGCTTGGCTGAACAACAGAAATCTTTTATATTTATTACTCACACGTATAAAAAAACCTATTACCTATAACCAGAATAACCTAAATTTTTGTGCACTTTTTAAAACTGTACTACAGTTTTTTTCAAGCTTTTATGAATTGCGATGACACTATTAAAAAAGTATTATCTTTGTTAGTAATTTTTTTTTTTTTTTGCACGAAACCAGGTCATTGCAGGGAATTTTCAGAAACTGACGGGACGCCTCAAAAGTGGTCTAAACCGGGACATATGGCCACCCTACTTTTGACTCAGTACTTATTTAAAAGGTCATACTTCTAGAATATGTCATATTAATTTATTCAAACTGACTCATATGTTTCAAACTCTTTTTCTATTTGATGGTTTATACTTCTTATTAAGGAGTAGGAGAAAAACAAAACTACTCCTGCTTGAACACTCCCTTACTTGGATTAAGTCAAGGCAATATGACTCATGATTATGACACTGGGGGAGCAGTCTGGTGTAGTAATCAGAACTAACTTTAACTTGCAAGGTCCTGCGTTCAACTCTGTCGATCAGCAATGGATTAGCTATGTGATGATGCCATAACCCAGTGACTCTGAACCAATCTTAAGCTTTAAATACACCTATATAGAAAACAAAATTGGATAAGTCTCTGTGGGGAGAAGGACTATCACTGTAATAGCAGTGACAAATCCAGCTTTGGATTTAGGGGAGGTGGATACTGTGCCTTTATGCTGATGATTCTAGTTTAATGATATCATCCCCAACTCTTGAACAAATGGAATTGACAGCTTTCATAGAACTTGGGAATTTAGGCAATTATTTACTAAATCAAAATTTAATACTAAACCATGAAAAAACAAATTTTGTTACATTTAAAACAGCACAAAATAAAAGTGGTAATGAACCAGTAATAATGTATGACTCTAATTTCATTTTACAGAAAGAAAGTACAAATTTTTTAGGACTAACAATAGATCAACACTTAAATTGGAATGAGCATGTAAGTAAAGTACTGACCAAAATAAATTCTGGAATCTATGCTCTTTCAAAAATGTCCTTTCATTGCAATTTAATAACCCTCAAGAATATTTATTTTGCACATATTCATTCTCATATTTCTTTTGGAATTTGCCTATATGGTGCAACAAAAAAAGAAAATCTCGATAGGATATTAAAATTGCAGAAGAATGCTATAAGAATAATCCTTAAACTAAAACATAATGATTCGGCTAGAGAATATTTTAAACAGTTAAAAATACTTACTGTATATGGGCAATATATTTTTGACTCAATTTTAGTAGCAAGAAATAAATTGGCAAATAATGTTTCTATTCATCCCATTCATCAATATAATACAAGGAAAAAGAATGAGGCCGTTTGTAGTCACCATAGATTACAATTTTATGAGAAAAGGCCATCGTATGCGGGAGGCAAATTTTTGAAAAAGATACCGCAACATATTTTGAATGAAAACAATCACACAAAATTTAAAAAACAACTGAAGGAGTATTTGATAGATGCAGCCATTTACACACTGGATGAATTTTTCCACCTCACTCTTCCATGCTAAGAGTAAAAGATGTATATCTATGTTTAGAAAGGCTTGAACGTATTGTATCACTTATAATATATTGACACTGTTCAAATGTTGTACACTGTACTTCTGAATGAATAAAGATATTTGACTATTGACTATTGATGGAATAACTCCCCCCTATATGACAAGGCCTTTGGAGGCCCAAATGTTAACTGTAGGGATATGTCGGTTCCAGTTATGATAGTTTCTTGTGAAACCAAGTACCGACGGATAAATTTCCCATTCCGATTCTATCAGTCCTGTTTCCATTACGTTGTAAATGCAGTAAGTGATGATCGGTACATAACACCAGAGTAGGATGTTGACCAAGTACGAAGTATCATCCGTAAGCGTGTACCATATCAGTCCCTTAAAACGACTGGACCATATAATATTGGCCGTAGATTGACAAAATACCGCCCGTAAACGACAACTGGACAGACTTTCATCAATGGTAAACAACAACCAGATCATGTAATAATAGCTGTAAATGACGAAGCCGATCAAGTGATACCTATCAGTTGTAAATGACAGACACAGTAAATTATTGGCTGTAAACAATGTTCATTATATTCATAAACATTTTATCTTTTAAAAGTTATTAAAATTTACAATGCAAATAGTTTTAAGTGTATTTTTTTATTTAAATATAATAAGCGAATAAATAATTTTTCTGAGCTTGAGGTGGGGCAATTGCCCCTTTGCCACTCCCTCTGGATTCGCCACTGTGTAGTAGAGATCTCTTTGCACTAAACAACAACAAAAAAAGATCATGATATTGAGGTTGATATGAATAAATTAGCTTGATAAAAAATCCTAATAAACTTATAAATATAATAAATATTTTAAACCGGTGATTGAAAGCCTTTGCTCAAACTTTTCTCATTTTCAATTATAATTGTATTCTACTATTTGACATCTCTTGAGGTGTATATTCTCACAAACATCTTGAAAATGTCCACATCTTAGGAGGTTCTTATTGAGTTGAAAACCTGGGACAGCTTCACTCTTTGTTGTTGTGCTATTAGTTTAGATAATTGTTTTCTAAAAAGTAAAACTGCCTAAATGATCTTCTATGAGGTATTGTTTATTTAAAAAATACCTAAATTAAAAGAATCTGACAGTTAACAACCATCATGGAGTGTAACTTTTTGTATATTTTAGTATTCTTCTATTCATATATTGCCTTCAAATTATTAAAATTTGTTTGAAATATTCTTGTGATAACCACGTCAGTTTAGAATAATAATTAAGGTTCCTATATTCACAATTATAAATAAATTAAAATATCACGATAAAATTTTAATTAGATGGATTTTATTGCCTCTATACATATAACAGACATATTTCTCAACATATTATGTTAATACAAAAATTTCCTTTTCAGCATTTCTTTCCACTTTTAAAACCTAATTCCTCCACTCACACCACCTTGACTCTCATCTTCATGCTCATTAACACGTTCAATGCTGACAAACATGTTTAAACATGAAAATCACATAAGTTTCAATGTTAATTAGAGGGCGGGAATTATCGTCCTCCGCATCCAACGTGTTAACGTGTGCCTTTTGGATTCGTGCAACATTGTACAGTGATACATTTTCGTTCCAGGGTTTCACTGACATACAGAGTCAAGTCTGCTCACAAGGTGAAGCTGACAGATAAACAGCTGCTGCAGTGGATGTTTCCCATTCTGCTGGTCATGCTTATCTATCTCAGGTACGGATCAGAATCAATATTTTGATGGTACAGTAATCTTCTCGAATTATACACATTTATATTGGAAACTTGCTCCATTAAAATTGTTTTTTAATTACCCATAGCCAGTTATAATAAATAGTAAATACCCCCCTAGCAGCAAACCTGCATACTCAGCGAATTCCCAATGCATATATATGTATCGTAATACCACATAAAGCCACATACCAAGTTTCTTCAATATACATTCATTAATAAACGATTTATGACATTTGAATTATCCTCCATAAGAATAACATGGCAGAAGAGTATACAGGTTTGCTGAAACAAGAAACACAAAAAATGGGTTTTTATGCAAATATCAATATACCTCAACAAGGTGAAGCCACATACCAAGTTTTATTAATTTAAGTTCATAATTAAGGGAGATAACATTTTACTTATTCTCCATAAGAATAACATGGGAGACTTACAGGAACTGATCACACAGCGTGTGGGTTGATACAGGTTTGCTGCTACAGGAACTATTAGCAAAAAATTGTTTTTCATGCAAATATCAATAGACTACAACGCTATGAAGCAATATACCAAGTTTCGTCAGGATAAGTTGATGAATAACCAAGACGTACAATTTGTCTTATTCTCCATAAGGATAACATTGGACAACGTACTGAGTTTAGCACTTTCAATATCTCGGTAACCAATTGACGTAGAGCAATGATCAAAACACCAAATTGTTTGTCTTTTAATTCTAAGGTGAAAACAAAAATTGGATTTACTAAAATATTATACAGGGTGAGTTTCTACTGACGCCCATAACTTCGCCAGGGGATTCTAATGATAATAAACGGTATCAGGAAACTGACACATACTTTCTCCCTTTTAGCCAAACTTTAATGACGAAAATATTTGTTATTTACTAAATATAGAATATGAAGTATAGATAAATGTACAGAAAATTGTCTAAAATAGTTTTTTTTCAGAAATATCCACCCAAATCCCTTTTTGGGAGGCACTATAGAGTCTGTTGCTACACACAGTGGTTTTGAGAGGGGAAATGCCCCCTTGCAACACATTTACAACATCATCTGTTGGTCAATGCTAACTTGACCTGCATATCAAATTTTAATGAAATTGATCAGTAAATAAGAGAGAAATAGTTATATTTGTATTCCCCATAAGAATAACATTGGACAACGTACTGTGTTTACCGCTAAATGAAAATTTCAATTTTCTCCGTAACTAGCAATCGTAGAATAGTAATTTAAAATACTAATTTATTTAGTTTTTTGAGCTCTTTTTAATGGTGAATAGTAATCTTTTTTAACATTTATGATTTTTTATAAAAAATCCAAAAAATTGAATTTTGGATGTTTTAAGTCCTGTAATTTCTGAACCCGAATTTTTCAAGAAATGCGGGTGGTGTCATTTTGTTGCAAACCTAAAGTTCTACAAACCACGAAAGTTTAATCAAAATCGTTAGAGCCGTTTTTGAGAAATTTGGATTTTTCATGTTTTTTGGCGGTTTTGGGGGGATAATTACCCTTAAAAATCAAAAATCCAAAAAAATTAAAAAAACGCCTAGAGATATCGTGGATTAGTACCTACATACCAAATTTCATAAAAATCGGCCCATAGGTTAGGGCTCTAGCTCTGTAAACATCCACACACACACACACACACACACACACACACACACACACACACACACAGACACACACACACACACACACACACACACACACACAGACAGACATCACGTAAAAACCACTTTTTTGGGTTCAGGGAGCACCAAAACGAATATTTCCACTAACAACTCAAATTCGAAAATTTTTACGAAAACAATACTTTCTCCATATACTATGTATAGGGGGAGAAAGTAAAAAGGAACAAAAAAGTTCCAGTAAACGCTAGTCCGATTCCGAACCGTTTGGTCATAATTGAGAAATTTGTTTTTTCTACAAAATATTGGACTTTGTCCTACTATTTACTTTATAAAAATGAAACCAAATAACCTAGCGATTGATATTTAAAATAATTAGAAAGGGCATTAAATTTCCTATAATACCAAGGTTACCTGTACAAATTTCATTTCATACATCGGTTCCTAGCCAAGTTGAAATTAAAAATATGCTATAATTAATTATTTAGGCTAAGTTTAAAGACCCTTTTTTGTTACTTTAATCTGGTGCAACGCGATGTCCAACTAGATAAAAAACTTCCTCATTTAATAAGCTTTAAATTTATATGCTATTTTAAACTGTTGTAGGTGGGAATGACAGAAAAACTACCACCAAACTAAAGTAAAACACTGTTTACTGATTTTGTTTTAGCAAGGTAACAAACCTACTAATAATAATCTACTCACTGATTTACTGTGAGAGAGCTGAGAAAACGTATCTGCATCAGACAAAATGGTGGTCATTTCGAAAACTTACTCAAGTAGCAATCAGCATTGTTCATTCTGAAGGCTTGTAATTAATTTGTTAATGCAAAGTAAACATTGAGTTACCGTATTACAATTTTGTAGTCATTTCCCTTGTATTATTAATAAGAATACCCTCACTCGTAAACCGTGTTTTTATTTAGGCTGATAGTCGTTTTTCTGTCATTCCCGCCTACAACAGTTTAAAATAGCATATCAATTTAAAGCTTATTAAATGAGGAAGTTTTTATCTAGTTGGACATCGCGTTGCACCAGATTAAAGTAACAAAAAAGGGTCTTTAAACTTAGCCTAAATAATTAATTATAGCATATTTTTCATTTCAATTTGGCTAGAACCAATGTATGAAATGAAATTCGTACATGTAACCTTGGTTTTATAGCAAATTTAATGCCCTTTATAATTATTTTAAATATCAATCGTTAACTGGTTTCATTTTTATAAAGTAAATAGTGGGACAAAGTCCAATATTTTGTAGAAAACACAAATTTCTCAATTATGACCAAACGGTTCGGAATCGGACTAGCGTTTACTGGAACTTTTTTGTTCCTTTTTATCATTAGAATCCCCTAGCGAAGTTATGGGCGTCAGTAGAAACTCACCCTGTATATAAACAACTCAAAACCCCCATTTTTGGGGTACAAAACCACCCCAAAATACACCTTTGGATGGAGCGATCTGGCTGGTTTTCGAACTTAAAGTCATAAATGTTGCTTTACATGTTTTACCAAATTTAATCAAAATCGGACCATTTTTACGAGAGTTATCGCACCCACGGACACACATATATGTATATAGATATATAGATAGATATATATACAGTTTCAAAAGAATAGTGTTTTTGGGGTCTGGGGACCTCAAAACGAAAAGTTATCATGGTCCCGGGCCTAGGTCTTACCATGCCGACTATGGTAATAGCTTCTTCCCTATAGGGGAAATTCGCTAAATTCCCTATAGGGGAAATTCGCTAAAAACAGAAAGACTCTGCAGCTTTGAATTGAAGCTTTAAAATTATTTTTAATCCTAGCTACTTTTAAAAATGCTTGATATTACGGTTTAAAAATGTTTATATCACATCGACTGATTGTGATATACTGCTTACGATAATATTTTTCACTAATAAATCATTTAAATTTTGTAATATCTTTTTAAATACAAAAGTAAATAAAAGCAAAATTGCAAAATATTTAATACATTTTGTAGTTGCTCAGTTGGTTAATAACAAAGAAGTAACAAGAAAGACACAGAATGTTTTTAACAGACTGTATACAGATTTAAAAAGATCTGTAATTCAGGTAACCTTAAAGTTGCAAAGCTTTCATCATCCATTTTAATTCACCTTCCATCATCAATATTAGTATCAATATTATCAATATTAGTACTATTATCAATATTAGTATTATCTTTTCTTTTGACAAAAATCTGTTCCATTACTTGATTTTACAAAACCCCTTAAATGGACTTGCCTTGGTTGATTTGCCTCATTTGACACCTAGAAGCATCGGTCCACCCTCTTTCATTATCAGTTTCAAAGTAAAATAAGAGTGAGGGACTTTGGGATTTACAATCATAACACTTATAACACTCAAACAGTTAATTAACATTTCTAAAAACACTTTTTACGAGGGTCATCCAAAAAGTAAAGAACGTTTTCTTACTGCACCTAGCGCAGCTCTCCCATCACCACGATTGCGAGTGTGGCAGTCCACTCACCTCCCCACCAAAGTATGAGCCGAGTCTCGTTGCTGTGCGGTCACACGTTTTATTTCTACAGCGATTTAAATTAGCGGCGGTAAACGAAAATCCCACCAAATATGAGATACGCATTGTTATTCTGTTTCTGAATTAAGAAATGCCCAGACCTAGACATTTTTTGAAAACCCCAAAGAAATTTTATGGTGAAAGAGCAAAAAAAAAGAACTTAAATTGATGTAATGTGCTAAGATTTTAGCAGCTGTTTTCCTCAAATTTTCCTCAAGTCTTTCTTTCAAATCGTCTTTAACGAGCAATGACCTGCCACGCCGATCCTCGTCGTTCACGATGGATTCTCTTTCATTAAACCGGTTGCATCATTGTTTCCCCTGAATATTCGACTTGAAGACTTGTTTGCACTTTCACGATAATCTTTCTTTGGTGTTTTTCTAAAAAAAATTATACATTCCCGAAAATTTTTAAATTCAGAAACTGAATAATACTGCGTATTTCATATTTGGCGGGATTTCGGCTCATACTTTGGTGGGGAGGTGGGTGGACTGCCACATATGCAATGGCGGTGATTGGGGAGCTGCGCTAGGTGCAGTAAGCAAACGTTCTTTATTTTCTGGATGACCCTCGTACCTTTTTTCATTGCTATCTTTAATATTTGTTGTTACATAAGCTTACTATCTCAATTTTCACAAATCAGTTTATGTTTATATTGCTGATCGTCTGAAACATGATGATTGCAGTACATGGACCATCAGCGCACCGCCCAAAGGGGAACAGATCTACGACAGCCACGGCCTGCGGTTCAAACAGTGCACCTTCAACTGGTGGGACCACAGCCTGGCTATTGGTGAGACTCGGAATAGCATTCAGACGATAACAACCTAAATAGAAATGAGCACAAAACAAAAATTTAAAAATCAACTTTTATTTGTATACTGTACAATATTAATTAGTTTAAAGTCAAAAGTTGTCTCAGTATTTCACATACACAAAACCAAACTTCATTTTGTCAATTGTAGATAGGAGTTGAAGCAGTTTTCTTGAGAACTGAGATAAATTTTTAGTTTTCATTGTTAATTATGCAGAACTTTGTATAATAATCTGTAACTCTGACCATAATCATGTCCATGCATTTATATTATTTACCAATTATGCCTGTTATTTTCGATAACACATTATCGTGAGATTTCCAAAGGTTAAAAAGGATTTGGAATGTCAAAAAAGAAACTTGAAAGGATTAAATTGCTTTATTAAAAACAAGAGAAAATAAATAAAAAAATATCAAGTGAACAAAAAGGGACTGATGAGTGACCTTGTCAGTGACTTGTGTACTTTTCAAACTTAGGTAGCTGGAACCACCTTACTCAGACGCACCAAATGTCTTTTCCTAATTCTTGCTTTTTATTTTATTTACATCAATTACACACTCTGGTAAAGAGGGGAGACCCGTTTTGCTCACAGCAGTCAAGTTTTGGATGAGGGTAATTTTTATGGCCCCTCGATGAGTTAGTCAGTTTGCGCTCACGGTCACTTTTCATCGGCCTAGAACTAATCCCTTTATCCCCTCGCAATCCTTGACTTACTTTCAATAATTTAAAGTGTTGAGTATGCAATGTTAATGAAGATAATATGATATGCCATGACACCGGTGTCTTTTTGCAAAATTATGATTTTTTTTATCAATAATGAAGAACCAAGTGAAGGATGATCTAGATTCAAATATTAATGTATTTTAGAAGTTCTCATGGAATAAATACTCGTAATAGAAGCCTACGCAGTTGAATCTTACAGCCGCATGCTTAGTAACGCAACAAATTCATTTGCCACTACCATCACGGGCTTGTTTTGGGGATTTTTCTACTTTCAATGGTAGTCGAATTCACAAAATGCAAAATTATGCGGTTTGGGTATGTGTATCTTAGTTTATATATTTTATATCTTGATGTGTATCTGAAATTATACAGTTTTTCAAACCAAATATGAAAACAATCTGTCAACGTATTTTGGGAGCATGCAACTATCATCACGTTTGTAAAATTGTTTGTGATATTACTTTTTAAATTTGAAGGTAGTTAAAGTGCTTGCACTAAATAAAAATAAAAATAAAAATTGATAAATAAATAAATTAAACTTAACTTGCTAGGCTGCTAACAGGTTACTCAAAGGATTGTGGATTGAATGAACATATAATCAAGCCATAAAACCTTTTTATTATACATATGAAGTTAATTAATATGGTACAAAACAATAACCCTGAAATACATGCAGTTTGCAATCAGTGATAAATTATCCCTTGAGATTGTCCTTCCACTGTCTATTCCACTTTGGTTGGCACTGTATAAAAATATTAAACTAAAACGCTCTACAAAGATAAGCACCTTAAAATACTATACAAATAATTCTAACTAGATTAAAAGGCTATAAAATAAATCAAATTATTGTCCTTTTTAATATATGGAAGGTCTATCTCATGACGTCCCTTATTTTCCTCACTTTGTTTTAATTCTTAAAAATGTTATACCCTTGAATATTTGATTTATCTAAACATAAAATTGTGAATTCTCAAAATTACTAAATCCTAAACATTATTTTCCAATATCGCATTGAAATCTATAAATTGTATTTACACGAACTAAGTAGATTATTTATTTTATTATTTGTACACTTTAAGCTTCAGATATTTATGCTTTAATTTATCCTAATTATTAGGATTTTATTAAATCTGTATTTACTTTATTATCTTCAATTGTACTTTATACGTATATCTCAATAATATTTATTTAATATTTATTTGAACTTGATCTCTATCTCAATTATATTCATTTAACATCATTTTACTCTTTGTTACTGTGTGAACCAATAAGGAAAATCTTTGACATACCAGAGTTTCCAAGGACCTTGGTTGAGACTCCGCCCTGTCCGTGTTTCTGGGATGGATGAGTGGCTTCTCTCTGCATCACTTCATCCGTCGGTGATGGTCCTAGGGTGTCTTCATAGTGGTCTCTCCGGTGTACTTGAAGTGGTCCTACCTCGCCTTGAATCGCGACAGTCCGACCTTCTTCTCCGATGGTGTTGAGCCTCGTCCTCTCGGGTGATGTGAATTTCATGTTGAAGTGTGTGAAGTGCCATGGATTGGAGTAAAGTGGCTTGACGTCCAGGAACCGGCAGGTGGCAAATTTTACTAATTCTGCGCTGACTTACGACCCTACTTTATTCAGGTCCCTCCGGACGTCCTCCCTCCTCCACGGTCCCACTGTCTTCCCGTTAAACCTCTTCCATCTTCTGTCGATTCTTCAGGACTAACTTACTAACTTGTTCCGTTTTATACTAATAACTGATATGTTTGTCTTTGATTCATACCACCTAATTTAAACCTGCAGTCGGGTGTGCAATATGCATTGATCGTATGCGGAAAACAACTAGGATCACGAGGGATCCCAAGTGACCGCTGTGGCGCTGTGTGCAAAACGACTAATGGTTTTGATAGGTACCTGACCGCTGTGTACACAACGAGTATTCCCAATTAAGGAGTCTCTATTTTACCATTATTATTGTTAAGGCTCAGCTGACTTAACATAACAGTAGTTCATAAAATTGATCAAAACCGTTTTTAGGAAAATAACCTTTAAAAGTAAAAACAAAATCAACCGATATGTTAATTACTAAACAGCTTTATTATATAAAGTTTTCATTATTGTTACTTGCTCAAAAAATCTTGTACATGTAGGAAGGGAGACTCGCTCCACCCTAGTTGTGGCACCAGGGCATGAGAGGGATGAGAGGAAGTGTTCAGCAGGATTGAGAAGCAAGCAGGGGGTGCAATGGTACATAATCACTGTTCACACATAAGTATTGACCAGCTAGCTATAGAACTATGGAAATTTATGTGATGAAATTACAATTGCCCTTTAAATAGTGACAGTAAAAACGAAAACAACAATAAAAAAAATTGTCTCAGTAAATAGCTAACTTAGGCAAGGACTAAGCAGTGGCGGATTTAGGGGGGGGCTGTAACCCAGGGCGGCAAGTTTTTAGGGGCGGCAAATTTACAGAAAATTATTAAGTTGTTTACAAAAGAAATGTTGAAACGAGGAACACTTTGACGAAAACGGACGACAATGACGGTGTGCCGCCCTTTTAAAGTTAAAAGTAGTAACCAGAGACTAATGTATAACGCTTGCAGTCCCTCACACTGCAGTTCCTCAAAGCAGTCATAATGCATTTGTCATTCATCCGTACTAGCGACAAGACGATTACGCTACAGAGATAGGACGGCAAGCCACGAACTACATCAGGCACTGCGCCACTATGACTAGGTCCAACCATAGATTAAACATACTCCTTGTAGTATTCTTAATCTATGGTCCAACTCACGGACTTCCAAGTTTACCCATACATTCGCATAGCATTTGTTACACAATATCAATATGACCAAGGCACACGGATGAGAAATGTTGCAACAATCGAATTTGAGATGACAATAACAAAATGTATACTTCAAGACTTCAACGATATTGTCGTTTCATTTTCAAACTCAAGGTAACAAAGAAAGTTATTCCACCATCTTATACTTACCATCAAAGGCTACCACACATAATCGTTCATTCTGGAGGATATTTTTTTAAACAAAACATCTGACCAAAGGCAAATAAAGATTAACATAATTTGTGAATAGAGGATTTTATTGGTTGTTGCCATAGGAGCATAGTTGACAGAGGGTCAAATGGTGGTCAGCATGTTGGCAGCAGTTTTTTACTCTAGGCGAGACCTCTATATATATTTTTTGGGCGGGACGGTGTCAAAATCACCCATTTCATTACTGTGATAAATTGAAAAAACTGTGATATTTGAAGTCTTTAAATTAATATCTTGTCGCATTTTAGGTGAATCATGATGTTAAACTTAACTTTATAATCTTAAGACATATTTTACATGTAATTTTATTGTTTATCTCGAAGCAAAGTTATGATTTGAGTTAACCCATTGAGGTAGTCATTTTATTCTATTTGTAGTAGCCTATAACGGGAATTGATTGGTGCTGCACTCTAGTAGCAAAATATGTAACTAATGACTGCGGGCGTCTACGGTTCTATCCGCTAGGGGCGCGGACTGACTGAACACCCTTAATATCGCCGCCAGGCCTTTGGTCGTGTTAGCTGAGTTGGCTACGTCGTGGAAACACCTTGGCCAGGTGGCGATACGATGTTCGTGGGTTCGATTCCCGCACACGACCAAAACTGACCAGTTGTGCAACTCTCAATGAGTTAACCGGTCTGTGGCAACGTTGGTGGGAGGGCCCAAGTAAAATAAACGGTGGCAGGCTTGCTTGGAAGTTGACGGGATCGGTTAATTCTTTGAGACTTGCACATGGTCAACACTGATTTTGCTAATTTTTACTTATGTCTACTGTGTGTGTGCCAATGCGACTCTCTAAACTGAAAGAAAACAATATTTTAATTAAAATATGCCATTAATCCATTTAAAAACACCAATTTTATACTCCAATTCACACGTTAATAAAATTACAAGTAAGGAACGAGACCTGCTCGTATGTCTACGCCAATGGGTTAAATGAAAACATCCTTTTAATATAGCTTTGGAAATAGTGTTGAAATCAAGCCGCCTTGTACATCGAATGACACTGTCCCACCAACAAGTTGACACTACAACAGGACAGAGGACAAAATACCAAACATGACGGCACGCTTTATGAAGGTTATTTGTCAGAGAGTAGTGACTCCTCTCCTGTAGGTATTATCATAGATTAAAAATACCATAAGTAAGTAATGCCACTAAGGAGTTTGTTTAATCTATGGTATTATATTTTAATTCATTGGATCTCCAACATCATGGAGGTGAAACTAGAAGAAGCGTTTGAAAATGAACCTACATCGATTAATTTTATATTTTGATCGTCTAAAACATATCAACAATTCTTTGTATAAAAGTATGAATTACAAAATGACTAAAACACTATATTGAAAAGCGCTAATTCAGGATTAAAATAATAAGAATTTTGAGGCTAATGGTCCGAATTACGAATTTTAAGGCTACAGTGTCATCATATCTTATTTATAGGTTATTTATTATAATTTTCAGCAGTCAATGCGTTGGTGTAAAATTAATGTTTGATGAAGTGTAAGAAGGGATTTATAGGCCTTTGTTGAAGGATTTTCTTGTTATTAAAAGTAGCACTAGCACTGCTTCACTGCTTTTAACACGGACATTTTTCTCTAGGGCTAATTGTCATTGAGTAGGCTATATTGAATATTAAACTGTGTTAATGTGAATCAAGACAATTACATTACATTATTTTACTGTTTTTTTTTAACTAGGAAATAACAGAAATTTCTTAAACTTATTCATTTAGTTAATTCGTAACTTCTTTAGATACTATCACAAAATAACCAAACAAGATATATATAACATGTGGGTAAACCTGGGCGGCGAAAAGGAAAAATATTACAGTAGGGGGGGGGAGTGCGGCAAATTTCCTAATAGCCCTTAAATCCGCCATTGGGACTAAGGTTCACACTGTTCTTTAATGTAGGTACTTTTCTTTATTTTTTAGACACTTTATTACAGAGTAATGTAATATCTAAAATAACCCTGTCGCAGCAAACCTGCGTACTCAGCAAATTTCCATATGCCTTAATTAGACATTAAGCCATTTATCAGGATTTATAAGAAACGTATTCACAAATAAGCAGTAATTAAAATATAAGTATTCTCGATAAGAATAACATTGGGGATGGAGTACGCAGGTTTGCTGCAACAAGGAACACAAAATAATGGTTTTTTTATGCAAATATCAATAGAACTGATCTAGGTGAAGCCACATACCAAGTTTCATCCATATCCATTTATAAATAAGCGATATATAACATTTTAATTATTTTCCATAAGAATAACATGGGGACCGAGTACCTAGGTTTGCTGCTATGGGAACCATAGGCGAAAACACGTTTTTTTTGTGCAAACAACAATAAAACACAACCAGATGAAGCCATATACCAAGTTTCGTCAGTTTATATTAATAAATAAGCGAGAGAAAATTTTTCTTTTTCTCCATAAGAATAACATTAGACAACGTGCAGTGTTTGGCACTTTCAATATCTCAGTAACCAATTGACGTAGAGCAATTATCAAAATACCAAATTGTTTGTTTTTTTAAGCTGAATTCAATTGTGGAAATTAAAATTTGATTTAAATCAAAATTACATTGAAAACCCCCAAAAATCCCCCTTTGGATGGTACGATTCGTCTGGTTTATGAACTCGTTCAAATAAATGGTACTATACACATTTGTACGAAATTTCATTAAGATCGGACCTTTTTTACGAGAGTTATCGTGCTTACGGACACATAAAAATATATATTTATATAGATAAATAAAAATTTGAACGAATGGTGTTTTTGGCATCTGGGGACCTCAAAACAAAAAGTTATCATGGTCTCGGGCTTAAGTCTTACCATGAGACCTACGGTAATAGCTTCTTCCCTATAGGGGAAATTCGCTAAAGACCCTGAAAGAAATAAAATATCAATTTTATTCATATATTAAATAACTTCATGTCACAATACACCAACGGAAGCGGAATTGTAACTTCTTGTTACAATTGGGATGAGGTCGCTGCGAATATTATCTTGTTCACAGTGGAGTTCTTAAGCTAAGCGCTATTTCTGTAATCTTAACTCTATAACAAGTATGTCAATTGTGCTCAGGAGAGGTGTTATTCTTGGCGTGGGGTATCCGAGTCTGCTACAATGTGAGGCATGCAGAGTCGCTCTACAATGAGGCAAGACTCATCACCATCGCCATCTACAACATAGCTGGGGTCAACATCGCAATGGTGGCCTTCCAGTGAGTACTGTTTTCATTCTAATCCTCGATGGTAGGATAGATCGCTAGGTAGACATGTCAAGTGAAAGTTTCATAAACCTGGATATTGAATAACTAGTATTTACAATGTCAATGTTAGTCAGTGGCCTTACAGTAGACAGGTTCAGTACAACAGTACAGATCTTAATCTTTACTGAGCTTTAGGATTGACTCAGTTTCACATACTTGGCAACTGACTGTAAATAAAATGTGATCATTCAGATTGCAAATTGTTATTGATAAAATAGTAGGAGTGCGTACAGGTCAATAATAGGTGGAATAAGGAGTGCAAGTTGATTTTGAAAAAGCACAAGATGACTTTTGACTTATTAAGTTGTATAGCAAACATTGAATAACTCTTTTAATAACTCCACAATCTTGATCAAAAGTAGAAATTAGATTGACTACCTGTCTGATCTGTATGGTTTTCTGTTTGTATTTACTGACCTTTACATTATCCGACATGGATTTATGTCAGGAGGAACAGTGAAAATGAATCTAACTAATATCCCATCAGAACAAATCGTTGGGCCAATGTTGGAAAATGGTCGGCGGAAATGGTAGGCCAACGGTTGGGCGCATGTCGCGAGGCACAAGGTTTGCCCATTGATGGATTAATCAACTGTTATTCAACAATGCCAACCTACACCCAACAAAATGCCAAGAGTTTATATTTTTTATTTAAATGCTAATTTTAATTTTTAAAAACATTATTTCTCCAATTGAATTGTTCGGTAAACCAATTATACATATATATATAATTAATAATAATAATGTGTTGGCCCAACGTCTGTTATAGTTGGATTTGCCAACGTGGGCTAGCCAACGACCGGTTCGTTGGCCCAATCGCGTTAATGCCAGCCGACCATTTCCCTACCATATCCTACAATGCCGACAATAATCCAATGTTGGCCCAATGATGTGTGCTGCTGGGGAATTTTAATTTATCGGGAGCAACCCAGGAGATGGGTGCATTAGCCATTTTCAAATCATAAAGCATACTGTCCATCAGTGAAAGAACCAATGATTGGAATTTAAAAATAATTCCTTAAAAGCCGTTGCGAAATTAACGTCTCAAATTTTAAACGATATCTTTGTTTCACAGTTTGTTCCTGTTTCCACAAGCTGGACCTGACATCAAGTACTTTCTTGGTTTCATTAGAACTCAGCTCAGCACTTCGGTCACCATTGCTCTAGTCTTTGGGCCTAAGGTAACCAAACAGCAAAAACACCAACACTAACACAATATTGTCCTTTTTTTGTTTTTCAGTAACAGCATTTCTTTTTAATCAAAAGTCATAAGCTTGATTTCAGGAGGATATAAATTTTAATTTTTCCAAGTTACAAGGGGGGATATATCCCCCTGATCCCCCCCCCCATATCTACGCCACTGATATTTCTAGGTTCTACGTAAATGTGTGTGAAAAACGTGACACAAAAAACTAAATTTGTCCTAAAATTGTAAAAACTATAACTTACAAATATATATACTTATATCACATAGCAGACGGTAAACATATTTAACAGATAGTAAAGAGCTATCGATTTTGACCAGTTACACCAGTCATCAACAGGCCCAATGAGAGAATGTTAAGGTATTGTAAGACATATTTTATTACACCCCATAAGTAATAACAACACTTCTATGCTAATCAAGACGCTTATTTGTTATATTTTCCTGTCCGTTAATTACACTTAAAGGCCTAACTTTCTCTGATTTTCATAAGTAAACCACTTTACTGAATTTAACAAAACTTGTTCCTCATTCACGTGTAGCTGCGAGACCAGTTTTAGCTAAATGAATTGTCCTGTGTAGGTGCTAAGAGTCCTGCGAGGGCAGGGCGACCAGTGGGACAACAGGGCGAGGGCAAGAGGCGTGACCGCATCCTTCTCTCTCAACGGCATCGGCCTTGTTCCTGACGAGGTTCCAGACCTCTTCCAGGAGAATGAGGAGTTGAAGGTAATAAATAGATCCTGAAGGGTTTTATTTTAACCCTTAAACTTGATTTGCTGTAGATATAGGCCGTTAAAACATGTTGAGTTATTGCACAAGCAACTGTGCTGGTATGAGCATTGTCTGCGGCTGGGTCATTGACATGTGGTGTAACCTGTTAGACATAAACGGAACTACCTCAACCAGCAGGAAGGTTTTAATACTACCCAAAACCGATACACCTGATAGCCGATCAGGTTGGCTGAACGGTCTAAAACGCTATCTCTCCGGCCAGGGGGTAGTTCTTCGATTGAGGGTTCCTATCTCAGTCGGTGGTTTTTATGTGCAACTCATAGAGAGTTCACCTGTCTGAGGCAGAGTTGAAGGGGAGTGCAGACCTTAAGCAAATCGTGGATGGTTCAGGTCCAAGATTACGGGATGGTTGGATTCTTTGTGAGTTGCACATCGGATTAGTTGTTTTGCTACTTTTATCTATTCTTATACTGTGTGTGTGTTCACCAGAAGACATTATTATTAAATGTTACATTTTTAGGTGTTCAATATATTTTTTTTTAAATGAATAAACAACACCAAGTCAACCACTATATTAAAAACTTCTACTTTGAAGGGTTAAACTGGTTGTAGATGTGCTGATTTCCAAAAAAATCTAGCCATTACAAAATAATTAAATATAGTTCTTATTCTAAGCAAACTGAGCAGCTTACAACAGTCAATAACAGTTCATACTCCTGACCCTTATATTAATACTTCATTTCAAGCCATATCCTGGTTTATTGGGAGGTTAAATTATTAATGTCTCTGTAGAAAAATAGGAAAATAATGTTGATCCATCTCCAACCTAGCAGGAGTTAACTCTATTCTGTCTGGCGCTTTGATTTTTGTAGCCCACAAACAAACCTATCACACACATGTTCCAGACTCTGTCTTTTAGAGTATGAAAAAAACTGCTGTATTAACAAGAAGCAAGGCCAGGACTTAACTGAATGGCTATTATGCTTACATAACTTAAGCATATTTAACGAGGAATATGGTTAAATTATGAATTTAGGATGAGTAATATGCTTGTGTGGCCCTGTTATTGTCAAAGACCAACTTTTTCAAGGTCTTCAAATTACCAATGTCAATAAATAAATTAGTTTACATTCAAATGACACAAACTTATAAATCATTAAAATTATCATAAGAAGATTAATTTTACTTTACAGTTAAACAGTAGTATTTATAGCACGGTGTAAATTATATTTATAGCACGGTATCGTACAGTAAAGAAAGTGATATTTTACAGCTATATTTTCTAATACCTTCAGTCATGCAATAGTCTCCAAATTTTCTTTTATGAGTGAACACACCTGAGATTAATCAAACAGTTTGGTTTAATCCCCTTTTCTTTAACATGTAATGTTAAAAATAGTATTTCAAGGCTAGGCGAATGAGGGAGCAGTGTATTTTAACCACATCCTGTATTTGATCTCGGATGAATTGACTCTATCAGGAAATGTTTAACAACACACTTTTCAAATTCTTGTTATTTTTTAGAAGCATGAATTAATTGCTGAAGAACTTCCAAACTACACTGAATACATACAATCGTCACAATCAACTAATAACACTAAAAACTTCCACATACATTTAAAACCAAATATTTATGGGATGAATTGGGGGAGGTCTCCTTGTTTACTCTCAAGATTTGTATACCAAAAACCTTATGTTATTTACCTTTACCAAATAATAACATTGAGTTTAAAAAAATAGAATTTACTGTTTTAAATTTAACAATGTAAATACAGCTTTGGGGCCATGCATATATTACATTAACCTCATGTGGGGGGGAGGAGGAGCAGCACATCGTGACAGACCGTGACACAGGGGGGGGGGGGGTTAAGGGCTGCATGAGGTGTCATGATTAATGGAGTTAAAGTCTGCAGAATTGTCAGTTACAGTGACGAAATACCGTACGCCACAATCCAATACTTAATAATTAATAAGTGTGATGTAACGGGGGGAGGGGGGAGTAATGAGCAGCGTGACAGAACGTGATGCAGGAGGGGGGGGGGGTAAAAAATGGCTGAATATAGCATGACATAATTTATACATGGCCCCTTTTCATTCTTTTATTATTAATTTTACAAATAAATTAATTTAATACACCCGTCGCAGCAAACCTGCATACTCAGTGAATTTCCAATGGAGATATAATGTCGATACACTACAAAAAGCCAATTACTAAGTTTCATAAAAATATATTCACAAATAGCTATATATACAATTTTAATTATTCTCTATAAGAATAACATTGGGGCTGAGAATGCAGGTTTGCTGCAACAAGGAACATAAAAAATTGGTTTTTATGCTAATATCAATATAACTCAACTAGGTCAAGTCGTATACCAGTTTTAGCGAATTTCCCCTATAGGGAAGAAGCTATTACCGTAGTCGGCATGGTAAGACCTAGGCCCGGGACCATGATAACTTTTCGTTTTGAGGTCCCCAGACCCCAAAAACACCATTCGTTCGAAACTGTATATATATATACCATAATATACCTGGCAATAAAAAACGGGTATAATCCATCAACAGTAGACAAAATGATTAACAAGAAAATAAAAAACCTTAAAAAAGGAGAAAATAAAACAAAAACAGAAAATGAATACGAATACATTTGTCTACCTCATAACACTACACTAAATAAAGCTTTCCGAAAAACCTTTGAACATTCTAAACTGAAAACAGCTTTTAAGACCAAAAATAATTCTTTTAGAATGATCAACAATAAAAGTAAAGAAACAGAAGACAAGAACAAGAAAGATTACAATAAATCTGGAATTTATCAAATAAACTGCGGTAGCTGTGATAATCTTTACATTGGACAAACAAAAAGAAGCTTTACTATAAGATATAAGGAACACATTCAAGCATACAAGTCCAAAAATCTTACTACTATGAAATCAAACTACGCCGATCATCTTTTGAAAACAAATCATAAATATACAAATATTGATGAAAATTTAAAAATACTAACATATGAAAATGACAGAGAGAAACTAAATGTGAAAGAAGATTTATGGATTTATATCAATGATAAAAAATGTCCACAACAGCTGTTAAATACAACGCACTTAGACCAAGAGAACGCAATATTTGCAAAAATTAATGAAATGATGAATTATAAAAAAGAATTATCACGTATATAGAAGAATAAAATATCAAGAAAATATTAAAATATACAACAAAGATTATATACTGTACATGTAAGAACAAATCATATGATTTACTACTGTCCTGTATATTTAGGATTTTATACATGTGATAGTTTTTAAATTGTATTTTATTTGTTTATAGTTTATTAGGTTAAATATGTAGACTTGAAAATGACCTAAGAGTTGAAACTAGTTGTCAAAATAAACTAAATGAAAATAAGAAAGGGTACTTTGTTTCAATCATTTTTACAATGTTAATAAAAGTAATATATATATATATATGTGTGTGTGTCCGTGGGTGCGATAACTCTCATAAAAAAGGTCCGATTTTGATTAAATTTGGTACAAACGTGTAAAACAGCATTTATGACTTTAAGTTCGAAAACCAGACGGATCGAGCTATCCGAAGGGGTATTTTGGGGGAGTTTGTACCCCAAGAATGGGTTTTTTGAGTTTTTTAAATACAAATTTTGAAAAAGTCAAATTTTATTTTTTCCCATTCGAATCAGCTTAAAAAGACGCACAATTTTATGTTTTAATCATTGCTCTACGTCAATTGGTTACTGAGATAGTGAAAGTGCTAAACACAGTACGTTGTCCAATGTTATTCTTGTGGAGGATAAGAAAAATTGTATATCTCGTTTATTGATCAACTTATCCTGACGAAACTTGGTATATTGCTTCATTTCATTGTGGTCTATTGATATTTGTACAAAAACCCATTTTTTGGCCGATAGATCCCGTAGCAGCAAACCTGCATACTCAGCCCCATGTTATTCTTATGGAGAATAATTAACGTGTTATCTCCTTTAATTATGAACATAAATTAATAGAACTTGGTATGTGGTTTTACCTAGTTGAGTTATATTGATATTTGTATAAAAGCCCATTTTTAGTGTTCCTTATTTCAGCAAACCTGCATACTCAGCCGCCATGTTATTCTTATGGAGAATAATTAAAATGTCATAAATCGTTTATTTATGAATGTATATTGATGAAACGTTTTATGTGGCTTTATGTGGTATTAAGATAAATTAATAAGCATTAGAAATTCGCTGAGTATGCAGGTTTGCTGCTACGGGGGTATTTATTCATTTATGTTCATAATTAAGGGAGAGAGAGCATTTAATTATTCTCTATAAGAATAACATGGGAGCTGAGTACGCAGGTTTGCTGCTATGGGAGCCTTTGGAAAAAAATTTTGAAGCAAATATCAATAGATCACAACGAGATGAAGCCGAAAACCAAGTTTCATCAGCATACGTTCATAAATAAGCGAGATATACAATTTTTCTTTTCCTCCATAAGAATAGCATTAGACAACGTACTGTGTTTAGCACTTTCAATATCTCGGTAACCAATTGACGTAGAGGAATGATCAAAATACTAAATTGTGTGTTTTTTTAAGCTGAATCCAATGGTAAAACCTAAAATCTGACTATTTCAAGAATGATATGTAAAAAATTCAAAAAACCCATTTTGGGGTACAAAACCCCCCAAAATACCCCTTCGGATAGAGCGATCTGGCTGGTTTTCGAACTTAAAGTCATAAATGCTGATTTACACGTTTGTACCAAATTTCATCAAAATCAGACTATTTTTACAAGAGTTATCGCACCCACAGACACATATATATATATATATATATATATATATATATATATATATACAGTTTCAAACGAATGGTGTTTTTGGGGTCTGGGGACCTCAAAACGAAAAGTTATCATGGTCCCGGGCCTAGGTCTTACCATGCTGACTACGGTAATAGCTTCTTCCCTATAGGGAAAATTCGCTAAAATTTGGAAACTTCTTGCACCAAACAAGCTTTTAATAGTTGTCACAAAACATACTGTATAAATAGTAAGTAAACAGCTACGTTCATTGAATCATTGTTAGTAAATGAAACATTTATTCCTTGTAAGGTAGAGCGCATACTGAGTAAATTTGTTTAAGAGTTTGGGCTCGTTGCAAAACCTTTTCAACTTTTCCAACACGATATTTTTTGTTTCGCAGGAGGAAATCCAGAAGCTAGCAGGTCAGATGGAGTTCATGAAGATTGTACACATGGAGATGAACAACCGCCACCTCAAGATGAAGCCCGGAGGTTACTTCAGCTCCAGTAACACCGTGGTACTACAGAGTCCCGTGAGCAGGGCCACCGCGGGCTTCGTGCTCGGAAAGAGTTTCAGTACGACAGAAGAACCCGACGAAAGGGTATGACTAGTCTTCAGTGGCCGTGAAGTTTGGTTGTGATATTAACTTCTCTGTGATTACATATTATATATATTTAATAGTGTTACATTTTGTTACCACTACTGTTTTATAGACTTAAATGATTGTTATATGTAATGTGTTCATCGAATGTCTCTTTTTCTGATGTTTTGTGTTTCTAACTTGAGCCGAAATTAGGGAGAGATTTTCCATTAGACATAAAGCTTAAGTGTCCTCTTTGGCTGACTTTTTGATATTGATTGGAACGTTAGGTTTTGATTGTTGTCGACAATATTTCGCCCTGTTGTTAGTTTAGGGAAAAACATAACTATGTGAACTTGTTGTTTATGAGTCGATGAAATTATATTTTGTGAAGAAGATTGCATTTGTAAGGTGCTATAGATTGTTATTGAGATGACACTTCTCTCATTAAACCAAGCAATAAAGTAAAACTCACAGGGTTTAAAACATTAAAATACTAAAGTAATTACTCTACTCATTATTATAAATTATAGTTTATTTAATACAGATGTTACAGGGAACCTAAATTAATAATCAGTGTGTGCATTTTTGTTGTTAAAAAGTGTCCCTATGTTACATTAAAATATTTATGACTTATTATTTGATTGATTCTATCTCAATGTCTGTCTCTTTGGAGATACCGCTGAGATGACAAACGTTCGTAAAAATAAAACTTTGGTCTTTCTACAAATTTTAAAATGTGTTTTAGAATTGTAAAACATTCACCACAGTTGATATGTTTAAACGTGAAAATTGCATGTTTCAATGTTATTCCATGAAAACAGCAGCCAATGCTGTGTTAATACAGTAGAACTTTGATTAAAAGAACTTATCTCTAGTTTTAAAACTTGGATGGTTAGAAGTTATTTTCTGAACGCTGGTGGATGTCCGTTAGATTGAATTAACTAGGATAATTTGAGTTTGTTGATAGATATAAATTTGTTGTGGCCCTTCAGCTTCAAATTGCCAAATTCCACAGGACGCACAAAAATGCTTATTATTTGTGACGGCAGAAAAGTGTGTTTAACCTGTGCTGTCTACTAGTTTCCTTAAAAGGTTAATTTGTCGATAAAATATTCATAGGCATAATTTGTGGCGTGCAAGGGGGCAGTTACTCCCATTAATTTTAAGAGCATATTATTGTAACAAGTGAAAAGGCACAATAATCACGGTCATGATTATTTTGCCCTCTTAATCAAAATACTCAAATTACGCTTACGAAAATTTGTAAACGCAAGTTGATAAATAAAACTGCCAAACAATTTATTTTTACAGTTGTTATTCCCTTTTGTTATTTAATATTGTAAAATATTACAATTTTGTAAGTCCAATAATATTAAATGACCTCTGAAATTGTTTAATGAATTCCAAATTATTTGAAAATGTCTATATCTACAATGTCACTCTTTTAACCTAGAAACATGTAACCAATTATACTTAACAACAATTTTTCAAGAACAAATATTTCTTGTTAACACTACTAATCATCAACCTCAAAGTCAAAGGTGTACTATTCAGCAAACCTCACTTTTGAAACTACCTTTGTTTAATGAGTTTGTATAAGTTTGTATGAGTTTGTGGAGCAACACATTTTTTTGGACCACAGAGAATAAGAGTAACAACATTCCAAGGTTATTAATTACTTCAACATTATAAACAAACTATACAAAAAATATAAACAAATTAGAATATCCTTTTCATATTAAATCAAGGAGTTTGTTCTAACTAGTCAAATTCACTATATGTTTTAAGTGATTGAAAGAATCCTTTGTTGTACTCAAAGATCTTATATCAAATTGTATTGAGATTGTAGAGTAGTTAGTTACCCTGTATATTTACTTTACTTTAGTTAATATATTAATATATATATATATATATATATATATATATATATATATATATTCATAAAATCATAGTATGTTCTAAAATGTCTGAAATGGTAAACAAAATTTGCAATAAAATATTTTGATATAATATGTTTTTGTTTTCAGTATTGGTAGATTAAATTGAAAATTGTTAATAAATTCTCATCATTATTCTAGTCTTAGTGGTTAGTGTGATGTTATAAAAAACTAATTTAAATTATAAATTAAATGGGTACTATAATTTACAAGTAAATTGTTGAATTCTGAAGCTTTCATGGGAAATTTTAGAGTGTGTTTAACAAATTTCTCTAATAGTGTTCTCTACTAAAAGTAAAATAATTCATAACAGAAAATATCAGTATATCATTATAAGGCTTACCATTATGGTATCAATAAAAGTTGGTGCCTACCTCAAAAAGGTTTTCTCTTAGGTTTTTAGGTTATATTACTAATCCTTAGGTTATATTACTACGTTCGCTGTGGCTAGAAAATGGTGAACATGACCCAACCACTGAAAAAATATTGTTGTCATAAAAACATATCTTGGTATGATAGAATATGGTCCCAAGTAGTTTTTTTCCAGTTTCCGCCAAGATTTTCAGTCTGCCACCATTTTGATAACACCACCCCGTACGGTGTTGTCAGTCCTCAGCCCCTAATGCACAACTGATGCTCCAAATTCACAACTGATGCTCTAAAGTTCCTTATATAATGAGTCCATAACCTTATATCAATAAAAACAATTTATAAGAAGTATAAAATATAATAACACAAATGATTACATATATTTATATGATTTCTGCTCTTGTTGAGCTTTCTAAATCTCGGCGTCATGTCATGTCATGGCGCGGGCGTCGACCACGCGTAGCCCCGCGCGACGTGGAAGCCATAGTTTACTCGCAAATACACTGTTTTTAATTAAATATATAACTAAACAAACCTACAGAAACTATACCAACTAACTATAAAACAATGCCACTGAAGGTTCCGAACCGGTGACACAATCCGAAAACTAATTATTTCGCAAGATAGCCTTGATACTAAGCAAAACACGGATGAAATATCTCCTGCCTACTCCAAGCGCTGCCGCACTGAGACAGAACTGTGTTGGCCACCAGCATACGGTGCGGCCCGCCATCTGGCTTAGTACGCGACGACACCGAACTGTGTCGCCAGCAGCGAACGTGTTAATTGGTGTAACACAACATCCCAGAGTAAAACTTGCCAAAAACTGAAACCAAACTAACTTGAAAAAACATATTTACATTTAATCCCATGTTTTACATAACAGTTGTTATAACTTGTATAATTTAGTTAACCATTTGTACACACACATTCAACTCAGACTGGTAAATGTAAATAGTTTTGATGTTAAATGTTGAATGTAAACTGTCATTGTATTTTTTGTTATTGTATTAAATAATCTAACAAGTAAGGGACTGTACACATTATACAACAAACTTGAGGGATGGAGGGGGTATATGTCAGAGTGCTAAACTGCATTATTGGGGGACGGTGTTCTGACAGTATTTACAAAACACAATTTTCTAGATATCAAAATCAGAAACTTGAAAATTCAAAATATTTGAGTTTAAGGTTATATTTTCTAGATTACTTCATAGCTAAGGAATGTAATATAGTCTGAAAACTTAGTACTTGAAAACATGCTTGTTTTATTTATATTACTATTATTATTATCATCGATTTATATTTTTGTGTGCAGTAAAAACTCACAAAAGAGAAATAATGATATTTTTTAGTCTATGACACCAAATTTAATTTATTCGGTTTGTTTTAGATAGACAATTAATCAATAAGTGTTCATACAAATACCCCTATATCTCTAAATAAATTACCAGCACTAGATTTTCAATAATTAATAAATCTATGAATGTGTTAATGAACCCCAACAATTTAACTTTATTTTTTGTAATGGATGTTGCTATCTAAATAAAATAATTTTATTTAATTAAATCCCTAAACTTGAAGAAATTTATTTTTTTACTAGCTGGTGTCTGTGACAAACAGTAAAAAAAACAGTGAAAGTGTTGCACCGTTCCTTGGAAATCAATAATAGATCAATATTCAAGGAATAACAAAGGAATTTCTGAAACACAAACAAGCATTACGTAGTCCATATGCATTCCCATGCTTCTTGCATGATCCTTGCTTCTTGCATAATTTAAACTTGATTATGGAGATTATGCTAACCATAATGATATCAATGACACAGACACTACATTCCCTCCATAATAGTATGGATGAACTAAAAATAGTTGTTTGAAAAGCCACGTAAACTAACTTTTTACAGGAGTTAAGCTTTATTGCAAGAGCAATCTGAGTTACCTATCAACCCCCCTAAGGTTGACTGAGGTTGGCGTAGGCAGGCTTCAGTGTCACATTATGTTATGCTACGTAGGGAGGGAGATTGACATTTAAGTGTTATATAATACGTGTATGGCCCCAAAGAAATTTTATATTTCAAAACACACGCTTATACACTAAAAGTATTTAAGAGGATTTATGGGCTGAGTCTTACGTAGCTGATAGATAAGGTTCCTCAAACTATTAAGCTTGTCAGTGTGATATTGTTTGTTATGTGTTTGTAGAGTATAACTATTGTTAGCTAAATGTTTAGATGTACTACTGCGTAGAGGCCTTACCCTCGCTGACACCGGTTAATTCTTGCAAAACCAAAAAGTTTTATATGTCAGAATACTGTTAATTTTTATATTGCCATACAGTAATTTTGTTTTTAAAACTGTATAAATTCTTTAGTGATTAAAATACCACATGAGCTGTAGGTTAACCGCAGATTCTGATTTAATAAAACTTAAGAAATTCTGAGTTTCATGGATATTTGTAAGTAAAATAGTAAATGTACTTCTTTTCAAATGATCTTACTGGATCAAAATGTACAATGTATATTTTTCTCTGTTTTAAAACAGGTTTATACTGTCACTCATTACTTAAAAATAGTAATGTCTTTTGTAGTATTTTTATAATAAGGTATTTGTAAGTCTTTTATGATCTGCATAAGTGACTTCTTAAAAAGAACATCCAAGGATATTTATTAGATAAAAAGTCCTAAATTATCATCTTGGGGGCTAACTAAACTGACTAAAAAAAGTTTTAAAACCAAATATTTATATTTAACTACGAACTAAAAACAAATTAAATAATTATCTCAATGAGAAGTGGGGTGTTTGCAGCCAAATAACACTTATTTAAATATGTCACATAGAGTTTATTCCTCCTAAAGTCCTGTTGTAGCTCTGTTTTAACTTAAAAAAAAGTTTTTTGTTGATTCTTGTTCATTAATAATTTGCCTCGTTGATTCAAAATTGACTTGAAGTTATACGTTCCTTATCCCGTCGTCAATCCTGAACTACTAGTAGATGATTATTAGTTTTGGGACCACTGTCCCATTTTCAAATCTATGTCAAAATTCAGTTGTAAAACACAAATTTGTGAGAGGTTTATAAAACTACACATCATGGATAATAGTGATGTGTCAAAACCAAAACTTGAATCTCAAAACCACCAAAACTTTGGAAAAGTTTCGGTTTCGAGATTCGATCGGTGAGTTTCGAGAATCAAAACTCAAAACTGCTGAGATTTTTTGTGTCTTTATTGTTGTTTTTTTAACAGAAATCACGCCCGTGTTTCGATCAATGATGCAAAGGTCAAAAGCCTACTGTCATCGGTCGTCTACCTTCACGTTTTTTGGATTATTGATTTTTTATTTCTGAAAGATCAACTCTAACCAAAATATATAATTAGTTTTAATTAATTTTTCTGGATTTATTTTTCATAACCATACCCAGGCAAGTAAATAGGGTTTCGCGATTTGAGTTTCGAGATTCGATTTTGTAAGTTTCGGTTTCGGTTTCGAGATTCGAAATTTCTGGTTTTGACCATCACTAATGGATAAGGTACATAACCTATTACAGTAGACACTCAGAAATCCGGATTGGCCTAGTCCGGACTGGTAATCATGAATCTGATTTTAATTTTTTTGTCACCAAACAAAATACCAAAAAACAAAAAAACTTCATGTTTTAGTGCCTTTAGTTTTAGTTAACACGTGATTAGCCCACATTACATAAATATCATGTAGTCTGCATTGTCAGGCACTCTGCGTTTCAGTAAAAATGAAGTTGTTTATGATTTACGAGGCAGTGGAAGTTGTCGTATGGTCAAAAGTTGTGTGGCTCATGCTCACCCCCAGGAATTCTGGATTGTTTCCGGACTGGCCGTCCACCGCATTATGATTTCTGAGGGTCTACCGTACTTCAAGATTCTTGTTCAACATTTGTACTTACCCAACATTTAACATAATTTCCTACCTAGGTAAGCTATCAAAGCAATTTAGTAATTGAAAATATCTTTTAATTTAAAAATAAATTTTATCAAGTACAAAACACCACACCAACTCAAAAACAAGCAAACTAATTTATCTGGCTCCTCTGATATATCCTTTTAATCTACATAACGGCGTTTGTCTTATGTATGTATTGTTCAATACATTTTGTATTGATGGTAATACATCAATCAGGATTGTTCAATATTATGTTAGTTTCTGTTTTTAGATACTCCCATGTTAAAAAAGCATACAAATCATAATGTTGTCCATTTATTCTACATCATGGAAGATATATTGATCAACCTTTCTCAGGCAGGTGATTAGTTAACATAGCAACTTTTAAGAGAAACTCCTAATTTTCTGTTTTTATGCGACGTTTTAGGTATAATATGTTATAAAAATATGATAGGTCACATTGAGAAAAACAATTGTAACAATATCAAGACTGTATTCACTCAATACAAGTTTTTACTTACTGAGAATTTACAGAATTACTTAGATGAGTTTGTGTAAAGCTAGAATGTTAAAAAAAACGCCATGAAGTGGTGCCACACTGTTTGTAGCGCACAGTGAAGTCATTCTGTGTGAAGAAGATCTTAACAAAACTTAATAATATTTTGTCAAAAACTATTTGTTTGTTTAATCAAATGTTTAAAATTAAAATATTATAGAACATAGAATTGTTTTTGTTGTGCATGGCGTTATTTTCAGTAATTCCTCTTTGGTTTATGACTTAGTACTGTATTTTGTCAATTAACATAAGTTGTATATAAACCTGTAAAAACAATATATATAACTGATATTGAAAATGTGTTGGTAAATATACGATGAAGTTTTAACAAATTTGTGTGTGGTTTGTTCAATTAACTGTATCCAAAGCATATACAAATTATACTTTATTCTGAAACATTAATAAGCTTAACTCTTATAGCTTGGACGTCCTGTAAGTCTGATCAGTTGGCAGTAACCTCTGGCTCATCAGGCCCCAATGAGTAATATATACCCCATGTAGTTGGGTTAAAATCATGGGCATTCTGTTATCAATTAGGGGAGGGAGCACATTGGCATGTTATGTATTTAATTGAGCGGAGCTCCTATACTCTGGCTTTTTATTTACACGTACTCCTCCTAGTGATCCTCACGAAATTTTGCTCGGTCATAGTAACCATCTATGGGAAGGTATAAATCTGAAATGGTCCAAATCGGACATAAGGGTTCTGCCCTACGGCCCTTTAAAGTTACCATGTTATTTTATAATAGGAGAAATATTTTATTTGGTTTGTTTACTGTGTGTTGATTATACAGCTGTTATAAGGATCAAATTTAAATGCAGACTGTTACTATCAGCTGCTTGTAAATACAGTAGTTTTCTGTGAAATTGTTGTTTTGTTTATTTTAGTGGTTTAAAACACTAAAATAAACCACCTTTGTACGTGAATGAAATGCCACGTTTACGGAGAGGAGGTGCAAATCTTGGACGACGCACCGTAAATGCATCCCGGTACCATCGACAGGAGACTGCACATGAAACTGATGAAGAGTATGCTGAGAGGTTTAGGCATAATTTGGAAAAGTAATCTAGCAAATTAATATTATCCAAGGGAAAAATCAATTCGTCGATACATTTCTGAAAATTATTGATTAAATAAATACTCACTCCGCTCAATATTGCAAGCAGACAACTGCATTGTATACCTAGTGAGCTGGGGTTCTTTTCCCTGAAACGGTTTTTTGATTGCTTTTTACTTGAAAATTGGGTAAGCACATGGCCCCCTGTGCCTACTTTTCCATATCTTCCAATCGTTGGCATTAAATTAGTGGACAACTAAATAGCTAACTTCACAGATTGCACTTACTTCCAAAATTAACACTAAATCAAAAGCGCTGTAAGTTAACAAAACAAAATGTATTTAAGTGAAACAACTACAAAAAATATTAAGCACAGTTTTTATCAAATGAAATAAATCAGTGTGGTGTGAATAAACACAGTCTATGTAATTTTCCAAAACGTTCCCAGACTTTACATGATTTTGTAAAAATCCCCTTGACTTCGGGACTTTTATATAAAAACTTCACTGACCCATACCAATTTCCCTGACCTTCCAGGTTTGTAGGAACCCTGTATAAGATAATTGAACTACTATTTATCAAGCTTTAATTTAAAATAGCAGAGTTCAATTTTTTAGTATATAGTTACCAATAATTATAAATTGTTATTTCTACAATTTATACCCTCTCAATGTGTGTATGTTCTTTCTTAATCTTCTTCATTTTGCAAAATATGTAGCACACCCTTACACCTCTCTGTGATCGTACTTATAACAACATAGAAAGTATAATTCATGAATAGTAACACTGCAGCTGTCATCCTCCTTAAAAGTTACGAAATCACCCCTGAGGTGAGTGATGTGTAGGGTATCAGTACTTAGTCAAGGTCTGTAGATTGCTGCCACGGTGTCTTATTTGGCGTTTTACAGGTTTTACTTGTTAACCGCATAAAACTTTGTACGGGGTTCATTAGAGGGTCATAACATTTTAGAAATCCAAGTATAGCTGTAGTGTAAATTTGTTGTGTTGATTGAAATATGAAATTTATTGGGTGTACTATATATTTTATTTTCCTTATAATTCCAATATAAAAATTCAAATTCTTAAACTGCTCACATGCCTATAATCAGTTAATAGTTGTAATAGTATTTTATTTGTATTTTATTTACTAATTTACACAGCACCTTACATTTTTAATTTGATTCAGAGAGTCCTAGCTGTATTGCAATTATTTTTTCATAAGGTGAATCAAAATTGTTTTCCAATTCCCCAGTATCACACAAAGTATATGAGCGATTTATTGTTCTTATTCAATCTATCTAGGATTAAGTTTAATGCCATTTAAAATAATAATATTTATAAACAGAATTCAAAATTAAAGGCAATTCAAGGCCATTTACTGTGTACATAAGTAACCGTATTAAAACTTTTTTATCATTGCCTAATAAATATGCTAAATTTTTCTTTTAAAATCGGCAATAAGCTTTATATTTCTTGTACACTTTATACAAAAAGAGGTCTAAATGTCACTCAAAAGTAACTTTTAAAACAATTTGACTTTACAATTGTAACCACTATTAATTAACATTATTAAGATTATCCACTTAAAAATCATTGAAAGCAATTTTTGACATGATAAAAATGCAGTTGTTCAGTGACAGTCTAAAAAGCCACTCTCCAACTGTCCTCTGTATGGTTGGCAACTATCTCTCATCAACCTCTGTATTGATTTCTAGGTTGATGAGATGAAAAATGTATTACACACCTTGTCAGCTGGACAATCTCGGACGATATGGTGCAAGGCCGAATATTGCTCTCATGCATCCAAGCAGACCTGGGTTTTATATTTTAATAATAATTGCACGCATTTGATTAATGTAATAAACTAATTTTAATAAATTGAAACTACATTTTGTAGATATTTGAACAAATACAATAAGAAAAGTAAAAGTAAACAAACGTGATGAATTTAAATATAATCAGCTGATATATGACCTATTTATTCATATAGATATAATAGTCTTCCCCACTTGATTAGCACTTTCTTTGAAACAAAAGACTGAAAGTCAGTTGGTACTTTCTTTTGTCGTTTCAATCGATGCAATTGGAAAGGTAGAGGTTCAGGAGTTTTGCGTTCATCTGGTATTATTTCTTGCCTATCTTCAAACGTTTGTCCGTTATTAACAGTTTGTTCTTGTTCATTACCAGAAGTTTGTTCTCTTGATGGTAAAGAATCTAGTTCATCAGATAAGATGTCTTGTCTGTCTTCAGATGATGCTGGAACAGTAGGAGGTTGTCGAAGGTTGGAATATTAAATGGTATACTTTGATTTTGACATGATTTTGACATAATGTATTTTCAGATTGTGCCGGTAAAGATGACTCTGATGACCCTTTTGACTTTAGTTGATCTTAACTGATCAATGTGTCGTTTGATTGTTCTGTCGGATTCAAGTTCAACAATATAATGCAGAACTCCCAACTTCTGGACGATTTCCCCAAATATCCAGGTGGATTTATTGTTTGAGTAATCACGGCATAGAACTCTCTCCCCCACATTAAATGTTCTTACACAAGAGTTTGACTTTTCGTTTTATGATGGGTGATAAAGTTTGAGTGTACCTAATAGCATTTGAATCTTCTGGTTCTGGAGGAGATAGTCCATTTGACAGTGGTGTGGCTCTGTACTGGAGTAGAAAGTCTTTTACTTTAGTCAATATGTTTCCTGGATCTTTCTCCATTGCTTTGAACCGCTTTTTCAGTGTCTGTAACATTCGTTCAGCCAACCCATTTATTGCAGCATGACCTGGGGCAATTAGTTTTAAAAAAATATCATTCTTCTTACAATAGTTCTTAAATTCGGAACTAACGAAAATGGAAGCATTGGCCGATACCATTACTTGGGGATAACCGTGAAAAGAAAATATGTTGTCGAGAAGTGCAATAGTGGTTGAAATCGTAGGTGGGTTCAAAATTGTTTTGACATATAACCATTTTTATTTTGCATCAACACACACAAGAAAATAACTGTTGTTGAGTGGTCCTGCATAATCAATATGGATACGTTCCCAGTTGGTTTCAAGTTCTGACCATGGGTGTGATGGAGCTTTTGAGGGTTGATTTTTGGTAGTGCGCAGCGTTCGCAGGACTGAACCATGTTTTCGATAGCTTTATCGATTCCATAATAGTATACATAACTCCTTGCCAGTTGTTTCATTTTGGTAATTCCAATGTGGGTAAAATGTAGCTGTTCAAGAATATGAGACTTTTTGGTATGACAGCACGGTTATCTTTGAAAATAAGTCCATCTGAAAGTGTGTATGGTGATTCTTCAGAGTTAGTAAGAAGATCCTGTTTAATTTTCTTCAGTTCTTCATCACTTTCTGTTTCTCTATCTAGAACTTCAGGTGTCAGAATATTTGATGGTATACCAAACAATGTATTAGAGTGAAGCAAATTGACTTCGTTGTTGATTAGTGCATCCATCGTGTTGGATTCTTAGTTAATTGGTGCTCTGGATAGACAGTCTACATTTTCATTGGCTTCTCCCTTCTTCAAGCGGACAGAGTAGTCAAAACCTGATAGAACCCCCCCTGATATTCTAACCTGATAGAACTTGATATTCTAACCTGGAATATGTGGATGCATATCTCAGAAGTCGACTGGATGTCATAGGAGGAAGTGTTTTCTTTTCATGAAAAATCCTGGTTAGCATTGGGCATCTGGGCATTGTCTGTGACTAGTTCGAAATGAAAACCAAACTGATAATTGTAGACGTGGCTTACCCCAAAAACAATTGCTAGGGCTTCTAAATCTAACTGGCTATAGTTTTTCTCTGCTGGTGTCAGTGATCTTGAAGCATATGCGATCGGCCGTTCCTAGTTATCGATCATATGACTCATAACGGCGGCAATGCCGGATGGACTAGCGTTACACGTCAGTACGATTGGTTGATGTGATCATATGGAACCAAAAACTTTGTCGGAAGTAATTTCTTCTTTGAGACACTGGAAAGCTTTTTCGCATCTTGCTGACCAATGAAATTTCCAGTTCTTCAGCAGAAGTTCTCGAAGAGCAGCAGATTTAGTAGACATGTCTGAAAATGCATGTCTGAATAAATCGTGCGTAGTATGTAACCATGCCAAGAAATCTACGAACTTCATCTACATTTCTTGGTCGGGACATTTCGTCGAACCTTGTCTGGAGACTGGGATACTTTGTTATGTTGGATAACATGTCCTAGGTATTCAATCGTATCACAAAAGAATACACATTTGTCCTTGTTTAGACGTAAGTCATTTTCTTGAAGACGCTGAAGGCAGCTTTTGAGATTTTGAAAACACTATTTTTTTGTTGTACCATGCACAATTATATCGTCGTAATGTACTTCTACTTTGCAAAGTCCTTGTAATATTTGACTTAAGATATGGTTAAATTCCGCTGGTACCATTTTGATACCAAAACTTAATCTATACATAATGTAAGTTCCTCTGTGGATAGTGATTGTTTGAACCTTATTACTTTCTTCGTAAACTGGTATGTGTAAGTAAGCCTTATAGATATCTAACTTACAAAATACACTAGAGTTTCGTAAATTATGAAGAATGTCTGGAATATGTTTGATAGGAAAATTAGCTGGGACGAGTCGATCATTTATACCAGTTTTGTAATCTTGCGAACACATAAGCGAACTGTACCGTTGCCTTTTGGGATTACCACAAGAGGCGAACCCCAGTCGCTTACTTCTATTCTCGAAATTATTCCTGCAGATTCCAAATTATTGAGTTCTTCTTTGACTTGGGACCAAAGTGCAAATAGAACATTTCGTTCCTTAGTGTGTACATAGGTGTAGCATTGTCACACAATTTTAAGGTAACTTTATGATTTGGAAGACAACCGATTTTCTGTTCAAAAACGTTGGAAAACTCGTTAAATACATTATCAATTGAATGAACAGGATTTGATGAACTGGAAAATATATCATTTTTGAAAAGTAAGTCGATTTGCTGGAGTGCCTTATCCATATTCTACCGAGTACAGCTGGATGACTATCAGGTACTATGAAAAGTTCTTTGTCTGATGAGTCCCCTTGTAAGCGACTTGAACGTGTACTTTCCCTTTAGGACGGAAAATTTCATTTGTGTAAGCCCTAAAGAAAATATCTGTAGGTGTCATAACAGTATTTAGATTCAAATTTTTGAAATCGGTCTCTGAGATGAGAGTATGCCCTCCGGAATCTACTTCAAACCTGGCCCCCTGATGGCAAATACTTGCTCGAAAATACTCTAAACTCAAAAATAATTGGCACTACTCGACACGACTCAATTAAAAAAAATCACTACTCGCACACCATTTAAAATAGTTATTACAAGATGTATTAAAATCTCAAAACTAGTTACTTCAAAGAGTTGAATATTATGAAGCACCATTTACAATAGCAGATTCAATTTATGGTAGTCAATTGTATTGTTAATACTTTGATGTAATAATAATATTTTGATGTATATTAGTATGTTGTTACTACAGTATAGGACCAAAATATAAGATGGCCAAAGGCCCTACTGCAGCCTTTTTGGGTACACTGTATAAAACTTACAATACAATTTGTTAATGGGCGCTTTTTAAAAAATTTGCGATGTTTAAGTGAACTACTGTTCCACAAATAGCTAACTTAAAAATTACAATTTACATACCACCACTAGGCCCTGCAACAGAATTATCCTAAGCTTGTTTAGCAAAAAATGTTTACAAGTCTACAGACAGTGATTTTCAGCCTTAGATACAGTACAATAAATAATTTGACAAATAAGCTAATTTTTTCACCCAAATATCCTCCCTTCTTTACATAAAACTGCATTCATTTAACCTACAATCAAGAAATTCCTTTTATGTATTCCTTTGAAATATGCATAAAAACAATACAAACAAATTCAATCTGGAAACATACCACGGTAAAAACTAAAAAAAAAAAAAACAAGAAATCTGAAAACTACATTAAAAATACAAAAATTCTAGGACAGACAATAAAATTCCGGGACAAAGAGTAAAATTCCAGGACAGAAAGCAAAATTCAAGGACTATTCCAGGTTTTCCAGGACACGTGGGAACCCTGACAATGTGCTGCCGCCTTTTAGATCTTGTATATGGTATTGCAATCGCCTTACGAATGCGTTCAACACAATGAATGTAAAAATCTCACTCTGAACAACCCATTGAGTTAACAAGATTCAAACAATCAATTTTATATAAAAAACCATTTAATAAAACCTCCGCCAACTATGTCGTGAAGCATGTCATGAACCTTAGTATAATAAGATTAAATTAGTGTTTAATAAGGTGTGCAAGTAGTGATTTTTTTGGACCGAATCGAGTATTGCCAATAATTATTCTTGGATTTTTGAGTGATTTCGTCAGCACGTTGTAGGTAGTTTAAAATAGTGTAATGAAATTTTGATACAATTCCACTTAAAATTGTTTAGTCTCATCATGGTTTCAAGTAAATATATGCAGCAATACACATTTGGTCCAGCAAACTGGATTATGTAATGACAAACAAATGTTGAATTGGCCGTCGTTTTCAGCTAGTAAAACACAGACCGGTTGCCATTTGGCCAATAGTACTTGAATCGGTCATTGGGTACAAATAACATTACGTGATTAAATCATTATTTACTTGATAAATAATATATTCTACATAGAAAAAAAAGGATTTTATCAAGAAAACAAAATATTGGTATTTATTTCTACAACTAAACCATAATATTAAATATTTTCTACTAAGTATTCAGAAAATCCTAAACCTTTGTGAAAAGGTAATAACATCTTGATGGCATGTTTTATTAATTTGCATTCAAATTAAGTGGCCTATATTGTGTATTCCGACATCATTTATGGCCAATATTACGTGGTCTGGTCGTCATTTACACACGTTCGGTTGTTGTAATTTATGACTGATCCATTTTTCCCATTGTCATTTTTGGCCAATTTCACATGGTGCAGTCGATTCTTGCGGCTATTGTTACATGATTCGCCAGTTCGCTATCGTTAGCGATCCTTCAGAGGTTGGCAGGAAATACTCGCTCAAACTTTGGAGTATTTTTTAAAACTTCCAAGTATTGAAATGCTTAACCAAAATACTCAAATTTGTTAGTATGTTATACCGCTAGTATTTAAGTATTCACAAATATGCATAAACAAAAAGGTAAAAAACCATTACCAGAAAATTTATAAAATATTACTATTTATTATTTACATCAAACATTTAGTTACACATATGAAACAACAAATTGTACAACTTTTTTAACAAATGAACGTCAAACATGCAAACAATGTATTCTAGGGAGAATAAAAAGGATTTTCTCAAAAACACAATTTTGTGTTAAAATATTTCTACAACTTAATATTCATTAAATCCTAAACCTTCTTGACAAGGTTATAACATCTTGATGGCACCTTTTATCTTTATGGTTTTATTAATTGACATTCAAATTAAGTGGCTCTAACATTCCATAAATATTACAGCAATAATATGGACAGTTTAAGTTTCAAACATCATGTATAAAATATCTATCCCTAATATCCAAATATGTTTCCTAAATGAAACCGACAACTAGATCAATAATTTACATTGTACACTTTAATTCAAAACAAATTTATGTGCGGAAAAAATCTCAGTGTGTCATAAATTGCATTATTCAAAAATATTGGACTTAAATAGAATAGAACTAGCTAAAACATAAATCTGATACATCAAAAGTTCCTTATTTAGTTACAAAAACTCCCAATTTCTTCACCACTTAAAAAAAAAACTTAAATGATAATATTATATCTCAACAACATAATTTATACATATATATCAGCCCATGCAAATTTCCACATCATGTTTAGTTAAATTATTATAAATAAGCCAAGTATCCCAAAAAACGTGATTGAAGACTAATATGTTCAAGACAGGGGCGGCTAGTGAGTACATCTACAAGGGGTTTACAATTAATAAGTTAAAGAATTAAGATATCAGCTGATTCAAAGTTACGATTCTATTTGATGACAGAAAGTGAAGGAATCTATGTATTAGCAGAGACAATGATTCGTTGTCCGTCAGTGTGTGTTCGTGATGCATTAACATGAAAACGGCTGCACGGATAGTTTTCAAATTTTACATAAATGTTTTCCAGTACACTTTACGCTTCCAGTTTAAAAATGGATCACATTCCTTAAATCTTTTTTTATCAATTAACATTTTAAAGTCCTAAAATTTCCATAAGGTTAAGCATTGGATAAAAATTACTGCTTGTAAAGTATGAGATTAATACAATACTGTTTCATAATTACAAGAAACTACTAAAAGTTGTCATATTTATGTTTTATGAATAAATAAATAAAGTACTCTCCGTGTAACATGATTTAATTAAATTTATCAAAGAATAAATTCTCCCCCCTACTGAGAAAAAATAGACTCGCTCGTCCATTCCATATCCCCTGTGTACAGCATCGGGAGCTGCTCGTCTATCGAATGGCGTATAACTAAAATCAACCTCGCTTGGTGTGCTCTATGCTGTTTTTAATTTTCTACTCTTTTAAACTTACTAGAAGATAAGTCATTTTTGTACCGAATAAAAAATATATAGCCTATTATTTAATTACTTTTACATTTTAGAATTATTTTTTAAATATTTTAGTTCTTGTGCTCTTGTACTCGTATGGATAATCCATCACTGGTTCAAGACTATGTGTCAGGAAAAAATCGATAAAGTTTCCAATTCCACATTTTCTTAATGGAAATAATAAATCAAATAAGTTAGTTTTACCTTGAACACGAGCTGCTTGTAAACTTTGATGACATATTTCTATGGTCAACTATACCAGGTGTCCGAAAAAGAACTCCCCCAGCGCCAGAGTCGAGTCTTGGCTTTCATTGCTATGGCTACGCCACAGCAGAAAGCGCAATGTATTATTTCGTTAATCAAAACAAACTCTGTTACTACTGTGCAGCGTAACTTCAGGCGTGGAATATATGGAGGTAACGCACCTGATCCTAAGTCAACCCGTAGTTGGTTGACTCCGGGAAAAGGAAAATCGGGTAGGCCACCTGTTTTAGCGGAGAATGTAGAGAGAATCAGAGCTTCATGTTCTCGCAGCCCTAAGACGTCAATAGTGCAATTGTCTAGACGTTAAGATGTCATGTAACCTACAATTGGGATTATCAAGATCTACTGTTTATGACGTGTAAGTAAAAGGCTAAAATTACAAGCGTACAAAATCCAATTGGTACACGAGATAAAACCAAATGATTAGGGGTGTGCGAGTATTGGAGCTTCGAGCCGAATATTGCAGTATTCGGCTCGGCTCGAGATTTGCAAAAAAGTTCGAAGTTCGAGCCGAATATTTAAAACGCCGACTAGTGAAAAGGGTCGGTTACAAAAGTAAAATTAAAGCAAAAACGTTCCAGAATCAAAATTAAAATTCTCGTAGTTTGGATTGGTAGAGCTCCATACCCCATAACAGATATAAGTCAGCAATGCTAATGCGTTCGGTCCTTCGTTTAAAAAAATAACAAAATATAAAAGTACTAAACTGTCGACCTGATCAACCAACGCAATGGATCTATTTTCTCTTTCTCTACGCAAGTCTCTTTCTCTTTCAATCACATCAAGTGGACATCTACCCAATTCTGTTTGCAGTTCAGTGTTGTCGGTTCCCAGTTTAGCTGTGCAATATTTCACGGTTAATAATAATTAAAGCAACAATCGTACTGCTCCAGAAAAAGTACCCTAGCAAAATACTGAAATCCATGAAAACACATTTTTTAACTGTTGCAGCGGTACAGTCTTTACTGCAACTTACAATTTTCGTACATAACACAATAATAATTTTCTGGCGTCTGAAATTAGGTCTGACAATACTGTTAATTGCGAACTGTCTGAAGACTATGGAGTGAAGATGGTTATAATGTAATAATGATTTTGCGTTACCAATAGCTAGGGTCCAGGGACAAGGTTAGGTGAGCTAGGGTCCAGGGACAAGGTTGTAGGTGATGAATGCCAAACCATGACAGCGTTTTTGTGTGCAGCCGAAATAGTACTCTCCAAAAATTGTATTGTTAAAAAAAATCGTCAATCGACAGTAGAATAAAAAGTTATTAAAGAGATAATGTGAATAAAAATACAACTGTAATTACACTGTAGTTGTTAAAGTTTACAATTAATGTCGCATAGATGTTGTAATACTTACAATTCAAAATCACTACCCGTAATTGCAAGATTCACAAGATCTAAGGATTTTATAAAAATTTGCATGTTATATTACCGGTGGTCATATTATTTACATGGTTATACTTGAATATATTCTATGTACGCCTGACCAAAAGCTAGACAAGATCAAGATGGTGCAGTGTTTTGTTTCGCTACAGCTGTGCAATTATTAAAATCATATTGTTAACGCCGAGGAATTCGGGATTGTTTGAATTTGTGAATAAACGTCAGTTGAAAGCATTTCATTTTTCAACTGTAGGCTATCAACTTATTAAATCATTGAGGGAGAATAATGTATTATTGCATTGACGATCCTCTTCCAGCAGGAACTTCTGCTTCTAAAAACCGTCTGTTTCAGAAGCAGATATAATTGGTTAGATACAACATAAGCCAGGCCTGCGATTATTAGATAACTTATTTCTGTGAATACAATAACATATAATGATAGTTTACTATAAAAAAGTGATTATATGAACAATATGGTTAGCTGCTGAGTGTCCTGGTTTAACTAACTTTATTAAAATGATAACCTAAAATTTAATATTAACAAACAGTTGAATAAGAGATAGGTTTACTAGGTTTTGACAATTCCCTAGGCTAGGGCCTAATTTTTGGTCACATGGATGTACACCTTGGACATGTAGTTTGTATATTATGGCTGTTAATGAAAAAGGTAATAATTATATTAGTTAACCTGTGGGCTTTTCAGTCCAGTTTAAAATGTTTAGTTCTATTCCTTTATGTTATTTTTGTCCTATGTACCTACTTTATATTGAAATAAAACTGTTCAAGACTATCAACAATTGGTCTCAATAAGTGTAATGTGTATATTGAAAGTAGGCCTAATGAATATAAAAGAAGAGAATGAAAGATGACCAATATTGAAAGTATTTTAACTATTCGTAAAAAAATTCGGCTCGGCTAGGCTCGGATCAGAAAAGCACTACCGGTATATTTCACACCCCTGGAGAAAATGTGCATAAAAAAGCTCGGCTCGAGAAAGCTCGCAGCTCGAGAACTTAGGAAAAAGCTCGGCTCGAGTCAGAAATCACTATTCGCACAACCCTACAAATGATAAAGGCTTAAGGTTAGATTTTGTTGTGGACACTCTTAACAGAATTTACGATAACCCAGACTATTTAAACAATGTCTTATTTACTGATGAATTGACGTTTCACGTCAATGGAGTTGTAAACCGCCACAATTGCCAAATTTGGGGATCTGAGAAACCACAGGAAATCGTTCAACACCAACGAGTCTCGCCAAAGGTTAATGTGTGGTGCAGCTTAATGAACAACCGAGTAATCGGACCTTTTATTTTTGCTGAGAAGACTACTGCGATATGCTGGAACTGTACGTGTTTTCACAGTTGGATGAAGTCGAGGCGGAGAAAGGACTAGTGATATTCCAGCAAGACGGTGCACCGCCCCACTACAAACTAAGTGTGCGCTCAGCTTTAGATGCCCATTTCCCAGAAAGATGGATAGGTAGAGCTGGCCCAATCGCATGGCCTCCAAGAAGCCCAGACATTTTCCACCACTGGACTTTTTCCTATGGGGTTACGTTAAGAACCTGGTGTACGGAGAAAAGATATGCGATACTGACCATCTTAGTCAGAGAATCTTAGCGGCAGTAGCATCAGGCACACCTGATATGTTAAATAATAGTAGAGGGAGATTGAATACCAGTTGGATATCTGTAGGGCTGTACAAATGGATCGCATATCGAGGTGTACTAGTATTAAACAAAACCTGATTATATGCCCTTTCATTTCATGTATGTTCTACAATAAATAACAGTTTATCAAAACTAAGGAGTTCTTTTTCGGACACCCGGTACTTTGGTTATCTACATGGTTTCAACGGAATTTCAATTTTCTATTTCCCTGACTTTTTTCTGACCCTTCAGTAAAACTCCCCTGACCAACTTTAATAATACGTCAGCATTTTCGCTTTATAAACAAGCATGTGTGCAAAATTATTATATATTTAATATGAAAAACATTATTTTCTATATCATGTGTGTCATAAATGTTAGTGAAACAAAATTAAATAAATGGATCTCAATAAAAACTTAATAACTGAGATTACAAGATGTTAAGAATAAACTCCTTAGATCATTAACCAACCATTGGGACTCCACCTGAAAAATACTGCTACAACAGATTGTATACAACCTGAAGCAAAGCATTCCCTCAGTTTTTTCATCATCGGGGAACAGATGGAATAAAAAAAGCACCGAATTAATTTTATGTGATGCCTCACAGGAAGTTATTCTTGTTGTGATAATGTCCCTCATAACCTATTTTGAGACATAACAAAGATTACAAAATTAATTTAGTGAAGTAGCGCTAAGGTGGAATCGTAATTAATATTGTCTATAAGCCAGAAATTTATTTTCGTATCGTTAGTACGTGGGGTCGAGACGTAACAATATAAGCTTTATCTCCGGGTTCCCTGACTTTCCCTGACTGTAGAAACCCTGACTAATGCATATCTTTACTTCTCAACAATTTAAAAAAGCCATTTCTAGTTTTCTTTATTTTTAACAATTGGAAGGCATCATGTAACACTCAAATCAGCTGCTTCTTCACTTCTAATGAACTCTCTGATAAAATACACTAAAACACTAAACAATATTAAAAAAATACAATGAGGTAAAAGTGGTTTATTATATTAATTAATTAAATTATGGTATAAGTAATACAAAATAACAACAAAATATACAGGAACTACAAGAGTAAAATAATGTAAAAAACATATATATTAATAATTTTATGAAATATAACAAAACACAAATATACACCTATCATATTTGGAAAAGTATTTTTGTCAAAAAATTGAGTGGAAGCATTTAAGTAGGAAGAAATAAATCCTAAAGTTACTTTAAAAATTAAGAATACACAACTTAACTCTTTTATGTTAACGGTCTATTGACCGATTTCTCGGCTTTTGAATCTGCAACCAAAAAATTCTGTTCATTGCTGGTAGACAGAAATGTAACTAACACGACTAGCGCTTAGCTTGTAAAGCACACAGTCCAATACAGCTAGCAGTTGTATCAGACTGTTACATGAATGGCAAGAAAATGGTTGATTGATAATATAAAATGTAATTGAATTTTCAGTATTTTTGGTTTAGGATTATTTTAAACACATTTAACAGGATGAACTGAATTGAATAAATTTGTTAACAAAGTTAGGAATACATGATCAATTGTAAAACTAATTAGTCAATTTCTTAGTTTGGAATAAAAGTAAGGTTTAACAATTTTAATTTTGTAACAGCATTACAAATTTCATAATTCTAAATAATAATAAAAATACATTGTCAATTTAAAAAAAGTCAAAATTCAAGACTTTTATAAATTCATAAACATAACACTAAATTTACTTATCACCAATAAAAAAATCCCAGTTACTAAATAAATTAGTATTTTGAATTATTGTTCAAACCCATTATTACTAATGGTTGTGGAGGAAATTTATATTTTCATTTAAAGGTAAACACAGTACACTGTTCAATGTTATTCATATGGGGGATTAAAAAAGTTACTATTTCTCTTATTTACTGAAGAATTTCATTAAAACTTGGTATGAAAGTCAAGTTAGCATCAACCAATAAAGGAATTCAGAATATGATTCCACCATTGCCTTGGGTGGGAGGGGACATTTACCCTAACAACGTGTATAGTGCCACATTTTAGTGTCACCAAAAGAGGAATTTGGGTGGAGATTTCTGAAAAAAGTTCATTAGAAGATTTGTTACACATGCTACCATATTTTATATTCTGTATTCAATAAATATAAAGTAATTTATTGATTTAAAATGGGCTAAAATTGCGAACAGATATATCAGTTTCCCGATATATTAGTTCTGATTAATGTTTTAAATAGCAAGTAGGTGCGTCGTTTTTGGTTACCCAACCTCCTGTGTGCATTCCAATTTGTTTAAATTATTCCATCAACACTTTTTTCTACAGAAATGAACACAGGGTAAAAATCTTTACCCTCCTTTGTGTCAAACTATCATCGCTTCCGACAATTTACAAACAAAATCATGGTGACAACTAAAGCCTTACAATCAACGTGAGTGATAGTGGTGTTCACTCCGGGACTAGACTACTGCGTGCAGCATTGTGTAGCGTTGCGCGGCTACGGGTGAGGTGCCGCGACCGTGACGATCAGACGGGGTTGGTGACGGTCACAGGACTGATGCTGAGAGCCGGACTGATCCCCGCCATCACAGGGTACACTACGGGGTCGAGGCTGCCCATCGGAGGACCATAGCTGTTGGGGTTCTGTCGACAAAAGAGATATGTTCAATCTGAGACTTTTAAAAGTAACCGAATAGGATGAAAATGAAGAAGTTGAGTTAGAATAGGCTTCCACCTTAGAATTTGGACCATATATTCCCCTAGTCACTTGCAATCATGAAATATGTAATTACAGGGTGTCTACTGGTGTAAAAGTTTGAAAATCCGTGGCTTTTCAGGGACTTTCTGGGATGAAAACTTTTAAAATCCGTGACTTTTATGTAAAGGGTTTTCTTTACGGCTACAGAAGTCAGCCAATACCTTAGATAAATTTAAGGAGGGATGAGTCGATACCAAAATTTATCGATTCTCGATACCGATACCAGATAAATCGATTCTCGATTCTCGATACCGATACCATCTATACCTACGATTTTTCAGTACCTTTAGTTGTTAAAACTATTGTTAAAAACAGTTACCGGTACAATTACAACATATGTTAAGTACAATTACAATTATTTAGTAGTATTTTGTAGTTAATTATCAAACAAATTTTTGAATGCAATTTTGTACATAATTTAATGTTAATTTCACTAATATTCTATAGTAATATAGAAAACAAAAACTATTTATTATAAATTCATGATAGGAAAAACTTGGTTTAAGATAATGACTCAAAGAAATAATGTTGGTCAGCCGACTGATTTATTGCTTTCAACCGCACCCAACCCCTATCCTCCCATCCCTCTTCCTTTCTTATCTTCAAGGTAAGATTTTTTTGCCACCCACCCAAACACTCCCCAGGCCTTTTGTAGCGTAGCGCGGGTAAACGCCGGGAGTATCTCTTCCCGTGCACTTCATAGCGCGGGTAAACGGCGGGGGTATCGATGGTATCAGTATCGACATTGAATGAATGAATCTCGATACCGATACCAATGTCCAAGAATCAGTGGTATCGAGAATCAACTCATCCCTAAATTTAAGCATTTTAATCTGTCTTAAATATGTTTTTATTAGATCAATAAATCAAAGACAAGTTGATATAATGCTACTATTAATGCTACTGCAACTAGGCCTAGGTGCAGTTATGCCCTCATTTGTTAGAGTGTGAGTTGATGTACAGGCTCAGTTGCTTTGTTAAAAGCATGCAGTGTCAAACGTTTGCCACTTGCTAAGTGTTTCCATTTGTTAGTGTTTTTCCCCTTTAGAATGGCATTCCCTGAATGGTAAACGTCAATACATTTTTTACATAACATACAAAAGCCATATGAGGATCTTTCCCGGGTCGTAGCCATAACCTCGGGTGCAGTTCCGTATCTGTCCTACTATACTATCGAATGAAAATATCAAAGTTTTATCAATCGATATATATATCGAATACCGGTACTAAAAGTAATTGATTAAACAAATTAAAATAACATGTAGATAACTATATAGAAAATTAACTTTTTTTGATGAATTGAAACAAATCAGATTGATAAGTTAAAATACAAAACTAAATATAAACTTCAGTTTCCTGAATAAACCGTTTTTATCGCCTTAAAAAAATTAAGAAATGGGTCTTCCGGAGCCATTTTTACCTCGTGGCGCGGCGGTACAAATATTCCACTAGATAGGAAGTCAAATCATCTATTTAAATGCCAGTTTTAAGGGAACTTTTTAGTGCACGCCAAGAAGATTCAACTGTGACATCGAAAGTTTACTGAGTTCTCACCACGTATTTTAGTTTTCCTTCAGTCTCCACACACTTTGCAATTTTGATTCTTAGGTATGAGTTTTTTATCTTGTAGAAAACCAACACAATCTTCAATTGAATTAAATACATTTTTGCACAAATATTTAAAATTAACAAAATCATATTCATTTTCTACTTCCATTTTTATTTACTTTATAATAAAATGTAAATAAACAGTTTTAATTAAAAATGATTAAAAACATATGATTATTAAAAATCTAATAAAGTTTAATTATTTGATATATATATATATATATATATATATATATATATATATATATATCGATTGTTAAAACTTTGATATTTTCATTCGATAGTATGATAGGACAGATACGGAACTGCACCCATAACCTCCAACCATGTTCATCAATCCACACTTCATTAAATCGCCACTTTACCATTAGGCCTGTGGTATTTTATTCCAAGGAAAATACTAAAAACACCAAACTAAACTTCAATACAAACAAACTAATTGAGTGGGAAAATACGAAAGAAGGTAAGCAAAAATACTAACCACTGTTTAGTAAACATAACACCGCACCGCCATTTCAGACAATCAGTGACTCTTAGTGATGGGCGGTTCGCGAATGAACCGTTCAAATTGAACAAATCACAAGGCAAATCAAATGAACTAAATTTCTGAAAGAGCCGATTGGTGGCGAGAGTCAATATCAGATATTGAAAGAGTTGAGTTGACAACCATTACAGTTTTGTACACGTATCAAGGTATAAAGCGCATAAGCGGAAGAATAAACTATCGATAATAACAGACTCTTTGTCATTCTACAGCGAGCATGAAACATGAATCAAATTAGTCGGTTGAAAATATGACTCATTTGGTTTGAGTGATTCATATGAATTGATTCCCCAAGATGAATCAAACTGCCCATCATCACCTCCAAGGTTTAATGAGGCAAATTTTTTACCTGACCCTGAACAGTGTCAGAGACGGGGATACGAATAAAATGGAAAATAGTTGTTTTTAACGTATTTCTACAAGCTTTTGTCCGTTATCACCAAGTATGCTGATAATTAATGTTGTCTTTTTGGTTTCAGTCATAGTGGCACGGGCTTATACGCAATAAAAATTCCGTGCTTGATATTAAAATACGGGACTTTTCCATGACATCTGTGCCCCTTCACTGAAATCTGTGACTTTTCCATGACATCCGTGATTTTCCGGGCTGGTAGACACCCTGAATTATATGGAATGGAAGTCTATATAATTTACAATCATGTCCCTAGGAATTAGTTTTACTCTGGTAATTCATTGACTAAATTAGAACTATTAAAACGGCAATACTTAACTACTGTGGAAAAATGAAGCCCACCAGACATTTGCTAAATACCATTAGCCCTCCCAGTAGCAATCCTCGCAATGTGAGGTTTTCAAACGCGTATCTGAAGTGGCGACCCTCGCAATGCGAGGATTTAAGTTGTTTTTTTTCAAATGCAGAAATAGCATTGAAAAAGCGCTTGGAATCGGATAATTTGTATAAGTTTCAAAAAATTATAGCGAGGTCAATTTCAGTCGTAACCATAAACGAATGGTACCCCTGCAAACAGGGATAAATTCTCTTTATGGTGGTGTTCGGTTTTACAAGAGATATAATTGGACAGACTTGTGGCGAAACTATAAAATAGTAATATTTTACAGTGTTCAAGACGTGACAGAACCTCGCAAAGTGAGGGTTAGCAAAACACATGTTATATAAAGTTTACATTCATATTATATATTTGTTCTTAAATGAATTTCAAGAGGAAAGAACACTGAATATTTTTTATAAGATTGGAAGCCTGTCTCACCAATGGAAACAAACTTGCATGATGTATATGTTTGGTGCCAACACCTGTTTTGTGGGTTTGTTTATCATTGTAAGAATTTATAATCCGAGTTTTCGCTGTAAATCCACGGTGCTTTTGTGAAATATATGTAGTGAAGTGTGTAATGTGTGTCTTAATAGTAGTATTTATCACATTATTTATGTGTAAATATTACTAAAAGTGATAAATTGTGCAGTGTGAATCATAAGACTAGGCCTAGGCTTAGGCTCTCACAAATACAACTTGCCCCAAAAAGGCGATAACAATTTTATTTTTATATATTTTTATTCATAAGTATGTATTTTCTTGTAGGGAAATAAGTAGTGAATCATATTACATAGTTCATTTGAGAGAATAAGGTGTTATAAAGACATTATCTCACTTTGAATAAAGACAAATTTGTAAAAAAAAAATAGTTTTCCAATTTTATATATAATTATGTTTTGAAAAAAATTGTTTAGACTATTTATTCTTATATCACTGTCTATCACTGTCTTATATCACTTCAAATAAAATATGATTTTGTTGTATTTACATATTGATAGGGGTATTTTTTTGGAATATCAAACTGACCACGTACAAATAGCCGTTTTGCACTTTTTCCAAATTATTCAATGTAATTATGTATATAATTTATTTTTCTAGGACTTGTATATACTTCTACGTAGGGAATTGGATAGCTTAAGCAACATTTGGTACATTTCTCATTTTTATCTAAGAAAATTGGTTTGCTTACAGTGAGGTAAAAGTAAGTTAGGTTAAAAGTTAGTTTGCTTACTTTCAAAATTGATAACAGAAATTTCAAATTTTTCATTTTATCTTGAAAACCACATTTTTGAATTTCACTATTTTACCATTTTCAAATTCTTCTGTATTTTGTGAACAAAACAAATATGCATATTGATATGTTTACTTCAAAATTGTTTTTTTTACAAATTTCTAAAGCATAGTATGCAAAATTGCCAAAATGACCCTGCCATTTCAGGCAATACGTCAAAATCTTTCATGCCACTGGAAGGATTAAGAGTAGGCTTTTTATGAAAATGGGCCTGTCACAATCTAACAGCTCCCAAAAGAAATCGTCAAACATATTTAAAATTGTTGCCTTAATTTTAGGGGTGGGCGAGTAGTGTTTTTTTTTAAATCGAGTCAAGTCGATTCGAATAGTTCTTTAAAAAGTAAAAAACTTGATTTATTTCTTCTCTTGAAAACAATGTTTTTTACATATTAAACCTTAATTATAAACATAACATTTTATTGAATTATTAATGTTATTATTTATTTTATTTTAACTTTTACTTTACCATGAATGAATAATGATTTATATTTAAATGAAAAATAAATAAAAACAATATACATACTGTTTTCAACTACCATAACAAACAAAATACAAGAATTAAAAATATATATCCATACAAAGATGTTGGGTTAGTTTATCAAAACCAGAACATTTTAACAAGAAAGTGATTTTTTGCCCCCGACCCAAACACTCCCTGTGTCCCTCTCTTACTTATCTTTACTCACAGGTATCCATAAATAACCCACCTGTCATTTTCTCCTTTCATATGAGCTAAAATTAGATTATTGCTTATTTTTCTTTATTTCAGTCCCTTATTTTGTTAAACTTTGGTTAGTGGTGTAATCTTGGGTAAACGGCGGGAGTAGATATGCCATTTGCAACTACTCAACTCAAATTTTCGAGTAGTCTCTTATACTCGCTCGGCCTTCGAGTATTAGAACATTCTTGACAGGTACTCGAAAAATCGAGTACTCGCCCACCCCTACTTAATTTCACAATCTCAAAGCTGGTTGAACTGATATAACTTTAAGACTAAATAAAACTAAGAGGAAACCTATTGAGCAATATTTTGAAACGGCATAATTGATGCATACAAAATTAACTAATCACACTAACAAAATTTGGAATTAATATTTGTTTTGTTACTCTACCATAAACTAACTAATGGTCCTGTTAAGTTGCAACTTGGGAGGAAGAAAGATACACACAAACCGGCTGGATAACACAGTGGTTGGCGTGCTCGCTTCATAATCTAAGTTCGCCTGGTCAATCCTGAGCTAAATCCTGAGAAAATGTTGTGAAGGTTCGAAACTGGATCCAGTTGCCATTGGGCATTAGGCTATTAATTAATGATCCTTACTTAAGACCTAGTCAGTAACAAGGCACAAGGCATCCCACCCATTCTACACTCATTATTCATTCATATTCACCTTAAAATACGCCCTAGTTGCGTCGGTGTCTTACACAGAGATTAAAAGATTAAGGCATATCCTTTACTTTGCTAAGTCCTTTATGGCTCTGCCCCATTGACCTTCAAAATAATTTAAACGTTCATCTGTCAACATTTTCGGTTATCTGTCAACATTTGTTAACCATTTCCCATACGAAAGAAGCAGAATAAAAAACTGGCCTTTGAGCAGGAGGTGAATGGTTGACAATATTCTGCAGAACTTGTTGAAAAAGTCTGTTTCCTTATGCCGATGTGTCGTACAGCAATAAAACTTTACAACAAAAGTAGAAATTACAAACTCACGCTACACAACCCACCTTCCTAGGCCGACCCCGAGACTTGGGCACCCTGACACCGGCCGCGTCGTTGTGTTGCAGCAGGTAATGTTGGCGCAGCTTGTCGGACCGCGCAAACTGTTTGGGGCAGCGCGAGCACTGGTACGGCCGCTCCCCGGTATGCACGCGGATGTGACGCTGCAGGTGCGACAACCGCAGGAACGACTGGTCGCAGAACGTGCAACTGTGCGGCTTCACTCCAGCGTGTGACTGCAGCACAGAGAAGCATTAGAAAGATATCTGTAGTTAGCAATTTGATCCCACAGTCAAATGATTTTTAGTTAACTAAATTTATATGGTTAAATATGACATGAACAATTATAATAACTGATGAACAATCTGAATTGAAGATTTTCCTCATTAGTTTGTTGATACAAAAGACAATTTCTATAAAAAACATGTATCAATTAAAAATATTAACACCTACTGTATCAAGCAAAACGGATTCGCAAGCAGCACGCTGACGTGAGGGAAGTGAATTTCCACTTAAAAACTTTTAAAACTCAAAATCAGTGTAAAATCATACATTTATTCTAATTTTTATTAAAATATGAAAACAGTGATTTTTTGGCTGTTCTGATGCTCCTGGTTTCATTTACCTGCAAAGCTGGGAATACAATTTTGCGCATTATATTGTTAGGAGAAGGTTCATTCAGGCTTGAAAGTGGGCGTGAGGTTGCTGGGGATGATGAAAGTACTCTAACAAAGGAATAACAGGCTTTTCTAGTGTAAAACCCCCCATAAAACAACGTACTGTGTTTAGTCGAAACACATTTTCTTTAATAACTCAGTAAATATGTATGCTAGAATGACGAGAGAGGGCTTAAGACTATAGTGCAAACACATATATTATACATATATGTCTATATATTGATAAGAAATAGATATATATATACAATTTTGAACGACCCCCCAAAACGTGTTCAGGGGGTCACGTTAGGAACTTCTATGGTGGTCCCGGGCTTAAGTTTCACCTTGCGGGTCATGCTGATAGTTCACTTTCCAAAGGAAATTCACTAATAAAGGGGTGGTACTGTTTCGGAAAACAATTCTTTCTATTTATTTTTTTTTGGATAGTCAATAGTTGATATTTAAAGGTTAATTCGTCAAACAAATGCACAAAATTTTGTTTTTTTGGTTGATTTATAGTAGCGGTAGTGAATTCTAAAATCAACTGACTAGCAGTAGGGGACAAGGAGTGGAAATATCAAGGGGGAACTGTTATTCTGATGACATGTTTACCCAGGAAGTGTAATGTAGCTTTAAAAACTATGGAATTATTGAATTGCATTATTAGTGAATTTCCTTTGGAAAGTGAACTATTAGCATGACCCGCACGGTGAAACTTAAGCCCGGGACCACCATAGAAGTTCCTAACGTGACCCCTGAACACGTTTTGGGGGGTCGTTCAAAATGTTATATATATAGACATATATATATATATATAGTATATATATTATATATATAAGAGTATATATATATATATATATATCGCTAGAGTGTGTTTGCACTCTAGCGGTCACATTTTTTGTCCGATTTACTTAAAATTTGGTAGGGACATTCCTACCTGTAATCAGTTGGACAAGTTCGTTAGGCAAAACAATCGGAAAACTCTAAGCCCCTTTTTTGGGGATCACTCTTTCAAATTTTGAGTTTTGGTGCCCAAAAAGGGTCAGAAATGCCCCGTATGTAAAATTAACCTATTGGCGTAGACATACGAGCTGGTCTCGTTCCTTACTTTTAATTTTTTAAACCTATCAATTGGAATAGAAATTTGTGTTTTGAAATGGATTAATGGTTTATTTTCATTAAAATACTGTTTTCATTCAGTTTTTAGAGTCACATTGGCACACACACAGTAGACATACGTAAAATGTAGCAAAATCAGTGTTGACCATGTGCAACTCACAATGAATTAATCGATCCCGTCAACTTCCAAGCAAGCCTGCCACCGTTTGTTTTACTTTGGCCCTCCCACCAACGTTGCCACAGACTGGTTAACTCATTGTGAGTTGCACGACTGGTCAGTTTTGGTCGTGTGCGGGAATCGAACCCACGAACATCGTATCCACACCTGGCCAAGGTATTTCCACGACGTAGCCAACTCAGCTAACACGACCAAGGGCCTGGCAGCGATATTAAGGTTTTTCATTCAGTCCGCGCCCCTAGCGGATAGAACCATAGTCGCCCGCGGTCATTAGTTACATATTTTGCTACTAGAGTGCAGCACCAATCAAATCCCGTTATATGCTATTGCGAATAGAATAAAATTACTACCTTAATGGGTTAATGCATGTAAAAAGATAGGAATTAGTGAGGCAAACGTTTTAAGCCCTCTCTCGTCATTCTAGCATACATATTTACTGAGTTATTAAAGAAAATGTATATAGACTAAACACAGTACGTTGTCTTATGGGGATTTTACAATAGAAAAACCTGTTATTCCTTTGTTAAGAGTACTGTTATCATCCCCAGCAACCTCACGCCTAATTTCAACCCTGACTGGACCTTCTCCCAACATTATAATGCACAAAATTTTATTCCCAGCTTTGCAGGTAAATAAATGAAACCAGGAGCATCAGAACAGCCAAAAAATCACTGTTTTCAGATTTCAATAAAAATTGGAATAAATGTTTGTTATTACACTGATTTGGAGTTTTAAAAGTTTTGATGTGAAAATTCACTTCCCTCACGTCAGCGTGCTGCGTACGAACTCGTTTTCTTAATTATCTTACCACAGACCCCACTGCCAATATACAGAAATAAGGTTGTTTCAAAGTTGATTAATAAAAAGGTCTAATATAAAATAACCTACGTTCTTCCCTTAGTATTACCCTTCCTAGGTCCTGATGTCCTCATATAAGCTACTACAAGAAACTACTGCATTCAGTCATTATGTAATTTGCCAGTTTTATGTACATTTATAAACTGGTTTTATCAAGAGTGTCACAATGTTAGGAAGTTAAAGTACTTGTTAAGTTGTAAATTGTTAAAGACATTTTAATTTTCTATATGCTTAAAAACAATGATTTATAGAGGATAAGTATTGAAAGGAAACCTACATTTTATATAATGCAAGTCTAAAAAATGTATCGTATGTCTACATTTTATTTGTAGAAAGTGGGGGAATCTCAACATTTCAAGAGTGTTTGAAGTTTGAGAGTTCACAGCACTGGTAATAACTTAGTAAAGGTTTAAAAATTTAGATAGCCTATTTACATTTTTTTTATAATGTTTTAAACTTGAAACTCACAATCTTGTGACAGTCAGAACACTTAAGCTTGCACTTTTTCTTTGGAGTGAGGTTAGGGTTTTTGATATTTTTTGGTTATATCAAAGATACTGTACCGTAATTAGTGACTATTTTCAGTGAGTTTCCCTGGGAGAAAACTTTAGTGCAAGTAAGTGTGATAATTCTTAATCCTTAGACATAGAAATTTTCTATTTTTATGATCCAATGTGCCAAAAACATATTTGTGAGTGAGTTTACAAATGTGCATTAACACGGTAATAAAATATATTTAATTTTCATAAAAAGAAAATGAAATAATGTATTGAAGTAATACAGCAAATAGTTTTATACGCTTTTAAGCAAACTTTGGAGTTTTACAGAAAGGTCCATTTTGGCAAGTAAAATTTAAAAACAGGATTATAAAATTTGGGTAGGCTTACACAACCTGTCACCACTAATGCTAATGCATTATATGTGAGGGGACACAATGTATAAAATATACCTATTGAATGATAATATACATTACAGTAGTCAACACATCTGTATAAATGTCTTTCTTAAAAAAAATTTAAGTTAATTGTTTACCAGCATATGTCGATGATAAGACCCCTTGTTCTGGAAACTTCGAACGCATATGTGACAAAAATAGACTGTATCTTCACCATCTGTCCTGCTCATTTCACTTATATCGAAACCAATCTGAATGTCATCTTGTGATTCCTCTAAGCTTTCAGCAGCTTGATGGTACTCTTTGGCGCCCTCCTCGTCGGGATCTTGATACTCTTCATTTCCCCGTCCACCTCCTCTAACTTCCTGGTTCACATACATCGGTTCAACTTTAATTTGCATCTAAACAAGAAAATTGAAATAACAGAACTAAAAACAAATACTAAATTTAAGCAACCCAAAATTGCAACATTCAAACTAAACTTAATTCTTGCAGTAGATCTGCATGTTTAATGAATTTGTTAACATATATCATTCCCAGTATTCGAAGCTTAGGTACCGTAAAACAGAAACAATATTTAACTTCTGAGACAAAGAAATATTTGAAACATTACTACTAGAATACTGAGTGTGATGACTGATGATATAAAAGCAAAAATGTTTGAAGCAAACAACAAAGCTGATTGAAGGAAGCCGACACAAATGTTTCCTGTCAGTGAAATTCCTATGGGGAGGAAGCGTACAGTGCAACATAAATTGTGTGTAAGTTTGTTTCAGTGAAACAGGTTGATAAATTTGGGTGTTGTTAGACCACGCTGTACCGTACCAAGCCTGTCACTAACTACACACAACACCACAATCCCCAAAGATCATCGACAGGCGAAATTTAGATATTTACATGATTCCAAGCCTTAACCTTATCACCATGCTACCTGCAGTAAATAACTTCTTCCACTATGAGGATTTCATTAGAGTAAATTATAAATTACACAATAACATGTACCTCTAACCAAAATTAGTTATAAATACCAAAAACATAAAACCATCTCTGAAACCAGTAAGTATATATTAGATTTTGATATCAAATGACTAAGTAATCCTTTCCTCTCGTAATCTAGAGATCACGATCTAGATCACGAAATTTAAAAATAAACTTTAGCAAACAAAAGAATGTGACTCATTATGAAATCATAATATTTTGTTCTAAATTTCTTTTAATTAAAAAAATCTTAAAAGACCTCTTTAACTAATTACTTGAACCATTCCCTTTAGGTTCAAACTTCATATTTACATTAAAAATTGATTTTTTAAACATATGTAATATTTTACAGACTTTATATGCTTTATTAATTCTAACTTAAACCCACAGAGAGATACTACTCACATATCAACAGTCTGTGTTGCTCTTTGAACCCATATTTAATCACTGGCCAGACAACTGAGCTTATTATAGGCCTATCTTTTAGTTGTGTGGTATATCAGAAATAATAACACTTATTTTCACCTTTCTGTGGATGCATTAGTTAGCAAAATACCACAAATGTGAGAAAATATCAAGAAATTTGATAAATACTTTGTGGAATTTATTTACAACAGAATTTAATTCTATTATTGTGGTGCATTGATCCCTGTTCAGTCACGTTTCACACATAAATGTTAAATTACCAACAGCGATTTATGACACAGTGGTAATATTTTGAGGAATATGGTCTGTAAAACTACTAATGATCATTTAGTCACGTTTCTACCCTCCCTTATAACCGACACAAGCCTTTTTCAATTGGTTCATAAATTAATTATTTAGATATATGGATTATAATAATACCCCCGTTGCAGCAAACCTGCATACTCAGTGAATTTCAAATGGTACTTCACTAAGTCATGAAGCCACTTACCAACTTTAATCAAAGCATATTAATAAATAAGCGAGATATGACATTTGATTTATTCCCTATAAGAAAAACATTAGGACTGAGTATGCAGGTTTGCTGCATCAAGGACCACAAAATCTGGTTTTTATACAAATATCAATGGATCACCTCCAGATGAAGCAACATACCAAGTTTTATCAATTTATGTTCATAAACAAGCAAGATATCACATGTTTATTATTCTCCATAAGGATAACATTATAGCTGCTGAGTACGCAGGTTTGCTGTCATGGGGACCAAAAAAAGTTTTGTATGCAAATAGCATTAAAACCCAACCATATAAAGCCACATACCAAGTTTCATTAATATATGTTCACTAATAAGCGAGATATATACAATTTTACTTATTCTCCATAAGATTAACATTGGGCAACATACTGTGTTTAGCACTCTCAATATCTCGGTAACTAATTGACGTAGATCGATGATCAAAATACCAAATTTTTGTTTTTTTAAGCTGAATTTAATGGTGTAAACCAACATTTGGGTTTGAAAAGAATTAAATATAAAAAGTTTAAAAAACATTTTTGGGGTAGAAAAGTAGAGCTCTTAAAGTAGAGTGACCTCTGGTTCTCGAACTCATAAAAATAGATGCTGCCTTACACGTTTATACCAAATTTCATCAAGATGGGACCATTTTTAATAAAGTTATCGTGCCTACGGACACATATATATGCCTATATATATACATACATATGAATTTGAACAAATGGTGTTTTTGGCATCTGGGGGCCTCAAAACGAAAAGTTGTTGTAGTCCCGGGTCTAGGTCTTACCATGCCACTTACGGTAATAGCTTCTTCCCTATAGGGAAATTCGCTAAAATGAACAAAGATATACTTGTAACATTTGTTTTCCACACAATATATTATTTTAGTTTTTGTGTTGGCCTACACAGTATTAAGGTGGCAGTATTATAGGTTAAAAAATAAAATGGCTGCGTTTTTATTTATACTAGTTGCTTTTGAGTTTTAATCGCCTACAAAGCCTATGAGTTGTGATAGGCGATAAAAATGCACACACGACCAGTCTGATTGGGAGAACTGTGTGGATTTTGTAGTATTTGTTTTTGAGTTTTATGTACTTTAACATGATTTTGTTTGTTTTGAGAAAACAGACAAGACCAGCGTTTTCCAGTTCAACTGAAATGAGTGGTGCCCAAAAAAATAATAGCCTTCAAACAAAAAACCTTCACCTAAAGTTTGTTAATACCTTTAAAAACCTTGTTAATGCCTTGGTTTTTTTTATTAATAGTAATAACAAACTAAAACCTTTGTCTCTCAAGAATAGGATAGTTAAAGTTAAATGTGTGTAATATTTTTAATTAAGTACCGGTACCAGGTACTGCTATTTATGTCTATGTCTCATTAACTAAGTCAAATCGAGTACTGTATACTGCTATACCCATAGCTAGTAAAATCGTATAGGGTAACGATAAAAATGCATTGTACCATATAATATTTTGTACCTAATATAGATATTTTCTATAAGAAAAATAAATCTAAAAATGGCCGATTTGGAGAAATTTTTGATATAGAGGCCCTATTATGACAGGCTTTGGAGAAATTTTAGGGGTACACGTCCGAACATTTTCTGCACCCCTGAATCAAATAACATGCTTACTTACCAAATTATCACTGTCCGAATTCTCCTCCATAGGATGATCTATTTCTTCACGTCGCCTACTAGAGTCTGTGTCTCTATTCTTATTCAATGGCGGTCGAGCTACCAGCTCTGCTTGCCACCTCAAGTCATCCCCATTGTGGTGAGGGTTTGGAGAGCATCCGTCCCCACTGCTGTATGACTCTTTGGGAGGCTTAGTCTTCTCTTTGGTTTTCTGCTGATCACTTGTAGGCCGGGATGAATCACCTGAGCTCTGAACTAATCCTTTTACCTGCAGTTCTGACGCTGTATCTAATAACAGTTCCAGTTCATCTTCACCAACATCTACAGCTCCAACGTACATATACTGTAAAATAATTTGCATTTCACGAGCTTTTATCCCTTTTAATATAAGTGTGGGGTGTTTGCAAGGATTTTCTTTGAACACTTTTTCAAAATATGGGCTGCATGCAGACAAAACTAACTTATGCCCGTAGAGCTGGCCATCACTGCATGATATTGTGACATCTACAAGACTTTGCTCATTGTATAGATTTTCAAACAAACTTTGCAAATTTTGGAGATGATTATTCCAACGTAAATGAAATGACTTTTTATTCATTGTTCTTCAGCAATATCACATCAGCAATAACCTGAAAACAAATCTGCAATTAGAGTTTTTCAATTTTGCTTATATTTCCAAGATTATATTATCTATGACAAAAACTGGGCCTGATGATTAGGTACAGATATAGTGATGTAAAATACCCGGGTATTTAAAACTCGGGGTAAATACAATAAATACCCAGGTATTTTGAGTATTTATATTTTATTTAAAAACGCCAATGTAATTCACATCTACCATTACTACTTGTGTTACAATGTACAACATTTGAGGATATTTTATTGATTATAATTATTATAATAATAATAATAATTATTATTATTATTATTATTATTATTATTATTATTATTATAATAATATACAATAATATATAATAATTATTATTAGTGAATTTCCTTTGGAAAGTGAACTATTAGCATGACCCGCACGGTGAAACTTAAGCCCGGGACCACCATAGAAGTTCCTAACGTGACCCCCTGAACACGTTTTGGGGGGTCGTTCAAAATTTTATATATATATATATATAGACATATATATATATAGACATATATATATATATGTATATATGTATATATATGTGTTTGCACTCTAGCGGTCACAATTTTTGTCCGATTTACTTCAAATTTGGTAGGGACGTTCCTTTCTGTAATCAGTTGGACAAGTTCGTTGGGCAAAACAATCGGAAAACTCTAAACCCTTTTTTTTGGGATTAATTTTTAAAATTTCGAGTTTTTGGGCCCACAAAGGGTCATAAAAGCCCCAGATGTAAAATAAGTGGATGTAAAAAGATGGGAATTAGAGAGGTGAAAGTTTTAAGCCCTCTCTCGTCATTCTAGCATAAATATTTACCGAGTTATTAAAGAAAATGTGTATCGACCAAACACAGTACGTTGTCTTGGGGGGTTTTACATAAGAAAAGCCTGTTATTCATTTGTTGGTGTACTTTTAGCATCCCCAACAACCTCACACCTACTTTAATGCCTGACTGGACCTTCTCCTAACCTTATAATGCGCAAAATTGTATTCCCAGCATTGCAGGTAAATAGAACTAGGAGCATCAGAACAGCCAAAAAATCAATATTTTCAGATTTGAATAAAAATTGGAATAAATGTATGTTTTTAACTGATTTTGAGTTGTTATAGTTTTTTATGTGGAAATTCACTTCCCTCACGTCAGTGTGCTGCGTGCGAACTCGTTTTACCAATAAATAAATAATAACATGGCAATTTTTATAAAAAATACCTGGGAAATGTTCAAACCACATCACCACAAAACTATAAAGGAACTGGTTAAATACAAGACATTTTATAAAAATTTCAAAATATTTAATTTTATAATTTGACAAATACAGGACAAAATTACAATTTAATTGAATTTCAATTCTTTTCCTCCAAAATTTTAAAATCTATTAAACACTCCAAAAGGCCATCTTTATCATCATGTTATAATCTTTACAGCATGGGAATTTCAATGAACCTAGTAAAAATCTCTTAAATGTTATAAAATCATAAATACCCATGTTTTGGGTATTTACCCGGGGCTTGGGGTAAGTACCCGGGTAAATACCCATTTTTTATTTACCTACCCGCTGGATATTTACCCGGCCCACATCACTATACAGATAGAAAGATAAATCTGTTTGATTCCTTATGCTTTTCATAGAGTAAAATCAACTGACTCATTTGTTGACTCATTGACCGGATTTAAGACAATTGTTTGTACCGTACTGTTTTCTGTGGTGAACTGAGTGACCCTTCACGTTTTAAGCGTAGGTCCTAAGTTGACAATTTTATAATCAGTTATCATCTAATTATTATAGTGGAAAGGTTAGGTTATTAGGACACCAACCAAATCAGCCAGGCAGCGCTGAGTTAGGCTACTAGGCCTACATCTGTTTATATGATTCCTAAACCAGCATTGTCCATATACATGCCATGTTAAATAGCAGAGAATTTGAAAATTTATTAAATAAAACCTATACCTTCACAGCACTTAGTTCATGTATCAATAACTTACTTCCCTACCTAACCTTGAGATGTTATCATAGAACAAACATTTTTCAGGTTTTTTTAATATTATTAAGTTATCAGTTGTGCAAATTACTATTGGCTGTCATAAATAATGGGGTTTATATATTATTTAGAGTAAATAGCGTATAACCTACAAGATAAGAGACAAAATTATAAAAATAAAGAAAAGACCTAACATATCCCTAGGCTAGACTTAACTAAAGTGAGAGTAACTTAATTATGTAATATTATCAATCCTCTGGATGATCTATTTATCATTCATTAAAAAATGTGTTGTATAATATTAGCTGGCAATAAGTGCCTATTATGCAAGAGAATAAGTTCAAAAATTGTAAATATAAAAACTAACCTCAAAAGTATAATTTTAGAGGCAAATTGTATCTGATCGTAATATTAACTAGGGATGTAAATTTAAACCGTAATAAAAATTGCAAATGCACAAATTGCTATGCAAAGTTAAAATATAAACTGAAACTACTTTTATTTGTAAACAATATTTACCTATTTATTCAACTCAAAGGCTGTCACTTTCTCTGTTACAACACGAATAGCCTATTTATTCTTGCGATTCAAAACATTCTCACTTAGAAGTCTCGATCTCACTACTCACTAGCCGATGTGGGGTGCCTCAAGCAAATGGCGAGGGGACGAGGGGAGGCTCTAGAAGGGGTCCGGGCTGAAAATACTGTCATGCGATAATATGCAATGTGGGCCGCGGGGGGAGCAGACCCCCTCGAGGGGGAAATTGGAGGGGGGACTGACGTCAAAAAACTGGTACAGTCTCAGCCAAATATTTTAGAGGGTTCCGGCACGGCGCTCGGGGGCAAGCAGCAATGTGTTCGTGACTCGATCATCCCATAATTTAAAAACAATATATTCCTGTTTTGTATTTTTAGATACATTTTTAATGTGGTCCATCCTTTGAAAATTTATGTTAGTTTTTCATTGCAAAAAAAATGTATTTAGTTGAATTATTCTGTTAACAGAATTAAAAATGCCATGTGGTTGTCGAACTAAAAAAATAAGTCCATATAAATTTCCGAATAAGAATATTGTAAGACAACTTGGTAAAATGATAGACGGATTTGCCTTGACATTAATTTAAGTAACTCAGCAGTCTTATTTTTGGTGATTAATTAACATATAATTTAAAATTGGTCCATTGAGAATTTATTATACTGATAAAAATTTGATGCATTGCAGTTTAATTTATTTTAAGTCAAGTTAACCAATGTTTGATTTAAGAAATTCTCAAGTGTATGATTGTCACATTCTTAAAACTATTGTCTTGATCAAGACACCTTGCAAGCAAATTTCCACTTTCTTATGAAATATTCCTTATCTTAATCCTTTATAGGGGTAAAATGTCATATCAATGTTATATTGCACACCACTTCTCCAACTTTTAATTTAAATAATCAGCGTTTGAGAATATACACGTCAGTTAAAAACGTTGTTCACATTAATAATTGTTAATTACGCATAAATGTTGCTAAACAATTAGCCATTTTTACACGTTAACTACAGGTACTTATTCAACACATGTATATGACTGTGCAGTTATAAAACGAGGATCGATTCAAACATAAATATTTTAATAGAAATATAAACCAATCAATTGTTGCGTTCTTAATTTAAATAATTATGCATTTGTATTAGGTCTAAGCAATCAAATTCGATACAATTGAAACACCTTCGTTCAATAAAGACCTATATTAATACATGCCTCAAGATTGAACAATACAGTGTATTTCTTCTTATGTCGTGATTGTCGCGCCACGTAAACAATTCAACTTTACCCTCATAATACTAATGTGATTTGCAATAGTAAGAGTATGCAACATTAGTAAGGCTATTTCTGCATTTATTTTCACTATACCTACAAGATACTCGTATTTGTAAGCTTGTTTCAAAAACAAAACTAATATAAATTGAAAATGCGACTAACAGAAAAGTTCGAGTTATAACGAAGTCAAAAGGAAGATATAATTTAATCGACATAAACATCTAAATTTCTGGAAACATAGAATACATTCAACAATGTTTAAATTTTGTTTAGTGTTTGCATCTAGAAATTAAAACTAACGTAAATTAACATTATAGTAGGCTACACAGTTATATATTTGTCTTTATTGTTTCCACTTCTCTTTGAAAACCTAAAGTAATAATCTATAGAAAATAGAAACCACCACATTATGCATAGGCCTCGGGCCCCATTCTCGAGTGTCGGGCCCCTTTTGGAGCCCTCTATTACATCCGATCCGCGCGGGCGTGGCTTCACCAGTCATGGCGATAACTCCGGACTCGCAACGTAAAATGTAGCTTGCATAACGGCATAATGTTACCGGATGAGGGGCTGAGGGGAGGGCTCATCTTAGCGTGACGTAGAAATATATAATTAACTAATAAGTGTCATTTTTACTTATTTACGGAACATAACTTTCTGAGGGGCACAATGCCAATTTCTTTATTGGATTATAACTTTTGAGTCACATAATTCGACCAAAATCATGAAAATAGTTGGTGAATAACTGTTACAATGGTGGTAACAGTAAAACATTCAACAAATCATATCAAATGAGGAATGGTTAATCTTTAATACAAAATATTTAGGAGTTGAATAGCTGTATTTGCAGTGCATAGATAATTTTACATTTTGCTAAACATGTTTAATTGTAATTAATAATGTGTGTAACCAATAGCGTTCTTTATTTCTTTATTAGATCTCTAAATTGTTATCAAATTTAACTTCCAAACAATTAAATCGTTCAGTCGGAAATGAATTATAATAAGAACAAAGATCAACTACAAGTCAGAACGCGCAGTAAAATCAAAATATTGTTACAGCCACAGCCAGTGAAAATGTTTTCGAACTGGAGACCCCCACAGAGGCCCGGCGGCGCCGACGACGCTCCAAAAGTAACAACCGGGGCTTGTATAAAAAGTGAAGCAAATTATCAGAGCCGTGGGGCGGGCGGAGGGGGAGGGGCCTCAAGACAAAAACCTTTCACGATGGCAGAAAAACTGTTCTAAAATCAAAATCCTTTGGCCGAAACAGATGAGTAATTTTCCGCGTTGTGCTGGCTGTTCTGACCAAAATAAATTAACACATCTGAATAAAAACCTTTTTATTAAATTTTTCGGTAAGTTTAGGGTAGGGTGAGGGTTGATGTTCAACTTTTTTCCTGTATTTTCAACATTGGTATTGTGTTTCGCATGACCTTCCATACACTAAACGACTAAACTTAACCAATATTTATTGTTTAAATGCTAACCCATAACTACCAGTGTAGTCTGGGTTCACCTCACGTGTGTATGGTTGGTACGATGTAATTTATGTATTTTATTTATTACAAAACACTGCGCTTGATTTTTATTATGTTAGCCAATCTTCATAATCATGTTTGTTCGTTCAAAATGTGTTATTATGAACATTAAATGTAACTGTCACGATTCCTGCGTTATTCGATTGGAATATTTAAAATGCGATTTAAAAATTTAGTTATTTTACTGAATTTTAGCTGGGCTTTATTTTTCAAAATTAAGTATAAATGGTGTAGCCTAACGAAGAGGGATTTGGGATTGGAACACCAAAATTGTATAATGCCCATAATCTGAGATAACTATATAGCTAACTATAGCTAAGTAGCACAACTAATTGAAATAGCGAAGTAGCAAACAACTAACAGAAATAGCTAAATATTTTGTAAAACGATCTATCTGAATTTAAAATTAACGAGCTCGGCCTAAAGGCTCTCGTTTGCTTAACTTCAGCCATCAAATAAAATAAGTAGTAGCACCTGATCAGCTTTGTATTTATTTACTCGTATGCTTTTTTAGTATACCGCAAGGAGAGGTTTTATCAAAAAGGAATTCATTTCCTCAGATTTTGACACCGAGACTTCACTTTCTAGTTTGGTATTCACGGGTGTCAGTTACAGGTTTCTCAAAAGTTACTAAAACGAATTAATGCAAAAATTTTTATATTTTATACAATTTGTATACAATGTAACATTTTGTGTATTAACATATTTTTTTCTAAAAGCTATCAGTTATTTCTTAAGTTTAGCATTTTTGTTGGGCAATTTATTCATCATTATTACTCGAGTTAGGCGGGAAGGTAGGGTTAGTACAGGTTTTGGCAGGGGCTGTACAGGGGTTTAAGCACAGTGGGACCCCTCATTTAGCCCCTTCGTGCCCCCGGCTTCCCCCCGCTCTTCGCAGCCCGATCAATATTTTCAATTCATGGCTGCCAAGAAAATGTTCCCTCCTAAATTTTCAAATTTTTAATAATATTACTATTCGAGAAAATATTTCAAAATAATTTTTAAAATTTCTCGCCGTAAATGCTTTGTTTGCATTCATTTAATTGATGTCTCCAATGTAACTCTAACCCTTACGTAATGGGGTAGGTTTCAAGCCCCTTACGTAACCGTAACTTTCGTAATATGCACTGCAAAGTAAACTGCACATAAACGAATCAATATGCACAACTTATATTATTTTTTGTGTAGTAAATTTGTAACTATTATGTGTTGTATTGGCATATACTTTTAAATAACCATTGAAATTATGCTATTGAATAAAATCATCGATTTGATTGAACATTCCGAAACAAATAGGTAAACTTTTTTAATTTTAATTTTAGTCATAAGATAGTTGTGCAATACATGTAACAATCCGCTGAACTTATATTTTTCAAATACTTACGAAACTTTCAAATACTTTAGTTTAAATCCAACAAATGAATACACCCCAACGAATATGCAATTGATCTTAAGTTTTTATCAAGTAAATATTGACCATCGTGTAAACGAATCAAATGTTAAAGTTATCTCTGGAATGGTGTACAGCATTTAGTAAATAAAAACCTAAAGCACAAGGAGTGATCTAGAATGAATGAAGCTACGGTTACAAAATTATTCCCAATAGTCCATGCATAGCCTGGTACATTTATTGTCTCAAGAACTGCTCCAGTCCTCTTCGTCTACCTGCTTCTCCCTTAAAACTTAACTTAACTTTCGAAGTTCGTCCCCCTCAACGAATTATCCAAAATCTACGATTAATGGTTTAGAGAGCAAAACATACCACGAAAAAACACGATTTCAGTGAGCAAAATTTCGCTATCACAAATAGTGTACCTATACAAAATCGTAAATATGGAATATTTTAGATAGGTATGTTTAACGAGTATTATTTGTGGTATCGAAATTTCGCGCACTGAAATCGTCTGGTATTTGTTTGCTCTTTTAAAATAAGCCATAAATCAACAGGACGGGCTTTGAGAGTTAATATTAGCCTTATGGGGGAAGCCGGTAGAAACGCGAAAAGTTTCGTTGCTGAAGCTAAAAAATTATCAACTAATTTTTTAGTAGCTGGTGACGTGTTCTTCGCACGGCGATCTGGCAGCCACAAAACGAGACGATTAAAATAAGTTTACGTATGTACCGGTAGGCCAACTGTTATCATCGAAACCAATAGTTATAAAAATAGCTTTGGAACGTTTAAAACTTGTTTCAGAAAGTGTTATTGCGTTAGAACTGAACATATACTTAGCGACATTTAGTCCCCACCTTCTTTTATAATAGTTTAGGTTACACAATAACAATGATAACGTTTGATTTGTGATTTTTGTTTAAGAATTGAAGAAGAGTTGAAGCACGTCAAATATTAAAATACTAATTATTATAGATATACACGGCCCATAGGCATAGTGAAAAACCATGTCGTCGCTTTCGTTGGTGATCGATAACATATAGGGGGAGGTGAGGGGGCAACATGGGTGCGGGCGATATTGGGTTAGGCTAACGAATAAAATTGCATTATATTGAGAAAATAAATTGCCACAAATACTGATCATCAGATCTGATACCATTTCTGCAGTTGTTATAAAAGATAAATTATATAGCAGTTTACAAATATGTAACCAACCATGATGTTTAAAATGAAACAGAAAAATTAATAACACATATTTAAATAGAGCCTTAACAAATCAAACGAAGGTTATATATGATCATCGGGTGATAAACAAAACAACAGTAAAAATACCATTTTCCATGACAATGATTTACAGTGTAACTGCGTAAATGAGTTCGCACGCAGCACTCTGGCGTGAGGGAAGTGATTTTTCCACATAAAAAACGTTAAAAAATCCAAATCAGCCTTAAAACATCCATTTATTCCAGTTTTTCTCGAAATCTGAAAACATTTTTTACTGTTCAGATGCTCCTGGTTCTATTTACCTGCAATGCTGGAAATGCAATATTGTGCATTATAAGGTTAGGAGAAGGTTCAGTCAGAATTGAAAGAAGGCACGAAGGAGCTGGGGATGATAAAAATACACTAAGAAATGAATACTGTAACAGGCTTTTCTAATGTAATCCCCCCATAAGACAACGTACTGTGTTATAACCTCGTTTACTATGTTGCTATGTAAATATACTCGTGTTAGTTTAGTAATATTATATTTATTTTGTTTTACTTCAGTTTACGTTCCCTGTTATCTTGATTCTGTAATTATGAATTAGTTTATTTTTTCATACTTATGAAATCACTACTTGAATTACTGAAATGATGTATGTTATTGTGATCGTGCGAATTCAAATAAAACGTCCATAACCATTTTTAAGAAGTCAAATGTATTATTTTGTAACCTACTGACCATAAATCCGCTTAGAGTTGTCACAATTGTACCGTGTTTGGATTCATTTTGTTAGGAATCATATTTAGAGTTCAGTAATTAGAGTGAAAATTAAGTAAAGTTAACAGTCAGAAAAATGTGATTTTGTAGCACAAGGGCTAGTTGGTGATTCATAGAAGAACCATTAGCGGTAGGTAGGCCGGGCCGCGCGCGAGTGTGCCTGCGCGTGGGGGAGCGAGGGTCGTCCTAATCCTTCAGGGCGCACGGCTGTTTGGACAAACTAAGACGATATACATTTTCTTTTATATAACTCGGTAAATATTTATGCTAGAATGATGAGAGAGGGCTTAAAACTTTTGCTCAATCAATCTCCATATTTTTTCATGCATTAATTTTACATCCGGGGCTTTTCTGACCCTTTTTGGGCCCAAAAACTCAAAATTAAAAACCCCAAAAACGGTGTTAGAGTTTTTCGATTGTTTTGCCCAGCGAAATTGTCCAACTAATTATAGAAATGAATGTCCGTACCAAATTTGAAGTAAATCGGACAAAAATTGCGACCGCTAGAGTGCGAACACACGCGTTTTTAGCGATCCCTCAAAACTTGTTTAGGGGGTCACATTAGGAACTTATAAGGTGGTCCCGGGCTTAAGTCTCACCGTGCGGGTCATGCTAATAGTTTATTCTCCCATTGGAAATTCACAAAAAAAGTGTAGAATTTACAAAAACAATCATTTTATGGGGAAATCTTTTAAGTATGGTAGCTCTGAGTTCCATCCTCCCCTTCCTGGCGGGTTACGGCCCTTTTTGGGAACCAATCCGGCATTTGCCTAGGTGATTAGAGAAACCGTACAAACACATTTCAGAATGGCCGGCCTGAAATGAAACCCGAGAGACCCCAAAATATTTGTAAGATTTGACTTCAGTCTATTCTTGATTTCACTCCTTCATCTATAAGACCTTGCTCTAGCTTTGCTCAATCTCTTTATAAGAAGTTTTTCCAAGCAAACCTCGATCCCCGTTGATATAAATTTTTCCTCTGGTAAAGCAAGAAAAAATAGTGTTTTCATTCTTGTAGGTAGTACGACACATTTTATCTTTAATCTGGGAATTCATCAGGACATGGTTCATGCGGGTAGAAGTCAGGGGGAACGGACTCGCATGCAACCGAGTGAAAGCGAAAACCCCGGGAGGGGCGCCAGGGGGGCCTGCTGTGCGCTGCCGATACTGTTGGCAATAACTCCGTGGGGCCCACTCTGCGCTCCTGATTTAGCTTGTAGATTATCATCGTTAGTCTATGGAGGATCCAGGTTATTTTTCGCATATCAAAAGTTGAACTGAAATGTTTTTCATATTTATTGTTCATTAGGCCTACCGGTACTTGACTTTAAAATACGTACGTTTTGCTTTTAAAGTTATTTTATTCACTATTATGACTTGGGAGTGTGTGCCTTGCTTGGACATGATTTTCCGTTAACCGGATATCAACAATAAATTATGATTGGGAACATTTACATCCCAGAGTTGTTTCTGTTTTTAATTTGTATTTCTTAAAATTATATTTAATCCTTAAATATGTAAACTTTCTCCTAAACTTTCAAAATGAGAATGGATTTTAAATTACCTTTTTATACAGCTTAGTACTTAGGTCCTGTATAACTGTTTGGTTATAGGCCTAAGTACATGGTGCCGATTTCATAAGCGAAAAAAAACTTTTTCGAATAGGCCTTTCAAAGTGCTAATAATAGTTTGCCTGGAAGCCATGCATTCATGCGGTTAAATTGGTTTGGTCTTCCCCAATGCTTCTATAACACTTTACAGGTAAAAAAGGTTATTTTCGCTTGCCTCCAGTTTTCAAGTGTGCCTTTCATTCATATAAAATAACTTATTTATAAAGAGCCTACATATGTTCCATTGCACGTTTAACGAACTTTTAGACAGCTACAATCATCGAAATTTGCGTGCAATGAGATATTATATTAATAGAGCCGTTACAGTAGGCTAATATTGGAGGTCAGCTATATTATTCAATATTTCTACAAGATGTGATTAGTTGTGCTATCATCAACATCAAGCAATTTCTTTGCCTATGGAAATGCATTCACGGGATCATTTCAAACTTCCCATGAGTCCCTTTGTAAACACGCCGAAACATTTAGTGTCCCCCGCCCGCGACCCCTTGTATTACGTAACAAAGCTTTGTCCTTAATAAATCTATAGCAAACAATCAGTTTACTTTGCATTTTTCGTTTTTTGATCGTAATGATAGTTTAAACATATTTCAACAACTGAGTAGATTATAAACCGCCACATACAAAATCAATAGATTTTATTTCAGGTGTTTTCAGGGACAAATAAAACCTTTTGCCGAGTAAATTGCAATAGCCAAAATTCGTTGTTAGCATTAAGTTTCTGTTCTCTGAAAGGCTATTGCAATTTGTTGTAATCATAACTCACTTCAAAATATTTAAAAAAGTAATAAACGCGAAAATAACCTAAGGTTTCCTCTTGTAAGACTAACTTTGATTTTTAGGGTTGCATGATCACTGGGAAACATGATTGGTTATGAAAGGTAGGTAATTTACATAACTGGTTGTAGGTATTTAGTCTATTTTTTATCAACCACAATTTACAATTAATTTCGATTTCTCTGGTTGAATGGTTGAATTTCTCTGGTCGATGTCTGGGCGTCACCATTCTTATTTGACGAATCATACAGTTCAGTAGTGCCTGCTATAAAACACACACTAACTGAAGTACAACTAAGCTTCGCCGACAGTATTTACTACGTGAAGGCTCTGATGATATTCAAATTGCATGAGATTCTACTTCACACATTCGCTGCCTTTGACATGTTTAAATATGAAAATCTCATATTTTTCAATGTTGAGCGATGTTCCAATTCCGGGACACTCGATCGCAGCGAAAGTGTTAATTATTTTTATAATTAACAAATGTTAATTACCATCTAAACATTAAAATCATTTATATATGTTAATAAAAAGTAAATTAACACTTTGTCCTACCGGATTTCCACAAATTACTGACCCAAAGGTCACTAAGTTATTTCTATGTCAAACCAAATAAGATGTACAGTAGACAACCTCGGGGTCGGATAACTAAAAGGGCGGTTAAAACGAATAACACCTAGGTATAGTCATATTGAGCACTAAGAATTATAAAACTTATATGACAGTTAAAAAATACCCCCGTAGCAGCAAAGCTGCATACTCAGCGAATTTCTAATGCATATATCATTATGTATATGTATCTTATTAACACCACATAAAGCCACGTACCAAGTTTCATCATTATACATTCATAAATAAACGAGTTATCGACCAGAGAGCAAAAGATCTGGGAAACTAAAAAGATTTTTCTAGAAACTTAATGAAATACTAAACACACTATTCAAATTTAAAAGCATCATGTTCTTGGCTGGAGATTTCTATATTGATCTTCGAGAAGAAAATTGGGATTCGTTAGAATTATTTAAAATACAGTAATGAATAATTTTGGATTAATAATAGTTTTGGTGTCACAAGAACTGGCACAGTAAATTATGGCAGTTGCATAGACATTGTTTTTACTTCACTCCCCTTTGAAATGATTAAAGTTGAGTTAATACACACCATTTTATCTGACCACATGGCCATGACATTGAATATTAATTTACCTAAATCCATGAACTCAAGCAGTATACAAAACATTAAAAAAGATATTTCAGAGATATTAAACCAGAAGAACATGAACTATTTAAAGAAATTATATACAATTTAGACTGGAAAGAAGTTTACTTAAAAAACAATCTAGAAGAAATGTTTGAAGTATTTGATAACAAAATTATGTGGTCAGTCAATTATGCTTTCCCAATTAAGTACATGAAAGAAAACATACCCAGGAAACAAAACAATTGGTGCCGTACACTGAGGATCTAAGGAAGTTAAAATAAGAATGTATGATAAAATACTAAACAATGAATTAAAACAACTCACAGTCAACGAGAAAAGATTGTCTTGAATCTTCTTAGCGATATAAAAAACTAATAAAGAAAATAAAATTGGAGTACAATAGTAATTTAATAACAAAATGCAATAATAATAATTCTAAAGCAATGGTCTGTCGTAAAAAGATTTACAGGAGTTGGGATGGACGGATTAGATCCCAAAATCCAACAAATACCAACAAATTTATAGTGCAAATGGTTTTAATAAATCATTTATAAGAAGTGTGAAGGAAATCAAGAATAATATTCCTATAACTGTTCAAAATAATAACTATTTATTAAAAAGAACCAATATAAAAACTAATAAACATTTTTCATTTAGACATCTCACAGGTGAAGAAGTGTTCAGTATAATGAAATCTCTAAAATCAAGTTCTTTCTTTAAACACATCCCGGTAATAATAAAGGAAGCCTCACGAGACATTTGAGAAATACTGTGCACTTTATTCAACAAATGTATCAATGAAGACAATTTTCCAATAGGAAGGAATTATGATATATTCACAACTGTATTGGACCGACCACTCTTCATATATTAGTGGAAAAATCAGCGGAGAATTATATTTTGTCAACGAGTTTAGCAATGTTTAAGCATACTGTGAAGCTATAGTTGAAAAATTTGAAGACTGTTCTTTGATAGGCATTTTAAATTACCTGAGGTATCATTAGGTGAAAAAAGGTGAAGTGCCGGGGGTAGTGATTTGGTATATTTTGTCAAATATATACATAGCACTGAGAATTTGCTTATCACGTCCAGCTGCTAATTGCTCTGGTGAGAGGGGTTTCCCTGCCTAAAGAGGAAAATCGATGTTGAGAGAAGATAAATAGCACCTAGAACACTCTGTCGCCCACCGCCGACGCAGTCCCTTTGCGACAACTGCACTTAGAATTCTTTCCTTATCCCTAGTTGGGTGGGGGGAGGGTAGCAAGCTTCTTAGGTCTAGGCGGGGCGGCAAGAAGCTAAAATGAGCCCTATACGGGAGCTATCAGCAAAAAAATCGTTTTTTGTGCAAATATCAATAGACCACAACGATATAAAGCAATATACCAAGTTTTATCAGGATAAGTTGATAAATAAGTGAGATTTACAATTTTTCTTATTCTCCATAAGAATAACATTGGACAACGTACTGTGTTTAGCACTTTCAATATCTCTGTAACCAATTGACGTAGAGCAATGATCATACCACCAAATTGTTTGTTTTTTGAAGCTGAATTCAGTGGTGAAAAGTAAAATTTGATTTACTAAAATCTTATATATGTAAAAATACCCCCGTTGCAGCAAACCTGCATACTCAGCGAATTTCCAATGAATATATAACATAACACATTAAAAAACTTAACAGGATTCATAAGAAATGTATTCACAAACAAGCGATATTTAAAATATTAATTATTCTCCATAAGAATAACATTGGGGATGAGTACGCAGGTTTGCTGCAACAAGGCACACAAAATTATGGGTTTTTATGCAAATATCAATAGAAGTCATCTCAATGAAGTCACATACCAAGTTTCATCCATATACATTCATAAATAAGCGATATATAACATTTTAAACATTTTCCATAAGAATAACATGGGGACCAAGTACCTAGGTTTGCTGCTACAGGAGCCATAAGCGAAAAAATGTTTTTTTGTGCTAACAACAATAAACCACAACCAGATCAAGTCATATACCAAATTTCGCCAGTTTATGTTCATAAATAAACGAGATATGCAATTTTTCTTTTTCTCCATAAGAATAACATTAGACAACGTACTGTGTTTAGCACTTTCAATATCTCGGTAACCAATTGACGTAGAGCAATGATCAAAATACCAAATTGTTTGTTTTTTAAAGCTGAACTCAATGGTATAAAATAAAATTTGATTTAAATTAAAATTACATGTGAAAACCCCAAAAAACACATTTTTGGGGTACAAAACCCCCCAAAAACCCCCCTTCGGATGGTGCGATTCATCTGGTTTTCGAACTCGTTCAAATAAATGGTACTTTAAACATTTGTACCAAATTTCATTAAGATCGGACCTTTTTTACGAGAGTTATCGTGCTTACGGACACATATATATATAAATATATATATATAAATATATATATAAATATATATATATATATATATATATATACATATATAAAAATTTGAACGAATGGTGTTTTTGGCATCTGGGGACCTCAAAATGAAAAGTTATCATGGTCTCGGGCTTAAGTCTTACCATGAGACCTACGGTAATAGCTTCTTCTCTATAGGGGAAATTCGCTAAAAACTGAAAAAACCCATTTTTGGGGTACAAAACGCCCCCAAAATACCCCTTTGGATGGAGCACCCTGGCTGATTTTCGAACTTAAAGTCATAAATGTTGCTTTACATGTTTGTACCAAATTTAATCAAAATCAAACTATTTTTAAGAGAGTTATCGCACCCGCAAATACATATATATATATATATATATATATATATAGATTTATATATACAGTTTTGAATGGATGGTGTTTTTGGCATCTGGGGACCTCAAAACGAAAAGGTCTTACCATAGATTAAGAATACTCCTTAGGAGTACGCTTAATCTATGGTCTTACCATGCCGACTACAGTAATATAGCTTCTTCCCTATAGGAGAAATTCACTAAAACTAGGCACACTAACACTGGCATCAATCTACATTTTACAAAGTTTATTTTACACTAAAAGAAGTCACTCTAGTTCACATATTCACCTACATCAAACAAGAAATAAAAATAAATTTAAAGTTACATTTTCAAGTATTCAAAAAGCAAAATAAGGAATTTCAATTAAATGGGGATCAACATTTTTAACAAATTACCATCTGATTGGAAGAGTTTTAAGTGAAAGAAGCTTTAAAAAGATTAAGAATATTTTACTAATATGACTGTCCTTACAAAATTGACGAATGTTTGAAGAATAATTAGTGGACAAAGATGAAACTTTAATAATTAGATGTATTATAATGTATCAAAATGTATTGTTCTTTTTAAAATTTTGATGTATTATTTTTAATGCCCAACAACAATAAAGTTATTTAATTATTTATGAAATTTAAATTATTCTCTATAAGAATAACATGGCAGCTGAGTATGCAGGTTTGCTGAAACAATGAACACAAAAAATGGGTGTTTATACAAATTTCAATATAACCCAACTAGGTAAAGCCACATACCAAGTTTTATTAATTGATGAACGAAGTGAAGTATTGATAAAGAAGTTTCAGTGGCCGTGTGTGTGTGTGTTATCGAAATCTATATAATATTATAAAGAACAGGTGGTTTCTGTCTGTCTGTCTGTCTGTCTATCTGATGTTCCGGGTAAATGCAAAAACTACTGAACCGACTGGGCTGAAACTTTACACAAACCGACTGGGCTGAAACTCCGTAATCCCAACTGTCTACATTGTATGACTAATATTTACGTTGTAGACGGATTTAATTGAATACGTTTTTTACATTCAATGGGTTTAAAGCAAGTATATTTCTGCAAGTTTAACCCCCTGATTTTGGAGCTGAAACTTTACACAAAGGTAGATCTTGAACCCATGCAACACATAGGCCTATTCACTTCCTTAAAATACCCTCGGGCTACGCCCCATGAACATCCTAAGTTTCAATGTTTACATTTCAGAAGAAAGTATGAATGCGAACAGCTGAGGAGACTTCCATTTGACATTTTAAAGAGCAGAAGCAAGAACAGCTGTTTCAAGCTAACTAAAATGCAAACTGCATTGACAATAGAACGGGTTAAAAAAAACCCTGTACAAAGAACGGGTACATTAGCTAGTACTAAATAACTATAAAACATTTTGTAAGGAGAATTTAAAGGAGTCATTTGGGATACCTCCTTGGGGATGTTTTAACACAGCATATATATTTTATTTTTGATTATTAATAATTATCAAAACTAACTTTAATGTTTGTTATTCAGTCGTTGAATTGGTTTTCGTAAAAAGCTATTGACTTATAGTTGTCTTTAAAATGTCAGCTGGGATTTATATTTGTTAGTAAATCACACTAATGTTAACATTGTTTTAACGATGGAGTAGAGGTTATATTTTGTTTGATCGATTTATTTATTTTGAAATAGTTTAAAATGTGAGTGTTATGTAAATTAATGGTGTTTTGTCGTGTTTTAAACAATACTTATATCTATTTAGATTTATTACTAGTTTATTTTTTACCGGAAAACTTTGATGTAAAACTAAAAGTGTTTGGAGTAGTGATGATAAATTAATACAATAAGTTTTGGAATTGTTTTACTGCGACTGTATAACTCCGTAACACGGCTGACTGTGATTGATAATCAAGGGTGTTGTAGACTTAGAGAAGTTTATTTTTATTGTGAACAAATTAATCGACGCAGGTTACTGAACGATCATACGTGCAAACTATCTTTGTTACATATAATGCACCAAATAATCCCCACTGTCACCTAATGTCATGGAATTAAAGTTTTGTAATCTACCGGTCAATAAAATAGTCTGGTTACAGTTTATATTTGTTTGCATTTTCTGTGGTGAATATTGATTTTCATAAACAATCAAGATGTCCAAAACTCCGTAATCCCAACTGTCTACATTGTATGACTAATATTTACGTTGTAGACGGATTTAATTGAATACGTTTTTTACATTCAATGGGTTTAAAGCAAGTATATTTCTGCAAGTTTAACCCCCTGATTTTGGAGCTGGAAATTTATAGGTCTAATAATAATAATAATAATTGGCAACATTTCCCTCAGGTGATATATTAAAAACTCGTTGAAAAAATCCGGTGCCAAAAATATATTAAAGTCATAAAATCATGAACAGGCCTAATAAAACCTATTTTATCATGACCTGTGATAAAATAAACGCAATCACTTTTAATCTAATTTGCTAGGTACACTCAGTGGTTTTAAGAGGTTAATTGCTCCACTTCCCCTCCAGGGTTAGGTGGAAACATATTCCGAATATTCTCTATTGGTCAATGCTAACACACCATGTTTTAATAAAATTAATCGTATGTAAGAGAGATATGTTTTTTTTTATTTCTTATATGAATAACATCAGACAATGTACTTAGTTTAATGCTGAATGAAAATTGAAATATTCTCCACAACTATCAGCCAAATAGCCTTCTAATGAAATACTAATTTAACCGTGTATGGATTGGAGTACTAATCAGTGGCGGATTTAAGCAATTGCCGCCTAAGGGCTATTAGGAAAATTTCCGCCCTCCCCCCCCCGCCACTACAATCTTTGTCCTTTTCGCCACCCAGGTTTACCCACATGTTTTATATATATATATATATATATATATATATATATATATATATATATATCTTGTTTGGTTATTTTGTGATAGTATCTAAAGAAGTTACGAATTAACTGAATGAATAAGTTTAAGACATTTCTCTTATTTCCTAGTTGAAAAACCAGTAAAATAATGTATGATTGTCTTGATTCACATTAACACAGTTTAATATTCAATTATAGCCTACTCAATGACAATCGGCCCTAGAGACAAATGTTTGTGTTAAAAGCAGTGAAGCAGTGCTACTTTTAATAACAAGAAAATCCTTCAACAAAGGCCTAAAAATCCCTTCTTAAACTTCATCAAAACATTAATTTTTACACCAACGCATTGACTGCTGAAAATTATAATAAATAACCTGTAAATAAGATATGATGACACTGTAGCCTTAAAATTCGTAATTCGGACAATTAGCCTCAAAATTCTGACTATTTTAATCCTGAATTAGTGCTTTTCAATACAGTTTTTCAGTCATTTTGTAATTTATACTTTTCTACGTTTATATGTTTTAGACGTATGTTTTATATGTTTTAAATATAAAATTAATTGATGTAGGCCTAATCTTCATAAAACTCTACACATATTCAAACACTTCTTCTAGTTTCACCTCCATGATGTTGTAGATCCAATGAATTGAAATATAATACCATAGATTAAACAAACTCCTTAGTGGCATTACTTACTTGTGGTATTCTTAAACTATGATAATATCTACAGGAGTCACTACTCTCTGACAAATAACCTTCATAAAGCGTGCCGTCATATTTGGTATTTTGTCCTGTTGTGGTGTCAACTTGGTGGGACAGTGTCATTCGATGTACAAGGCGGCTTGTTTTCAACACCATTCCCAAAGCTATATATATTAAAAGGGTGTTGTTATTTAACTCAAATCATAACTTTGCTTCGAGATAAACAATAAAATTACATAAAAAATATGTCTTAAGATTATAAAGTTAAGTTTAACATCATGATTTGCCTAAAATGCGACAAGATATTAATTTAAAGACTTCAAATATCACAGTTTTTTATTTAATGAAATAGGAGATTTTGACACCGTTCCACCCAAAAAATATATATAGAGGTCTCACCTGGAGTCTGTCAACTATGCTCGCATGGCAACAACCAATCAAATCCCCTCTTCACAAATTATGTTAGTCTTTGGTCAGATGTTTTGTTTTAAAAAAATATCCTCCAGAATGAACGATTACGTGTGGTAGCCTTTGATGGTAAGTATAAGACGGCTGAAATAACTTTCTTTGTTACCTTGAGTTTGAAAATGAAATGACAATTTCATTGTAGTATAAATGTTGTTATTGTCATCTCAAATTCGATTGTTGCAACATTTCTCATCCGTATGTCTTGGTCATTATTGATATTGTTGGCAGTGTTGCCAACAAGAAATGGTTCAGTTACCCGCATATATTAGTGAAAATCCCCGCCAATCCCCGCATGGCCAAGCAAAAATCCCTCCCAACTACCCGACACCGCCATACATTAACATTTAATTGTAAATTTTTGTCTGAAAACTGTGAAACCAATTCCCCCATACTTTAAACAGCATACACATACAATTATTGTACCCTTGCAGATCCAACACAATTTTACATAATCATCTTTAATAGTATTAATTATAAAGATACGCTCAAAAAAGTTCGTGCAATGGGACGAGTAAATTCAGATACTAAAACATTTCATTCATGCTGGTTGGTAACATCATGTTGATGCTGATGCATGAATGTTGAACTAAATTAAATTGTAATGAATTTAAATAAAACCAGCTGGCAGGAATGTGTTGGGCCCAAAGAGATTCATTGTATAACTGTAACACAACTTCACTAATTTCTCGATAAAGCGAGCTGGTGATTTTATCAGCTTGGTTCACTGGTGAGGCAAATTTCTCATTCTTTGAACTATCCTAATTGATTGTTTTATTCCTATAAGGGAATCTACTCATGTAGATAGTTGGAATAAAAGTAGTAAAAGTTGGAGAATTTTTTTTTCGTTTAATTTATGCATCTACTCTTGTCGTGAAATATGATCAATTACTGTATGAGCAAACAAACAAATACAAGTTTATTAATTTTCAAATCATGAGTAGGAATTGGTTTAAGCCACTTTGCTGACTCGTTCGATTTCAGCGAATAGTTCTTTACCTCACCAAAATTTGGCAAAGAACGGCTCGCAATTTTGTTCATGAGTGTCTCCTTCAGTATTACCAATATAGCTCCTTGGTTGGGACACATCTCCAGTGTTTTGTTTTGTTTTAATCAAAGGTTACATTTTAGGTTATGTTTACAGTCATCTGATTGACCAAGGAGTCTATTGGTAATATTGGAGGCAATACTGATGATGAAATGGATTGTCTACACTTTTTACAGAATTGTTATCAAACTACCTCAAAGATTAGAATATTAGTTGGCCTGTTAGTAAAATATGCAAAGAAGTTTTATTTCCGAGCTATCTCACCTCAAATTTAATGCAAATTAGGCAGTCGAACCAATTGAACCAGAAAGATAATGAAGTCCTTTGAATGAATCAGGGAAAAAACCAAAACGCACACACTGATAACAAAAAATTGTATTTTTTGTAAACAATTTAAAGACAGAACATACATAATTTACTGTAACATATTCAATTCAAAGATTCATATGAAAATGAAGAAAGAGTGATAAATAAGAAACATTTGTTGTAAAGTATTAATTTGTATATCCATGTTTAGAATCATGGTTTAGAATTTTATTGGATAGAACCATTGCAAAACAGGACAAAAAATCAACTTAACTAAACTAAAAACATGGTGGAGGTGGAGAAGGGAATTTTTCTGCATCTGCGCATGTGCAAGTGTGCACCATAGTTGACATAGAATACATAATAGAATTCATATATCAACCATTTTTAAACCACGTTTAGAATGTTCAATTTTAGTGATTTAAGCTAATGTTTTCAACGAGAATGGTTATTACTATGATACTAGAATAAGGACCAACTGTTTGTACATGGATAATATGACTTGTCAATACTTGTGATGCCTAGTGACCAATAAAATGAGTTGTGTCTTATGTCATTGAGTAAGCAATTAATTAAAAAACTAAAATTGAGTTAATTACCACATTTTGGAAGAAACTCTCAAAAATAGAACAGATTAATCAAAATCCCCGCATCTGGGAAGCTAAATACCCGGCAAATACCCGACTTTGATCAATCCCCGACAAATTACCCGCAAAAGTCTAAAATCCCCGAAAACCGGGTAAAATACCCGACATTGGCAACACTCATTGTTGGACCTATCATCTATGGTTGGACGTAGTCATAGTGGCGTAGGGCCTGATGTAGTTCGTGGCTTGCCACCCTTTCTCTGTAGTGTAATCGTCTTGTCGCTAGTACGGATGAATGACAAATGCATTATGACTGCTTTGAGGATCTGCAGTGTGAGGGACTGCAAGCGTTATACATTAGCCTCTGGTTACTACCCTTACCTTTAAAAGGGCGTAAAACCGTCATTGTCATCCGTTTCGTTAAAATGTTCCCCGTTTCAACGTTTCTTTTGTAAACAACTAATTAATTTTATGTAAATTTGCCGCCCCTAAAAACTTGCCGCCCTGGGCTACAGCCCCTATAGCCCCACCCTAAATCCGCCACTGGTACTAATTTTCTCAGCTTTTTGACCTTTTTATGGCGATGAGTTTAAATTGTTGAAACCTGTGAAAACTATTTAAAGTTTTTGGTATTAATAAAGATAAAAAACTGTATTTTGGGACCTCTTAAGCCTTGAAATTTCTGACCCGAATTTTTTTTAAATTCAGGTGGTATATTTTATTAGAGACCTAATATAAAGCACCAAATAAAATATCCAAAGATTTCAAAAGCCGCTCCTCAAAACTGCTCCAGACCTGTATACTATGTTGTTGGGTACCAAAGTAATGTGGATAAATTTTTGTTCTTACCTTAGGGCTCTGCCTTTTCTATCACTCCCAGACATACATTTTTAAAGTATGATTGTTGGATTTGTTTTGTTAAAGCCGCATCTCCTGAAAGATGTCCCCACGTTTGATATGCCGCCCTCCTCAACCATAGACCTCCACCACACTGACAAATTTGCTGTGTTATTATTTACGTCTATTTTAGTCATTTTAGAAAATTTTCAATTTTAAAATTTGCCGTGTTATATTTATGGAGAAAAGATAGTCCTTGGACTGATGCAAGGAATTCGGTTTATGTACTACTATCTACTACTAAGGTAAGGCTCTCTTCCTTTCTTGAGCGAGGCAGACTGAGTCATCCTAACACCTTTCCAATCCCTCTTTTCCCTCTTTCCGGTGGCTGTACAATATCCCAAGGAAGGCGTGCCTAGCCGGCTATGACAGGGCCTCCTAATCCCCCCAAAAACAAACAAACAAACAAACAGCATTACATTAACTTACTAATATAAATTTATTTGTCACAACATATGCATGTTATGATTATTTTGTTCATCGTTAACAATTTTTTGTCTATTTATTTAAAATACTTTTCGGTCTTAGAATAGTGTGACCCACATTTTTGGGAAGCAATTATCAAAGGACCTGGAGTTAATTAAAAGTCTGATTTTTTACCCCTAATAATTAAAAGTTAAAAAACCATGTTGCAGCGAACCTACATTCTCAGCGAATTTCCAGTGCATAATATATGTCTTTACCACATAAAGCCGCATACCATGATTCATAAAAATATATTCACAAATAAGCGATATATACAATTTGAATTATTCTCCATAAGAGGTTGGGGATGAATACGCAGGTTTGCTGCAAAAAGGAACAAAAATATGGGTTTTTATGTAAATATCAATATTACTCATCTAGTTGAAGCCACATACCAAGTTTTATTAATTTATGTTCATTTTTAATCTCCATAAGAATATCATGGGGGCTGAGTACGCAGGTTTGCTGATACGGGAATTATCAGTAAATTTTTGTTGTTGTGCAAATAACAATAGAGCAAAACTAGATGAAGCCGTATACCAAGTTTCGTTAGTATGCGTTCATAAATAAGCAAGATATAATTTTTGTCTAGTTCTCCATAAGAATAGTATTGGACAACGTACTGTGTTTAGCACTTTCAATATCTCTGTATCAAATTGACGTAGAGAAATGAGCAAAACACCAAATTGTGTTCTTTTTAAAGCTGAATCCAATGGTGAAAACTAAAATTTGACTTATAGCAAATTTCCCCTATAGGGAAGAAGCTATTACCGTAGTCGGCATGGTAAGACCTAGGCCCGGGACCATGATAACTTTTCGTTTTAAGGTCCCCAGACTCCAAAATCACCATTAGTTCAAAACTGTATATATATATGTGTGTGTCCGTGGGTGCGATAACTCTCGTAAAAAAGGTCCGATTTTGATGAAATTTGGTTAAAATGTGTAAAGCAGCATTTATGACTTTAAGTTCGAAAACCAGACAGATCGACTTATCCGAAGGGATATTTTGGGGGGGTTTTGTACCCCAAAAATGGGTTTTTGAGTTTTTTACATATAATTTTTAAAAAAGTAAAATTTTATTTTTTTCCATTGGAATCAGCTTAAAAGGACGGACAATTTGGTGTTTTAATCATTGCTAAATGTCAATTGGTTACTGAGATATTGGAAGTGCTAAACACAGTACGTTGTCCAATGTTATTCTTATGGGGGATAAGAAAAATTGTATAGCTCGCTTATTTATCAACTTATCCTGACGCAACTTGGTATATTGCTTCATTTCATTATGGTCTATTGATATTTGCACAAAAACCCATTTTTTGGCCGATAGTTCCCGTAGCAGCAAACCTGCATACTCAGCCCCATGTTATTCTTATGGAGAATAAGTAACGTGTTATCTCCTTTAATTATGAACATAAATTAATATAACTTGGTATGTAGCTTTACTTAGTTGAGTTATATTGATATTTGTATAAAAACCCATTTTTAGTGTTCCTTATTTCAGCAAACCTGCATACTCAGCCGCCATGTTATTCTTAAGGAGAATAATTAAAATGTCATAAATCGTTTATTTATGAATGTATATTGATGAAACTTGGTATGTGGCTTTATGTGGTATTAAGATAAATTAATATGAATTGGAAATTCGCTGAGTATGCAGGTTTGCTGCTACGGGGGTATTTAAAATATTACATGTAAAAACTTCAAAAAACCCATTTTTGGGGCACAAAACCCCGCCCCCCCAAAATACCACTTCGGATGGGTCAATGTGTCTGGTTTTCGACCTTAAAGTCATAAATGTTGCTTTACACATTTGTACCAAATTTTATTAAAATTGGACCTTTTTCACGAGAGTTATCGCACCCACGGACATATATATATCAAACCAAAACCCAAAGTTCCCCAAACTGGGGACCTCAAAACAAAAATTTGTCATGGTCCGGGTCTAGATCTTACCATGCCGATTACGGTAATAGCTTCTTCCCTAAAGGGGAAATTCGCTAAAAAATAGTAAAGTCTTCATAAAATCGTAAAATTGTATCATTTAGATGAAAAATTATGAACATAATCATGAGAAACAATTATTATTCTGAACTTATGTTATTAGAAACTGCAATAAAATAAAAGTCTGGGTGTATATTATAGAGTGTTTATTTTTATATTTGAGCTTAGAGTGGCCCTTGTAAATTAGTCCTGGTTTATTTTATATTTGATGGAATGTTATAGTGAATCCGCAGCACTTAAAATCCCTCAAGTAACTATTTCGTTACAAATTTTGGAAGTTTCTTAAGATGGTTTAAAGCAACATCTTTTTCAAATGTTTGTATTCTAGCATAGATTAAACATGTTCTAGGTTTTGAGGTATCATAACATTAGATTAGCAAAATCAAAAGCACAGCATGGGATCCTTGTCAAAATTTTAGGCTCTTGTGTAAATATAGATAGAATTGAACTATCATTAGAAAATTTGACTCAAAGTTTTAAAAAGCTTACCATAGCTAAAATCTAGCAAGTTGTTCCTTCCAAATTTTAAGGTAGAATGATAACTATGAGCGTTATCAATGAGCTGGCCTCTTAATTGCGTAATATCGGCCATTAACGATGATCAAACCTCATAAAATCAGCAGAATCTCCGTATTTTTGGGTGTAAATTATGATTGGATCACTCGATACCAGCCGTAAATGATGATTTTACTCGTAATATTAATATTGGTTGTAAATGGCTGGCAGACCAAGATTAATGGACGTAAATGATAACCACGTGGTTTCGGCCCAGAGGTAACATGAAAGAAACTTCTCGATTTATGGAGGGACATATACCCCCTGTGTCCAACCCTCCCCCCCATGGGACCTCAGTTTTATAATTCTTGTTATAAAATAGGAAATTCTCAAAGGCCAATATGTAATGACCCATATATGGCAAAACAATAACATATTGCATATCAAAACCTAATTGTGTTAACAATCAGAAACTTTAAGAAAAGAACCTTAATAATAATTGCAAAACAACTATTCATTTTTAACACAAAATTATTTTCCTTGACTTATTTACTACAATTAAACTGTTTATTTTACTTATGGGTAGTAAAGCAATTATAATTACAGTTCTCACAAAATGTGGATACAAACAGACAAGGATATAAAGGTTAATAATTAAAGAGTATTGTTATTCATAGCTTCGTCTTGCTAGTACAAAAGTAAACAAGAGATACATAAAACCGGTGGGATAAATTAGATACAGTCAAAAGGTTGTATAAAATTTATTTTCTTTTACAATATTATAAAAAGATAAATACAAATAATACTGTAAAAAGGAAATAAATAATGACTAGAATTTTTCATTATACTCTCAACAACAACCCAAACTGAAAAACCTACACATACTATTCCTACAGGTCTTTTATATCTCTCTCAGGGAAAATGTCCAAGCCAAACGATTTTAGCAATATACATAAAATAAATAAACTAATAATATTCCTACCAATGTAGATTACATTAACGCAAAGAATACAAACACAAATAATTGTAACTATTATAAATGGGTTCTTAACGTGATTTATAAATGTTTCACTTTTGTCCCTGCAATTCCATGTAACAATACTGTACTTTACTTCATATGAGAATCATATTTATATATGCATGAGGTAATAATAATTTACCCCTAATAATTAATATGAAAATATATAATTTTATCAGTGCTCTGACAATGTTCTTAACTATCCTATACATTTTAATTGCAAAATCAAAAGTCTTCAAAATTAACACATACATATTTCAAAAGGAATAATCCAATACACTGGAGATCTTTGTTATGAAAACTTCTCTGTTATTTCTGACATGATTGTAGTGGTTGAGATATATATATACAAAATTACCCTTATCTGAAGTAAAGGAGGTCTACAATTTGTTATATTTATATTCTGAAAGTCTTGGGCTAATCTCAAAGTTTGTTTTGTATCCATAAAAGTAACTTAGATAGTTGTCTTATAATTTAAAAAATACGCTTCACACAAATAAGCGCACTTTAAAAACAACATTAGTTGTTACAAGTTTAAAGCATTTTTTAAATAAAAAATTATACAATTTGTGGATTTCAAGGTTGAAGACCAAAGTCGAGGTCTAAAATACTTATTGAACAAAATTAAGACCCAAGGCTGAATCAGTCAGCTCTTTAAAAATAAATAGTTTTTGACATTTTAAAAATAAATGTAATATCTTAATTAGATTCACTGAACTTTGCTCCAAGCAAAATGTCTCTTAATATATTTTTTCTAAATTTAGTGTTGGTTTTAAATATGTTATTCTGTCATCTTCTTTATCTTCATCCTCTAACTTCAATCAAAAAATAACATGGAGAAAAAAATGATACATGGTTTATTAAAATTGTAAAATGCTCAGTTAAGGCGATATTTAAGGATTTGATGAATATTGTATCAACTGTTCGAACTGATTGGCAGAAGTTGATATCCAAGGTGCAGCTTGACAGTTTACAGCTTGTTTATAGACTCCTTGAGCTGTGCCAGGGACTCGACCCCCACCACAGCTATCAATCCCTCCGGAGTCGACGGATCTTCCAAGCTCAAGATCTTGAGCGCTTCCTCCAGAATTTTTACCACCTCGTTCATTATTTTCTTGAACTCTTCCTTCTTTATTTCTCCATATTCATATCTGTTTCTGTTGTACAGCATCAGCGGAACATGGAGTTCATAAAGTACCAAGCCTGAAAAAGAGATCACGTTACGAAACCTTGCAGATGACACATGAAAGGACATTGTATAGCTGACATACAGTTGCGTTAGATATTTCAGGCTCCCTGTCCCGTGATGACACCATAGAACATATGCACGTGCACAAAAATGATCTGGATATTTTAATTTATTGCTTATCATTTTAGAGTTCGAAAATGCAAAGTTTTTCCATATAATATTTGTATAAATAGTTGGTTAATATGCTAATGAATGTTTAACTTCAAAGTTTATTGAATTGATAAACATATTGAATTGATCCTTATGAGGTAGCAAAAATTCATAGTGTGAAGAAAACCTCCACAGGCGCCTCCTCCCTTAAAGGTCAAATATTAATCACAAAAGTAAATTCTTCCACTCTGAAAGTGGTCACTGACCATGGAGTATATTTCTGTGCAACTGACTTATGTCTCTTTGGAGTAGAATTCGTACTTCTATAAATAAGTTTATGGTTTTTATTGAAAATAAACCATGGCATCTTGAATCCTGTCCTAGTAGCATTACTCAAAATACCTAACACTCTTACACATAAAACACTAAACTAAACACTAAACACTAAACATAAAACTCTAATTATCCTTACAGGAAATTGTTATTAAGAATTTTGTAAAAATATTTTCCAAAAGCCACGGTCTTAGAAAACTATGGCTGTACCAAAACCATGACTTGTCAAGTTGGGGAGAAAATTCATCGGGGAGTATTTACTCTATATCCTTTTTCTTCCCTTTATAATTTTGGATGTTACCACGCTTATACATTCATTATGCATGGTGTACCAAAGCAGCCAAGCAACCCATGCTTTTGCACAAAAATTCCTTTTGGTGCATCTGTAAAAGGAAGGAATAATGTTATTTTGTTTATGGATCGCTCATAGGTGCTGAGATCGAAAAACTGCACTGAGAAACTGAAATGGTTAGTCCGTTTCAGACACTGTGTGAATTTTCCAACAAAACGAGAATTTTCCCATTCATCCCGGAGTCCCTTATCTCCCTAGTCTACAACTACCACAACCTAATTCAACTGAGCTTACCTCTGAATCTGTTAAGTCCAGGTTTAACTACATCGGCTGTTTCAAGCACCTGACGGCACAGTTCTATCTTGCGCTCGAGTATAATGTCCGGCAGATCTGCGAAGGTGTAGCCAGGTGCTCGGCCGTACAGTTGCACCAACGAGTGGCGCAAGGACATCATGTACACATTGCGAGGGTGTAGTACTGACTTGTACTTCTTTAACAGCCTCTCTATCTCCTGTGTGAGACAAACAAGTTGTCCTTTGAGTTTTTTGACTCAACTCTTAGGAAAGAGTGGGAATTGGCAAGGGGGCGAAACTAAAAGAGTGAAGGCTCACCAACGTCTTAAGCTGTAATTAGGAAACAGTTAGGAAAGATAGTTGGTAAATGGAAAGCTAGAACACAATGGTTGGTAGATTATTTCAAATTATTGCAGATCTTTCGCTAACTGTGCAGGAACCTTATTTAGGAAAATAATTTTATCATCAATTGTTATTTCAGATCAAAAATTTGATCAGTAAAACATAAACGTTTTCAGTAATATTGTATTTATTAAAAGAGTTAAAATTATGTAATTTCAAAATGTATCACATTTACTCTACCAATTTATATGTAGTAAGAAAAAACTACTGTATGTTTTATAAAATTTGAGCCATATGATATTTTAACAGATTTGTCCTGGGACCTTACTTGGTCTTATGATATCTATGCGAAACATTATTTTATTTAAATACCCCCGTAGCAGCAAACCTGCATACTCAGCGAATTTCCAATGCATATTAATGTATCTTAATACCTCATAAAGCCACATACCAAGTTTCATCAATATACATTCATAAATAAACGATTTATGACATTTTAATTATTCTCCTTAAGAATAACATGGCGGCTGAGTATGCAGGTTTGCTGAAATAAGGAACACTAAAAATGGGCTTTTATACAAATATCAATATAACTCAACTAGGAAAAGCCACATACCAAGTTCTATTAATTTATGTTCATAATTAAAGGAGATAACACGTTAATTATTCTCCATAAGAATAACATGGGGCTGAGTATGCAGGTTTGCTGCTACAGGAACTATCGGGCAAAAAATGGATTTTTGTGCAAATATCAATAGACCACAATGAAATGAAGCAATATACCAAGTTTTGTCAGGATAAGTTGATAAATAAGCGAGATATACAATTTTTCTTTTCCTCCATAAGAATAACATTGGACAACGTACTGTGTTTAGCACTTTCAATATCTCAGTAACCAATTGACGTAGAGCAATGATTAAAACATAAAATTGTGCGTCTTTTTAAGCTGATCCGAATGAGAAAAAATAAAATTTGACTTTTTCAAAAATTGTATGTAAAAAACTCAAAAAACCCATTTTTGGGGTACAAAACCCCCCAAAATACCCCTTCGGATAGGTTGATCCGTCTGGTTTTCGAACTTAAAGTCATAAATGCTGCTTTACACATTTGTACCAAATTTCATCAAAATCGGACCTTTTTTACCAGAGTTATCGCACCCACGGACACACACACATATATATATATATATATATATATATATATATATATATATATATATATATATATATATATATATATATACAGTTTCGAACGAATGGTGTTTTTGGGGTCTGGGGACCTCAAAACGAAAAGTTATCATGGTCCCGGGCCTAGGTCTTACCATGCCGACTACGGTAATAGCTTCTTCCCTATAGGGGAAATTCGCTAAAATCATATAATACATTTTTAACCCCTTTGAGTGTCATGCAACAGTATATCGTTGCACAGCTTCTTTCTGAAAAGTATGTTTGAAGATATTTTGTTGTGCCTTGCAATGATATAAATGTATTGTTATGTGTAAATTTTTCGTTTTGTTACTTTAAATGAATATATTGTTTGATTCAGTCTTGTTATTGAAGTATATGTCACTTTACTTGATAACTCATGTAATCAAGCGATGATATATCGTTGAAAAGTATTTTTAGGATAGGAATATAATTTTCTGTTGGTTTTTGTTCTCACACACTATGTACACCCTAAATTCCAGGCACTTTTGGGACATACCTTTGCAATAACTCTGGCACTCAAAGGCTTAATGTATCTAAATAAAAATATACCTCCTGTTTAAACTAATATTAAATTTTCTCACAAATTAGGAGGAATAATGGCTACCTTAATATAAATTGATCATAAGCACTTATATTCTACACATTAATAAATTCAAAACTATAAAAGTGATCAGACGATTTTATTACTGTTCCAGATAATATCAGATGTTATTTAACAACTGAAATAATAATTTTGATCCATTAACATTTCCAACTTGTTGATTTTTGCGAATTTCCCCTATAGGGAAGAAGCTATTACCGTAGGTCTCATGGTAAGACTTAAGCCCGAGACCATGATAACTTTTCATTTTGAGGTCCCCAGATGCCAAAAACACCATTCGTTCAAATTTTTATATATGTATATATATATATATATATATATATATATATATATTTATTATTTTAAACATTTTAAACACAGTACCCTGGTTTAAATTATTTTATTTCAAGACCGACATGTTTCGGACCTTAAGGCCATAGTCATGGTCGTAAACAAAACATAACCTCACAATTATTAAAAAGAAATATAAATGTAAACCATAAATTGCTGACAATATAATCATATGCCTTTTTCCACAGTTCTTTTAACATGCTTCTCAACTATTGTGGCTTAATAGACCTTAGTTTCAATATTTTTTCATATATTGGGTTTTGCATATGAATTTGCATGGTGTTAATAATATTTTGTGGATAATTATATTAGTAGCCCTTTTTACTGAAAATTACATATATATATATATATATATATATATATATATATATATATATGTGTGTGTGTCCGTAAGCATGATAACTCTCGTAAAAAAGGTCCGATCTTAATGAAATTTGGTACAAATGTGTAAAGTACCATTTATTTGAACGAGTTCGAAAACCAGATGAATCGCACCATTCTAAGGGGGGTTTTTGGGGGGTTTTGTACCCCAAAAATGTGTTTTTTGGGGTTTTCACATGTAATTTTAATTTAAATCAAATTTTATTTATATATATTATTTATTATTATTTATTATTGTTTATTATATTATTTTTATTTATACCATTGAATTCAGCTTAAAAAAAAAAACAATTTGGTATTTTGATCATTGCTCTACGTCAATTGGTTACCGAGATATTGAAAGTGCTAAACACAGTACGTTGTCTAATGTTATTCTTATGGAGAAAAAGAAAAATTGTATATCTCGCTTATTTATGAATATAAACTGGCGAAATTTGGTATATGGCTTGATATGGTTGTGGTTTATTGTTGTTTGCACAAAAAAAATTTTTCGCCTATGTTTCCTGTAGCAGCAAACCTAGGTACTTGGTCCCCATGTTATTCTTATGGAAAATACTTAAAATGTTATATATCGCTTATTTATAAATGTATATGGATGAAACTTGGTATGTCTTCACTAAGATGAGTTCTATTGATATTTGCATAAAAACCCATTATTTTGTGTGCCTTGTTGCAGCAAACCTGCGTACTCATCCCCAATGTTATTCTTATGGAGAATAATTAATATTTTAAATATCGCTTGTTTGTGAATACATTTCTTATGAATCCTGTTAAGTGTTTTAATGTGTTATGTTATATATTCATTGGAAATTCGCTGAGTATGCAGGTTTGCTGCGACGGGGGTATTTTCTTCCTTGGTGTAGCAAAAACCGTGTCATTTAGAATTCAAGATTTAGGTGAAGGTGAATAATGAATTCAATATTAATACAATTTTCATATTGTAAGGCCTTTGCTCCAAGTGGTGAACAGCAGGACAGAAAAAATACACCCGTCGCAGCAAACCTGCATACTCAGCGAATTTCCAATGAATATATAACATAACACTTAACAGGATTCATAAGAAATGTATTCACAAACAAGCGATATTTAAAATATTAATTATTCTCCATAAGAATAACATTGGGGATGAGTACGCAGGTTTGCTGCAACAAGGCACACAAAATAATGGGTTTTTATGCAAATATCAATAGAACTCATCTTAGTGAAGTCACATACCAAGTTTCATCCATATACATTCATAAATAAGCGATATATAACATTTTAAGTATTTTCCATAAGAATAACATGGAGACCAAGTACCTAGGTTTGCTGCTACAGGAACCATAGGCGAAAAATTGTTTTTTTGTGCAAACAACAATAAACCATAACCAGATCAAGCCATATACCAAATTTTGCCAGTTTATGTTCATAAATAAGCGAGATATACAATTTTTCTTTTTCTCCATAAGAATAACATTAGACAACGTACTGTGTTTAGCACTTTCAATATCTCGGTAACCAATTGACGTAGAGCAATGATCAAAATACCAAATTGTTTGTTTTTTTAAGCTGAATTCAATGGTGTAAATTAAAATTTGATTTAAATTAAAATTACATGTGAAAACCCCAAAAAACACATTTTTGGGGTACAAAACCCCCCAAAAACCCCCCTTCGGATGGTGCGATTCATCTGGTTTTCGAACTCGTTCAAATAAATGGTACTTTACACATTTGTACCAAATTTCATTAAGATCGGACCTTTTTTACGAGAGTTATCGTGCTTACAGACACATATATATATAAATATATATATATATATATATATATATATATATATATATAAATTTGAACGAATGGTGTTTTTGGCATCTGGGGACCTCAAAATGAAAAGTTATCATGGTCTCGGGCTTAAGTCTTACCATGAGACCTACGGTAATAGCTTCTTCCCTATAGGGGAAATTCGCTAAAAACACAGTTTGACTCACTTTTGGTGTATAGAATACAGAATGCTTTGTGCGTCATTTTTGTCCAGTTGCCACGATGGTGGCAGTGGTGCCACCCTGATGTTTGTGTCTATCTTGATAAATTTGTGAGTGTCTTCCATAACAGACAGTACAAACATAAAATGAATTACGATTGAGGTAGGTTGTCGCTCAGTGTCGTCAGGGGGCTGAAGACTTAAATGAAAGTTATTTGAAAGATTATATACCTGGATCTTTATGTCTCCCTCTTCAATGGCCTCTACTTGTTCTATCTCACTCTGGATCGTCCTGAATACCTTCTTCAGAGTCTCTGCTCTGATATAGAACTCACAATGTGAGCACTTCCAGATCGCTTCTTGATCTGTATCAAACAAACAAATTATATTAAATCTAGTGACTTGAAGGGCCCATAGCCCCTAACCTTGCTCCAATACTCTGTCCTATCTATCTGATTTGTAGGAACACATGTCAGTTTGTAAACACAGTAGATACTTAATTACATGTTTTAATGTAAACAAAGCAGACGTTTTTAAATCCCCATACTTTTTTATGGGGGATGCTTTATGTTATTTCTCGTTTGCTGATAACTTTTTTGAAATACTGCTAGTTTTCCAGAGTCCCTGGGATCAAGACCTTTAATTTGAGCCCTCTCCCATTGCCCTGCGATTTGCCAAACTCCCACAATTTTGACTTAAAAATGTGCTTACAGAATTATATATAAAGACTAGCTGGCCCGACAGACATTGTCCTGTCCTAATGTCATTGAATTTGTTTTATGTCAAATACTCGTTCATTTTCAATATGAGCTCGTTCGCTTCGCTCACTTGCCTATCGGAAAAAATATATAGTTTACGTCCTATTCTCAGACCTACCGAATATACAAAAAAACTTTCATAAGAATCGGTCAAGCCGTTGCGGAGAGTTTTGCTACAAACACTGTGACACGAGAATTTGATATATTAGATATAACCACTGTTGAAAATTTAAATGTAAAGAGTGGTGAAATAAAGCCTGACAATTTTTACAAAAATCTTTTTTGCCTATTATTTTGTTTTAGACCTTTGATTTTTGAGCAATTAAGGACAAAACTTTTGCCTTTTTAGTAACCATGTCCCAGTGGCCAGTTACTACATCGTGACTAATATCTTATCCTATGGCTATTACAGTGGATGGAGAACTCTAACACAAGTCAGTCCCTCCTCTCCACAGATTCCTGTCCAATTTGTTTACTAGAAAAATGGACCTCCAGCTTATGGTGGTTTTGAACTATTGGGCAGTGGCATTATCACAGCTCACAACCATTGGCAGGTGACTGAACCTGGGACCTCGTGGACCAAAGTCATGTGCAATAACCACTAAACTATCACATTTAGGTTATGTCACATGGTCTTCCTGGACCTGGAATCTAACTGCTTGTGATTTTTAATTGTGACTATCTTAAGAGGAAAGTTTTTGGGACAAAATGTTAAGAGCTGCATATGGAATGAAGTTGCTGCGACCCCAATGTGCATGATTAGTTGATTAATGGCGAGTTTTCAGAGAAGATAAAAATAGCTTTTGGAAATTGGTGGGGAACACTTACGTGATTTTATATATTGTAAGTAAATATGGATAACTGTGGACATATTTTGGCTAGTGTGATATACCGTCTGACATTTCTTCCGGTTTTTAGCGAATTTCCCCTATAGGGAAGAAGCTATTACCGTAGGTCTCATGGTAAGACTTAAGTCCGATACCATGATAACTTTTTGTTTTGAGGTCCCCAGAAGCCAAAAACACTATTCATTCAAATTTATATATATGTATATTTGTATCCGTGAATGCGATAACTTAGTAAAAACCGTCAGATTTCGATGAAATTTGGCTCAAATGTCTAAAGTGACATTTATGACTTTAAGTTTGAAAACCAGAAAAATCGGACCATGGGAAGGGGGGTTTATGGGGGTTTTACATTTACCAAAAAACAGTTTTTTACATTTTTCACCCTAAAATTTTTAAAACACTTAATTTTGGTTTTGACTATGTTACAGAGCTTAAAAAACAAATAATATAGTATTTTGAATTATTAACCTAGGTTAAGTGGTTGCGGAAAAAAACCAAAAAACCTTCTCATAAAATCTCCCATGTTAATCTTATAGGAAAAATGTTTTTGGCTTTTCCTCAATTAATTTTACTTTAACCTTCACATTTGCCAAATCACTTGCCATTTTACCAATCACTTCAGCTCCACAAAACAATCATTTTGGTGTTTAAATTTGGATTCTACACCCAACCGTTACAGAGATATTCAAAGTGCTAAACACAGTACGTTGTCCAATGTTATCCTTATGGAGAATAAATAAAATTTGATATCTCGATTATTTATGAATGTATATTGATGAAACTTGGCAACACTTTACGCTGTACTGATATATTGATATTTTCACAAAAAATATTTTTTCGTTGATTGTCCCTGAAGCAGCTAACTTTTCTGTTCTCAGCCCTAATGTTATTCTTATGGAGGATAAGTAAAGTTTTATATCTCCCTTAATTATGAACATAAATTAATAAAACTTGGTATTTAGCTTCACCTGGTTTAGTTATATTGATAATTGCATAAAAACTCATTTCTTATCTTCCTTGTATCAGCAAACCTGCGTACTCAGTCCTAATGTTATTCCTTTGGGGAATAAATAAAATTGTATAAATCACTTATTTATGAATGTATTTTTGTGAAACTTGGTAAGTGGCTTTATATTGGAGTGAGAAACATATAAATGCATTGGAAATTCACTGAGTACGCAGGTTTGCTGCGACAGGGGTATTTTTTTATCAGCTGGTACATGGGATGTGGGGTTACTTACGATTATGCTAAAAGCAACTTTTTGGGTGTCTGCAAACTCCATAGCAACCACAGTATTCCATAACTTCTGTCTGATACTCACCTAGAGGATTGGTTGACATGATTATCCCATTATCACACTTGGTACACTTGAGGGTGCTGAGGTGAGTGCCAAGCTCCGTAGGGTCAGCACATCTCTTGCAGTCACAGTCAAAGCGTTTGCTATATTTTAGGTTTTCCCTGCGGAAGATCGTGGGCTGAATGCTAGAAGTATATGAAACGTACAGTTCTCCATTTTCTGGCACATCAATGGTTACTCTGACTCGACTCCTGTAACACAATAGTACCAGGAATTTAATGATTTTGTATAAAACTGTCGTAATTGTTATAAATTACAGAATAACGTCAAAAATATAAAGACTTCCATGACTTTTTTATTGTAAAAAAAGACAATCCTTTTTTTAACAAAGATTTTTTTTTAGTTTCCGTCGACTAACTTAAGAATGATTTAGTCTATTTCAGTCAAATTTTATTCACAAATTCATTTCTTTAAATTGTATATCAAGTTCGTTAACTGGCTATCCACTTGCACCCTCTTTGCATGGTGAACGTTTAAATTGCTCAAAAATTTTAATTTTGCTGTCATCAATCAAATAGCAATCTCATTACATTATCCAGTTTCTTTCAAAACTGTACAATAGAATATATTTTAATCACTTACATGAATCCCTGTTCCCAAACAAATAAGATAACTAATAAAGTACTTTGGCCCCTTGGCGGGCAGGTGAGTGAACTGCCGAGCACGCAGTCGAGGTGTGGGGGAGCTGTGCTCGGCGCAGTGCTCAAACTTTCTTTACTTTTCGGATGACTCTCATTTATTCAGGGCCCTTTTTCTAAATAGGCCAAGTAAGCCGTGGCCTAGAGCGGCAAATTTTTTGGGAGCAGCAAATTTTTTGGGTGGGGCAAATTTCTGGAAGGATATTTTTAAAATATAAATTTGTCTTCAGATTAGATGGATTTAAAATATTGTAAGCCTACTTGCAATGATAATTTTACTTTTTTAAACTTTGTAAATCATCTTTAATATCGAGTAAAATAAGTAGTTGATATATTATGCTGAAAGCAGGAAGAGCACGGAGATCAAAGTATTTAATTAGTTTATTCGTCTTTGCCAGCCATGAAGGGCGGCGTCACCAGGCTTGTTGCTTGTTCACACGGCCGATGTTCACCGGCGAATTCGCGGCGAGTATTTCTCGTGCGAAGTAGCAAACATAAGAAACAAATGGTGCATTTTTTTACCCAAAAGGACCGAATAAAAAGTACGTTTACGAGGTATATGTTTATTTGGTATATGCTATATGATTTGAAGGGTCTCATGGGAACTATTCGGAATTAGTTGTGTAGATAAAACAATAGACTAACAAACATCACAAACATAAACATTTCTTAATTTTTAAAATTTGCACAGTAACTGTTGGTAGTATCATACCCAAAAACACAAAGTGTTGACGGGTTGCCAAGTCCTAAAATTATATGATATCAAAATGTATTCCAAGTCAAAGATAGCACCTTTGATCTGACATTGTTTATCATTACAAATTACTTAAATATGTTAAAATAACAATGCTCGAAAGATTGTTGGTTATTTTCTATCTGTTCTTGGCCAGCAGATAATAAATTTTTATAGTATTCAATTATAATTTTTAACTATACTTTATTTAGATTTTTAAATTTCAAAATAAAGATTTTGCATCAGTGAAGCTGCTGGCCAAGAACAGATAGAAAATAACCAACAATCTTTCGAGCATTGTTATTTTAACATATTTAAGTAATTTGTGATGATAAACAATGTCAGATCAAAGGTGCTATCTTTGACTTGGAATACATTTTGATATCATATAATTTTAGGACTTGGCAACCCGTCAAACACTTTGTGTTTTTGGGTATGATATAATTTGTTTTTTATATAATAATTTATTAAAAATTGTTATAAATGAGATTTCAAGTTTAACTAAAACACAATATATATCAAGGATAAAATATTATAATATATTGAACATTAATTAAGATTAATTTACCTTAATTTTACCTAGATAGTTTTTAGAATTTTCTGGCAGTTTTTTAAACTTTATAATATTTTTTTTTGCACCATATGGGCATTTCTTGACGTTCACTTTAACATCACCTGCATCTATCCACTTATTTTTGTTTTGAATGTAAGCTATGTAACACCCTGATGCTGAACTGTTTCCTAAATGGAACACCGCATTTTAGCAAATTTCCCCTATAGGGAAGAAGCTATTACCGTAGTCGGCATGGTAATACCTAGGCCCGGGACCATGATAACTTTTCGTTTTGAGGTCCCCAGACCCCAAAAACACCATTCGTTCGAAACTGTATATATATATATATATATATATATATATATATATATATATATATATATATATATATGTGTCCGTGAGCACAATAACTCTCGTAAAAATTATCCGATTTTGATGAAATTTGGTATAAATGTGTAAAGCAACATTTATGACTTTAAGTTTGAAAACCAGCCAGATCGCTCTATCCAAAGGGGTATTTTGGGGGGGGTTTTGTACCCCAAAAATGGGTTTTTTGAATTTGTTACATATAATTTTGGAAATAGTCAAATTTTAGTTTTTCCCATTGGATTCAGCTTAAAAAAACACACAATTTGGTATTTTGATCATTTCTCTACGTTAATTGGTTACCGAGATATTGAAAGTGCTAAACACAGTACGTTGTCTAATGTTATTCTTATGGAGGAAAATAAAAATTTTATATCTCGCTTCTTTATGAACGTATACTGACGAAACTTGGTATACGGCTTCATCTGGTTGTGGACCATTGATATCTGCTCAAAAAAACAATTTTTTACCAAAGGCTCCTGTAGCAGCAAACCTGCGTACTCAGCCCCATGTTATTCTTATGGAGAATAAGTAACGTGTTATCTGCCTTCATTATGAAAATAAATTAATGAAATTTGGTATGTGGCTTTACCTACATGAGTTATATTGATATTTGTTTAAAACCCCATTTTTTGTGTTCCTTGCTTCAGCAAACCTGCATACTCAGCCGCCATGTTATTCTTATGGGGAATAATTAAAATGTCATAAATCGTTTATTTATGAATGTATATTGATGAAACTTGGTATTTGGCTTTATGTGGTATTAAGAAACATATATATATGCATTGGAAATTCGCTGAGTACGCAGGTTCGCTGCTACGGGGGTATTTTAATTTGTATAGAACTCCATTAATTTTGATTTTTGCAATTTGTAGACTGGGTATTATTAGACTTGAAATGTTGTTATTATGTGTTTGCCAAAGTTGTAGTTACAAAATTATGAAGTTACTTGTAACTGAGATGGATTTTTTTGATTAGTACCTGGGGGCCGAGCTTTGCTCGGGGAAGGCCAGCCATATTGTTTAGATGGCTTGGAATAATATTTCACCACTATCCCCTGCTGATAATCGGATTTTTTTAACTCATTTGCCTCTTTTCTACAGTTTTTAGATCCCTCCAGTTGTTATTTATAGCTCAATGTCCCTTTGTTTTATTTGAATACTCTATATATGTAGTCTTCACTCAACAGTTTTAATCACTGCTCTCAGCAAACTACATGTTAATAATCATAAACAACGTGAGTATTACTTTGACAGTTCATTGATTAATTATAAACAGCTGTTACAATTCTTTTGTTTTGATTTTAAACTCCTTAAGCCCAATGTTAATTTTTTAAATTTCCATTTTGTTTAGTGAATTTACACTTTAGGGAAGAAAGCTATTACCATAGGTGGCATGGTAAGACTTAAGCCCAAGACCATGATAACTTTTCATTTAGAGGTCCCCAGATGTCAAAAACACCATTCGGTAAAATTTGTATATATATATGGGTGTGTGTGTGTGTGTGTGTGTGTGTGTGTGTGTGTGTGTCCGTAAGCACAATAACTCGTAAAAAAGGTCTGATCTTAATGAAATTTGGCACAAATGTGTAAAGTACCATTTATTTGAATAAGTTCGAAAACCAGACGAATCGCACCATCCGAAGGGGGGTTTTGGGGTTTTCACGATTAATTTTCATTTTAATCAAATTTTAATTTTTACTATTGAATCCAGCTTAAAAAAACATACAATTTGGTACTTTGATTATTTCTCTACGTCAGTTGGTTACCAAAATATTGTGTCCAATATTAATCTTATGGAGGATAAGCAAAATTTTTTATATCGCTTATTAATAAGCATATATTAATGAAACTCGGATGTGGCTTAATATTATTGGGATTTACTGATATTTGCATACAAAACCCATTTTTTTTGTCCCCATGGCAGCAAACTTGTGTACTCAGCAGCTATAATGTTATTCTTATTGAGAATAAGAAACATGTGATATCTTGCTTGTTTATGAATATAAATTGGTAAAACTTGGTATGTTGCTTCATCTAGTAGTGATCCATTGGAATTTGCATAAAACCCAGATTTTCTTGGTCCTTGATGCAGAAAACCTGCATACTCAGCCCTAATTTTTTTTCTTATGGAGAATAAATACAAGGTCATTTCTCGCTTATTTATGAATACGCTTTGATGCAAGTTGGTAAGTGGCTTTATGACTTAGTGAAGTACCATTTTAAATTCGCTGAGTATGCAGGTTTGCTGCAACAGGTGTATTTTTACATTATTTGATTTTTTCTGGAGATGAGACCTGTCTAGAACTTATTTTTATCCTAGAAATTAGTTATTTCCAACATTTGAAGGAAATCGTTGGTGGCATTATTGAGATCAGTGTCGCAAGCAAACACGGATGCACGCACGCAAACTTTACTCATATTAGAGTGTAGGATAGTAATCATTTTCACAAGTTGTGCATATAGAGTATGCAAGAGGGAACCAGGTGATAAATTGACTGTGGAGTAGTTAATCGAAATTGGCTTTTCTTTTAAGATGATTAGGATGAAAATTTGGAATATAAATTTACTGTAGTAGCTGGTTGTGCTGTGGTTGCAGTTTGAACATTTTTGGTTAATTTTATTGAGTGCCTGAATTGAAATTCCAGGGGTTGATGATTCGAAATAAGGCAATTTAAAAATTCCGCACAGTCTTGTTGTTCAATTGTATTAAATGGTGGTCCCAGTTGATTTATAATATCTATAGAATTTAAAATGTGGTATTTTTTCAGTAGGATATTACCATTTTTTTAGTGAAGCATTGGTGTCGTAATTATTTGTTAACGTCACGATTGGTGAGCAGTTGGAAATACATTGTAAAAATAAATTTGCATAGCATGGCACACCATAAACCTTTTTGAAACCGAGATTTCCCAGTTCGTCTGTATTGTTAGTAATGTCTTGAATGGCTCCTAATTTAGTATTATGAATTTGCCAGATTTGACCAGGGATGTTTTCTTGAGATTTTATTCCAATTTTTAATTGTTTTAATTCTGGTTAGCTATTTAGCACTCCTTAGCCTATTATTTTTGGATATAGCTGATGCTTGTGCCTTAAAATTTTGGGGGTCAAAGTTTAGAATTAATAGACCAGAGAGTGAAGTCACGCGCGAGATAAAGGCTACATATGTTTGGCCACATGAAAATACTGCATAACCAGCATCAACAACACAACTGTTAAGCGTTAATCCCTGACTTCTGTGAATTGTAATTGCATATTATGCTACTGCAATAGGAAACTGCTTTCGGAAAACGAATGCTCCAGGAATTACTTCAAATTTTGTCAACGATCTTTGAATTTCAATATCTCTGTCTTTAAAAGTTATAATAATGTTTTCGATTGCATTGTGAGCATCTTTAGTAAAGTCTTTTACAACACTCACTGAACCATTAATAACAAGACCCTGACTTATTTATTAAAAACTAAGCCAATTTTGGGGACAAGTCTATTTAGGCGAAACTATTATGTATTATATTATCGTTTGTGTGTTATTTGAAAACCCTTAACGACTAGGTGTGACTTTTGTGGTTTTTGAAAACGTCCTCCTTCAGGTTTTAGCCTCCTAAGCTCTCAAAGTTACAATGTTAAAATTATGGCAAAATTAAAATAAATTTAAATTGAACATATAACAGCTGTTGATACTGACAAAACACAGTAAAGAAGCGAAACACCGTTTTAAAGCTAACCTCTAGAACGGACTTTTAAATTATTGCAAATGTGTTTATTGAGTTATCTTATTTAGTGAGAATATGCTCGTTCATTTTCAAGATAAGCTTGTTCACTTGGCTCACTCGCCTCCATGTTGAGCTCGTTCGCTACGCTCACTCGCCTATTTATATATGTATATAACTTCGGCATCGAAAAAAGAATTTGAGATGCCATTCAAGTAGATTTTGTATTTCCATAATGAACATATGTTTTTGCCTTTTAAGTATGTTCAGATATAATCTATATAACAGCTGTTTGGTGTAACTAACTTATATTAACAAAATAACATACTAACCCGACTTTGTTTTTAGATTTCATATTATGTTTATTGCATATTATGTTATGTTCGATGTATTATGTTGTATGTATAGCTTAAACGAATTAAAATATTTGCATTACCTCTATACCCTTTTGTTTGGTTAAATTCACTCAATGATTTAATTTACAAGCCAGCTGATCAAATTTGTTTTGGAACACATGCAATACTTGGATTTTTGTTTACGTAGTAAATGTAAACAAAGCAGACATCAAATTCAGTAACAATTTTGAAAGTGGAATTTAATATAATTTGTTTTAAAATATTGCGTTTGCAAACTTACAATTTAGTGTCAAAAGTGAAATATGTGAGTAAAAACAGAAGTCTGTGCGAAATTTCGTTCAAGTTTGATGAGAAATAAAGTTCTTAGGCTTAATGAACAAAATGAAGTGGACAATTTGTGAAAAGTGCCAAAACTACAAGATTTAGGCTACTTTTATACGTTAATTTCTCGCTTCTCAGACCATTTTTAAACCAACTGTTGTGATTTATCGTGTTTAGTGAAAGGATTTAGCATATAAATGCACTGCCAGATTCACTTAAGGCTGTAATACGCTAATTTGAGAAGTGAAAAATCGTCTCATTCTGCTTCGTGTTAGTATAGCACGGGTCGTGTGGTGGACTTGGCGACGTGACAAGACCGTGCCACAAGATACTTTCCAAACTTTAAGAAAATCAGTAAATCCCCATCCCCTTTGGTCAATTCACCCCACAGTTTTTGAGTTGCAGATAAAAAAAAAACTAAAATGCCTCTGATTCTGCGGTTACATATTTTGAAAAATATAATTAGTGTAAAGGTATCTTTGTACAACCTAATCTTGAGTGACAGATTTTTATATTCAACCCCTCACTGGAAACCCTTAATTATGTGGGCTGTAAAAAACTATGAAAGTCTAAATTATTTTAAAATTTATGGAGGATAGACATAAAATGTTACATTATAAGATATACATTAGAAATTTATTAACAAACTAGCAGTTACCCGCGGGCTTCGCCCCGTTTGAATTTATACGATCAGATGCTGTTCCCTCTACACCAAAGCTCTGGAGTAAATGACCATCATGGTAACTCTAAATATGCAGTGGAAGAGCTCAGATGCGGCAATCAACTCACATGCTGATCCGTAAGTTGATGGTTTCAACATCTCACGACGGTAGTGTTCAGGGGAGATGTAATTATCCCCTTTAGTTAACAATTTCCTCTCTTACTTGATCGCTGTAGAAATTATTTCCGTAAACTGAATAGCATATAGAATGAAAGAGGCACGAACCATCTGGAGGCATGTGAATAACTCTAAACTGTGAGTCTGTTTGTCCAAATAGTGTTAATTTTGTATCCATATCAAAAATTAAAAAAAAATATATAAAAGAAACCAATAAAAATAAAAATATTACTAAAATTGTGTATTCATGACAAAAACAAAAAAACTAAAATATCATACAATTCAATAAATTAGCTTTTAACCTGTCACACCACAACACAAAATAAAGATCATAAACATAAACAAATTCAATAAATTAGCTTTTAACCTGTCACACCACAACACAAAATAAAAATCATAAACATAAACAAACCAATGAATAATAACAGCTGTTTGTAAAAAATTTTAAAGAAACAGGTGGTAATGTAGAGTTTGCAAGACACTCGCCCATTTTTTACATTATTGGTTTACTTCAGTTCAAAAGAATTATAAATCAACGTTCTACCGTGGTTTTACTGTTTGTGTAGAATAGCAACAGCTGTTTACAATATTTTAAATTAGTCATCTGATATCATCAAAACAAATCTTTCTTCCATAAGAATAACATGGTAACTTTGAAGGTCTGTGGGGCGGAGCCCTATGGAGATACCGGTGTGTAAACTGCTTAGTTGTCCTATTTAAGACCTAAAGAATCAGTGTACAGAATTTCAGCTCTCTACCTACATGGGAAGGTGGAGAATTCTTGATGAGTGAGTCAGTGAGGGCTTTGCCTTTTATAGGTATAGATTAATCATTTTGTACCGTCAAACTTTGCCTTTTTTTGATCAGTTAGGCTACTAGCTGATCTTCCCGTGCTTCGCAACGGTGAAAAAATTCAGAGTAGAAAAACTAAGCAGTTATGTGTGCTGCATTCTGTGGTTAGCCCGTGGAACTATTACGAATCAAGATTAGCTGTTTGTATTTTCATCAGCTCAAACAAAAACAAGTTCGCACGCAGCACGCTGACGTGAGGGAAGTGAATTTCCACATAAAAACTTGTAAAACTCAAAATAAATGTAAAAACATGAAATCTGAAAACATAGATTTTTTGGCTGTTCTGATGCTCCTGGTTTCATTTACCTGCAAAGCTGGGAATACAATTTTGCGCATTATAATGTTAGGAGAAGGTCCAGTCAGGCTTGAAAGTAGGCGTGAGGTTGCTAGGGATGATAAAAGCACTCTAACAAAGGAGTAGCAGGCTTTTCTAATGTAAAAACCCCATAAGACAACGTACTGTGTTTAGTCAAAACACATTTTCTTTAATAACTCGGTAAATATTTATCCTAGAATGACGAGAGAGGGCCTTACTAATTATCTTTCGCCTTACTAATTCCCATCTTTTTACATGCATTAATTTTCCATTCGGGGCTTTTCTGACCCTTTTTGGGCCCAAAAACTCGAAATTTAAAAGATTAATCCCCAAAAAAGGGGTTTGGAGTTTTCCGATTGTTTTGCCCAACGAACTTGTCCAACTGATTACAGAAAGGAACGTCCCTACCAAATTTGAAGTTAATCGGACAAAAAATGTGACCGCTAGAGTGCAAACACATATATATATATATATATATATATATATATATATAATTTTGAACGACCCCCCAAAACGTGTTCAGGGGGTCACGTTAGGAACTTCTATGGTGGTCCCGGGCTTAAGTTTCACCGTGCGAGTCATGCTAATAGTTCACTTTCCAAAGGAAATTCACTAATGAATAAGGAATACATGGGAACTTTGAACTCCCGTGGGGCAAAGCCTTATAGGATTTTCAAAACGAAAATAGGCCTTTGTATTATTTATTTGGTATATAAGGAAAATTCCTGTAAATTTTCATGCTAATCGGTTCAGTAGTTTTTAATTAAGTGATTAAGGAACAAAAAGAAGACAGACAGACACACATCATCCCATTTTTAGCGAATTTCCCCTATAGGGAAAAAGCTATTACCACAGGTCTCATGGTAAGACTTAAGCCCGAGACCATGATAAATTTATATGCACTTTTCACCCTGAAATTTTTAAAACCCACAATTTTTGATCCGATTATTTTTAAAAGCTTAAAAATTAAAATAATATAGTATTTTGAATCATTAACCTAGGTTAAGTGGTTGAGGTAAATCAGTTTAGCTCTACAAATCAATAATTTTGGTGTTTATATTGTGATTCTACGTCCAACCGTTGCCGAGATATTCAAAGTGCTAAACACAGTACGTTGTCCAATGTTATCATTATGGAGAATATTTAAAATTTGATATCTCAATTATTTATGAACGTATATTGATGAAACTTGGTATGTGGCTTCACCTAGTACTGCTATATTGATATTTGCACAAAAAATGGATTTTTTATTGATTATCCCCGTAGCAGCAAACCTGCATACTCAGCCATAATCTTATTCTTATGGAGAATAACTAAAATTTTATATCTCCCTTAATTGTGAATATAAATTATTAAAACTTGGTATGTAGCTTCAAGCTTAGTTATTGATAATTGCTTAAAAACACATTTCTTATCTCTCTCGTTACAGCAAACCTACATACTCAGCCCTAATGTTATTCTCATGGAGAATAAATAAATTGCTATATATTACTTATTTATTTATGTATTTTTATGAAACCTGGTAAGTGGCTTTATCTGGTAGTAAGAAACATATGTATGCATTGGAAATTCGCTGAGTAAGCAGGTTTGCTGCGACGGGGTTATTATATATTAGTAAGGATGTCAACTAAGGCTTCATATCGAGTTGCAGGAAACTGCATAACCTTAAAGAATATTACTTCCATTGTGGCTGGGCCTACGATAACTAACTTTATATCTTTATAACTTTATAATTAGTTATCGTAGGTCCCGATTGTGGTCGATCTGCCCTAAGTTTTTTTTTATTATTATAGATCGAAAATCAAAACAACCTGTAACAAAAAATTTGTTATAACTTGAAGGAATCAACTGACTGAACTCAAACAATGTCTACACATTAAAGTGTCACTTAAACCTTGTGCGGATCTTCATGAAGCCTGAGTAGGGGGTGCCAGCAAAAGAGTGGGGGGATCAGCGTTGGAGGGGAAGTTCACAATACCATGTGTCATAATACTATATACAGGGGTTTCTTGTTGCTGCAAACATGCGTACTCAGCCCTAATGTTATTCTTATGGAGAATAAATCAAATGCTATATCACTTATTTATAAATGTATTTTTATGAAACTTGGTAAGTGGCTTTCTGTGGTAATGAGAAACACACATATTTCTAAGGCTATATGCATTATAAATTCGCTGAGTACGCAGGATTGTTGCAACAGGGGTATTATTCAAATGGAGAATAAGTAAAGTTTGATGTCTCTCTTAGTTATGAACCTAAATTAATAAAACTTGGTATGCTTAATAACTTGGTATTATATTAATATAACTGTAGCTTCACCTGGTTGAGTTATATTGATTATCGCAAAAAAAAAACATATTTCTTATCTTCCTTGTGTCAGCAAATCTGCGTGCTCAGCCCTAATGTTTTTCTTATGGAGAGTAAATAAAATGCTATTTATCTTATTTATAAATGCATTTTTGTGAAACTTGGTAAGTGGCTCTATGTAAATAAATAAATAAATAACTTTATTGTTGTTGGGCATTAAAAATAATACATGACAATAGTTAATAGAACAATGAATTTAGATACATTATAGTACATTTATTTACTTCAATTTCATCTGGGTCCAATAATCGTTCTTAAAACACTCATCAATTTCGTAAGGGCACTTATTTAATAGAATATTCTTGATTTTCCTTTTAAAGCTATTTTCACTTACATTTTTCCAATCAGTTGGTAATTTATTAAACATTTTGATTCCCATTCCACTGAAATTCCTTTTGCTTTTCGAGTATTTGAAACATGTAACTTGAAATTTATTTTGATTTCTTGTTTGGATGGGTGAACATCTGAATTTAGTAAAAATTTTGAGTGATTTCTTTTAATGTAAAGTAAACTTTGTAAAATGTAGATTGATGTCAATGTTAGTATGCCTAATCTTTTAAATAATGGTCTACAATGGGTTTTTGGTTTAACACCACAAATTATTCTGATTGTTTTTTTTAAATTTTAAAAATAAATTTGTAATTTGGTCCGTTGCCCCAGATTAAAGTTTTATAGCCAATATAACTCTGAACATAGGCATGGTAGACATTTAAAATTACTTCTAAATTTACATTTCCTTTTAGTCTTCTTAAAACATATAATCCTCTGCTGATTTTTCCACTGATATATGAAGAGTGGTCTTTCCAATTCATTTGTGAATCCATCATAATTCCTAAAAATGTCATAGAACTTTTATTGTTATTGAGAAAAAACCTATTTGAAAAATTTATTTCTAAATTTTGTGTTTTACTCATATTCAAGATTAATTTATTAGCATGACACCAATGTTGAATTTGTTCTGTCACAGTCTGAAGATTTTCAATTAACTGATCAGGAGATTACCCTATTACATTTACTCCTAAATCATCAGCATATAACAAATTGGTTCTATTTTCTCCAGCTGAACTGTACGGTAGGTCATTGACGAATATATATTGAAGAATAGTGGACCTAAACAAGAACCTTGTGGTACACCCATCTCAACTAGTATTCCTTCCGAAATGTCATTATCTTTCATTAGCTTTCAGAACTGTAGTAGTGAGACACATATATATGCATTGGAAATTTGCTAAGTATGCATGTTTCCTGCGACGGGGGTATTTTTGGATAAAATGTTACCTAAGGCAAAATGCAGTATTAGCTTGATTTTTTTATTTACAGGAAATGAGGCCATGATGAAGATGAAAACAGAGACGGAATCAACTACCACTACTTACTGTGTGTTTATATGCCCTGGTTTATGTATCTTACATTTTGGTTTTTTATAAACTTATTTCTACTGCAATTATCCTATCATTGTGTTTGAATTCATTACTGTATTATTTAAAAAAATCCTTAATTGTTTGTATCACATCACCGAACAATTATAAATTGAAATCCATCCTCCAGCTTTTTAAATCTGTATTTATTAATTCAACTTTTGTTCTGAGAAATGTTTAGGCCTACACATGCATATATTCATATTATTATAAACTTATTAAAACAACTTTTTTAAGATTTGAGTAAATTTTAATAAAAAATGTTAAGTTGTGTATATATTTTCAGTGTCAATCCAATTAATGCGTTGGTTGCGGCGGACTCCGATCGGGGTTTTTTCTACACATGGAAACTTATTCAAATTTAATGTTTAAGAGGGGGCTCCAGTCCTCTGTGTCTACCTGCTTCTCCCATAAGACCAATGTTAACTTTCAAAGTCCGCCCCTCCTCAACGGGTTGTCCGAAATTGATTATTTTATAATCATAATAGTTTGCGCATCAAAAAATTGTAAATATTGAATATTTTGGAATTTTATTGATCGATTATTATTTGCGATATCGAAATTCTGCTTACTGAAATTGCTAGGTATATTTTTGCTCTTTAAAATGAGCCATAAATAAACGATATCGAATAATCCATTGAGGAGGAACGGTCTTTGAAAGTTAACATTGGAAGTAGGTAGAAACGCAAAAGGTTTCGTGACTGGAGCGCCCTCTTAAACATGTTTGCAGCAGCGAAAGTGTTAAGTACCTATAATCAGGACATTTGTGAGACTTTTACAAATAAATCATGTGATAGTTATGATAAGAATTAGCATAAAATGTGACAAAGGTAAAAATATAAAGTTGTTAAAAATGATTTTCAATATTTGTTCTTTTGAACTATGTTGTGATGATTTAAAGTTTTCTATATGGGTCTGAAGATGACAAAATTACCTTTGACAAAACGTGTCATCCATTAAAAAGGTATCCTAGGATTACAAGGGAGATTACAGGTAGTTAAAAATTATACATTAGTCGACCTGATTAAAAAAACAACATCAATGTGAAGTAAAAACTTGTGTTTGTATGTGTAAGATAGGCATGGGCAATTATAGTATTATTTTACAAAAGAATAATTTAAGGTTGTCCTGTAATTTATTTTAGAACTGTCTTCCTATCGGATTGTGTGACCATATTGAAAGGTGTCCCATTATTCAATCAGTATGAATCCCCTAAACCCACAGATATCCCTGCCAATCCCATGATAATTCTGCAGTCATCCATATGGCTTCAGGGTACGCACTAACTATTGCTAGGAGCCATATGGCCTCCTAAGGATGACCACAGAATTATCATAGGGTAGGCAGGGATATCTGTGGGGTTAGGGGATTCATACTGATAGAATAATGGGACACCTTTCAATACATGTCAAAGACATGTCTCCAATAAATCCTGTGGGACATCCTGGGGATGTCCTAGGGCTTCAGAGAACAATATCCCTTTGTGGTCCGAGGGATGTCCCCACTATATCCTGTGGTAAATCCTGGGGATGTCCTAGGGCTTCAAATACAATATTCTTTTGTGGTCCGAGGGATATCCCCAGATAATCCTGTGGGACATCCTGGGGATGTTCTATGGCTTTCATTATCATGTCCTGATTAGGTCCAAGGGACATCCCATGGTCATCCTGAGGGATGTCCCCAGGATGTCGTGGGGAGAGGACATTTTTGTGTCCTGGGGACATCCTGAGGGTATCATGAGGATATCGTGGGATGAGATAGGGATGATCCTAGGATATGCTTATCCCACTGTGATGTCCTTGGGATGTCCTGGGGACAACCTTGTGCTGTGTGGGTAATAGCTCCGCGATCGCTGTGATCTCGCCGAGTGTGAAGTTAGGCCTGTGTGAATTGTGGGTCTGCGAGTAGGAGCGGGCTCGCCGCATTATCGCGGCGATCCCTCTCGCTCGTGTGAATCGAGCCTCGTGTGAAGATTGAATGCAACAGATCTTGTCGATATCTATAGAAACGATTTTGATGACAATTTTGTCGATGGGTTTAGCAATTTTTAAGCATACTCTGAAGCTACAGATGATAAATTTGAAGACTGTTAATGATAGGAATTTAAAATTACCTGAGGTATCATTAGCTTGAGGGTGTATATCCAAATGCTTATATATATATATATATATATATATAGCACTGAGGATTTTCTTATCAATTCCAGCTGCTAATTGCTCTGGTGAGAGGAGTTTTTCTGCCGGAAGAGGGTGAAAAATTACGTAAAATCGACGCCAAGAGAAGATAAATAGCACTTGTTTCGGGCCTAGAACACTCTCTCTCTCGGCCACCGCCGACGTGATCCTTTTGCAACAACTGTATTTCGACTTCTTTCCTTATCCCTAGGGGGCGGCAAGCTTCATACGCCTTGGGGCGGCACGGAGCTAAAATGGGCCCTGCATATATTTAAACAAAGCTAAATAATTTGTAAAATGTATGTTACAAAATCTGTACTAATAAAAAGTAGTTGTGTGTGTCCCAGGCGATCTCGAAAACGGCACCTCATAACTGCTCCCGGACCATACCACGTTGTAGAGAACCAACACATTTTAGGTACGTATTTTTTTTTGTTTTTCCCTCAGACCTCAGGGCTGTGCCCCACTGGCATCAAAAGCTGCCATATTATTCTTATGGAGAAAAGGGCTTTCTTAAATGACTCGAAAACGGCTCTTCAAATCTGCTCGCAGACCATGCCACTTTGTTGAGGGACTAAAAGTCTTCGGGAAATTTTTTTTGCGGCCTCAGGGCTCTGCCCCATTGGCTGTTTCTATCAATTCCCGACGTTCAATTTGGACGTGTGATGGTTCTTTGGATTTTTTTTTACTAAACTGCATGTCTTGAATGGTGGCCCAACGTTAAATACGTCCCCCCTACTAAACTTAGGGCTCCGCCCCCCTGGAGAAATTTGTGTTATTTTTCTGTTTTTTTTGTGTGATTTTAGCCAATTGTTATTGATCCATAACATTTGGGTAGGTTTTTTGTGACTCCGACCTTAGGGCTTTGCTCCAGTCGCAAAACATTGCCATGGTTATTCTTATGGAAAAATGAGTACTTCGGCAGGTTATTGCGAAAAAGGCTCCTCAAATCTGCTCCCGGACGATAACATATTTATAGGGGACCAAAGGTCTTAAAATAATTTTTTGGGACCTCAGGGCTCCGCCTCACTGGCTTCTTCCATCACTTCCCGACGTCCAATTTGGACGTGTTATGGTTCTTTGGATATGTTTTATAAAGCCGCACATCTTGAATGTTGACCTAACATTTGACACATCCCCCCCACAAACCATAGGGCTCCGCCCACCTGGCTAAATTGTCATGTTATTTTTTCAGTTTTTTTTGTGTGATTTCAGCTAATTGTCATTGATCCATAAAATTTGGGTACCGTAGGTTTTTTATGACCCTGACCTTAGGAGATTCCGCCCCAGTCTCTAAAACATTGTCATGGCTATTCTTATGAGAAAATAAGTACTCCAGGTTATTGCAAAAAAGGCTCCTCAAATCTGCTTCCGTACCAAACCAGGATGTTGGGGAACTAAAAGACTTCGGATAATCTTTTCTCGACCTAAGAGCTCCGCTCCATTGGCTTTTTCTATCACTTCTAGACCTCCGATTTTGAAATGTGATGGTTATTTGGATTTTTTTAAATAACCGCATCTTTTTAATAAAGCCCTAACGTTGGATACGTCCCCCCACACAGCAACCTCAGGGCAAAGTTGCTATGGTATTCTTTCTATTTTGGTGCTGATTTTAGCCAGTTTTTAATGATCTATAACATTTGGATACCTTTTTCTATAACCCCAAACATAGGGCTTCACCCCACTGGCTAAAACGTTGCCATGTTATTCTTTTGGAGAAAATATCAATAATAATAAAGTAGTACTCCAGCTGATTACGAAAGAGGTTCCTCAAAACTACTCACACACTATACAATGTTGTATGGGACCATCAATATTTTGAATACGTTTCCCCCTCCCCAAGTCTCAGAGGGCTCTGTTCCAATGGCCTCAAAAGTTGCCATTTTACACTTATTATGAAAATATGATATCTAAAAGGCTCGAAAACGGCTCTTCAAATTTGCTGCTAGGCCATACCACGTTATTAGTATATGAATACGTTTTTCCAACCTTAGGAAAGTCCCAGTTTCCTTAAAACGTTGCTATGTTATGGTTAAAATATTGCAATTGGAGCGTAAAGTCAAACAAAATAAAGAGAGTATGGCTTATTGACCTAAAGTTTTCCTCAGAGTAGACGGTGTGAGTGGTGTTGGCCACACAGCTGTGAGACATGAGGCCAGTCCGGGGATATAGCCCTCGGATGAAGAAGCCATACTGCGTTCGGACTTCGAAGGCATTCACCTCTAGGACTCCTATTGCCCAGTGAATTTCATCCTCTGTAAATCTGTAATCATATTATTGAAAATTAAAAATATCCTGCACTTTCCAGAATATTTTTAAATCATTATTATTTGTTTTAAACCATTATATTCATTCAGGTATCTCATTTGCAGATATTTAATGTTGTTCCGGAAAAAATTTAAAATATAAATGAATGTACAGTAGTTAATTTTTTGTAATCTGTTAACTCATTTTTAAGTCATGAAAAAAGTTCCTCCCACAGTTCTACAAAATCAACGCATTTACTATATTAATACTTAACTATTGTAAACCCTTTTTTGATTGCAATACCATCAATTTTGGATGAATGGAGTAAAAATAACTAAACTGATATGAACCATCTAGAATCCAAATGTGGAAATTCTGCTTTGTTTTTGACAGAATTTCTGTAACACTTCATCATACTCTTTGACACTGAAATACATATACAGAGTGACAATCAAGTCTTAGGACGACTTTATAACATTTAAACAAGAAGAGATATCACAACCAAATTTGGCAGACCGTTACTGGTAATAGTAAGCTACTTTTCTATATACATGGTGATTGGATGTCACGTTTGGAGGACGGCCCGTTGGGAGTAAGAAGAAAGTCTTTAATGTAAGCATACGTTGATATGTACATCAAATTAAAGGTCTAGTTGAACTAAAAACAATGCCACAAACGGGACCTCAAAAGGTTGATGCAGTCGGAAGTAATTGCTGTTTAAAGTACTGTTAAGTGAAATTAGTGGGCCTGTTGGGGTTTTCCATCCACTGGACTTCCCCACAATGGCTATTATCTCTCTTTATCAGTTACACTCAAGCTACCATAGTAGTTGTCGCAGTCATATCCTGTCACTGTAAGTTACAAGTTTTAACAGATAATTTTCTAGGTTCTTTATTCAGATATGTCGCTTAGTGAGCGTGAAAGAATTACACTGTTAATGATGCGCGGGTGGGGTGATAATACTGATAATGTAAGACCGTATGCAGAAGTTATACATTTATTCAACGACACTTTCCCCGATAGGAATCCTGTTTCAAAATCCACAGCACAATACACAGTTACCCGCTTTTTGGAAATTGGTAGTGTTAAGGATCGAGTCAGATCTGGACGACCATAACTGTTGTGACAGACGAAGACGGCTCATTAGACATTCTGCAGTCTTTCATTTAAAATCCAAATACATATCTGTTAGATCTGTATCACAAACTCATGGAATCAGTGAATCAGTTCGCAAAGTTTTAAAGAAGTCTGGTTTCAAAGCATACCGTGTTATCCTGTTGCAGGAACTGAGCGAAGACGATTTTGATCGTCGGGTGGAATTCTGTGACATTGTTTTGAATAGAATTGACAAACGCCACATACTTTTGGACAATATTGTGTTCTCAGATGAGTCGACTTTTATGCTGAATGGCCATGTTAACAGGCATAACTGCCGGTATTGGAATGATGTTAACCCGCACTGGATGTTACAGTGTCACACAAGTTAAGGTGTGGGCAGGTATAGTATGTAGTACAATTATAGGACCATTTTTCATTGATGGAAATTTAAATGCCATCAAGTATCAAGCTATGCTCCAAAATGAGATAGTTCCTGCTCTACAAGCTAGTTTTGGCGCTGACTTCCAAACATTTTTTTCCAACAAGACGGAGCACCACCACACTATGGTGTTGATGTTAGGCAATACTGAGATACAGTATTCCCTCACCGGTGGATTGGAAGACGTTGAGCGATTGAGTGGCCAGCTCGTTCCCCTGACTTAACTCCGCTGGACTTATTGTTATGGGGCTACCTCAAAGACAAAATTTATGAAACTCAGCCTACAGAACTGAATGATTTTAGATACAGGATAGCACAGGAAGCTCAAGCTATTCCACAAGAATACATACAAAATGCAGTAGGCAGCTTTTATAACCGGTTAGGATATTACCAGGAGACCAACGGGGAACATTTTGAACACCTACTTTGAATAGAGTTCAGTAAGTATTGCCTTCAATTTGTAACTTTCTATTATTCATAAGTACAATGTATTAAACATTTTTAAAACTTTGAACAGCAATTACTTCCGACTGAATCAACCTTTTGGGGTCCGGTTTGCGGCATTGTTTTTAGTTCAACTAGACCTTTAATTTGATGTACATATCAACGTATACTTACATTAAAGATTTTCTTCTTACTCCCAATGGGCCGTCCCCCAAAGGTGACATCCGATCACTATGTACACAGAAGAGTAGCTTACTATTACCAGTAACGGTCTGCCAAATTTGGTTGTGATATCTCTTTTCGTTTAAATGTTATAAAGTCGTCCAAAGACTTAATTGTCACCCTGTGTAACAGTTTAAACTAAAACATTTATTTCCAAGGAATTGTGTATGTCACCTTTTCCAGTATAATATATTAAAATCAACATGGTATTTAGAGTTGAAGAGTTTTAAGCAAATGCATGAAATCTTTAAGAATTCCTCGGACCCAGACACACAGTTTGGTCTCAAATTATTAGAAGATAATGCTGTGTGCTTTGCGGCTGTCTATAAAATTATTTGATGTTCTCAATGAACTCCCAGTGAATGCATCTGAACTTTTTTTAGGGATTATTTTACCTCTATAAGTATTATCAAGAATGTAATAATTGTGGTTTTTAGTGAATTGATGATTAGATTGATCAGGTCCTCCACCTTTTCTTTTCAATGTTTAGATTGTCTATAGTACTCGGGATGATCTTTCCTGGCCCACCTAGCTTTATTCTGCACTAATCGGGGGCTCATGTTAGCTAACGGGTGGACCAGGAAAGGCAACAAGTGAAAGCCCAAAAAAATTACCTGTCAGCCAGTTTACACTTGTTACGTAGGAACTCGACAACATTGACCTGCTCGATATCCCAGTCTGGGTCGGTCTTACGTCCATCGCTGTGTGCCTCCAATTCCTTGACCTCTTGGTCCCATCGGTCTGGGTCTCGGTCTCTCTGAAGCAGCACACGCAGTGGCGTGATGCACTCAAACTGCGGAGAACCGTTGGTTAACTGCTCCTCGGTCTCTGGCATGTAGCATACACCAGCCACCGCAAACACTGCACACTCCGCCTGGCAATAAATAGACCAATTATATAAGTCACTAAACCATTGTTTAAGAATTTGTCACAACCAAGGTGCATTACAGATATAGAGTTTATTTTTTAAAGAAAACCCACAGTTTTGAAGCTACTCACAAGCTTATGAGCTGGGTTCTGCTGGCACTCCTCGCCACACACGGGCCACCCGCAGTCCGTACACACGATGGACCCGTCAATCGGAGTGTAGCACCCGAGACATATCGGAGGGGACCCGGACTTGGGCCCAATAGCCCACGGAGTCTCCTCCAGAACCTCATCACCCGCCTTGAGTGCCTTGGCAGCTACCAGGTACCTGTGGGCGAGTTGAAGAGAGTGGTGACGATGAAGATAGAAAGAAGTGCAGACTAAACGAGTTTTGAAAGGATGAAAATAAAGAGAAGGCAATAAAAATGTGACAAGGATGAAAGTAAAGAAAAGGCAAACATAATGTGGTGAGGATGAAGGGATGACATAAGTGTGGTTAAAATGAAGATAAAGAAAAGACAATACAAGTGTGGTGAGAATGAAGATAAAGAAGAGATGATGAAAGTGTGGACTGTGGTGAGTGAAGGTCAAGAACTGATGATAAAAGTGTGGTGAAGATGAAGGTAAAGAGAAGACTTTACCACATAAAGAAAGTACAATACATATTACAAAGATGAAAATAAATAGAATGCCATAAAAGTGTAGTAAGTATGAAGGTAAAAAAAGTCAATTAAAGTATGGGTGAGGATGATGATAAAGAAGAGATGACATAAGTGAGGTGAAAATAAAAGTAAAGAAAATATAATACAAGTGTGGTGAGGATGGACATAAAGCATAGATAATAACAGTTTGATGAGAATGGAGATATGGAAAAGGTAACAAAAGTTTGTTCAAGATGAAGATAAAGAAAATGCAAAAATATGGAATGATAGATGCTTATGCAAATTAAAACTGAGGCAGTGTCATATACACATAACTTTATTAAAGAAAAACTTTATTTAGGTCCATGAGATCCTCCTTTGTAAATTTAGCTTGTAATTATAACCTAGAATCTTTACATATTTTGCCAATTCAAAAACAATAGAATTTGAGTAAACAAAAAAGTCATTGATGATTAATAAATACTCCTATTTATACAATAATTTTATGAATAATGAAAGTCAGTTAGTCTAGCCATTGTCCCTGAATGATTTGCTCTTTTCTTGAAATGGTAGGTATATATTTGCAGATAACAACGTCATCAAGTACTATTTTTATTTTAACTATAATTTTTCTGAAGGATCTCACCAAATATAAAATGGATGACAACAGAGTTCAATAAAGACATAAATAGAATATATTAGAGAGTGTTATTTTTATAGAGCATCCTGCTGTACTTGTTGTACCAATAGCACTTGGTATACTTATCATATATGTTTAAAAAACCCATTTGTTAGATCTAGCAAACATAAAAATAAAAAAAAAGCGAAATGACAATAAAAATTATTTTATAATTAAATGTAATAACAACTAATTCAATTCAGTAACTGTTTTATCAGCAGATATTGTGTTTCCTGAGGAATAAGTTCAGGCGCTTGCAATGTCATCTGTTGCCAACAAGAGTGAACTGCAGGACTAAATTAGCCTGTGAAGGTGTGAGCCAGATTTAAGATGAAGAATGAGGAGGATGCCAGATATAGTATGGGTAGCTAAAGTGGTTTCCAGGTGGTTGCGATCGAGGGCATTGCTCTGACAGCTCTGACAGTGATTCAAATGGAAATGTTTAAAACTAATTGTTAAATCTGTTTGCCTGAATTTGAATTGATTACTATTGGCTGCTTTGACTGATTATAATATAATTTATTTGTTTTATTTGTAAGATTTGGTATGGTATTTTGATGAAAGTGAAAGTGTTGCTAATTTCATACTTACAAAAAAACCAACAATTCGACATATATTTTAAAGCTCAAAGTAGTGTATGTGTCATCAGGACTGGAACAAGAACGAAATTCAATACAATTTTCAAAAACTTTAATTAATAACTTAGAGAAATGTAATCCTATTAATCCAATTAGATATCCAGGTAACGGAAAAGAGAAAAGTGTAAGATATCCTATTTATATAGATTGGTATTGCTTGGACCTGTCTTGTGTGCGTGGGTGACTGTGATTTTTATAATAAGAGATTTAAACAAACTAAAGCTGTTAAGAAATTGAGGGTCTGGTTTCTCACCTGCCAACTTTATCATTCTTCTTAATAGAGTAGGACTTGGCCATTCCTCTGTTTGGCTCGACTTTCAATCTTGGCTGCAACGAAAAGGTATAAGTTCAAATCATCAGTCCATGAGAATTTAAGTTCAAAATTACTTAAGATGGATGTATGAGTCCATGAGCATAGTTTTGATAAGGACAAATTATTCCCATTTCAAGTAAAATTTTGTTTGGATAAGTAATTAAAATAAAATTTAATAAGCTGTATCAGAAAAGTGATACATAAATTCTCCCATTTAAACTCCTAGTAATCTATATATATATATATTGCCAAGTATTTTTCGACTGAATTTTGTATATTTGATTCACAGGACACCTTTACACCTTCGCAGGGCCAGATTTCTAAATAGTTGAAAAGGCTGCAGCCTAGAGCAGCAAAATTTAAAGGGGTGGCACTTTGGCAATGTACTAAAAATTGAAAATATACATTTTGATTATTTTAATAACAGAAACTTCTTTGAACGTATCTTTGATATGTAGCGTATTCATTTACGGAAATGGAAATATGTTTATTCTTTTCATAGCATAATACGAATTTACTCCACATAATGATGTAGTACATTTTTCATGTAGTGTAATTTGGTTTGAAAACACTGCAAGGCGCAAGCACAGTGTTTCGATCTGAAAACAGGTCTGTAAAAGTGAGGCGCCTTTACGTGATCTGTAAAGTTGATCCACACTTCTCGCGAATACGGGCGAGTTCGCGAGAAGTGTGGGACGGCCAAGCCCAGTCAGTGTCACTACACTGCCACAACAAACCTTCCTAACCTCTCTTGTTTACGTTTGTATATTTAATCTTAATATATTGTGTTTGTACAATTATTCATGTTTGTATTATGGTAGCTTGTATAACATCTATCTATTTAGGGCCTATTGTCAACAAATAAACCAGTAATGAACTATTTTTTTGTGGTTTTATTTTACTCTTCAGCACAATTTAACTTAAATAACTGAATCTCATTTGTTGTATAAAACGAATGTATAATAACATATGAGTCAATTACTGTGAGTCTCTAAAAGGGGGGGGGGGGCAAATTGATTTAGCCTAAAGTGGCATACTCCTAAATCTGGCCCTGCACCTTCGTATTTTGTTTTTCCTGCCTGACGAGGTTGAGATGTCATTACTCATTTACTAATTATCACTGAGAGGAAAGTCGCTTTGCTAAGTTCACTTTTCTGTTTATTTTATTTAGGGTATAAAATATCCTGTACAAAAGTTGTCTAGTAAATCATTTTTTAGGAATTTTTACTAAATTAATTTATTTGAGGCATTACAATTATTTTCTGCATGCATGGGTTTTAAGGGGGGAATCCACCGACCTCCTCCCACTGGATTAGGTGGCTGCATATTATATAATCTCAATTGATCAATGTTAGTTTATACCCAGTCCAGGATCTCATGGCGGTTGGCTGCCTACTACCTACTACGAGCTACCTACCACCTACCTACCTACCTACCTACTATCTACTACGAGATACCTCCTACCTACCTATCTACTTACTACCTACTACCTACCTATCTACTACAAGCTACCTACAGTTAGTACAGTGTATTTTAGTATTACAGTTAGCTGGTTTGTAGATAAACGATATATATGTTGATATCTAGCACATGGTTGTTACTTATCAGCTGTTTTTAATGTAAACGAGTTCGCACGCAGCACGCTGACGTGAGGGAAGTTAATTTCCACATAAAAACTTTTAAAACTCTAAATCAGAGTAAAAACAAACACATATTCCAATTTTTATTGAAATCTGAAAACATTGATTGTTTGGCTGTTCTGATGCTCCTGGTTTTATTTACCTGCAAAGCTGGGAATACAATTATGTGCATTATAATGTTAGGAGAAGGCTTGAAAGTAGGCGTGAGGTTTCCGGGGATTATAAAAGTACTCTAACAAAGGAGTTACAGGGCTTTTCTAGTGTAAAAAACCCATAAGACAACGTACTGTGTTTAGTCGAAACACATTTTCTTCAATAACTCGGTAAATATTTATGCTAGAATGACGAGAGAGGGATTAAAACTTTCGCCTCACTAATTCCCATCTTTTTACATGCATTCATTTTACATCCGTGGCTTTTCTGACCCTTTTTGGGCCCAAAAACTCGAAATTTGAAAGATTAATCCCCAAAAAAGAGTTTGGAGTCTTCCGATTGTTTCGCCCAAAGAACTTGTCCAACTGATTACAGAAAGGAATGTCCCTATCAAATTTGAAGTTGATCGGACAAAAAATGTGACCGCTAGAGAGCAAACACACATATATATATATATATGTATATATATATGTACATATATATATGTGTATATATATGTATATATATTATATAAGTTATATATATATAAAATTTTGAACGACCCCCCAAAACGTGTTCAGGGGGTCGAGTTAGGAACTTCTATGGAGGTCCCGGGCTTAAGTTTCACCGTGCGGGTCATGCTAATAGTTCACTTTCCAAAGGAAATTCATTAACAAAGCATATGCATGCTTTGAAATACCTTGGCTTTTAGCGGATTTCCTCTATAGGGAAGAAGCTATTACCGTAGGTGGCATGGTAAGACTTAAGCCCGAGACCATGATAACTTTTTGTTTTGAGGTCCTCAGATGCCAAAAATACTATTCGTTCAAATTTATATATATATATATATGTGTCCATTACCGCGATAACTTTTGAAAGAAATACTCGATTTTGATGAAATTTGGCACAAATGTGTAAAATAACATTTATGACTTAAAGTTTGAAAACCAGATCAATCGGACTATAAGAAGGGGGTTTTATGGCAGTTTTAAATTTTCCAAAAATCAGTTTTTTAATTTTTCCTTTAACATTTTTAAAACACTCAATTTTGGTTATAGCCACTTTATAGAGCTTAAAAGTCAAAAAATTTGGTATTTTGAATCATTAACCTAGGTTAGATGGTTGTAGAGAAAAGTAAAAAAACGTGTCCATAAAATTTCCCATGTTAATATTATGTTAATATTTTGGTGTTTTAATTGTTGTTCTACGTCCAACCGTTGCAGCGATATTCAAAATGCTAAACATAGTATGTTGTCCAATGTTATCCTTATGGAGAATAAATACAATTTGATATCTCGATTATTTATGAATGTATATTGATGAAACTTGGTATGTGGCTTCACATAGTACTGGTATATTGATATTTACACAAAAAGAGTTTTTTGTTGATTTTCCCCATAGCAGCAAACCTGACTACTCGGCCCCCGTGTTATTCATATGGAGAATAAGTCAAGTTTTATATTTCCCCTAGTTATGAACCTAAATAAATAAAATTTGGTATGTAGCTTCACCTGGTCGAATTATATAGATATTTTCAAAGATACACATTTCTCATCTCCCTCTTTACAGCAAACCTGCGTAATCAGCCCTAATGTTATTCTTATCGAGGATAAATAAAATGCTATATATATCACTTATTTATGAACGTATTTTTGTGAAACTTGGTAAATGGCTTTGTGTAGTAGCGGTATATGCATTGGAAATTCACTGACTACACAGGTTTGCTGCGACAGGGGTAAACTTATTCGAGATGTTTTACGTTATTTATCATTTGCTAGTAACTTTTGGAAATACGGAGAATATTTTTCCAGAGTCTTTGGGATCAAGACTTTTAATTTGAGCTCCCTCCCATCATCCTGTGATTTGCCAAACGCCCATAATTTCAAGTTAAAAATGTTGCTTACAGAATTATTCAGGGTGAGTTTCTACTGACGCCCATAACTTCGCCAGGGGATTGTAATGATAAAAAGGAACAAAAAAGTTCCAGTAAACGCTAGTCCGATTCCGAACCGTTTGGTCATAATTGGGAAATTTGTTTTTTCTACAAAATATTGGACTTTGTCCTACTATTAACTTTATAAAAAATAAACCAATTAACCTAGCAATTGATATTTAAAATAATTAGAAAGCGCATTAAATTTTCTATTAAAACCAAGGTTACATGTAAAAATTTCATTTCATACATCGGTTCCTAGCCAAGTTGAAATTAAAAATATGCTATAATTAATTATTTAAGTTAAGTTTAAAGACTCTTTTTTGTTACTTTAATCTAGTGCAACGCGATGTCCAACTAGATAAAAAACTTCCTCATTTAATAAGCTTTAAATTGATATGCTATTTTAAACTGTTGTAGGTGGGAATGACAGAAAAACTACCACCAAACTAAAGTAAAACACTGTTTACTGATTTGGTTTTAGCAAGGTTCAAACCTACTAATAATAATCTACTCACTGATTTACTGTGAGAGAGCTGAGAAAACGTGTCCGCATCTGCATCAGACAAAGTGGTGGTCATTTCGAAAACTTACTCAAGTAGCAATCAACATTGTTCATTCTGAAGGATTGTAATTAATTTGTTAATGCAAAGTAAACATTGAGTTACCGTATTACAATTTTGTGGTAATTTGCCTTGTATTATTAATAAGAATACCTTCACTCGTAAACCGTGTTTTTATTTAGGTTGATTAGTAGTTTTTCTGTCATTCCCACCTACAACAGTTTAAAATAGCATATCAATTTAAAGCTTATTAAATGAGGACGTTTTTTATCTAGTTGGACATCGCGTTGCACTAGATTAAAGTAACAAAAAAGGGTCTTTAAACTTAGCCTAAATAATTAATTATAGCATATTTTTCATTTCAATTTGGCTAGGAACCGATGTATGAAATGAAATTTGTTCATGTAACCTTGGTTTTATAGTAAATTTAATGCCCTTTCTAATTATTTTAAATATCAATCACTAGGTTAACTGATTTCATTTTTATAAAGTAAATAGTGGGACAAAGTCTAATATTTTGTAGAAAACACAAATTTCTCAATTATGACCAAACGGTTCGGAATCGGACTAGCGTTTACTGGAACTTTTTTGTTCCTTTTCATCATTAGAATCCCCTGGCGAAGTTATGGGCGTCAGTAGAAACTCACCCTGTATATAAAGATATATCTCTGCTTTCTCAGAGGTTAATAAAATGCATTTATGAAAAATTCCTTATAAGAAACATTTTTTTTGTACGATAACAAATATACAGATTTCATATTATTTGACCATCAACAACGCTAGAGCTTCAAAATGACGCATCAATTATTACTTCTAACTCAATTATATTAGTAATATTAGTAATACCGAAGATTAGTAATATTTATTATTTGTTAGAAGTACATTTAACAACAATTCGGGCAACGATGTTGAACTGGAAAAATCTGGTGTAATAACTATTTCCAAGCTAAGTGTTTTCGGTTTTCTATAAAGTTTGGTTTCCATTCATTATTATTTTGCATTTGAACTAATAAACGACCAATTTGAAAATAACATACAAAGGATAGGGTATTGGATGACATGCCAAGGTAATGGGTCAGAGGGGAAGTGAACGGAAGGGCAGCCTTGTGCTAGTCCAACGGGGGATTTAAAAGTCCTGCTGCGCCGGAAGCTTATTTCGCATCTATCAATGGCGCAGCGTACCAACCACATCTTGAACTAACGTCACGTGCAACTGCAATGATCAGTCTGTACGTTCTCTCTTGTCTGTATTAGTAGGTAGCTCGTAGTAGATGGTAGGTAGCCAACCGCCATGAGATCCTGAACAGGGTATAATTTACACCCCAATTTTCAGTGTAAATCAAGAAAAAATAAGAAAGTATTAATAATGCATTTATTTCCAATAAAAATTAAACAGTGTACAGCGTTTACCGCCAGTTCAAAATTTAAATTTTCTTCACAGAAATGTGTGTCAAACGCAAACCAATAATTTTCCCTAGTTTCCAAAGTTCCATACCTCAATTTAAAAAAATGGTTTTAGGAAACATTTTATAAACTGTTTTTTGTAAATCTATAACTTACTGGCTTTACCAGAACTTTCCCAGACATTTGGATTATGTCAGTTTGTAACAGTATAAAGGGGCTCTACACATATTACATAACACACTTAAGAGGGAGGAAGGGGTATGGCGTATGGAAGGGGTTATGCTGCATTACCTGGGTGAGGGGTAGGTTTAGATCAACCTTACGTAACTCACACATATTAACCCTAAGACTGGGTGCACTTCCATATCTATTGATACTGTTATAAATCTTTAAAAATTAAAAAATAATAAAACTGATATCTAAATCAATGTTACAGTTAGTTACATAAAAATACTTCTGTCATACTATTTTAGTAACAGTAAAACTAAAATAAATAAATAACGTGTTTGGTGTAAGGTCTGTATTGCTTTACCTTAAAAATGTGTTTTAAATTATTTTGTTTGTACCTTTAAAATCATGACGATACAGTATTGCGTGGTGCCATCCATATCTTTAGTTTTAAAGTTGTATTTGATTTGTATCAGTTATAAATTAAACAAGTAGCTCCCCCGCAAATTTTTTTGGATATAATCCTTAACAGCTGTTTATTGAGTTAAAAAAAACACATGTGACATAAACCAAATAAAACTCTACTCTAAATGAATAACATGGGAACTTCGAAGTCCTGTGGGGCAGAGCCCTGGGGCCTAAATGGAACGATTGAGTTACGTAACACTTGGGAGGGGGGTATGGTCAAGCCTTATCGAGTGTTACATGGGGGAGGGGGGGTCTAAAATGATGAAAAATGTGTTACGTAATATGTGTATGGCCGCAAACTATAAACCATCAAATTTTAATCATAATTGCAAAAGCCAATTTTGAGAAAGTTAGATTGTTCTAGATTTCTATAGTGGATTTTGGGGGATTTCTATCAAAACCTGTAAACTAAGAATATTTAAAAAGAATGAAATATGTTATTGGTATTTTTGCACATTTATAACTTTGAGTTAAACAAATCATCAAGCCATAAACGCTCCTAAAAATCATTATGAATTTTTACTAAAATTGGCAATAAGGACTCGTTAATATCACTGCTGTAAAAGGATATTACATTTTTATTTAATATAGGTACTATTTGCCTAGCCAATATTAGTTATTTAAAATAAAAACCTGTTTACATAATCACAACATTCCGTATTTTGTATTTAAAAATTAACTTTATAAAGGAAATTCTTCTAGAACAATGGAATTTAAAAAATAATTTGTTTATAACTTTGAAAAAGTTCTTGTTTTGATGAACTTGATTAAAGCTTGACTTTAAATACAAAATCTTCATTCACGTGGCTATTTACATTATAATGATTTTGTTGATAATCAGCAAAAACACCAAAACTGTCAAAATTTTATTACATTTGTTACAATGAACAATCATTAAAATAAAAATAGTTTTAAGTTGACTCTAGTATATTTTTTTATTGTGTACAATAAATAGTTTGTAATGTTTATATTAAGTTATTGTGGTAATTATTCAGCAAGCACAGTACACACACATACACCATATCAACCTCCATTAATTCTGTAAGCAAATAAATAAAAATAATACATCCTCCATCATACATACAACACATACATACACACATATCGAAACATTATTAAACACTATGATTATACAACCGCTATTTAATCTCCAATGCTATAATTAACAATCATTTTGTTTAATAATTTTAGTAATAAATTCAAGTTTGCAAAATGTACAGTTAGAATCTGATAATGTAATATAAAATTTGTCTACTCTGCTACACCAAAATATTTAATTAATATTAAGAATTAAAAATACAAACAAAACAAACTTAAAATGTTGAAATGAAAGTAAACTTACACAGACGTTGTGGTTGCCGGTGTAACGTCAGCTTTTCACTGCAACACGCTACTGAGTCACCTGCACTGAACTAAGAATGTTTGGACCACCTTGACGACTGATGGCTAGAACCTACCAGACTTGGGTTTATTTTTAGCCGCTCCTCACATTGTTGCTCCTGGCTCTTAGTTGTGATCGTTTAAAACAGATTTGTAATAACTCAACGTAATTAGGATTGATAACCCAGTACCATTATCTTATTCATTAATTTGCTAAGGATTTTCTTTTACGGCCCACTACGTCATTGCTCAACCGATTTGGACAGTTGATGTGTCATTTTAAAGTTTTACACTGCAGATTTACAGAAAATTTTAAAACTCATAAATACTGCTTTAGTTTTTAAAATATTGAAATTTAAAAAATTGCTCCATGTTATTTAAATGGGAGGATATTTTTTGAAGGTGGGGGTTTTTAAATGGGAAAAAACCAGGTAACGTGTGGTTATGGAATTTGTACCAATTTGAAGCATAAACATTCTGATACTCCCCAAAATTTTCAAATTTATCAATTTCTACCTTAAAGTTTGTTAAATGATACAAAGTATAAAGTCCGCCAATTTCCCCATAATGGGAGAATTTGTTACCAGGAAATCGGCCTTAGTTTGAGAAAACCAGGTAATGTGTGGACATGGAATTGTACCGATTTTAAGCTTAAACATTCTAATACTCCCCAAAATTGTCAGATTATCATTTTCTCCCTTTAATTTTGTTAAAGAAAAGTAAGTACAAAGTATAAAGTCCTCTAATTTCTCCATGTTATTCATAAAGGGAGAATTTGGATCCAGGAACGCGGCCTTGGATTAAGAGAACCAGGCAATGTGTAGTCATGGAATTTATACCAATTTGAAGCTGAAACATATATTTTTTCTCCTTTTAAGTTAGTTAAATGTTACGAAAAATTTAAATGCCTACAAACTGTTTTGGTAGGATTAGTCTGCTAATTGTGTTAGTTAACCACAAACAGCTGATCATAATCCAAACTCAGTGATTTTTATCAGACAGCTGATTGCTCATTAAGCTTTTGATTTATTTTAGTGTACTGTATAGTTAACCCCATATGGAACAAATTTTGACCTGGCCCGTACTGGCCCAGATTCTGGGATACTTCAAAAATTGGCAAGAACTGGCCAGTACTGGGCCAGAACTATAATTTTGTATTTAAATTAGTTATTTTAATTTTTTTTTTTAGTATGATTTTTCTGATTGAATTGTTTAATAAACCAATAATATCTACATATTTTAAAAAAATCCTACTTTTTGTTCACCCACTTCTTACAGTTAATATTTAACCGATTTTGATGAATCTTTTTTTACTTAAAAGATAATTTCATTTTCTAACTCACTGTCAAGCCATAATTTTGATTTAGGCCCCAGGGCTCTGCCCCACGGGACTTCCAAGTTCCCATGTTATTCATTTGGAGGAGAGTTTTATTTGGTTTATGTCACATGTGTTTTTAGTGAATTTCCTATGGAAAGTGAACTATTAGCACAACCTGCACGGTGAAAATTAAGCCCGGGACCACCATAGAAGTTCCTAACGTGACCCCCTGATCACGTTTTGGGGGTTCGTTCAAAATGATATATATATGTATATATATATATATGTATGTATGTATGTATATATATATATATATATATATATATATATATATATATATATATATATATATATATATATATATATGTATGTGTTTGCAATCTAGTGGTCGCGTTTTTTGTCCGATTTACTTAAAATTTGGTAGGGACGTTCCTTTCTGTAATCAGTTGAACAAGATCGTAGGGCAAATAATCGGAAAACTCTAAATCCCTTTTTTGGAGATTAATCTTTCAAATTTCGAGTTTTTGGGCCCAAAAACAGTCAAAAAAGCCCCAGATGTAACATTAATGTATGTAAAAACATGGGAATTGGTGAAGCGAAAGTTTTAAGCCATCTCTCATAATTCTAGTTTAAACATTTTCCAAGTTATTAAAGAAAATGTGTATCGACTAAACGCAGTCTTAAGAGGGTTTTATATTAGAAAAGCTTGTTATTCATTTGTTGGTGTACTTTTATCATTCCCAGCAACCTCACGCCTACTTTCAAGCCTGACTGGACTTTCTCCAAACCTTATAATGTACAAAATTGTATTCAACGCGTTGCAGGTAAATGAAACCAGGAGCATCAGAACAGCCAAAAAATAAATGTTTTCAGATTTCAATAAAATTTGAAAAATTGTATGTTTTACATTGGTTTTGAGTTTTAAAAGTTTTGTATGTGGAAATTCACTTCTCTCACGTTAGCTTGCTGCGTGCGAAATCGTTTCTTAATTCAATAAACAGCTGTTATAAGGATTATATCTGCAAAATATTGCAGGGGAGCAGCTCGTAAGCTTTTAAAAAGGATTTTGGTTGTAAAAAATATCATGACCAGATTTAGTCTCGAACCTACGATCTTTGACTTACTGTCCACACACCATAGCCCCAGTGGCCATTCTGACTCATGAGAACACAAGGATGGAGTGGGATATACAATTTACCAATAGTCTACACCTACACGACTTGGACAATACTTTAGTTTTATTTTTCTTTGTGAATCTATACTCATGCACATCACTGGAGTATAGGTAATAAAAGTTGGAACAAATTCATTTGGTTCATTTGATTTATATGTATCTATTTTCTTACCATGTTATTTTTGTGGGATGATGAACTGCGAGCAGATTAGTATATAGGCCTATTTAATTTCATTATAATAATAATACAAAAATATAATGTTAACATAATATAATATATGTATTAATATATAATTAAGATAATTAATATTAAAATAATCATAACTGCATGTGTACCCTTTTAAATCTTTGTATTACAATACTAATATAAATATAATTTATTATGGATTTATTTGGACTTTATCGCTTCTAGTGTTTAAATATTATTATATTATGAATATAATATAATATTAATATAATTTATACAACCAACCTTGGTCCAACAAATATTAACGATATTAAAAGACGATTGCACCACAGATGACCGTTTTGAGGATATAATCCCGTAGTACAAAATCCTGCCCAAAAAACGGGATTAATTTTTCTTGATAATTTCCCAAAATTTCGGAACCCGTTGATCCCTAATCATGAGCTAAGGAATGGCTAAACTAACTTTCAGTCAAACTGTGAATGAAGAAGGTGTGGCAACGGGAATATGAATTACATGATTTAAAACAAGTTTAAATTATATTTTTTGTATATTATATTTTTGTTCAATATTTCATGCAGTGTTCTCATTTCATATCTTCCTTCCCAAGACATCCCCAGATCTAGCCAGTACTGGGCCATTAGTACTGGCCGGTACTGGTCCCAGTACTAATCCAGTACTGCCCCAGTACTAATCCAGTTCTGGATACGTACTGGGCCAGAAAAGTTTTCCACATTTGACATCATAATAAACTTTTAATAATTTAGTTAATGTTCGTTTTTAGTTTTGTGACTTGTTAGCTGTATCGTGCCTATAACAAAAGAGCATTTTCATAATTTGTGATATTTTAAGTCAGGTATTTCATTGTTGGTGATTGTTCCTATAGGGTACCGTCGGCCAAACTTAATATTGTACCCGTAGAATTTCTACAGGTTACGCCCCATAGGCCTTCAAAGTTTCAAAGTTAACTCTATGGAAGAACAGTAGTTGATTGAATTGTACATTAGCAGCTGTTGATATAATAACAAATGCTAGCGCAACAGAAAGAACAGATGATTCATGCATAATGCAAATAAATACCCCCGTCCGCAGCAAACCTGCGTCCTCAGCAAATTTCCAATGCATGGTATATTTCTCACTACCACATAAAGCCACTTAATCAAAAAGTTTCATGAAAATACATTAATAAATAAGTGATAAATAGCATTTTATTTATTCTCCATAAGCATAAAATTAGGGCTGAGTATAAGCAGGTTTGATGCAACAAGAAAAATAAGAAACGTGTTTTTAAGCAATCTATATAAATAAAGCAGAGTTCTTGTCTGTGTGTGGGTCGCCGTACGGCTAAACTACAAGGAGTTAAGGCATGAAATTTTCAGGTTCCTTTAGGTTATAGTCAGGGGCGGATACAGAGGTCATGTTTGGGGGGGGGGCGGTCACCGAAAGTTACCCCTCCCCCTTCCCTGTGGATGGCCCCTGGCACCCCCATTATTGTTTTTAACTATATTAAATCATACAACAAATGAAAGTAAGTTAACATATATAAATAACCTTTTACTCAATAAAAAAGAAATCTTAACTTTATAAACAAGCTAAACAAAAATTAACTTTAGTTCTACTGTGCCTAGATAAAAAAATAAAATATTTAGGCATTACACTTTTTTCTACGTCATCTGTAGGCGTCTAAGAACAAGTAGGATGCCTAAATAAACAATTTATTTTAGTATTTACCCACGCGAAAAAAACATTTATAAAACGTATTTGAAATCTGCAATACTGAACTATACTTTGCGAAGATACAATTAGGAATGAGGCTGACAGCCAAGTTCAACCACTCGAAAAAAATGAAAATGTACTACATTTTTACAAAATAAAATACTTGTCATATGAGCTTCTGTTTGCAGGCAATTTAATCTTTGTTTCCTCTTTATTTCATTACATATAATTCGAGGCACTTTTTTCTTCTAGCCTAGCCACTGGATATTTATTGCCTAGCAACGGATTACGCGGTTAATCAAATCTAACCTGTAAACAAAACACCGCTGATAGCAAACGACGGGAGGCGGGCAAAATCCAGTAAAAATAATCCCCGAATACAATTGTAGCAACCTTTGCTGCTAAAATTTACCTCCAAGACCAAGTTGAAAACACTGCATTTTCGGTCTGCCAACTGACAAAACTGCAACAACTTCGCGATACTCGGGAATATCCATGTTTTTGTAAGACGCTTTAAGGTTAAATACATGGATCTAAGTAATGTGTTATATACTAAAATGAAAGTTTAAAATTTCAACTGTCTAATGGTGTGTATTTTATTTCATTTATCGAACGTTTAGGTTCGTTAGTTTGAATTTTAATGTAACTTTGTAGACGGGAGCGGCAAAATTTGACTCTCGGAACCGAAAAACGGGGTTTTGGGAGGTTTTTGCTGCTTCCTTTTTTTTCGGATTTATTCAAACTTTCATCGTATGCCTGAATAATAAAATAAAACACAAAAATTCTTAGCTTTGGGGGGGGGCGACTGCCCCTGTCTTATTTCTACAACGATTCAAAATGGTGGCGGCAATCGAAAATCCCGCCAAATATGAGATACGCAGTGAGAAACATATACATGCATTGGAAATTTGCTGAGTATGCAGGTTTGCTGCGGCGGGGGTATTTAGCTTTTCCTCAGTTAATTTTACTAATAACTTTTACCATTGAGTTCAGCTTTACAAAACAATCATTTTGGTGTTTAAATTGTGATTCTACATCCAACCGTTGCAAAAATATTCAAAGTGCTAAACACAGTACATTGTACAATGTTGTCCTTATGGAGATTAAATTATATTTTGATATCTCGATTATTTATGAATGTATATTGATGAAACTTGGTATGTGGCTTCACCTAGTACTGGTACATTGATATTTGCACAAACAATTGATTTTTTTGTGGATTATCCCCAGAGCAGCAAACTGCATAATCAGCCATAATGTTATTCTTATATGGAGAATAAGTAAAGTTTTATATCCCCCTTAATTATGAACTAAATTATCAAAACTTAGTATGTAGCATTACAAGTTTAATTATATTGATAACTAGCTGATTATACCGGTTTCACCCGGGTATAAAATGTAGTTAAAAAATTAAATTACTAATATGTCAGCTGTTTATTCAAATGCAATTAAATAAATAACAGAAAACTGTAATCGTATGGTCTCGTTTGATTAACATTGAAATTTTGGATGTCCCACGGGGAGTAGCCCTAGAGGATTTAGAGGAAACTGAGAGTCAGGTACAACAGCTGTAACCAGAGGCTGATCCAGGGGGGGGGGCGGTGCGTGACCACACAGCAACGAGACTCGACTCCTACTTTGGTGGGGAGGTGAGTGGACTGTCACACATGCAATCGTGGTGATGGGAGAGCTGTGCAAGATGCAGTAAGCAAACATTCTTTACTTTAAAACTCAGCTATCAATGACCAGTGGCGGATCCAGCCAAGGGGCGCGCCCCCCATTTTTTGATAAGAAAATTTAGTTTTTGATGAGGGTAAATTATTTTATAGATGAGATAGCCAAATTAACCGAATATCACTGTATGCGTTTATTGCTTTCTTTCTTTATCTTCCATTTATACATGATACTTAGTTTAAATAAATGTACTATAATATTTTGTATGGACTTCAATTTTGAATTTAGTAGCCTAATTTAGTAATTTTAGAGTATTTTCATTTTAATATTCAGTATTTAAAGGTCTAATTTATATTTTTTGTTTAGTTTTCAATCAGACATAGTTTTTAAAGTTATCTTTTCTTACTTTATAATAATGATACAATATTCTCCCAATGTACCAAGAATGGTATTTATCAAACTTTGGTTTTGCTGAATGTATGTTTTAAATCAATATTTTTTATTTACATCGAAAGCAATATAATTAATCAGTTAAGCAACTTATGCAATTAATTGATTTTCAAGTAATTTTTGAATCCATTTATCATGAATATTTAAATAACTTGTACTAATAATATTAATACAAATGTTAAAATGCAATACTCCAAAGATGCAGGTTTAAAAAATATTTGTACCCATAGTATAGTTATTTTTTCTTTTAATCAAATCAATAATAAAAACTGTATATGACCTTAAGTATTACTCAATAATTGTTTTATGATACATAAAAATTAATATTTAGTACAAATTAGTATAAATGACTTAGGCTTTTCTATTTCTTTAATTAAATAAATAGAATATCTTACAGTAAGTACAGTAATTGGTTTATTTAAACCAGCCTTTATCATAACCTGTAAAAACCTATATTTTTAATTCATTTATAACAAAAATAAAATAATACCCCTGTCGCAGCAAACCTGCGTACTCAGCGAATTTCCAATGCCTAATATATGTCTTAATACCACATAAAGCCGCATACCAACTTTAATAAAAATATATTCACATATAAGCGATTTTAATTATTCACCATAAGAATAACATTGGTAATGAGTACGTAGGTTTGCTGAAACAAGGAACACAAACAATTGGTTTTTATACAAATATAAATAGAATTTAACTAGGCGAAGCCACATACCAAGTTTCATCAATATTAAATCATAAATAAGCGCTATATAACATTCTAGTTATTTTCCATAAGAATAACATGGGGGGCTGAGAAAGCAGGTTTGCTGCAACAAGGAACAAAAAAATGGGTTTTTATATAATTATTAATATAACTCAACCAAGTGAAGCTACATACCAAGTTATATTAATTTATGTTCATAATTAAGGGAGTCATTACATTTGCCTTATTCTCCATAAGAATAACATGGGGGCTGAGTACACAGGTTTGCTGCTATGGGAATAATCAACAAAAAATAAATTTTTTGTGCAAATATCAATAAGCCAGTAATACGTGAAGCCACATACCAAGTTTCATCAACATACATTCATTAATAATCGAGATATCAAATTTTATTTATTCTCCATAAGGATAACATTGGACAACGTACTGTGTTTAGCACTTTGAATATCTCTGCAAAGGTTAGACGTAGAATCACAATTTAAACACCAAAATGATTGTTTTGTGGAACTGAACAGATTGGTAAAAGCAAATGTGAAGTTTATATTAAAACAAACTGAGGAAAAGCCTAAAACCTTTTTCCCATAAGATTAACATGGGAGATTTTATGAGTAGGTTTTTTTGGATTTTCTCCGCAACCACTTAACTAGGTTAATAATTCAAAATACTATATTATTTGTTTTTTCAAGCTTTATAAAATGGTCAAAACCAACATTAAATTTTTGGGTGAAAAATGCAAAAAACTGATTTTTGGAAAATTTAAAACCCCCATAAACACCCCTTCCCAGGGTCCGATTTTTCTGGTTTTCGAACTTAGAGTCATGAATGTCAGTTTACACATTTGAGCCAAATTTCATCAAAATCGGACGTTTTTTACTCAAGTTATCGCATTCACGGACACATAGATAGTATATACACAGGTGTACTTAAAGTCCCGCACGGGTTTAATATTTTTTGAATGATAAGAGATAAATCAATAAGATTTGGTACATCAACACTACACCAAAAAATCTCCTTTTTGAAGGAACTATCAGTTTTCTGTCATATCATGGGGACGTCCCGCAAGGAGTCAGAAGGAAATTTTAAATAGGAGCATAGATCAATATGCACATCACTTTAAAGGGCTTTTCTAGCAGAGTTTAATACCGCAAATCGCACTAAAAAAGGTTGATCCAGTAAAAATTGGCGGCTGTTCAAAGGTTTTACTTGGTTACATTTTATTAGTAGCCACAACCCCATTAAAGCAAAACTGCAACTAAAATTAATACTGCAGCTAAATACTAAATTATGCCTGTCAATACAGAAGTGAATTATGACGTTAGTTATCCTCAAGGGTTACAAATTTGGTCCAAATCTATTGATAACGGGGAAAAACTGGTAACAGTAACAATTAGAAAGATCTTATCTTTTTTTAATAAAACCTTTGAACAGCCGCCATTTTTTACTGGATCAACCTTTTTTAGTGTGGTTTGCGGCATTCAACTCTGCTAGATAAGCCCTTTAAAGTGATGTGCATATTGACCTATGCTCCTATTTAAGATTTCCTTCTGACTCCTTGCAGGACGTCCCCATGATATAACAGAAAACTGATAGTTCCTTCAAAAAGTAGATTTTTAAGTGTAGTGTTGATGTACCAAATCTTATTGATTTATCTGTTATTGTTCAGAAAATATTAAACCCGTGCGGGACTTTATGTACACCTTGTATATATCTATATATATACAGTATATAGATAGATATGTATACATATATATAAATTTGAACGAATAGTGTTTTTGGCATCTGGGGACCTTAAAACAAAAAGTTATCATGGTCTCGGGCTTAAGCTACGGTACCGCTTGAGACCTACGGTAATAGCTTCTTCCCTATAGGGGAAATTCGCTAATGCTGCCCATAACTAAAACTAACTGAAAACTGGTGACTGTAAGAGCTGAGCCTCCCTCACCTCCTTCCACCATTCACCATTGAAAATTTAAAACGTGAATTGACAAAGACAGAAACCCTATCATATAAGCTGTTATAGAAATGAACTCAATATGATTTGGCAACTTCATTGGCAACATCACCTTTTTCTCAATGGATCTGGACCATTTTCATGAATTTTACTCCAGTAATTTGCGTAGTCTGACCCTGGAATTAAATTTGTTTGGAATTGTATTTACTAAGTACATAAATCAACAACTTTAAAATTGTGCCCCCCCCCCCCCGCCCACAACATATTCCTAGATCAGCCCCTACCAATGAATCAGCCGGCTCCATGTTTACTAAATTACAGACTAAAACCAACTACAGAGGAAGATATTTTTAAAATTCCCAACTCTTATGACAATAAATTATCAACTGGTTTTGATATACCAATGTTGGTAATAAAATATGCAAAAAATCAACTCATTAAACCTCCAGTTCATTTAATAAACTCTTCTTTTGTCAGTGGAATTATTCCAAAAAACTTAAAATTGCTAAAGTTATACCTCTTCATAAAAATTCTGATACAAAAACTTTGACTAATTAATCAGCCTTTATCATTATTACCTACATTTTCTAAATTGTTTGAAAAAAGCTGTTCATAAACAATTATCTATATATTTACAAACACATCTTTTACATGACAAAGAGCAACACGGCTTTAGACCAGGAAAATCTGTTACAACTGCTGCCATTGATATTATTGATTCAGTTTTAAATTCTGTCGATAAAGGAGAAAAATCTATTGGAATATTTTTAGATTTAACCACAGATGAAACAAATATTTGTTTCATCTATGATTTAACTAAGGCCTTTGACAGTGCGTCCCATAAGATGCTATTGAATCAAATAAAAAATTTAGGGATTGACGACGTCAATTTTAAATGGTTTGATTCATATTTAACACATAGATCACAATTTGTTGAGATAAAACACTTGCAAAATAATCATCAAGTCTCTAAACGTTCACCTCTTGCAGTGATTCAACATGGTGTTATGCAAGGTTCTATATAAGGACCTCTTTTATTCCTTTGATACATAAAGAGCCTGCCACAAACAATATCAGACAGCGCTTCTAGTGAATTATTCCATTATGCGGATGATGCCAGTTTAAAAGTTAGTGACTCATTAAATAATTTAGAACTCGACTTTTCTAAATGTTTAGCTAGATCAAATAATTTTCTAAATTATCATCAGCTATTATTAAATATAAATAATACCCCCGCCGCAAAAAACCTGCGTACTCAGCGAATTTTCAATGCATAATTTATGTCTTAATACCATATAAAGCCACATACCAAGTTTCGTAAAAATATATTCCCCAATAAGCGATATACTGGGTATCTATATTATTAAAAGAATTTATCGATTTTTCTTCGCAGCATATCGACCCCTAGAAATTTATTTTTATATACATATTTGTTATCAAATTAAAGCTGTTTCTCTCTAGATGTGTCTTTTTTGAGGTTGAAAAATATCCCATGAAAAGCCTTTGTCCACGATGCTTTTGAAATTTCAGCGAATGCGCTACTATCTGGTGTTAAACCTGTGAACTTCTTCAAATTCACATTTGTTTATAACAAAACATATGGTGATGATTTGATCGAGTTCTTAAGTTTGACCACAGAATACAGCACTTGCATTTATTTATTTGATGAAACTGGTGTATCATCAAACCCATTAAGGTAGTAATTTTATTCTATTCGCAATAGCCTATAACGGGATTTGATTGGTGCTGCACTCTAGTACAATTTTAATCATTTCCCATAAGAATAACATTGGGGATGAGTATGCTGGTTTGCTGCAACAATCAACACAAAAAAGGGTTTTAAGCAAATATCAATATAACTCAACAAGGTGAAGCCACATACCAAGTTTTATTAATTTATGTTCATAATTAAGGGAGACATTACATTTTATTGATTCTCTATAAGAATAACATGGGGCTGAGTACGCAGGTTTGCTGCAATGGGAATTATCGATATAAATTGATTTTTTGTGTAAATAATAATAGAATACAACCAGATAAAGCTGTATACCAAGTTTCGTTAGTATATGTTCATAATTAAGCGAGATATAATTTTTTTCTTATCCTCCATAAGAATAGCATTGGACAATGTACTGTGTTTGGCACTTTCAATATCTCTGTAACCAATTGACATAGAGAAATTATCAAAACACCAAATTGTGTGCTTTTTAAAGGCCCAATCCAATGGTGAAAACTAAAATTTGACTTTTTAAAGTATGACATGTAAAAACTTCAAAAAACCCACTTTTGTGTACAAACCGCCCCCCCCCAAAAAAAAAAATTCCACTTCGGATGGGACGATCTGTCTGGTTTTCAAACTTAAAGTCATAAATGTTGTTTTACACGTTTGTACCAAATTTTATCAAAATCGGACCTTTTTACGAGAGTTATCGCACCCACGGACACAGACACCTATATTTATACATATATATACAGGGTGAGTCAGACCACCCGTCCAGCATGTATAACGGGAGAACGGTTTGGTCTAAAGTCAATAAACAAAATTCTTCCCGACTAAAATGCATATGGGCTATCTATTGAAAATATTTTCATCAAAATCCATGTACAGAATGTTCCAAAACTAAAGGTCACAGGTTCGAATCTCAAAGTTTTCTTATGTAAACATAGGGATTATTATACGTTATTTTAAAGGTATCATTAAAATAAACATTTTGGCGAAAACAGAATTCACTTATCTTTATCCGTTTCAAAATGGCGGCCATTTTTGTGTAAAATATTGACATTTACGGAATACCCTGTATTTTCTAAACCACTACTCGTATATTTTTTCCGACTTAAATTTCTTACTCATGATATACTCAGCTTTACATGACAGGTTTTTTTGAGAAAATCTATATTTCAAAAAATATTTATTTTGAAAAAGCCTATATACCCAAAATTCAAAAAAGTCAAATGGTAGCATATGTCAAAAAGCATACCATTGAAAAGGTCTTGTAAATCCTAGCAACTTTCTAATTTAAACCAACCTTCTATCTCTTTTAGTTTTTCTGCAATCAGCAAAAAACGATATTTTCCCTTATGAAATGCATGTTAAATTGCATAACACTTACATGTATTCTGTGGCCACATTCGTTATATATGTACAATTGACATGCTTTTCATGCTGGAAATTAATGTTTTTGCTGATTGCAGAAAAACGAAAAGAGATAAAAGGTTGGTGTAAATTAGAAAGTTGCTAGTATTTACAAGACCTTTTCAATGGTATGCTTTTTAACATATGCTACCTTTGACTTTTTTGAATTTTGGGCATATAGGCCTTTTCAAAATAAATATTTTTTTGAAATATTAATTTTCTCAAAAAAACCTGTCATGTAGCATACCAGAGTAAAGCTGAGTTTATCACGAGTAAGAAATTTAAGTCGGAAAAAAGATACGAGTAGTGGTTTAGAAAATACAGGGTATTCCGTAAATGTCAATATTTTACACAAAAATGGCCGCCATTTTGAAACGGATAAAGATAAGTGAATTCTTTTTTCGCCAAAATGGTTATTTTAACGAGACCTTTAAAATTATGTATAATAATCCCTATGTTTACATAAGAAAACTTTGAGATTCGAACCCGTGACCTTTAGTTTTGGAACATCCTGTACATGGATTTTGATGAAGATATTTTCAATAGATAGCCAATATGCATTTTAGTGGGGAAGAATTTTGTTTGATGACTTTAGACCAAACCGTTCTCCCGTTATACATGCTGGACGGGTGGTCTGACTCACCCTGTATATACAGTTTCGAACGAATGGTGTTTTTGGGGTCTGGGGACCTCAAAACGAAAAGTTATCATGGTACCGGGCCTAGGTCTTACCAAGCCGACTATGATAATAGCTTCTTCCCTATAGGGAAATTCGCTAAAAGTAACTTCATGATTTTTACAGAAGGCAAAAGTAGAAATTCAATTAATCAAGTATTTAGTTTAAGTAATAAAAGTCTTCGAAAAGTAAACTCCACAAAGATTTTGGGTTTGAGATCAAAATGTTTCATGGAATGTCAACCACGTTATTGACAAAACTTCGGGAATGTTCGCTATCAACAGAATGTCAAAATTGTTCTCCATAGATACATTAAAGTGATTTATTTTGCCCTCATTGTATCATCGTTTGTATGGTATTACATCAAAGCATAACTTATTAGACAGAATACTTATTCTCCAAAAAAGGGCACTAAGAATTACATTAAACTTAAACTGGGACACATCCGTTCAAGATCACTTTCCACCAATGGGTATCATGACGGTTTAGAGCCTTTTCATACTACGCGACTAAAAAAGATAGCCTTCAGTTCACAACAGATGGCTAGTTCATTCAATTAAATATCGACTATCGTATTATTGACTATCGATTCTAGCTCTTTGTGTTGTAACATAATACAAATAAATTTGCGAGTTTAAAATATAAGAACTTTTGCTGCAGTTCATGACAAAATCATAATAACCTAACTTAGCCTAACTCCGCAAAGCGCTGTATGGTGGCTCTTCGATCTGATGCGACATTTGGAGCGACTCGTCCAACTTCCGCTTGGGATATTTTTGGATGTTGGGAGTTCTTGGAAATTTGTAGCGATGAACGGTAGAAAAATACTGATTTTGGACCTGGAGACACAGTTTGTGTTCGTCAGTGTACCTGTGAGCTTTGAAGCACTCGTAGCATGGCTGTAAGCTGTTGGGGGAAAGAAAAAGGAGTTTGACGTGCCGGAGGGTATGAATCAACTAGTAGATGATTATAATACAGAAGATTTTATTAATGAAATCGAAGGACATCCTGCCCTCTGTAATTCTGCTATTCCAGATTACAGTGATAATTTTTTGAAGGAGAAGGCTTGGTTTGAAGTGTGTTCAAAGGTGGATGCGGATTTTGAGACAAAGAATGCATTTTGATGATACTGTCCCACACGTTTTGCAGTAACTCATCAAATGACAAGGGAGACGTTCTAAAATAACTAAAGAACTTTTTCCCATCACTTCTAAAGTCCTCATATAAGGTATGAAAAAGGCCTTTCGACTTTGTTTTGATGAATAGTGGATGCACGAAAAAATTTCTATTCCTCCGGCGCTTTTTTCTAATTAGTAGGAGTAGCAAAACAGCATTTATTCATGTGTTGCCATCGTGAGTGGTCTGACATCTGGATGGTTTGGATACTAGTTGTACATCGTCGCGGCTGTGGTCACGTTTCAACGCGACTCTGGTCGCGCGTCAAAGCGACTCTGGTCTCGCGCGCATGCGTCCAGAAAGTGGCTTTGCGGCGCGACTTGCTGAGAAGCACTGATTCAAATGGGCACGTTCAAGTTGGTGCGACCGTAGTCGCGAGGGTGCACGACCAGGGCACGACTCGTATTGCAGGCGCGTCCCTCCGCGTCTGGTCGCGTCAGTACGCAACTTTATCTACGGGTTGCGGGGCATTGTTTTATATTGGATCCTTCATACAGCGCGATTTTTGATGCGACATTTGGAGCGACTCGTCCAACTTTACTATTCACAGGCGTCATTATTTGTGCTTATTTTAGAACATAGTGTTTGTTTAATAGTATTTGACGGATGGTTTCTTAAAAACGGTGCACTTTTTCTTATTGTAATACTAGTGATACTAATGGCTAACGGTATATCATTAATTTTCGTATTTGTTTTGAAATAAACATTGTTGCAATTTAAAATGTTAAATTTATTTATCCTTGTATTTCTCATACAACATTATATTAGTTTTAGCGAATTTCCCCTTTAGGGAAGAAGCTATTACCGTAGGTCTCATGGTAAGACTTAAGCCCGAGACTATGATTATTGTTTTGATCGAGGTCCCTAGATGCCAAAAACACTATTCATTCAAATTTATATGTATGCATATATCGATGTGTCCGTGAATGCGATAACATGAGTAAAAACGTCCAATTTCGATAAAATTTGGCTCAAATGTGTAAAGTGACATTCATGACTTTAAGTTCGAAAACCAGAAAAATCGGACCATGGGAAGTGGAGTTTATGGGGGTTTTAAATTTTCCACAAATCAGTTTTTTGCATTTTTTACCCTAAAATTTTAAAAAAAACTTAATTTTGGTTTTGACCATGTTATAGAGCTTAAAAAAAATATATATTATTTTGAATTACTAACCTAGGTTAAGTGGTTGCGGAGAAAAGCCAAAAACTTACTCATAAAATCTCCCATGTTAATCTTATGGGAAAAAGGTTTTTGGCTTTTCCTCAGTTAATTTAATGAAAACTTCACATTTGCTTTTGCCAATCAATTCAGCTCCACAAAAAAATCATTTTGGTTTTTAATTTGTGATGCTATACCCAACCGTTACAGAGATGTTCAAAGTGGTAAACACAGTACGTTGTCCAATGTTATCCTTATGGAGAATAAATCAAATTTGATATTTCGATTATTTATGAAAATGTATATTGATGAAACTTGGTATGTGGCTTCACGTAGTACTGGTATATTGATATTTGCACAAAAAATTGATTTTTTGTTGATTATCCCCATAGCAGCAAACCTGCGTACTCATTCCCCATGTTATTCTTATGGAGAATAAGTAAAATGTTATATAGCGCTTATTTATGATTGAATATTGATGAAACTTGGTATGTGGCTTTGCCTAGTTAGATTCTATTTATATTTGCACAAAAACTAACTGTTTGTGTTCCTTGTTTCAGCAAACCTACATACTCATCACCAATGTTATTCTTATGGAGAATAATTAAGATTGTATATATCGCTTATATGTGAATATATTTTTATGAAACTTGATTTGCGGCTTTATATGGAATTAGGACATATATTATGCATTGGAAATTCGCTGAGTACGCAGGTTTGCTGCGATGGGGGTATTTGATTTAATACTTCTTACAACACTGCCAGTGTCATTTTACAGAGTTCATGAGAATAAAGGCAAACATATTTTTTTAACTAAATAATCGTACATGAAATTGTAAAATACACGATAGTGATTATTATTGAATTATTTGTTTGTATTTTAGTTTGGACATTATCATTTCTTTATTTGTTACCATCGTGGGCGGTCTGACATCTGGATGGTTTGGATACTAGTCGTACACCATCGCGACTGTGGTCGTGTGCACATTCGTCCAGAAAGTCGCATAATATGAAAAGGCTCAAACAGTCTTTATGTATACAATACGATGTTACATGCAAAAAAACTCTCATATGCTCACATGGTACCTAAGCTGGGGGATAAACACAATTATCTCACTATATTCAGGAATAAAATTTCCATTGACCCCAATAAATTAGAGTTTTTTAATAAAAAGGCAGGTTGTGCAGGAGGAAAATTTATGGACAGACTGCCGGCTGGAGTGAGGACTATTGATGAATTTAAAAAGTTTAAGATAAGATTAAAAGAATTTTTAACGAGTAAAATATTGTACAATTTTGAAGATTTATAATAATTTAGTATTCAATTGTTAATCAAGCAGCATTTTCCCTAGTTTTAACTAGTAAAATATTGTACAACTTGGAAGATTTACAATAGAATAGTATTTAGTCTAGTCAAATTAAGGAAAAACATCAAACTAATTGTAAAAGAAACAAAGTAAGGTTTTTTAGACATGGCATAGGATCCCAAATAACATATCAAAAGTCTACCAAAATCCACGTGGGGGAAGCAGTGGTGTAGTGGTGCGGGAACGCGTGGGAACGGCGTTCCCACACTGGTTTTCAAAAACCCGGGAAAATCCCAGTGCTCCGGTTCAGGGAAAATTAAATAATAACTAAATATTATAAAAATATATTTTTATGTCCATAATAAAATGCAATACTTAACAAACATTTGTAACAAAGATTTGGCGATCATGTACGACATATTGGCCGAGTTGTCTATGGTTTCTGAATGGCTTCAAAATAGACAAGCTACTATTATAGTGTATGCTGACAAAATCTTAAGAAGGTCAATTGCTTTTTTCGAGGGCCTTAAAGAGAAACCCGGCACTAAAAGCCTTGAGGCTAAAAGAGCTAAAGTCGAAGGCAACTTTTGTGGTGTCCCCCTAACAAGTAATAGCAAAATAATTGCTATTAATGACCAGCAGTTGCTATCAAGTGTCATTAACAACCTTAATAAAAGGCTTTTCACGACTAGGAGCAGCAACGAATCTTCTACACGGACTGACGATCAGGAAAAGTTAGACATCACTCCTATCAGAACTAAAAGTACTCGAAAGCAAAAGCTGGCCTCAAGACAAGTCTGTTCGATTCGGGAAGAAGAAATCGAGAAGATCTGTGCATGATTTAAATTGAATTTGAACCCAATCAAAAACAGCTTCAGAGATTATTTAGAAAACAGCACCGTCATTCCAAAGGATTTAAACCCACTGTTGAATTGCTCCAAGCTCGTTCCTTGCAGATCATCAGAGTGCGAACGGGGTTTTAGTCACATGAATATATAATCATATCGCCAACTAGAACGAGGCTGACCATCGAACATGTGGCAGCCCTAATGTTCATAAAGTTGAATGGTCCAAACATCCGGACCTGTCATTTAAAAAATTTGGTTATGTATGTTGCTATTGCTATTTAGGGGGTTAACGTACATAAAATTAGTTAAATAACTTTTTCTAAGTTTAAATGTAAAATAATAAAGTTAGTTTGTTAAATGTAAAAAATACTATTTTTTTCTTTTTCTTTTCCCAAAATCATCCAAATTATTAAAAAGTTTCTTGAAGCCTCAGTAAATTCAGTGAGCATAAAATACACAGCCTAATACGCTCGTAGCTATTGCTATCGTACGCAATCAGGGAAATTATATCCTTATTTGCAGGGAATTTGACAAATATATTGAGCGTTCCCACACTGGAAAATTTACCACTACACCACTGGGGGGAAGGCCGCCATATTGGCCACCATCTTGCATTTTAGCGAATTTCCCTTACAGGGAAGAAGCTATTACCGTAGGTGGCATGGTAAGACTTAAGCCCGAGACCATGATAACTTTTTGTTTTGAGGTCCCCAGATGCCAAAAACACTATTCGTTCAAATTTATATATATGTATATATATGTGTCCGTTACCGCGATAACTTTTGAAAGAAGCGCCCGATTTTTATGAAATTTGGCACAAATGTGGAGAGTAACATTTATGACTTTAAGTTCGAAAACCAGATCGATCGGTTTATGGGAAGGGGGTTTTATGGGGGTTTAAAATTTTCGAAAATTCAGTTTTTTGAACTTTTTACCCTAAAATTTTAAAAACCCTAGATTTTGGTTATAGCCATTTTGTAGAACTTAAAAAAGCAAACAATTCAGTATTTTGAATCATTAAGCTAAGTTTAGTGGTTGTGGAGAAAAGTCAAAAAATGTGTCCATAAAATTTCCCATGTTAATCTTATGGGAATACGGTTTTTAGGTTTTCATCAGATAATTTCACTAAAACCTCCACATTTCTTTCTACCAATCAGTTTAGCTCTACAAAACAATCATTTTGGCGTTTTAATTGTTGTTTTTACGTCCAACCGTTGCAGCGATATTCAAAGTGCTAAACACAGTACGTTGTCCAATGTTATCCTTATGGAGAATAAATAAAATGTTATATTTTGATTATTTATGTATGTATATTGATGAAACTTGGTATGTGACTTTAACTAGTTGTGGTATATTGATAATAGCACAAAAAAGGTTTTTGTTGATTTTTCCTGGTAGCAGCAAACCTGCATAGTCGGCCCCCATGTTATTCATATGGAGAATAAGTAAAGTTTTATATCTCCCTTAGTTATGAACCTAAATTAATAAAACTTGGTATGTAGCTTCACCTGGTTGAGGTATAATGATAATTGCAAAAAAAAACACATATCTTATCTTCCTTGTTGCAGCAAACCTGCGTACTCATTTATAATGTTATTCTTATGGAGAATAAATAAAATGCTATATATCTACTTATTAATGAATGTATTTTTGTGAAACTTGGTAAGTGGCTCTAGGTAGTAGTGATACCCATATATTTGCATTGTAAATTCGCTGAGTACGCAGGTTTGCTGCGACGGGAGTATTTTTAATCGGAGACTGCTGAGTCTTATGGCTCTTTAACGACTAAATATCAACCAAATGGGACAAACAAAGTGTCTGTTTAATATAAAATTTAACCAGCTTTCTAATGATGTATAACACGTAAAAATGTGACAAGCGGATTTTTGGTAAAGCCTCTAAAACTTTGAAATAAACGGCATTTTTTCAACAAATTTTTCCTATTGTCTCTAGCAACTAATGAACACTCAGCTCTTTTGCTGGTTATAGGTAGTGACGAATAACAGCTGTTACTTGAAAATCTAAAACATAAGTTTGCTATAACCATTGATTTTGAGGATGTATAATCAATGCTATATGTACAATTGACATGCTTTTCATGCTGGAAATTAATGTTTTTTGCTGATTGCAGAAAAACGAAAAGAGATACAAGGTTGGTGTAAATTAGAAAGTTGCTAGTATTTACAAGACCTTTTCAATGTTATGCTTTTTAACATTTGACTTTTTTGAATTTTGGGCATATAGGCTTTTTCAAAATAAATATTTTTTGAAATATAGATTTTCTCAAAAAAACCTGTCATGTAGCATACCAGAGTAAAGCTGAGTTTATCACGAGTAAGAAATTTAAATCGGAAAAAAGATACAAGTAGTGGTTTAGAAAATACAGGGTATTCCGTAAATGTCAATATTTTACACAAAAATGGCCGCCATTTTGAAACGGATAAAGATAAATGAATTCTGTTTTCGCCAAAATGGTTATTTTAACGAGACCTTTAAAATTATGTATAATAATCCCTTATGTTTACATAAGAAAACTTTGAGATTCGAACCCGTGACCTTTAGTTTTGGAACATTCTGTACATGGATTTTGATGAAAATATTTTCAATAGATAGCCAATATGCATTTTAGTGGGGAAGAATTTTGTTTGATGACTTTAGACCAAACCGTTCTCCCGTTATACATGCTGGACGGGTGGTCTGACTCACCCTGTATATACAGTTTCGAACGAATGGTGTTTTTGGGGTCTGGGGACCTCAAAACGAAAAGTTATCATGGTACCGGGCCTAGGTCTTACCAAGCCGACTACGATAATAGCTTCTTCCCTATAGGGGAAATTCGCTAAAAGTAACTTCATGATTTTTACAGAAGGCAAAAGTAGAAATTCAATTAATCAAGTATTTAGTTTAAGTAATAAAAGTCTTCGAAAAGTAAACTCCACAAAGATTTTGGGTTTGAGATCAAAATGTTTCATGGAATGTCGACCACGTTATTGACAAAACTTCGGGAATGTTCGCTATCAACAGAATGTCAAAATTTTTCTCCATAGATACATTAAAAATGATTTATTTTGCCCTCATTGTATCATCGTTTGTATGGTATTACATCAGAGCTTAAAAAAACAAATAATATGGTGTTTTGAATTATTAACCTAGGTTAAGTGGTTGCGGAGAAAATCCAAAAAAACCTGCTCATAAAATCTCCCATGTTAATCTTATGGGAAAAAGGTTTTTGGCTTTTCCTCAGTTCATTTCTATGTAAACTTCACATTTGCTTTTACCAATCAGTTTAGCTCTACAAAACAATCATTTTGGTGTTTAAATTGTGATTCTACGTCCAACCGTTGCTGTGATATTCAAAGTGCTAAACACAGTATGTTGTCCAATGTTATCCTTATGGAGAATATTTAAAATTTGATATCTCGATTATTTATGAACGTATATTGATGAAACTTGGTAGGTGGCTTCACCTAGTATTGATATTTCCACAAAATTTGGATTTTTTGTTGATTATCCTCTTAGCAGCAAACCTGCATTCTCATCCCTAATGTTATTCTCATGGAGAATACGGAAAGCTTTATATCTCCCTTAATTATGAACATAAATCATTAAAACTTGGTATGTAGCTTCACCTGGTTGAGTTATATTGATAATTGCAAAAAACCCGCATTTTTATCTTCCTCGTTGCAGCATACCTGCGTTCTCAGCCCTAATGTTATTGTTATAGAGAATAAATAAAATGCTATATATAACTTATTTATTTAAGTATTTTTATGAAACTTGGTAAGTGGCTTTATGTGGTAGTAAGAAATATATTCATTCATAGGAAATTCGCTGAGTACGCAGGTTTGCTGCGACGGGGGTATTTTCTAATACAATACAACAAAATTATCACACTTTTTTAAAGATTATAATTAGATTCCAAAATTAAAATATCATACGCTTGGTTTAATTACTTGGTAATTATTTGATTACTGGAACATTTGTTTCCTTCTTTGTCAAGCAGGCAAAGTCATCAATAACTTTGTCAAAATTAATTTTTTGAGCTCTGTCATTTTCAATCGAGAGAAGGGCTAAGGTACTTTGTTTATGGCTAATGGTACAGTCTGTCTTGTGCCATTGTACTTCTTAAATAGTTTTTTTATTAATTTAAGTTTAGAAAAATATCCCTCAGCTTTTGCAACAGATACAGGCATTGTTAAGTTCATAGTGCACGCTGTGCACAAATCAGGATAACTCGAAGAAAGCGAACTATGCTCAACAATTAAAAGTTCCGCAAATTCTTTTACAGTTTTCAATTTCAGAAGCTTATTTTGGTATGACTGTATAACACTGCACAACTGTGAGAAATATCATTCGAAAAGTTTTTCATCAAATTCAGTGGCTTTCTTGTGAATTTCATTTTCTGCAGCGTTTGCCAAGTAGTCTGGTTGAATCACTAGGTAAGTATTCAAATCTGATTTCATATCTTGAAAGCAGTGGTCTAACTAGGTGAAGAGAGTGTCAATCATAGGATTGAACACTGTTACTCTGAAGCAAGATTCTGGGTCAACTAACCGTTCATCTTGTCATAGTTCATCAAAATGCTTTTTGACTTTTTTAAAGCAAAAAAGTCCTTCTTTGATGTTGTGGGTTATGCCCCAGACTTTACAGATTTCCATGGATTTACCAAGAATCCTTCGAAATTTCCTCTCATCTCTGTATCCTTTAGCAACAGCTCTCCCAGCAGCTCGTTTGCTGAAGAGAGGTCCAAGGTTTTGGATTGTAGGGCCTTGGATACGATGATGTTCAGTGAACCAAGAACCTCACACTGCTTGACTAAATGGAAAACAAAGTCAAAAGTTTCAAGTTTGTTTTTTAACTTATGTGCTTTGCTTCTTTCTTTGCTTTTTTTGAGGTCAAGGCAATGCGAGTGAGGCTTCGTATGACATCACCAAACCTCTGTTTTAATGCATATAAACTGCATCGTGCCTACCAGCCCATCGCGTTGGATTTAAATATTTCAGCATTATGTTTGCACTGCCAACCTGGTTTTCACTGTTGTACATTGATTTTAGATCTTCCCATCGGACAACTGTGCCCGAAAAAATTGTAAATGTTCAAAAAACTGACTGACTACCCTGTTCCCTTCTACAGCATCTTTTAATACTAGATTAAGATTATGAGCGGCACAGTGCACAAAGAATGCGTGAGGAGATTTTTCTTTGATACGCTGTTGTACACTATTGTACACTCCACTCCACATTGGACTGCAGCTCCATCGTAGCCCTGCCCACGACATTTGAACGGATCTAAATGTTTCTCTGCTATCGATGTGAAGATTTCATTCACAAGTCCATGCGCAGATTGATCTTTTACCTGTTTAAAAGATAAATACCCCCGTCGCAGCAAACCTGCGTACTCAGCGAAATTCCAATGCATAATATATGTCTTAATACCACATAAAGCCGCATATCAAGTTTCATAGAAATATATTCACATATAAGCGTTATACATAATTTTAATTATTCTCCATAAGAATAACATTGGTGATGAGTACGTAGATTTGCTGAAACAAGGAACACAAACATTAATTGGTTTTATGCAAATATAAATAGAATTTAACTAGGCAAAGCCACATACCAAGTTTCATCAATATTCAATCATAAAAAAGCGCTCTATAACATTTTAATTATTCTCCATAAGAATAACATGGGGGCTGAGTAAGCAGGTTTGCTGCAACAAGGAACAAAAAAATGGGTTTTTATGCAAATATCAATATAACTCAACAAGGTGAAGCCACATTCTAAGTTTTATTAATTTATGTTCATAATTAAGGGAGTCATTACATTTGACTTATTCTCCATAAGAATAACATGGGGGCTGAGTACGCAGGTTTGCTGCTAAGGGGATAATCAACAAAAAATCAATTGTTTGTGCAAATATCAATATACCAGTACTACTTGAACCCACATACCAAGTTTCATCAATATACATTTTCCTAAATAATCGAGATATCAAATTTGATTTATTCTCCATAAGGATAACATTGGACAACGTACTGTGTTTAGCACTTTGAATATCTCTGCAATGGTTGGGGGTAGAATCACAATTTAAAAATCAAAATGATTGTTTTGTGGAGCTGAACTGATTGGTAAAAGCAAATGTGAATTTTACATTAAAATGAACTGAGGAAAAGCCAAAAACCTTTTTCCCATAAGATTAACATGGGAGATTTTGTGAATAGGTTTTTTTGATATTCTCCACAACCACTTAACCTAGGTTAACTATTCAAAATACTATATAATTTTTTTTAAGCTCTATAGCATGGTCAGAACCAAAATTATTATTTTTTTTATTTTAGGGTGAAAAATGCAAAAAACTGATTTTTGGAAAATTTAAAACCCCCATAAACCCCCCTTCCCATGGTCAGATTTTTCTGGTTTTCGAACATAAAGTCATGAATGTTACTTTACACATTTGAGCCAAATTTCATCAAAATCGGACATTTTTTACTCAAATTATCACATTCACGGACACACACACACACACACACACACACACACACACACACACACACACACATATATATCTGGGGACCTCAAAACAAAAAGTTGTCATGGTCTCAGGCTTCATTCATACCATGAGACCTACGGTAATAGCTTCTTCCCTATAGGGGAAACTCTCCAAATGGCTCACAAACTTTAATTTCAACAGGTTTACCATCTTCATCATTTAATATTTTTATATATCTATAGACTTCACTCAAATGATCAACTACAGAGAGATATCCTGTTCGTTATAAAAAATCAATTAAAAATACAGGGCACTTTGTAAATTACTAATTATATCATTTTCAACGAGGTGTGCCAACAAATTAATTAGTTCATTTTGGATTTTAGGACTTCACTGGATACTTCTTTTAGGAAACTTCACTGTTCTTCCTGAACGCTAGCTGAACCTAGCTGAATGAGTAAAAATACTAAATTGTTGTTTTTTAAGCTCTATAAAATTTCTATAACCAAAATCTAGTGTTTTTTTAATTTGAGGGTAAAAAGTTCAAAAACTGATTTTTGGAAAATTGTAAACCCCCATAAAACCCCCTTCCCATAGACCAATCAATCTGGTTTTCAAACTTAAAGTCATAAAAGTTATTCTCCACATTTGTGCCAAATTTCATCAATATCGGGCACTTCTTTCAAAAGTTATCGCAGTAACGGACACACACACATATATATATATATATATATACATATATATCAATCTGAACGAATAGTGTTTTTGGCATCTGGGGACCACAAAACAAAAAGTTATCATGGTCTCGGGCTTAAGTCTTACCATGCCAACTACGGTAATAGCTTCTTCCCTAAAGGGGAAATTCACTAATTCTTTCCAGAACGCTCCGCCAAAATCTTCTTTCACTGTGAAAATCTTTTTGAATTTCTTCCTCCAAAGTACCATGTTTTCGCCATTATTCATAAATTACACTAGAGTTTGCATGGTTTATGTAGACGCTTCATGAGATGCTATACGTTCTGAATGATGCTTCCAGTCTCGAACACCAGTGGTTGAAAATGGTAATAGATTACAATGGTCTTGCACTTTAGGTTAATCTGAAGAAAACAATCAACAGGGTAGGCAGTGAACACAGTCACTATTTTTAGAGTAACCTAGCCAGTTTCGTTTTTATTTTAACCCAGCCTTATTATTAATATAATAATAAGTGCTTGAAAAAGATCAACCTCGTTGATCTTTAGGGATGGCCAGACTGGTTGCGAAGGGCCAGATGTTACTAGCAAACGTTTTGTGTTTTGATTATTCGGAACATTGGGGAATGAATCATAAACTACATCGACAGATACATCTTCTTCAGCGATTTTTTTCTGTAAACATTCTGCCATTCCTGATGCGCTCGCCTGAGGTGAAGTGCAGGCACTGCCGACAAGCTCTTCATCATTAATAATTAAATTGTCATTTTCGACTGTTTATAATGTATAATTGTCTTTATTTTCCTCAAACTTCTCAAAATTATCTTCAGACTCGTCCTTTTAGCGAATTTCCCCTATAGGGAAGAAGCTATTACCGTAGTCGGCATGGTAAGACCTAGGCCCGGGACCATGATAATTTTTCGTTTTGAGGTCCCCAGACCCCAAAAATACCATTTGCTCGAAATTTATATATGTGTCCGTGAGCATGATAACTCTCATAAAAATGATCCGATTTTGATGAAATTTGGTACAAACGTGTAAAGCAACATTTATGACTTTAAGTTCAAAAACCAGCCAGATCGCTCCATCCAAAGGGGTATTTTGGGGGTTTTTGTACCCCAAAAATGGGTTTTTTGAACTTTGTGCATATATTTTTTTAAATTCAAATATTAGTTTTACCATTGGATCCAGCTTAAAAAAACACACAATTTGGTATTTTGATCATTCCTCTACGTCAATTGGTTACCGAGATATTGAATGTGCTGAACACAGTACGTTGTCTAATGTTTTTCTTATGGAGGAAAAGACAAATTTTATATCTCCCTTATTTATGAACATATACTGACAAAACTTGGTATACAGCTTCTTCTGGTTGTGGTCTATTGATATTTGCTCAAAAAACCATTTTTTGCCAAAGGCTCCCGTAGCAGCATAGACCTCGTGCGGATCTTCGTGAAGCCTGAGTAGGGGGTGCCAGCAGAAGAGTGGGGGGGATCAGCGTTGGAGGGGAAGTTCACAATACCATGTGTTATAATACTATTCCTGCGGAAAACATTTGACTCCCTGACTGGACTGTAGACACCCGGGAGCCAGACTGAATGAGTTTTCAAAATTTAAAAGACAAATTTACTTATAGTTAGTGTATAGTCAGTCAAGAGTACTGCAGAAAATGCCTTGCTGAGGGATTTTCCAGACCCCGTCAGCAAGACAGTGTTGTGTCGCTACCAGGCCTACTGAACGTGAGGTTGTGTTAAAGATTAGTTAATAATTCTTTCTATCATATTGATTATTCGATTGTATATTTGATTTATTATTGGTAATTTTTAAGTGATTTGAGGCTTCGGCCGATAGTGGGTGGAGTACCACCAGAATTTATGAACAGTTATTGGATTGGTGAACAGTTTTTTTTTTTTATTCTTGGTGTCAATATGTTACTTGGCTATTTCGACATGTGTTGACGAGTTAATTAGAGTAGGCACTGTAGCGTGGGAAAGGGTGTGTTAGGATAGCAGTAAATTTTCTTTTGCTAATATTTGACCCTATGTTGGAAGATCCATTGCTTCCGAAGGGGTGACAGAGTGTAAGACCGGCCCCAAGTGAAAACCCATGTGGCTTCACCATAGCGGGCAAGTAGCGTTCTAAATTGCCATAAAAGTACTGAACTCAATTACCCTCTTTCGAACTTTAAAATATAATAATTCATACCCTGTTCAGATACTTAGAAAAATTAACCAATTGGTTCTAAATACACATAATTAAATTCAGTGACGAATCTTATAACATTGTTGTAATGGTCTGTTTAGATGGGAATGTGTGTTATGTTTTTGTGTTTAAGTTTAGGTAACTTTTGTCCTTGTGAAATGAGATATTTTAGTTTTTTTTAGGTGTTGTTTTGGTTGTTTAACTTTGACTTTTGAGATATTTTGATTGTGATATTTTTGAGATATATTTTGTAAAGGGAGAGGCTAATGCGGATCGGCGACAATTCGAATTTTTTTTTTCGTAAAAAAAAAATAACGTTGAAGTTAAATAATTTTGTTTTATTTGCGGAGAGAGTTGAGGTTAGCTGTCCGTAGTTAGAAGTTTCCTGATCACCGACCAGCCAACGGGAGACAAATGTGTACTCTCCTAACATTGAGAGAAGTTGGACTTGGCAATCTGCTGTTACCTCATGCTGGGGACAGCATGGTCTAAGGGTGAGGGGGGTGTGACGGCCCAAAATCCCTAGACTGTTAAAAGCCATTAATACGACACTGTAATTAAATAATTAAAGTTTACCGTTCCTAATAATTAAATTTCTACCGTCACTAAAATCTATAATTAGAAAGAGGAACGGTGCTCTTAACATTATTTCAATTATTTCATTCATTATTTCATTTTAAAGAGTTGGCTGGTATGAAATATAAAATAAACCAACAGACGCTAGGATGTTTGCTCCAAGCTAATCTCAACTTAGACGCTCCCACGGGCCGGCCGGGCGTTGATATCAGCAGGAATGTGCATGGCGTCAGCATTTCATCTCTCAGTGCACGATTCCCGTGCCTCTTAGTTTGAGTAACGGCGTGAGTGATCGTTTGGCTGCAGCACTTGTCAATGAAGTGTTCCCGTGACGTCACGTGCGAAACTGTTTCTGATTGGCTGGCTTGGTTCAGCATCGGCGAAGGGGACAAGAGCCGCGGCCCAGTCCCTAGGTAGTCACGATGTAATTAACACGCGTCGCGTCGCCTCTCCCTGTTAATTTATTAATTGGCATTGTCTTTCTAAATTTAATGTAACCTTAATTATTGTATTTTAACCGCGGATATACCTATTGTTAACGTCGTTTAAATTGTTCTAAATCAGTTGTTGTAAAGTTGTGCGGTCTAATAAATAGTAATTTTGTTTCCCAACCGGCATTATAATATTATTTTAATCCCGAAATCGGCCCGCTTTACAATTGGTGTCAGGTGTGGGGTGTGTTGCAAGAAAACACCACTTGAAGAATCCCACGGACGGAGAATGGATTTTGGTAAGTAATAAATTTATTTGAATTAATTGGTGCAATCTTGTTAATTTTATATGTGTCGTTTTAACAGTAGGTAACCGCTTAATCTTGTAAAGCAATAAATTAAACTCATTTTAGCGCAACTCCCGTAAAGAAATATGCATTTTTCGAATTATTAGAGAATTTCAAAGTAATTAGATTAATTTGAATAAATCCTCAAGTCGCCATCAGCCTCTTTGCGAGAGAAATAGTTAGCGTCGGTTCCCCCTCCATCGTCACTTTGCATTCATTGTGTGTGACGCGTGATGAGAATGTCTGAGAATGTCATTGTTTGAGAAGACATATTAAATCGAAATTATTGGGCTATCAGAGTTGTTGTTGAGCCTAGTGATAATAGATATTGATAAATAATAAAGGTAGAGTTGATTTTAAGTATTATCTGTGACTAAAGAGGTTTATTTTAAAAGTAAAGTGACTTGGAATATTAATTGTGGAAGGAAGCTTGGAGCCGCCATTTGCAATCTTAGCAAGGCTTCTCTGTTGCGTTCGGATTAATCCGCCATATTTGATTTGCCGATTTGCCACTTCAGTTTGATTGAAGTGCAAATAAGCGAGTTTAATTGCAACTCATCGTGGAAAAGGGAGAGGACAACATCAAAATGAAATTATAACTTATTTGGGAATTAAATTGAAGAAATATTATATTGTAAATTAATCCGAATTGTCTGCAGTGGAACTTGGGCGACAATTATCGTAACAAGGCTTTGGCGCATAGTGACGCCGTGATGCACAAGGCAGTGGTGTTTGCCTGTGTTTGTAAACAGATGTCTGAATATATTAATCCAAACGGAGTCCCACACTTGTTGCAGTTAGTAGATGTAATAATCATTCCTGAAGTGTTATATTTTTATTTAGTTGATTTAACATTGTTTTGTCCAAGGACGGGAGTTTGTAGGATTTATTTATTATATTAACCTTAGAATAAATGCTTTCTAAATTAACCTAAGTTTATTTGCATGTGTGATTAACTCTGGGTCGTATATTTAAGTGGTAAATTTATAAATGCATTGGAAAAAATCTGGGCGTCATTGGAAATAGGCCAATAATTTAAAATCAAGTGATTGAAAAAAAATTATTGTTACAAATTAATAAAAATTAATGATCTGACACTTATAAACTGTGTCAATTTTCTGGCCTATCTCCATTGTCAGGTCAAAGGATACCAGTGCATTTTTATTTACCGAAGAAGTTAAGTAAATCAGAACTTTAAAAATTTTCGACGAAACAAAGCGTTAGTAGTGGGGAAATAGGAGTTCTGTGACATTTCATTGAAATTAATCTGGACTTAGAAATAATCGACGTGGACCATCATAGTAGTAGGGAAATGGGCGTTCGACAGTAATTTTCGAAATTTATTGTGGATTTTGAGCTAAGGACTTTTTTTTTAAGTTGGGACTTTGAATTTGTCTAAAAAAAATTCTTAGAAACAAAACAACGTGTGGACTTAGGCGTGTGAGCCTCTGATGATTGCTTCAATTAAGTATTGGAAGTTCTAAATGGGACTGGGCGAGTTTTAATTATTTCAGAAGCTCTCATCAGTAGGGGATTATTGAGGGTTCTACACCGGTGGATCCAGTAATTTTAATGTTGAGCGAATTAACGGGCAGTAACCTTCGGTAACGGTTGTGAAGGGGTAATAAATAAATTATTTAACCTTTTGTTTGCAGTTTAAAAAAAGGCTGTTTTGCTCTCCTTCAAAATTATGTGAGACAAAATAGCATAGAGGAGAACATCAAATCGCAGTTGGTTGCTGTATTGATTTTTGAGAACTGGGCTATACTGTGCTCATTGTTTAGCTCTGGTTCCTGGTTTTGGGCCGACTGAACATGACAGTCAGTAGAGCAGTGGTACTGTTTGTTTGTGGTACTGGACTTTGTTTTTTTTTATGTAAGTTAATCAGCAACGTGAAGATATTTAGTATACCTCATTGTGTGTGATTGAATTTAGTTAACATCCATTAAAGGAGTAGGTGAAAAAAACGAGTAACTTAAATTGGAACTAATAAAGCTTTGAGTTGAAGCCAGTAAATTGTGATGCGTATTTGTGTTCAGTTTTAGGATCTGCAGATAGCTTTAAATACTGTTGCAGATCGGTGCTTTGTAAACAATGATCACATTCCTTTTTACAGTTTGAAATTGTGAGCGTCAAATTGCCTAGTTTGATAGTTTGAGAAATTTAATTTTGTTTTTTTTCATGCAGTCTGTCCCTTAAATTGTATGGCTGCATCTGTTTTATTATCAGTACTCCGAACATGGACAGAAATTATTTGCCGATGTAATATTTAAAGTGTCTAATACTTTACCCCCTCATCTGGGACTGAGCATTGTGAAGCCAGAGCTCCCATTTGCGGTGTGATGAATTAGATAATGAACCAGAGATTAGGATTAAATACGTTGATTTATGATTTAGTCCATTTACACTTAATTCAAAATTTACAAAAGGAGTCCAGTTAGCTTCCCTTATATTTAAAATATAAGGCTGGTGAAGTTAGTGATAAGTGATTCTTCGTAGGAAGTTTGTTGTTTTTAATGGTTTGTGCTCTAAATTGTGATAACACATGTTCACTGGATAACCTGTTTTGTTTGTTGTACAGGAAAGTTATAATTCTAGGCCATTCTTGTGCTGTCCCTGTGGATTGGGACACCGGAGGGTCTTCCTCGCTGTGGAGTTGCTGAGGGAGTGCATTCGTAACCATTACTGAATGGATTATGCTGATGTGGACAAGTGTTATCACCTAAGTATACTGATGTACTAGTGTTTAGGAATCACATTATGGTTATTTGTTTTTTTTTTAATAGAATTTCAAAATGTGTGCTCTGCTCCGGGAATATCTTGCTAACTCATGCTATTCTTGGCCAGACCGTGAAGAAAACGAAGATTTAATAAAAGCAAACGGGAATGGGGAGTAAATTATGTTTTGCTTGTTCTATGGCAAGCTGTTCTGTAGAAAGCCCAGCCTGTGCAGCGCAATTCGCCTGTACAGCCGGCAAAGCGGAGGTTGATGGTTGTGTGTTTACTAAAGGGTTGGTACGAGTAAACCAGCCGATGGTCTTCTGGACCTGGTGTTGTTGTCTATTTGAGTTTTGTTTCGGGGGAAATGCCCCATTGAAATTATGACGTTAAATGGGCCTTCCTCAAGAAAAAAAAATAGATGTGTTTGTAGTAGCAACTGATGAGTCCAATATTGCCTGCCTGTGTAAATGGCAGCAGTATACTCATGTAGGTCAGGTAACTTGGGTCCTGGATCTTGATTTGTGGTCGGTGTTTAACGTGATGTGTTTGACCCGTATAGAGGGGTTGTTATTAGTGATGAATTCAATATTGCCTGCCCGTGCAAACGGCAGCAGTATACTCATGTCGGACCGGAATGTGAAGTTGTGATTTCTGACTTTTCTAAGTCATAAGCTCTCTGTTGAAGAGACTGAAGTGATCGGTGTGATTCGATCACTGGCGGATCGGGTGCCTGCCCGATTTATCGGCAGCTCCTTGTATTCCAGCGTTTGTGGAAAAGTGGTTTTTCCCGAGGTTGATGGGTGCATAGTGCTTCAGAGCCATGTAAGGTAACTCTGAACTGTTATGAGGATGGCTGAAAGATCAACCTGACCACCATGCAGTTGAGTGGAGTTGGAGTGATCTCCGAGGCGTTATTAGTGATGAGTTTAAGGTGCCTGCCCGTATACACGGCAGCAACACTCATGTCGGTCAGATGAGTAAAGTTTTGTCCTTGATTTGAGGTCCATTTGGTACTCCACCCACTATCGGCCGAAGCCTCAAATCACTTAAAAATTACCAATAATAAATCAAATATACAATCGAATAATCAATATGATAGAAAGAATTATTAACTAATCTTTAACACAACCTCACGTTCAGTAGGCCTGGTAGCGACACAACACTGTCTTGCTGACGGGGTCCGGAAAATCCCTCAGCAAGGCATTTTCTGCAGTACTCTTGACTGACTATACACTAACTATAAGTAAATTTGTCTTTTAAATTTTGAAAACTCATTCAGTCTGGCTCCCGGGTGTCTACAGTCCAGTCAGGGAGTCGAAGGGAAGGGGGTATTAGGGGGGTGGGGAGTGCCGGCATTACCTTCCTGTGGACACCAAGTTGGGCCAGTGAATCCTTTACCCTTCTTGGGATATACTACTGTCGTTAGTTGGATCGCTTTGAATAATAATAAAAAAAGTTACCATTACCAGCCCACAAATATTACACCATTTTTAGAAACACACAACAAAACATACCGGTACACAAAAATCATTAATGCTAACATAATAACACAAAAATCGGAGGGGGATCCCTAGTCCTTTCGCCATCGCGTCCTCGCGGAGACAAGTCCAGAAGTACTCGCTCCTTCACAGCGTAGTATGCGATTTCTTGATCGCGGTCGAAAGTCTATGCTTCTTAAATACTTTTCACTTACTTAAAGTGTCCCGGGTCCGTAATTCACTCCTCGTCACATCTTACCGCACGGTCAGCCTAACTTTAGCTGCGCTCGTGGAACTGTCGTGCTCTGCTTCCGGTGCATGATCTACCAATTCGACAGTAGAGTACCATCTCTCCACGGTTCTGAAGTGGCGACTCTGTCTGCGCAGCCTGCGGGCACTGTACACGGCCTCCCAGGGTGACACGGAGCAGGTCGGCAACTCGAACTCTCCATCTCAAACCTACAAAGACAACTGTGATTATCACAATAACCGAACGGCCGCCCCACATGTCCTACTCAACCATGCGGGCGCCAGCATAATGGACTCTAAGGTGATGGAAAGTACTCTCCAAAGAATACCCCTTTACGCTTAGGTGCCAAGCTGATCCCCTAGTCCCTGCAGGACCTTCAAGGTGGCATTCACATCGATATTCGTCTACTTGGTCCCTTCGTCAGAGAGCATCGACCTCAAATCAAGGACAAAACTTTACTCATCTGACCGACATGAGTGTTGCTGCCGTGTATACGGGCAGGCACCTTAAACTCATCACTACTAACGCCTCGGAGATCACTCCAACTCCACTCAACTGCATGGTGGTCAGGTTGATCTTTCAGCCATCCTCATAACAGTTCAGAGTTACCTTACATGGCTCTGAAGCACTATGTACCCATCAACCTCGGGAAAAACCACTTTTCCACAAACGCTGGAATACAAGGAGCTGCCGATAAATCGGGCAGGCACCCGATCCGCCAGTGATCGAATCACACCGATCACTTCAGTCTCTTCAACAGAGAGCTTATGACTTAGAAAAGTCAGAAATCACAACTTCACATTCCGGTCCGACATGAGTATACTGCTGCCGTTTGCACGGGCAGGCAATATTGAATTCATCACTAATAACAACCCCTCTATACGGGTCAAACACATCACGTTAAACACCGACCACAAATCAAGATCCAGGACCCAAGTTACCTGACCTACATGAGTATACTGCTGCCATTTACACAGGCAGGCAATATTGGACTCATCAGTTGCTACTACAAACACATCTATTTTTTTTTCTTGAGGAAGGCCCATTCAACGTCATAATTTCAATGGAGCATTTCCCCCGAAACAAAACTCAAATAGACAACAACACCAGGCCCAGAAGACCATCGGCTGGTTTACTCGTACCAACCCTTTAGTAAACACACAACCATCAACCTCCGCTTTGCCGGCTGTACAGGCGAATTGCGCTGCACAGGCTGGGCTTTCTACAGAACAGCTTGCCATAGAACAAGCAAAACATAATTTACTCCCCATTCCCGTTTGCTTTTATTAAATCTTCGTTCTCTTCACGGTCTGGCCAAGAATAGCATGAGTTAGCAAGATATTCCCGGAGCAGAGCACACATTTTGAAATTCTATTTAAAAAAAACAAATAACCATAATGTGATTCCTATACACTAGTACATCAGTATACTTAGGTGATAACACTTGTCCACATCAGCATAATCCATTCAGTAATGGTTACGAATGCACTCCCTCGGCAACTCCACAGCGAGGAAGACCCTCCGGTGTCCCAATCCACAGGGACAGCACAAGAATGGCCTAGAATTATAACTTTCCTGTACAACAAACAAAACAGGTTATCCAGTGAACACGTGTTATCACAATTTAGAGCACAAACCATTAAAAACAACAAACTTCCTACGAAGAATCACTTATCACTAACTTCACCAGCCTTATATTTTAAATATAAGGGAAGCTAACTGGACTCCTTTTGTAAATTTTGAATTAAGTGTAAATGGACTAAATCATAAATCAACGTATTTAATCCTAATCTCTGGTTCATTATCTAATTCATCACACCGCAAATGGGAGCTCTGGCTTCACAATGCTCAGTCCCAGATGAGGGGGTAAAGTATTAGACACTTTAAATATTACATCGGCAAATAATTTCTGTCCATGTTCGGAGTACTGATAATAAAACAGATGCAGCCATACAATTTAAGGGACAGACTGCATGAAAAAAAAAAATTAAATTTCTCAAACTATCAAACTAGGCAATTTGACGCTCACAATTTCAAACTGTAAAAAGGAATGTGATCATTGTTTACAAAGCACCGATCTGCAACAGTATTTAAAGCTATCTGCAGATCCTAAAACTGAACACAAATACGCATCACAATTTACTGGCTTCAACTCAAAGCTTTATTAGTTCCAATTTCAGTTACTCGTTTTTTTCACCTACTCCTTTAATGGATGTTAACTAAATTCAATCACACACAATGAGGTATACTAAATATCTTCACTTGCTGATTAACTTACATAAAAAAAAACAAAGTCCAGTACCACAAACAAACAGTACCACTGCTCTACTGACTGTCATGTTCAGTCGGCCCAAAACCAGGAACCAGAGCTAAACAATGAGCACAGTATAGCCCAGTTCTCAAAAATCAATACAGCAACCAACTGCGATTTGATGTTCTCCTCTATGCTATTTTGTCTCACATAATTTTGAAGGAGAGCAAAACAGCCTTTTTTTAAACTGCAAACAAAAGGTTAAATAATTTATTTATTACCCCTTCACAACCGTTACCGAAGGTTACTGCCCGTTAATTCGCTCAACATTAAAATTACTGGATCCACCGGTGTAGAACCCTCAATAATCCCCTACTGATGAGAGCTTCTGAAATAATTAAAACTCGCCCAGTCCCATTTAGAATTTCCAATACTTAATTGAAGCAATCATCAGAGGCTCACACGCCTAAGTCCACACGTTGTTTTGTTTCTAAGAATTTTTTTTAGACAAATTCAAAGTCCCAACTTAAAGTTCAATAAAATAAACTTAAACCCCAGAACGCGATTACTCTAAGTCCCAACACAGTGAATTATCCAATTAAAATCACCAATTTAATTTCAAACAAAAATCACAAGTCGTTTGTAATATTCAGTTAAATTTTGAAAAATCCGGCTAAGTCCTTAGCTCAAAATCCACAATAAATTTCGAAAATTACTGTCGAACGCCCATTTCCCTACTACTATGATGGTCCACGTCGATTATTTCTAAGTCCAGATTAATTTCAATGAAATGTCACAGAACTCCTATTTCCCCACTACTAACGCTTTGTTTCGTCGAAAATTTTTAAAGTTCTGATTTACTTAACTTCTTCGGTAAATAAAAATGCACTGGTATCCTTTGACCTGACAATGGAGATAGGCCAGAAAATTGACACAGTTTATAAGTGTCAGATCATTAATTTTTATTAATTTGTAACAATAATTTTTTTTTCAATCACTTGATTTTAAATTATTGGCCTATTTCCAATGACGCCCAGATTTTTCCAATGCATTTATAAATTTACCACTTAAATATACGACCCAGAGTTAATCACACATGCAAATAAACTTAGGTTAATTTAGAAAGCATTTATTCTAAGGTTAATATAATAAATAAATCCTACAAACTCCCGTCCTTGGACAAAACAATGTTAAATCAACTAAATAAAAATATAACACTTCAGGAATGATTATTACATCTACTAACTGCAACAAGTGTGGGACTCCGTTTGGATTAATATACTCAGACATCTGTTTACAAACACAGGCAAACACCACTGCCTTGTGCATCACGGCGTCACTATGCGCCAAGCCTTGTTACGATAATTGTCGCCCAAGTACCACTGCAGACAATTCGGATTAATTTACAATATAATATTTCTTCAATTTAATTCCCAAATAAGTTATAATTTCATTTTGATGTCGTCCTCTCCCTTTTCCACGATGAGTTGCAATTAAACTCGCTTATTTGCACTTCAATCAAACTGAAGTGGCAAATCGGCAAATCAAATATGGCGGATTAATCCGAACGCAACAGAGAAGCCTTGCTAAGATTGCAAATGGCGGCTCCAAGCTTCCTTCCACAATTAATATTCCAAGTCACTTTACTTTTAAAATAAACCTCTTTAGTCACAGATAATACTTAAAATCAACTCTACCTTTATTATTTATCAATATCTATTATCACTAGGCTCAACAACAAATCTGATAGCCCAATAATTTCGATTTAATATGTCTTCTCAAACAATGACATTCTCAGACATTCTCATCACGCGTCACACACAATGAATGCAAAGTGACGATGGAGGGGGAACCGACGCTAACTATTTCTCTCGCAAAGAGGCTGATGGTGACTTGAGGATTTATTCAAATTAATCTAATTACTTTGAAATTCTCTAATAATTCGAAAAATGCATATTTCTTTACGGTAGTTGCGCTAAAATGAGTTTAATTTATTGCTTTACAAGATTAAGCGGTTACCTACTGTTAAAACGACACATATAAAATTAACAAGATTGCACCAATTAATTCAAATAAATTTATTACTTACCAAAATCCATTCTCCGTCCGTGGGGTTCTTCAAGTGGTGTTTTCTTGCAACACACCCCACAACTGACACCAATTGTCACACAGAGGCCGATTTCGGGATTTCAAATAATAATAATGCCGGTTGGGAAACAAAATTACTATTTATTAAAATTTACAACTTTACAACAACTGATTTAAAAACCAACTTAAACGACGTTAACAATAGGTATATCCGCGGTTAAAATACAATAATTAAGGTTACATTAAATTTAGAAAAACAATGCCAATTAATAATTTAGCAGGGAGAGGCGACGCGACGCGTGTTAATTACATCGTGACTACCTAGGGACTGGGCCGCGGCTCTTGTCCCCTTTGCCGATGCTGAACCAAGCCAGCCAATCAGAAACAGTTTCGCACGTGACGTCACGGGAACACTTCATTGACAAGTGCTGCAGCCAAACGATCACTCACGCCGTTACTCAAACTAAGAGGCACGGGAATCGTGCACTGAGAGATGAAATGCTGACGCCATGCACATTCCTGCTGATATCAACGCCCGGCCGGCTCGTAGGAGCGTCTAAGTTGAGATTAGCTTGGAGCAAACATCCTAGCGTCTGTTGGTTTATTTTATATTTCATACCAGCCAACTCTTTAAAATGAAATAATGAATGAAATAATTGAAATAATGTTAAGAGCACCGTTCCTCTTTCTAATTATAGATTTTAGTGACGGTAGAAATTTAATTATTAGGAACGGTAAACTTTAATTATTTAATTACAGTGTCGTATTAATGGCTTTTAACAGTCTAGGGATTTTGGGCCGTCACATCTAGTATTTGGAATATTTGTTCTTGTACGATCAGCTGTTTTTTACTCTTAAAAGAGTGTATTTGCTTTTGCTGATTGTTTAATGTAATTTCAATATTTTTACCTATAAAAGTAATGTTTAAACATATGGGCGCAGCGAACTCACTAGGTTGAAGGCAAATGAAAACAATTTGTGTCAGGCCTAATCAATAAAGGCTGTCTCACACTTTTCGCGAATACGCCCGAACACTAGGCCGAACTCCAAATGTTCAGAGTACAGAGTAATTGCGAGAAGTGTGAGAGCTGCACGAACTTGTTGGTACCAGTAGCCTACACTATTGCCAAATGATTCACTCTAATGTCCCGCTGAATGTTAGGAACGAGTTGCGACAACGAGTCTTGCATCAAATCAACCGAATGTGCACAGCGAACTAACCAAGTACACGCTCGCCCGATACCATGCAATACCATGCTCGCCATTCGCTTCCGTTCGTATCTTTTGATTCATGCCAAAAACCCGACAAAAAGCGGAGCACGGCGAACACAAATCATGGCAAGGCGAACTATCCCAAACATACACGAACACACTGAGTACACTATAGCGCTCGCCTTAGTTCGCCTTTGTTGGGCCATAGTGTACTGGTACCAAGAACACGGGACGGAATGTTCAGTGAACATTCGGGAGGATGTTCGGCCGAATGTTCAGGCCTGTTCGCGAGATGTGTGGGACAGTCTTAACCTAAGATATTATTTTTGCATAACAATCACTTTGCGGTTGCAATGTTTTTGGTTTGGCGCGTAACAGATGATTATCACAAGCGATTTTTAGTCAACAGACTAAGAACAGATGTCAATCGCTCACCCCCAACCTAAAAAACCGGTTTAAACCACTTTAACCAATAACACCCAGGCTTCACGAAGATCCGCACGAGGTCTACCTGCGTATTCACCCCTCATGTTATTCTTATGGAGAATAATTAAATGCTATGTCTCTCTTAATTATGAACATAAATGAATAAAAACTGGTATGCGACTTCACCTAATTAAGTCCCTACCCTTTTGTTATAGAGCGTAAAAACCCTTTTATTGTGTTCCTTGTTGCAGCAAACCTGCGTACTCAGCCCCAATGTTATTCTTATGGAGAATAATTAAAATTGCATATGTCGCTTAGTTGTGAATATATTTTTATGAAACTTGGTAAGTGGCTTTATGTGGTATTAAGACATTTATATCTCCATTGGAAATTCACTGAGTATGCAGGTTTGCTGCGACGGGGGTATTTATCAATTATTTCATGTTGTATGTTCATTGAATCTAAAACAAAAATGTTCTTTTTTAGCGAATTTCCCCTATAGGGAAGAAGCTATTCCCGTAGGTCTCATGGTAAGACTTAAGCCCAAGACCATGTTAACTTTTTGTTTTGAGGTCCCCAGATGCCAAAAACACTATTCGTTCAAATTTATATATATATATGTATATATATATATATGCCCGTTAACACGATAACATGAGTAAAATACCCCCGTCGCAGCAAACCTGCGTACTCAGCGAATTTCCAATGATAATATATGTCTTGATACCATAAAAAGCCGCATACCAAGTTTCATAAAAATATATTCATATATAAGCGATATATACAATTTTAATTATTCTCCATAAGAAAAGCATTGGTGAAGAGTACATAGGTTTGCTGAAACAAGGAACACAAACAATTGGTTTTTATGCAAACATAAATATAATTTAACTAGGTGAAGCCACATACCTAGTTTAATCAATATTCAATCATAAGTGAGCACTATATAACATTTTAATTATTCTCCATAAGAATAACATGGGAGATGAGTAAGCAGGTTTGCTGCAACAAGGAACTAAAAAAATGGGTTTTTATGCAAATATCAATATAACTCAACAAAGAGAAGCCACATACCAAATTAATTTATTATTTAACTAATTTTATTAAATTAATTTATTAATTTATGTTCATAATTAAGGGAGTCATTACATTTTACTTATTCTCCATAAGAATAACATGGGGGCTGGGTTCGCAGGTTTGCTGCTACGGGGATAATCGACAAAAAATCAATTTTTTGTGCAAATATCAATATACCAGTACTACGTGACCCCATGTGCCAAGTTTCATCAAAATACATTCATTAATAATGGAGATATCAAATTTTATTTATTCTCCATAAGGATAACATTAAACAACGTACTGTGTTTAGCACTTTGAATATCTCTGCAACGGTTGGACGTAGAATCACAATTTAAACACCAAAATGATTGTTTTGTGGAGCTGAGTTGATTGGTAAAAGCAAATGTGAAGTTTACATTAAAATTAACTTAGGAAAAGCCAAAAACCTTTTTCCCATAAGATTAACATAGGAGATTTCCTGAACAGGTTTTTTTGGATTTTCTCCGCAACCACTTAACCTAGCTTAATAATTCAAAATACCATATTATTTGTTTTTTAAGCTCTATAACATGGTCTAAACCAAAATTAAGTGTTTAAAAAATGTTAGGGTAAAAAATGCAAAAAACTAATTTTTGGAAAATTTAAAACCCCGATAAACCCCCCTTCCCATGGCCCGATTTTTCTGGTTTTCGAACTTAAAGTCATAAATGTCACTTGACACATTTGAGCCAAATTTCATCAAAATTGGATGTTTTTTACTCAAGTTATCGCATTCACGGACACATATATATATACATATATATATATATATATATATATATATATATATATGTAGATATATATATACATATATATAAATTTGAACGAATAGTGTTTTAGTCATCTGGGGACCTAAAACAATTTGTCATGGTCTCGGGCTTAAATCTTACCATGAGACTTACGGTAATAGCTTCTTCCCTATAGGGGAAATTCGCTAAAACATCCGATTTCGATGAAATTTGGCTCAAATGTGTAAAGTAACATTTATGACTTTAAGTTCACATACCCCCGTCGCAGCAAACCTGCGTACTCAGCGAATTTCCAATGAATGTATATGTTTCTCACTACCACATAAAGGCACTTACCAAGTTTTATAAAAATAAATTAATAAATACCCCCGTCGCAGCAAACCTGCATACTCAGCGAATTTCCAATGGAGATATAAATGTCTTAATACTACATAAAGCCACTTACCAAGTTTCATAAAAATATATTCACAAATAAGCGATATATACAATTTTAATTATTCTCCATAAGAATAACATTGGGGCTGAGTACGCAGGTTTGCTGCAACAAGGAACACAAAAAATTGGTTTTTATGCTAATATCAATATAACTCAACTAGGTGAAGTCGTATACCAGTTTTTATTCATTTATTGTCATAATTAAGGGAGACGGAGCATTTAATTATTATCCATAAGAATAACATGGGGCCTGAGTACGCAGGTTTGCTGCTACGGGAGAATTATGCAAAAACAATTTTTTGGAGCAAATATCAATAGACCTCAACGAGATGAAGCTGTATACCAAGTTTCGTCAGTATACGTTCATAAATAAGCGAGATAAAAAAAATTTCTTTTCCTCCATAAGAATAACATTAGACAACGTACTGTGTTTAGCACTTTCAATATCTCGGTAACCAATTGACGTAGAGGAATGATTTAAATACCAAATTGTGTGTTTTTTTAAGCTGAATCGAATGGTCAAAATAAAAATTTGACTTTTTCAAAAATTATGTGTAAAATATTCAAAAAACCCATTTTTGGGGTACATAACCCCCCCAAAATACCCCTTCGGATAGGTCGATCGGTCTGGTTTTCGAACTTAAAGTCATAAATGCTGCTTTACATGTTTATACCAAATTTCGTCAAAATCGGATAATTTTTACGAGAGTTATCGTGCTCACGGACACATATATATATATATATATATATAGATATATATATATATATATATATATATATATATACAGTATCGAACGAATGGTGTTTTTGGGGTCTGGGGACCTCAAAACGAAAAGTTATCATGGTCCCGGGCCTAGGTCTTACCATGCCGACTACGGTAATAGCTTCTTCCCTATAGGGGAAATTCGCTAATAAGTGATCTATAGGATTTTATTTATTCTCCATAAGAATAACATAGGACTGAGTATTCAGGTTTGCTGCAACAAGGAACACAAAATATGTGTTTTTATGCAATTATCAATTTAACTCAACCAGGTGAAGCTACATACTAAGTTTTATTAATTTATATTAATAATTAAGGGAGATATAAAACTTTACTTATTCTCCATAAGAATAACATTAGGGCTGAGTATGCAGGTTAGCTGCTACGGTGACAACCAACAAAACATTTGTTTTTTGTTCAAATATCAATATACCAGTACAACATGAAGCCACATACCAAGTTTCATCAATATACATTCATAAATAATCGAGATATCAAATTTTATTTATTCTCCATAAGGCTAACATTGGACAACGTACTGTGTTTAGTACTTTGAATATCTCTGCAACGGTTGGACGTAGAATCACAATTTAAACACCAAAATGATTGTTTTGTGGAGCTGAAGTGATTGGTAAAAGCAAATGTGAAGTTTACATTAAAATTAACTGAGGAAAAGCCAAAAACCTTTTTCCCATAAGATTAACATGGGAGATTTTATGAGCATGTTTTTTTTGGATTTTTTCCGCAACCACTTAACCTAGGTTAATAATTCAATATACCATATTATTTGTTTTTTAAGCTCTATAACATGGTCAAAACCAAAATTAAGTGTTTCAAAAATTTTAGGGTGAAAAATGCAAATACCCCCGTACCAGCAAACCTGCATACTTAGCGAATTTCCAATGCATATATATTTATCTTAATGCCACATAAAGCTACATACCAAGTTTCATCAATATACATTCATAAATAAACAATTTAAGACATTTTAATTATTCTCCATAAGAATAACATGGCGGCTGAGTATGCAGGTTTGCTGAAGCAAGGAACACAAAAAAATGGGGTTTTATGCTTATATCAATATAACTCAACTAGGTGAAGTCACTTACCAAATTTCATTAATTTATTTTCATAATTAAGGGAGATAACACGTTACTTATTCTCCATAAGGATAACATGGGGCTGAGTACGCAGGTTTGCTGCTATGGGAGCCTTTGTCAAAAAATTGTTTTTTTGAGGAAATATCAATGGTCCACAACCAGATAAAGCCGTATACCAAGTTTCGTCAGTATATGTTCATAAATAAGCGAGATATAAAATTTTTCTTTTCCTCCATAAGAATAACATTAGACAACGTACTGTGTTTAGCACTTTCAATATCTCGGTAACCAATTGACGTAGAGAAATGATCAAAATACCAAATTGTGTGTTTTTTTAAGCTGAATCCAATGGGAAAAAATAAAATCTGACTATTTCCAAAATTATATGTAAAAAATTCAAAAAACCCATTTTTGGGGTACAAAACCCCCCCAAAATACCCCTTCAGATAGAGCGATCTGGCTGGTTTTCGAACTTAAAGTCATAAATGTTGCTTTACACGTTTATACCAAATTTCATCAAAATCGGATAATTTTTACGAGAGTTATCGTGCTCACGGACACACACATATATATATATATATATATATATATATATATATATATATATATATATATATATATATATACAGTTTCGAACGAATGGTATTTTTGGGGTCTGGGGACCTCAAAACGAAAAGTTATCATGGTCCCGGGCCTAGGTCTTACCATGCCGACTACGGTAATAGCTTCTTCCCTATAGGGGAAATTCGCTAAAAACTGATTTTTGGAAAATTTAAAACCCCCATAAACCCCCCTTCCCATAGTCCGATTTTTCTGGTTTTCGAACTTAAAGTCATGAATGTCACTTTACACATTTGAGCCAAATTTCATCGAAATCGGACGTTTTTTACTCAAGTTATCGAATTCACGGACACATATATAGATATATATATATATATATATATATATATATATATATATATATATACATATATATAAATTTGAACGAATAGTGTTTTAGTCATCTGGGGACCTTAAAAAAAAAATTTGTCACGGTCTCGGGCTTAAGTCTTACCATGAGACCTACGGTAATAGCTTCTTCCCTATAGGGGAAATTCGCTAAAACCAGAAGAATCGGACCATGGGAGGGGGGTTTATGGGGTTTTAAATTTTCCGAAAATCAGTTTTTTGCACTTTTCACCCTAAAATTTCTAAAACATTAAATTTTGGTTTTGAGAATTTTATAGAGCTTAAAAAAAACAAATAATTTAGTGTTTTAGCGAATTTCCCCTATAGGGAAGAAGCTATTACCGTAGGTCTCATGGTAAGACCTAAGTCCGAGACCATGATAATTTTTTGTTTTGAGGTCCCCAGATGACAAAAACACTATTCGTTCAAATTTATATATATATATATATATATATATATATATATATATATATATATATATATATATATATATATATATATATATATATATATATATATATCTAAATATGTGTCCGTGAATTCGATAACTTGAGTAAAAAACGTCCGATTTCGATGAAATTTGGCTCAAATGTGTAAAGTGACATTCATGACTTTAAGTTCGAAAACCAGAAAAATCGGACCATGGGAAGGGGGGTTTATGGGGGTTTTAAATTTTCCAAAAATCAGTTTTTTGCATTTTTACCCTAAAATTTTTTGAAAACTTAATTTTGCTTTTGACCATGTTTTAGAGCTTAAAAAAACAAATAATACTGTATTTTGAATTATTAACCTAGGTTAAGTGGTTGCGGAGAAAATTCAAAAAAACCTACTCATAAAATCTCCCATGTTAATCTTATGGGAAAAAGGTTTTTGGCATTTCCTCAGTTTATTTTAATTTAAACTTCACATTTGCTTTTACCAATCTGTTCAGTTCCACAAAACAATCATTTTGGTGTTTAAATTGTGATTCTACGTCCAACCGTTGCTGAGATATTCAAAGTGATAAGCACAGTACGTTGTCCAATGTTATCCTTATGGAGAATAAATAAAATTTGACATCTCGATTATTTATGAATGTATGTTGATGAAACTTGGTATGTGGCTTCACGTAGTACTGGCTTATTGATATTTGCACAAAAAATTTATTTTTTGTTGATTATTCCCGTAGCAGCAAACCTGTGTACTCAGCCCCCATGTTATTCTTATGGAGAATAAGGCAAATGTAATGACTCCCTTAATTATGAACATAAATTAATAAAACTTGGTATGTAGCTTCACTTGGTTGAGCTATATTCATAATTGCATAAAAACCCATTTTTTGTTCCTTTTTGCAGCAAACCTGCTTACTCAACCCCCATGTTATTCTTATGGAGAATAACTAAAATGTTATATAGAGCTTATTTATGATTGAATATTGATGAAACATGGTATGTGGCTTCGCATAGTTAAATTATATTTATATTAGCATAAAACTCAATTGTTTGTGTTCGTTGTTTCAGCAAACCTACGTACTCATTACCAATGCTATTCTTATGGAGAATAATTAAAATCGCTTATATGTGAATATATTTTTATGAAACTTGGTACGGGGCTGTATGTGGAATTCAGACAAATATTATACATTGGAAATTCGCTGAGTACGCAGGTTTGCTGCGACGGGGGTATTTAATTATTAACCTAGGTTAAGTGGATGAGGAGAAAATCTAAAAAACCTGCTTATAAAATTTCCCATGTTAATCTTATGGGAATAAGGTTTTTGGCTTTTCCCCAGTTAATTTTTATGTAAACTTCATATTTGCTTTTACCAATCAATTCAGCTCTACAAAACAATCATTTTGGTGTTTAAATTGTGATTCTACGTCCAACCGTTGCAGAGATATTCAAAGTGCTAAACACAGTATGTCGTCAAATGTTATCCTTATGGAGAATAAATAAAATTTGATATCTCGATTATTTATGAAAATGTATATTGATGAAACTTGGTATGTTGGTTCACGTAGTACTGGTATATTGATATTTGCACAAACAATTGATTTTTTGTTGATTATCCCCTTAGCAGCAAACCTGCATACTCACCCTAGTATTACAAATCGTTGGGCCAACGTTGGGAAATGGTTGGCGTAGTTCGTTGGCCAACAGTAAGAAATGTCCGTTGGCGCACCATTGGGCCAACGTTGTATTTGCCAACAATGCCAACAATGCCAACCAATACAAAACCAAATGCCAACAGTTTATAATTTTTTATTTAAATGGTTATTTTTTATAAAAAAACACGATTTCTAATTGAAATGGCTTAAAAAAGCAATAATATAATTTGTTATTAGTGAATTTCCCTTGGAAAGTGAACTATTAGCATGACCCGCACGGTGAAACTTAAGCCCGGGACCACCATAGAAGTTCCTAACGTGACCCCCTGAACACGTTTTGGGGGGTCGTTCAAAATTTTATATATATATATATATATATATATATGTGTGTGTGTGTGTGTGTGTGTGTGTGTGTGTGTGTGTGTGTGTATATGTGTGTGTGTGTGTGTGTTTGCACTCTAGCAGTCACATTTTTTGTCCGATTTACTTCAAATTTGGTAGGGACGTTCCTTTCTGCAATCAGTTGGACAAGTTCGTTGGGAAAAACAATCGGAAAACTCTAAATCCCTTTTTAGGGGGATTAATCTTTCAAATTTCGAGTTTTTGGGCCCAAAAAGGGTCAGAAAAGCTCCGGATGTAAAATGATTGCATGTATAAAGATGGCAATTAGAGAGGCAAAAGTGTTAAGCCCTCTCTCGTCATTCTAGCGTAAATATTTACCAAGTTATTAAAAAAAATGTGTATCGACTAAATGCAGTACATTGTCTTATGGGGGTTTTACACTAGAAGAGCCTGTTATTCCTTTGTTAGAGTACTTTTATCATCCCCAGCAACCTCACGCCTACTTGCAAGCCTGTCTGGACCTTCTCCTAATTTTATAATGCGCAACATTGTATTCCCAGCTTTGCAGGTAAATGAAGCCAGGAGTATCAGAACTGCCAAAAAATCAATGTTTTCAGATTTTAATAAAAATTGGAATAAATGTACGGTAAGGTTTTACACTGATATTGAGTTTTACAATTTTTTATATGAAAATTCACTTCCCTCATGTCAGCGTGCTGCGTGCGAACTCGTTGATCTTAATACAGTAGCAAAAATATTGTGTCCTGGTCGAGTGTTGAACCTACGACCTTTGACTTACTGTACACGGTCACTCTGATTCACGAAAGTGTAAGGAAGGACTAGGATATACAAATTACCATTAGTCTACACCTTCACGACTAGGACAATACTTTCCTTTAAATCTTCTATAAATTGATCTACTTGCGCAAATCACTGTAATAAGAGTAATGAAAGTTGGAACAATGTAATTTGGTTCTTTTGATTTATGTGCCTATTCTTGCTCTATGAAATATGATAAACTAAACTACGAGCAAATTAATGTATATTTAATATAATTATAACGAGTTCGCATGCAGCACGCTGACGTGAAGGAAGTGAATTTCCACATACAAAACTTTTAAAACTCAAACCAGTGTAAAACATACATTTAATCCAGTTTTATTGAAATCTGAAAACATTGAATTTTTGGCTGGTCTGATGCTCCTGGTTTCAATTACCTGCAATGATAGGAATTCAATTTTGCGCATTATAAGGTTAGGAGAAGGTCCAGTCAGGCTTTAAAGTAGGCGCAAGGTCGCTGGGGATGATACAAATACACCAACAAATGAATAACATGCTTTCTAGTGTAAAAAAACCTATAAGACAATGTATACTGTGTTTAGCCGATATACATTTTCTTTAATAACTCGGTAAATATTTATGCTAGAATGACGAGAGAGGGCTTAAAACTTTCGCTTCACTAATTCCCATCTTAATACATGCATTACTTTTATGTCCGGGGCTTGTCTGACCTTTTTTGGGCGCAACAACTCGAAATTTGAAAGAATAATTCCCAAAAACGGGGTTTGGAGTTTTCCGATTGTTTTGCGCAACGAACTTGTCCAACTGATTATAGAAAGGAACGTCCCTACCAAATTTGAAGTAAATCGGACAAAAAATGTGATTGCTAGAGTGCAAACACACATATATATATATATATATAATTTTGAACGACCCCCCAAAACGTGTTCAGCGGGTCACTTTAGGTAATACAGATCTATGGTGGTCCCGGGCTTAAGTTTCACCGTGCGGGTCATGCTAATAGTTCACTTTTCCATAGGAAATTCACTAATAATAAAATGTATGATGTTAATACGGTATAATATAGTATATACATTAATATAAATATATAATTAATAATAATATAATATTGTATGATTTTCCAACAGCTTTTGATGGCCCAACGTCTGCTATGGTTTCATTTGCCAACGCAGGTTACCCAACGATTGGTTCGTTGGCCCAACGTCTCCTATGTTTGGATATGCCAACCGACTGTTATCCTACCACTTCTAACCATCCCAACCATTCCCCATCGTTGGGCCAACGATGTGTGCTACTAGGGCAGCCCCCATGTTATTCTTATGGAGAATAAGTAAAATGTAATGACTCCCTTAATTATGATCATAAATTAATAAAACTTGGACTGTGGCTACACCTTGTTAAGTTATATTGATATTTGCATAAAAAAAAACATTTTTTTGTTCCTTGTTGCAGCAAACCTGCTTACTCAGCCCCATGTTATTCTTATGGAGAATAATTAAAATGTTATAGAGCGCTTTTTTATGATTGAATATTGATGAAATTTGGTATGTGGCTTTATGTGGTAGTAAGAAACATATGCATGCATTGGAAATTCGCTGAGTACGCAGGTTTGCTTTGCTGCGACGGGAGTATTTAAAGTTGTTTATAGAGGTGATTGGAAATAGTAAAAATTGAAACTTGAATTTTGAAAACTAGGCCTAAATATATTTGAATTATGTATAATACATTTATATAATTTCTAAATGCTTTTAAGCCTAAGTTTTAGCGAATTTCCCCTATAGGGAAGAAGCTAATACCGTAGTTGGCTTGGTAAGACCTAGGCCCGGGACCATGATAACTTATCGTTTTGAGGTCCCCAGACCCCAAAAACACCATTCGTTCGAAATTGTATATATATATATATATATAGTATATATATATATATATATATATATATATGTCCGTGGGTGTGATAACTCTCGTAAAAAAGGTCCGATTTTGATGAATTTTGGTATAAACGTGTAAAGGAACATTTATGACTTTAAGTTCGAAAACCAGCCATATGGCTTTTTTTTACCTTAAGGGGTATTTTTCGGGGGTTTTGTACCCCAAAAATGGGTTTTTTGACCTTTTTACATATAATTTTTGAAATAGTCAAATTTCAGTTTTCACCATTGGATTCAGCTTAGAAAAACACACAATTTTGTATTTTGATCATTTCTCTACGTCAATTGGTTACCGAGATATTGAAAGTGCTAAACACAGTAAGTTGTCTAATGTTATTCTTATGGAGGAAAAGAAAATTTGTATATCTCGCTTAATTGTGAACGTATACTGATGAAACTTGGTATACAGCTTCATCTTGTTGTGGTCTATTAATATTTGCTCAAACAAATTTGTTTGCCAAAGGCTCCCGTAGCAGCAAACCTGCGTACTCAGCCCCCATGTTATTTTTATGGAGAATAATTAAATGCTCTGTCTCCCTTAATTATGAACATTAATGAATAAAAACTGGTATACGACTTCACCTAGTTGAGTTATATTGATATTAGCATAAAACCCCAATTTTTGTGTTCCTTGTTGCAGCAAACCTGCGTACTCATTCCCAATGTTATTCTTATGGAGAATAATTAAAATTTGATGTATCGCTTATTTGTGAATATATTTTTATGAATCTTGGTATGCGGCTTTATGTGGTATTGAGACATATATTTTGCATTGGAAATTCGCTGAGTACGCAGGTTTGCTGCGACAGGGGTATTTATATATCGTCATCCGTTTGTTGGTATAAGGAATTCATACTTTTGGTAGATTGTAATAATAGTAATAAATAATAGAAAAACTTCTTATGTTTTGTAAAAGTCAATAAGGGAACTTATACCCTTATCAGGTTACTGATTGTAACACAACAATGTTTTAAAAATTTTTAAATACTATTGAGATATCAGCAAAAACGTTTAATTTGCAACTTTTCACAGTTTCCAACGTTTAAATAATCTCGATTTACAATATAATAATAAAGATCAAAATAACCGGTGAGTGGTGAGTGCCGTAAAAGCAGTTTGCTAAACTTAAACTTTTGTTTTAATTCAATCATATGTTAAAATTCCAAAAATATAGTAACAAAAATCTTTGTAAACAATTACTTTATTTACCAATTACTTTAAATACATAATTTTAATTATTCTTAATTAACAATTTTTATTTATTTAAATCTAATTGAAAAATAAATCAATTATATTTAGCGTATAGTTACATATACCATAATAAAAACAACAAAATTGAAAAAAGTTTAACAGTCGTAGTTGGTCATAAAATAATTTTGTATTTAATTTCCTCTTTTAAGTAATTATGTAGCTAAAATAATGTATAACATTATGTTTTAATACTAAATTCAGGTTTATATCAGGGGTTGTCAATATAAAGTAATAAGTGGATTACAAATTAAGTTAAAAAACGAGTTCGCACGCAGAACGCTGACGTGAGGGAAGTGAATTTCCACATAAAAACTTTTAAAACTCAAAATCAATGTAAAAACATACATTTGTCCAATTTTTATTGAAATCTGAAAACACTGATTTTTTGGCTGTTCTGATACTCCTGGTTTCATTTACTTGCAAAGCTGGGATTACAATTTTGCGCATTGTAAAATTAGGAGAAGGTCCAGACAGGCTTGAAAGTAGACGTGAGGTTGCTGGGGATGGTAAAGTACTCTAACAAAGGAATAACAGGCTTTTCTAGTGTAAAACCCCTATTAGACAACGTACTGTGTTAGGTCGATACACATTTTCTTTAATAACTCGGTAAATATTTATGCTAGAATGACGATAGAGGGCTTAAAACTTTCGCCTCTCTAATTCCCATCTTTTCTATGCTTTGATTTTACATCTGGGGCTTTTCTGACCATTTTTGGACTCAAAAACTCAAAATTTGAAAGATTAATCTCCCTAAAAAGGGGTTTAAAGTTTTCCGATTGTTTTGTCCAACGAACTTGTCCAACTGATTACAGAAAGGAACGTCCTTACCAAATTTGAAGTAAATTGGACCAAAAATGTGACCGCTAGAGTGCAAAAACATATATATATATATATATACATATATATATATATATGTATATATATGCATATATATATATATATATATATGTATATATATATATATGTATATATATGTATATATGTATATATATAAAATTTTGAACGACCCCCCAAAACGTGTTCAGGGGGTCACGTTAGGAACTTCTATGGTGGTCCCGGGCTTAAGTTTCACCGTGCGGGTCATGCTAATAGTTCACTTTTCAAAGGAAATTCACTAATAAACATGAAGTTATATCGGTCATATTCTTAATAAATATTCAATGTTTTCAATTCCCAAAAGCCAATTCTTTAAATCTCGTAGGTAAGTGGAGTTAAATTTGTTTTGAAGGTTTAATACACTGTTGAATGTTTTAAATTTTATTTCAGTTGCAAACAAAATATTGAACTCTGGCGATAATTACAGATTAAAAATTAGGCCTAGAGAATAATTTATAAATCAGAGAGGAAATGGTTGGCCATCGGTGGGCATGTCGCGAGGCGCGAGGTTGGCCCATTAATGGATTAACCAACCATTATCCTATAATGCCAACCAATACCCAACCAAATGCCAACGGTTTATAATTTTTTATTTAAATGCTTATTTTAATTTTAAAAATCATGATTTATCTAAATGAATTGTTTAGTAATCCAATTATAGAAATTTTTAAAAAGGCAAAAATACCTTATTACCTTTTTTTTCTTTAAGTTACAAAAATATCGAGTTATGGTCGGGTTTTGAACATACAACCTTTGAGTTAGTAAACACTCATCTTAAGCCTCACAGCCAATCTGACTTATGAGAATTGAAGGATGGACTGAGATATAGAAATTACCAATAGTCTGTCCCTGCACGACTTGTACTAGCCTATATACTATTATGTGTTATTTTTCTAAGATTGGATAGTACTCGTTTTATTCTTTTACGTGAATCTACTCGTGCAAAAATCACTGTAATAAAAGTAGGAAAACATAATTTGATTTATGTATTTATAAAATATTAAAAACCACTAGCAAATTAATATATTTTTAATATAATTATTATAATACAAATATAATGTTAATTTATACCCCATCAGCACAAATCGTTGGGCCAACGTAGGAAAATGGTAGGCCAAAGGTTGGCGCGAGGTAGGCCCATCAGCACAAATCGTTGGGCCATATCATCGGCATTGTAGGATGTGGTAGGGAAATGGTCAGTTGGCATTAACGTGGTTGGGCAACGACCAACCGCGTTATAATTAATTAATTTATTATTATTAATTAATTATATATTCATATGTATACCATATATTCATATATATCCTTAGTTTAGTTGCCTGATGCCATTCAATGTACGGTATACAATGTGTACTTTATGAATTAAGTGATTTTCAATTCAATTCAATGATGGAGTATATTAGCGAATTTCCCCTATAGGGAAGAAGCTATTACCGTAGTCGGCATGGTAAGACCTAGGCCCAGGACCATGATAACTTTTCGTTTTGAGGTCCCCAGACCCCAAAAACACCATTCGTTCGATACTGTATATATATATATATATAATAAACAAAAAGTAAATAAACTTGAGTACCCTGGTAAAATCATTTTAATTACACTTACACGTGTTTCAGCTCTTAGGCCATGTTCACATTTTTTTACTTTTTGTTTATTATATTTATCAGTAGCCCTAATCTGTGAATTTAATGTTTTGATATATATATATATATATATATATATATATATATATATATATATATATATATATATATATATGTGTGTGTGTGTGTGTGTCCGTGAGCACTTTAACTCTCGTAAAAATGATCCGATTTTGACGAAATTTGGTATAAATATGTAAAGCAGCATTTATGACTTTAAGTTCGAAAACCAGACAGATCGACTTATCGGAAGGGGTATTTTGGGGGGGTTTTGTACCCCAAAAATGGGTTTTTGAATTTTTTACATATCATTTTTGAAAAAGTCAAACTTTAGTTTTGACCATTCAATTCAGCTTAAAAAAAACACACAACGATCATTCCTCTACGTCAATTGGTTACCGAGATATTGAAAGTACTAAACACAGTACGTTGTCTAATGTTATTCTTATGGAGGAAAAGAAAATTTTTTTATCTCGCTTATTTATGAACGTATACTGACGAAACTTGGTATACAGCTTCATCTCGTTGAGGTCTGTTGATATTTGCTCCAAAAAATTGTTTTTGCATAATTCTCCCGTAGCAGCAAACCTGCGTACTCAGCCCCCATGTTATTCTTATGGATAATAATTAAATGCTCTGTCTCCCTTAATTATGAACGTAAATGAATAATACCCCCGTAGCAGCAAACCTGCGTACTCAGCGAATTTCCAATGCATATATATGTATCTTAATACCACATAAAGCCACATACCAAGTTTCACCAATATACATTCATAAATAAACGATTTATGACATTTTAATTATTCTCCATAAGAATAACATGGCGGCTGAGTATGCAGGTTTGCTGAAGCAAGGAGCACAAAAAATGGGGTTTTATACAAATATCAATATAACTCATGTAGATAAAGCCACATACCAAATTTCATTAATTTATTTTCATAATGAAGACAGATAACACGTTACTTATTCTCCATAAGAATAACATGGGGCTGAGTACGCAGGTTTGCTGCTACGGGAGCCTTTGGTAAAAAATTGTTTTTTTGAGCAAATATCAATGGTCCACAACCAGATGAAGCCATATACCAAGTTTCGTCAGTATACGTTCATAAATAAGCGAGATATAAAATTTTTATTTTCCTCCATAAGAATAACATTAAGACAACGTACTGTGTTTAGCACTTTCAATATCTCGGTAACCAATTGGCGTAGAGAAATGATCAAAATACCAAATTGTGTGTTTTTTTAAGCTGAATCCAATGGGAAAAACTAAATTTTGACTATTTCCAAAATTATATGTAAAAACTTCGAAAAACCGATTTTTGGGGTACAAAACCCCCCCTAAATACCCCTTCGGATATAGCGATCTGGCTGGTTTTCGAACTTAAAGTCATAAATGTTGCTTTACACGTTTATACCAAATTTCATCAAAATTGGATAATTTTTACGAGAGTTATCGTGCTCACGGACACACACATATATATATATATATATATATATATATATATATATACAGTTTTGAACGAATGGTGTTTTTGGGGTCTGGGGACCTCAAAACGAAAAGTTATCATGGTCCCGGGCCTAGGTCTTACCATGCCGACTACGGTAATAGCTTCTTCCCTATAGGGGAAATTCGCTAAAAACTGGTATACGACTTCACCTAGTTCAGTTATATTGACATTAGCATAAAAACCCATTTTTTGTGTTCCTTGTTGCAGCAAACCTACGTACTCAGCCCCAATGTTATTCTTATGGAGAATAATTAAAATTGTATATATCGCTTATTTGTGAATATATTTTTATGAAACTTGGTAAGTGGCTTTATGTAGTATTAAGACATTTATATTTACATTGGAAATTCGCTGAGTATGCAGGTTTGCTGCGATGGGGGTATTTTAATATTGTGGTTTATATCTGAACTGACTAATAGCTTAGGTAAAATAAACATGAAGTTATGTTATTGCATCAAATATGATTTTACAGTCAACTTTTAACACCAAGGAGACATTTATACATATAGATACGTATTTATATACACAGTTAAAAGTGTAGTGCATATATATATATATATACAGTTTTGAACAAATGGTGTTTTTAGCATCTGCGGACTTCAAAACGAAAAGTTATCATGGTCCCGGGCCTAGGTCTTATTATTCCGACTAAGGTAATAGAGATTCTTCCTAAGCCTATAGGGGAAATTCGCTAAAAACGGCTTTGTGACGTTATGATATTTGAAACTTATTTCAAATAAAGAAAGCTACAAAGTGAGAAACAATCATTTTTAATCACATCTCAAGCAATAACCAAAACATAGTAAAATACCCCCGTCGCAGCAAACCTCCGGACTCAGCGAATTTCCAATGCATAATATTTGTCTGAATTCCACATAAAGCCGCAAACCAAGTTTCATAAAAATATATTCACATATAAGCGATTTTAATTATTCTCCATAAGAATAACATTGGTAATGAGTATGTAGATTTGCTGAAACAAGGAACAGAAACAATTGGTTTTATGCAAATATAAATATAATTTAACTAGGCGAAGCCACATACTAAGTTTCATCGATATTCAATCATAAATAAGCGATATATGACATTCTAGTTATTCTCCATAAGAATAACATAGGGGTTGAGAAAGCAGGTTTGCTGCAACGAGGAACAGAAAAATGGGTTTTTATATAATTATCAATATAACTCAACCAAGTGAAGCTACATACCAAGTTTTATTAATTTATGTTCATAATTAAGGGAGTCAGTACGTTTTACTTATTCTCCATAAGAATAACATGAGGGCTGAGTACGGAGGTTTGCTGCTACGGGAATAATCAACAAAAAATCAATTTTTTGTGCAAATATCAATATACCAGTGCTACTTGAAGCCACATACCAAGTTTCATCAACATACATTTATAAATAATCGAGATATCAAATTTTATTTATTCTCCATAAGGATAACATTGGACAACGTACTGTGTTTAGCACTTTGAATATCTCTGCAACGGTTGGGCGTAGAATCACAATTTAAACACCAAAATGATTTTTTTGTGGAACTGAACATATTGGTAAAAGCAAATGTGAAGTTTACATTAAAATAAACTGAGGAAAAGCCAAAAACCGTTTTCCCATAAGATTAACATGGGAGATTTTATGAGCAGGTTTTTTTGGATTTTCTCCGCAACCACTTAACCTAGGTTAATAATTCAACATACTGAATTATTTGTTTTTTTAAGCTCTATAACATGGTCAAAACCAAAGTTAAGTTTTTTTTAAATTTTAGGGTGAAAAATGCAAAAAACTGATTTTTGTAAAATTTAAAACCCCCATAAACCCCCCTTCCCATGGTCCGATTTTTCTGGTTTTCGAACTTAAAGTCATGAATGTCATTTTACACATTTGAGCCAAATTTCATCAAAATCGGACGTTTTTTACTCAAGTTATCGTGTTAACGGACACATATATAGATATATATATATATATATATACCCCCGTAGCAGCAAACCTGCGTACTCAGCGAATTTCCAATGCATATATATGTAACACCACATAAAGCCACATACCAAGTTTTATCATTATCCATTCATAAATAAACGATTTATGACATTTTAATTATTCTCCATAAGAATAACATGGCGGCTGAGTATGCAGGTTTGCTGAAGGAAGGAACACAAAATACCCCCGTAGCAGCAAACCTGCGTACTCAGCAAATTTCCAATGCATATATATATATATCTTAATACCACATAAAGCCATATACCAAGTTTCATCAATATACATTCATAAATAAACGATTTATGACATTTTAATTATTCTCCATAAGAATAACATGGCAGCTGAGTATGCAGGTTTGCTGAGCAAGGAAGACAAAAAAAAAGGGTTTTATACAAATATCAATATAACTCAGGTAGGTAAAGCCACATACCAAATTTCATTAATTTATTTTCATAATGAAGGCAGATAGCACGTTACTTATTCTCCATAAGAATAACATGGGCTGAGTACGCAGGTTTGCTGCTACGGGAGCCTTGGGTAAAAAATTTTTTTTTTTGAGCAAATATCAATGGTCCACAACCAGATGAAGCCGTATACCAAGTTTCGTCAGTATATGTTCATAAATAAGCGAGATATAAAATTTTTATTTTCCTCCATAAGAATAACATTAAGACAACGTACTGTGTTTAGCACTTTCAATATCTCGGTAACCAATTGACGTAGAGAAATGATCAAAATACCAAATTGTGTGTTTTTTTAAGCTGAATCCAATGGGAAAAACTAAAATTTGACTATTTCCAAAATTATATGTAAAAACTTCGAAAAACCGATTTTTGGGGTACAAAACCCCCCCTAAATACCCCTTCGGATATAGCGATCTGGCTGGTTTTCGAACTTAAAGTCATAAATGTTGCTTTACACGTTTATACCAAATTTCATCAAAATTGGATAATTTTTACGAGAGTTATCGTGCTCACGGACACACACATATATATATATATATATATATATATATATACAGTTTTGAACGAATGGTGTTTTTGGGGTCTGGGGACCTCAAAACGAAAAGTTATCATGGTCCCGGGCCTAGGTCTTACCATACCGACTACGGTAATAGCTTCTTCCCTATAGGGGAAATTCGCTAAAAACTGGTATACGACTTCACCTAGTTCAGTTATATTGACATTAGCATAAATACCCCCGTAGCAGCAAACCTGCGTACTCAGCGAATTTCCAATGCATATGTATGTATCTTAATACCACATAAAGCCACATACCAAGTTTCATCAATATACATTCATAAATAAACGATTTATGACATTTTAATTATTCTCCATAAGAATAACATGGCAGCTGAGTATGCAGGTTTGCTGAAGCAAGGAACACAAAAAATATGGTTTTATACAAATATCAATATAACTCATGTAGGTAAAGCCACATACCAAATTTCATTAATTTATTTTCATAATGAAGACAGATAACACGTTACTTATTCTCCATAAGAATAACATGGGGCTGAGTACGCAGGTGTGCTGCTACGGGAGCCTTGGGTAAAAAAGTGTCTTTTTGAGCAAATATCAATTGTCTACAACTAGATGAAGCCATATACCAAGTTTCGTCAGTATAGGTTCATAAATAAGCGAGATATAAAATTTTTATTTTTCTCCATAAGAATAACATAAGACAACGTACTGTGTTTAGCACTTTCAATATCTCGGTAACCAATTGACGTAGAGAAATGATCAAAATACCAAATTGTGTGTTTTTTTAAGCTGAATCTAATGGGGAAAAATAAAATTTGACTATTTCCAAAATTATATGTAAAAACTTCGAAAAACCGATTTTTGGGGTACAAAACCCCCCCTAAATACCCCTTCGGATATAGCGATCTGGCTGGTTTTCGAACTTAAAGTCATAAATGTTGCTTTACACGTTTATACCAAATTTCATCAAAATCGGATAATTTTTACGAGAGTTATCGTGCTCACGGACACATATATATATATATATATATATATATATATATAGATATATATATATATATATATATACAGTTTCGAACGAATGGTGTTTTTGGGGTCTGGGGACCTCAAAACGAAAAGTTATCATGGTCCCGGGCCTAGGTCTTACCATGCCGACTACGGTAATAGCTTCTTCCCTATAGGGGAAATTCGCTAAAACCCATTTTTTGTGTTCCTTGTTGCAGCAAACCTACGTACTCAGCCCCAATGTTATTCTTATGGAGAATAATTAAAATTGTATATATCGCTTATTTGTGAATATATTTTTATGAAACTTGGTAAGTGGCTTTATGTAGTATTAAGACATTTATATTTACATTGGAAATTCGCTGAGTATGCAGGTTTGCTGCGATGGGGGTATTTTAATATTGTGGTTTATATCTGAACTGACTAATAGCTTAGGTAAAATAAACATGAAGTTATGTTATTGCATCAAATATGATTTTACAGTCAACTTTTAACACCAAGGAGACATTTATACATATAGATACGTATTTATATACACAGTTAAAAGTGTAGTGCATATATATATATATATATATATATATATATATATATATATATATATATATACAGTTTTGAACAAATGGTGTTTTTAGCATCTGCGGACTTCAAAACGAAAAGTTATCATGGTCCCGGGCCTAGGTCTTATTATTCCGACTAAGGTAATAGAGATTCTTCCTAAGCCTATAGGGGAAATTCGCTAAAAACGGCTTTGTGACGTTATGATATTTGAAACTTATTTCAAATAAAGAAAGCTACAAAGTGAGAAACAATCATTTTTAATCACATCTCAAGCAATAACCAAAACATAGTAAAATACCCCCGTCGCAGCAAACCTCCGGACTCAGCGAATTTCCAATGCATAATATTTGTCTGAATTCCACATAAAGCCGCAAACCAAGTTTCATAAAAATATATTCACATATAAGCGATTTTAATTATTCTCCATAAGAATAACATTGGTAATGAGTATGTAGATTTGCTGAAACAAGGAACAGAAACAATTGGTTTTTATGCAAATATAAATATAATTTAACTAGGCGAAGCCACATACTAAGTTTCATCGATATTCAATCATAAATAAGCGATATATGACATTCTAGTTATTCTCCATAAGAATAACATAGGGGTTGAGAAAGCAGGTTTGCTGCAACGAGGAACAGAAAAATGGGTTTTTATATAATTATCAATATAACTCAACCAAGTGAAGCTACATACCAAGTTTTATTAATTTATGTTCATAATTAAGGGAGTCAGTACGTTTTACTTATTCTCCATAAGAATAACATGAGGGCTGAGTACGGAGGTTTGCTGCTACGGGAATAATCAACAAAAAATCAATTTTTTGTGCAAATATCAATATACCAGTGCTACTTGAAGCCACATACCAAGTTTCATCAACATACATTTATAAATAATCGAGATATCAAATTTTATTTATTCTCCATAAGGATAACATTGGACAACGTACTGTGTTTAGCACTTTGAATATCTCTGCAACGGTTGGGCGTAGAATCACAATTTAAACACCAAAATGATTTTTTTGTGGAACTGAACATATTGGTAAAAGCAAATGTGAAGTTTACATTAAAATAAACTGAGGAAAAGCCAAAAACCGTTTTCCCATAAGATTAACATGGGAGATTTTATGAGCAGGTTTTTTTGGATTTTCTCCGCAACCACTTAACCTAGGTTAATAATTCAAAATACTAAATTATTTGTTTTTTTAAGCTCTATAACATGGTCAAAACCAAAGTTAAGTTTTTTTTAAATTTTAGGGTGAAAAATGCAAAAAACTGATTTTTGTAAAATTTAAAACCCCCATAAACCCCCCTTCCCATGGTCCGATTTTTCTGGTTTTCGAACTTAAAGTCATGAATGTCATTTTACACATTTGAGCCAAATTTCATCAAAATCGGACGTTTTTTACTCAAGTTATCGTGTTAACGGACACATATATAGATATATATATATATATATATATACCCCCGTAGCAGCAAACCTGCGTACTCAGCGAATTTCCAATGCATATATATGTAACACCACATAAAGCCACATACCAAGTTTTATCATTATCCATTCATAAATAAACGATTTATGACATTTTAATTATTCTCCATAAGAATAACATGGCGGCTGAGTATGCAGGTTTGCTGAAGGAAGGAACACAAAATACCCCCGTAGCAGCAAACCTGCGTACTCAGCAAATTTCCAATGCATATATATATATATCTTAATACCACATAAAGCCATATACCAAGTTTCATCAATATACATTCATAAATAAACGATTTATGACATTTTAATTATTCTCCATAAGAATAACATGGCAGCTGAGTATGCAGGTTTGCTGAAGCAAGGAAGACAAAAAAAGGGTTTTATACAAATATCAATATAACTCAGGTAGGTAAAGCCACATACCAAATTTCATTAATTTATTTTCATAATGAAGGCAGATAGCACGTTACTTATTCTCCATAAGAATAACATGGGCTGAGTACGCAGGTTTGCTGCTACGGGAGCCTTGGGTAAAAAATTGTTTTTTTGAGCAAATATCAATGGTCCACAACCAGATGAAGCCGTATACCAAGTTTCGTCAGTATATGTTCATAAATAAGCGAGATATAAAATTTTTATTTTCCTCCATAAGAATAACATTAAGACAACGTACTGTGTTTAGCACTTTCAATATCTCGGTAACCAATTGACGTAGAGAAATGATCAAAATACCAAATTGTGTGTTTTTTTAAGCTGAATCCAATGGGAAAAAATAAAATTTGACTATTTACAAAATTATATGTAAAAAATTCGAAAAACCCATTTTTTGGGTACAAAACCCCCCCAAAATACCCCTTCGGATAGAGCGATCTGGCTGGTTTTCGAACTTAAAGTCATAAATGTTGCTTTACACGTTTATACCAAATTTCATCAAAATCGGATAATTTTTACGAGAGTTATCGTGCTCACGGACACATATATATATATATATACAGTTTCGAACGAATGGTGTTTTTGGGGTCTGGGGACCTCAAAACGAAAAGTTATCATGGTCCCGGGCCTAGGTCTTACCATGCCGACTACGGTAATAGCTTCTTCCCTATAGGGGAAATTCGCTAAAACAAATAAACAATAACAATAATCATCTGTTTATAATTATTTAGCATCATATGACCCAATATTACACTTCTCCCCCTTCAGACAACGCCCCGCTTCTCTTGCGTAGTTGGTCTGCATGATTCCTTTTTATGGCTCCTCCAATTCTTACTTGGTAGGAAAGCTCACCAGTACTTGAATTTATCACACCTGGAGTCCATCCTGTGCCGACCTCATTCTGCACCCAGACCTCTTCCCCTACCAAAAATTCTCTTGGTCGTACTTTCACGTCATGATATTTCTGCTGTTTTGAAATAGATTCTGCAATCACATCTTTCATAGTGGGTTTTAAATTATCCAATGGAGAGGGCAGACGTTTCCCAAAGAACAGTTCTGAAGGCGGTTTACCTGTGGTTTTCTGGGGTGCATTTCTATAGGCAAATAACAGTTTGAAGAGTTTTTGCTGTGCATCTACCTTATCATCTTTGCTGGCTAAATACCTAGACTTGAAGGTTTTGATAAACCGTTCAACCTGTCCATTAGTTTTAGGATGGTACGGTGTGCTGCGTACATGCTTTATCCCATTGTCTTTGCAAAACCTCTGAAAGACATCAGCTGTAAACTGAGTTCCATTGTCGGTAACGATCATCCTTGGAACACCATAGCGAGAAAACCATTCTCGCAACTTACTCACCGTGTTCATGGCTGTAATCGATCTGACCATTGATATCTCAGGCCATTTTGAAAATGCGTCTATACCGACCAACCAATAAGACCCTTCAAAAGGACCTGCATAATCTAGGTGCAAACGTTCCCAAGGACCATCAGGTATGTTCCAAGAATAAAGAGGTACTTCTGGCTCTCGTGGGTGATTTTCCTGACATCCTTTACAGCACTTTACATATTTCTCTATGTCTTCATCTATTTTCACCCACCAAACACAGTAGCGTGAAAGAGTCCTCATGGCTTCAATTCCAGGATGGCCTTGATGTAAAACACTTAGTGTTTTCTTGTGAAGAGTTTTTGGAATAACTATTCTATTTCCCCACATCAGAATTCCCTTAACAGATGAAAGTTCTTCCCGTCTATGAAAATAAGGAGATAAATGCAACAAATCATTAGGTAATTTTTGTGGCCATGTTGATTCCATATACATCATAACTCGCCTGCATACCTCATCTTTTTTCGTTTCTTTTTGCAGTTCCGCAGATGTAAGGGCCATATCATCTATTTTTTCTTGCAACAGTAGCCTCACAGACAGTTCCTCTCTGGATGGACTACTGCTCTCACTTGGCAGTCTAGAAAGCGCATCGGCCAACACATTGTTCTTTCCTTCTATATACTTAATGCAACAGTAGCCTCACAGACAGTTCCTCTCTGGATGGACTACTGCTCTCACTTGGCAGTCTAGAAAGCGCATCGGCCAACACATTGTTCTTTCCTTCTATATACTTAATGCAACAGTAGCCTCACAGACAGTTCCTCTCTGGATGGACTACTGCTCTCACTTGGCAGTCTAGAAAGCGCATCGGCCAACACATTGTTCTTTCCTTCTATATACTTAATATCAAAGTCGTAGTTGTTTAAGAAAATAGCCCATCGAACCAATCTGTTATTCATTGTCTTCGTCAAATCCCGATGTACTCCAAAAATTCTCTCCAGAGGTCTGTGATCACTAGTCAATGTAAAATGTCTACCATATAAGTACTGGTGAAATTTTACAACTCCAAACACGCAGGCAAGTGCTTCTCTGTCTATGGATGAATATCGCTTTTCAGCTTCCTGTAAAGTACGTGAAGCGAATGCTACTGGCCTTTCTATACCATCAGGATACGTTTGCAAAAGAATCGCTGCCAAACCTACCTCAGAGGCGTCACAGGACAGTGTTGTGGGCAGGTCATCTCTGTAAGGGGCAACTGAAGCATCTTCAGCGAGTAAGTTGCGTGCTCTATCAAATGCCTCTTGGTCTTCTTTATTCCAAACCCACGATACTTTAGGGCTTGTTAATCGATGCAATCTTGAACAAAGTCCATGAAGGTGGGGAATGAACTTTTCGTAAAAGTTAATTGCTCCCAAAAACGCCCTGAGTTCTTTCTTATTCGTCGGAGTCTTGGCTTCCTTTAGCGCCCGTATCTTATCTTCTGTAGGATGTATTCCAAACTTATCAATCTTATGCCCCAGGTAGTACACACTGTTCTGGAAGAATTGACATTTTTCTCTTTTTGCTTTGATACCCGCAACCTCAAGTCGCTTTAATACAGTCCTAACATTATTGAAGTGTTCTTCTTTGGTTCTTCCACTCACGATTATGTCATCTAGGTTTACACCAACTAAAGGAATATCTTTGAGGAGATTTTCCATGAATCTCTGAAATTTCGCTGGAGCATCAGTTAAGCCAAATGCAAGGCGTTTGTAACGAAAATAGCCCATATGAGTAGCTATTATAAGATAGTTACGATCTTCCTCTGCAACTTCTAACTGCAAGTATGCATCTTTCAAATCAATGACAGTAAACAACTGGCCTCCTGCTATTTTGTTTGTAAGATCAGCAAAGGTAGGCATTTGGTGAACTTCAGGTACTATTGCTTTGTTAAGGGTAACTCGGAAATCTCCACATATTCTAACTACTCCTCCACCCTTGTTTCACAGTCGGGGTTGACCAAACAATTGCAGTCTCGCTCGGATCAACTTTTTCAATAACTCCATTTTCAACAAGTCTGTTTAGTTCATTCTCCACTGATTTCCTTAAGGGATGGCACTTTTCTGGCTTTTAATGCAATGGGTGTAAAATCTGTCCTAACGTTTATTCTAGCTTTTACTCCTTCAATCTTACCTAAACCATCAGTGAAAACATTCTCAAATTCTTTCACCAAAGTTTGGACTTCTTCTTTGGAAACTTGTATGTCTTCTTGCACTATGTTGTTTGTCTTAACTGAAACTTCAGGAGGAAGTTCCATTCCAAATGATAACATCCATGGAAGTCCAAACAAAGGAGTATCATCTTGCTCCATTACTGCGACTGGTAGTTTCTGTCTCACCATTTAGTCTCACAGAAACATAACATTTACCCAAACATGTTAAAGGAGTTTTCCCGTAACCTGTCAAACCAGAAAGTGGAGTTAACTTGGGTTGTCCCAGTTTGTGCCATAACGTTTGCCCAATTGTAGATATTCTTGCGCCCGAATCGAATTCCATAAGACAGGGCAGACCATTAATGACCACTTTGATTGAAGCTCGGGGGGTTTTGCTTGTGCTTTTATTTACAGCATTAAGATGAGATTCAAACTCACATGAGTTATATTCTATATCGTCACAGTTGTCATCGATTTTCTTTATAAATTTCCGTTTACAAACCCTCGCAAAATGACCAAGTTTATGACATATCCTACATTCTTGACCCTTTGCTGGACATTTCTCCTTCACGCAACTATATTTTCCACAGTACTCACATTTACTCCTATTCCAGGTTACCTGAGGTTTCTTCACTGGACATATAGTAGACGCTGAAGAAGTAGTCACTTCATTTCTAGCTCGCTCCATAGATCTGACCAACTGGAACACCCTCTCCGCTGTTACAATGCTGCCATCAGTCTCCAAACCATCTGGCCAGCGATGCCTTACTTCGATTTCCAGTTGTTCGTTGAGAACGCCTGCGACGAAACGATCTCGGATCTGTTCGTCCAAGCCTTGCCCATATCGACAGCCCCTGCTCATTTTCTTTAATCGAGTAAAGAATTCTGTGAATGACTCATTTTCATTTCTAATTGCTCTTTCAAATTCACAACGAGAAGAAAATATTGTTTGACTAGTGTCATAAAGAGTAACAAAGGCTCTCTTTATCTCATCATATGAACAAGAGTCAAGTGACTTCGGGATAAAATAGTTTTGCAGCTTCTGTAGAGGTTCACTTCCCAAACGCCAGCAGTAAGTCCTTCCTCGCTTCCTCGCTGTGTACATCTGAACCTCCCAGCCCTTTTACCCGACAGACACGCTGAAATTGTTCAATATACTCTTCACAAGTGGCTTGTTCACTTTTATATGGGTCAAAAACAAATCGTTCCATTTTTCTCTCCAAGTCATTTTGTGTACCAATACATATGTTCTCATCACTCTTTTGGTTTCTTCTAGGCATCCTCGTCGCCAATATGATATTTGAAACTTATTTCAAATAAAGAAAGCTACAAAGTGAGAAACAATCATTTTTAATCACATCTCAAGCAATAACCAAAACATAGTAAAATACCCCCGTCGCAGCAAACCTGCATACTCAGCGAATTTCAAATGGAGATATAAATGTCTTAATACTACATAAAGCCACTTACCAAGTTTCATAAAAATATATTCACAACTAAGCGATATATACAATTTTAATTATTCTCCATAAGAATAACATTGGGGCTCAGTACGCAGGTTTGCTGCAACAAGGAACACAAAAAATGGGTTTTTATGCTAATATCAATATAACTCAACTAGGTGAAGTCGTATACCAGTTTTTATTCATTTATGTTCATAATTAAGGGAGACAGAGCATTTAATTATTATCCATAAGAATAACATGGGGGCTGAGTACGCAGGTTTGCTGCTACGGGAGAATTATGCAAAAACAATTTTTTTGAGCAAATATCAATAAACCTCAATGAGATGAAGCTGTATACCAAGTTTCGTCAGTATACGTTCATAAATAAGCGAGATAAAAAAAATGTCTTTTCCTCCATAAGAATAACATTAGACAACGTACTGTGTTTAGCACTTTCAATATCTCGGTAACCAATTGACGTAGAGGAATGATCGAAATACCAAATTGTGTGTTTTTTTAAGCTGAATCGAATGGTCAAAACTAAAATTTGACTTTTTCAAAAATTATATGTAAAAAATTCAAAAAACCCATTTTTGGGGTACAAAACCCCCCCAAAATACCCCTTCGGATAGGTCGATCTGTCTGGTTTTCGAACTTAAAGTCATAAATGCTGCTTTACATGTTTTTACCAAATTTCGTCAAAATCGGATGATTTTTACGAGTTATCGTGCTCACGGACACATATATATATATATATATATATATATATATATATATATATATACAGTATCGAACGAATGGTGTTTTTGGGGTCTGGGGACCTCAAAACGAAAAGTTATCATGGTCCCGGGCTTAGGTCTTACCATGCCGACTACGGTAATAGCTTCTTCCCTATAGGGGAAATTCGCTAAAACAAATAAACAATAACAATAATCATCTGTTTATAATTATTTAGCATCATATGACCCAATATTACAGACGTACCGGTATTGTTGTCCTGTATTGCAAATTCGATCATCACTCTGGCTATGAAGAGGTATTGCAAGGCATCCTTCAGCATCCTGGCTAGGCTAAATCATTCCACTCTGTACCGATGCCAGGCGCGGATACAGGGGGGAGGTGATGGGGGTCATGACCCCCACTAAAACCATAGACCTTTACGTATTTTACCCATTTTTATTAAGGTATTGTATTTTAACAATTTAGATATTTTTCACTCATAGCCCCTCCTAAAACGATAGTCTGCATCCGCCCCTGACGATGCAGTCTATTTGTCTCTACTTGTGAGACAAATTTTGTTTTTTCTTGGTGAATTATACGAATATTAGTCCATATGATCCGATCACCGCAATTCCTAAATCCTAACTTATATATTAAAAGAATTTCTTGATTTTTGTTCGGCGATTTTCGACCCATACAAATATTATTTTAAATACAAATTCCGTATCAGTCGAAAGCTCTTACGTACTCCCTAGATGTGCCTTTTGGGGGTTTGAAAAACATATACGTTCAGGGCATCGCCCCACAGGCCTTCAAAGTTTCAATGTTAATCTTATGGGTTTATATTTTATTAAGGAATTCAATCAATGTAAACTTTTCAAAACATATGGTTGGCTCTACGTCTGCTAGATTCCCGAGCCTAGACCGGGACATCAGCTAGTTTAAAATTAAGCGCCATCAGCCATTTTGGTTACGGAAACTACCAAATGCAATTTAACATTGATTAAAAAATAATTAAGTTTTTAAGGATTACAAATATATATTTTACTGAAGACCTCGATTTTCATACTTAATTTACATATTAACAAAACAATGACCTATTAAAATTCGCAACATTTTACTGCAATATAGCCTCAAACCCAAAACTTCAGAGGTACTGTGCTGGTGCTGCCACCTATGTCAGTGATTTTTCTCTTTCATCTGATCCTTCAGCTTCTGCTGGAAAGATTTTGTGGCCAACCGGTATTACAAGAAAATTTAGATTGCGTATCTTCCATATTTCTTTAAATATATACAAATAGTAAGTAAGCTAATTTAACGAGTCATGGTTATAGTAAATAATAGACAAGTGATTTACTTAATGCTTAATTTTTAGTGAAATTGTAGTTGTGAATGTGCATTTGATCTCGTGTTCTTTCTTTACCTTAGACACCCAAATTTCTTTGGGAATCGTAGTACTTTCTAATTAGGTACAGCGAACTAGTTTTCTTTTGATTTAATTTGACTCATAGTTAACCTAAAGCATAATGTAAACTCGTCCAATTTTTTTTTTTTTTTAATTCCTAATATATTGAATCTAAAGTAGGTGCACCTAGGCTTGGTATCCTATGCCTAACATTCAAAATTTAAAGCTAATAAACTTAAAACAGCTCAGTCCTAAAAATAAAAATAAATAGTGTCATGAAAAAGACTCCCCAATTTATGAAAATTGTAAAGAGTTTAAGAAAATATAGTCCCAGTTTCCAAGTAAATATGGTAACTACGCAGACCTTGCTGTTCTTATATGTTTAAAAAAAATTGTTTGCCCTAATCCATCATACCTTTCCCATATGGCTTTGCGAGCTTAGGTTAAAAAATAGATCAGGGTACAGTTTCATAAGAGGCCACCAACTAATTGGATGCGATGTATCGATCTTAAACATTCTATAGGAATATCGAATCAAAACCCTATAGAGGGGCCTATATTTTGAATCATATTTTAACAGTTAAGCCTATATCAAAAATTAATCACTCGATATTTATATTTATGTTAATCTAAAATCAACAATTTGTATAGGCCTTTAGGCTGGTCAATAATAATATGCAATGTCAGTTACAATTATATTTTAATGAAACATTTAACAAATAACAAACAAAAACCAAAATTAAAAAATGCAACAACAAATAATAAATAGGTGTATCTAACCAAGGTCAAACCTTGTTATCTTTGCCAGGGAAAACTCTACGGTGTGAGTTCATGAATTGAGTTTCAACGCACGCCATGATGACTCAAATGTTTGGGTGTTTGTGTTATTTAGGTTAAATTTAGATTTAAAATGTGATTCGTTAATCAAATGTTTAAGATCAATATATCGCATCCGACTAGTTGGTGGCCTCGTATGAAACTGAATTTACCCTTTATCGCTGAGCCTGGGTAGCTCTTTAGCGTGTGGCTGAAACGGCATCTTGGCATATCAAGGTCATGAGCTCGACGGATCCCGCGGTCATGCTGTCCTTATCTCCTTCCAAATTGGTCTAGATTTTTTTTAAGTAGAACTAAGGCATCGGAAATGTACAGGCTTAAAACTGCTCTCAAGTTGTCAAAAAAGTGAACTCAAGTTCCTAAAAATCAGATGGGAATGCTCTCTAGGACCAGAAGATGTAATTATTCTCAAAGTCTTTCTGCAAGATAAGCACCTCACGAGTCGTAGGGGAATGCCCCCATAGAACCAAGTTGTACATAACATGGCTGTGTAACAGCGCATGCTTACACAAATTAAATATAACCTAGGAAGGGTTACTTCTAAAAGTTAGACGTACAGTGTATACTCTTGTGTCTATGTATAGCCTACAGTAGCAAATGTTTTAATGATGCTATTGAAATTAAAGACACTAAAGATAAAAGAATATAGGTCCTAACTTACCTGGATTTATTTATGAAGGGAGGACTTTTCTGGCAACATGTAGGTATAGAGACACCAGATTTTCATAAGTTAAATTAATTTAATTCCTTATTGCAGAAACATTGCAGGTAAATTACATCAATACTAGCATTGGACATGTCAACAAAGCTTAATGTAATAATAATAATAATAATACAGTCAACATACACACAGCCTCTTCAATGAAACTGGTTAGAATACAAGGGGGTGCTCGCAGGGGGGAGTGATAGCGCGGATTGCGCTATAACATTTTACTTTGGGGGATTTTTCGATTTTAGCCGGGATTAGATTTGTTTTTTTTTTTGGGGAGGGGGGAATTTTTAAAATCCCTTCTTTTTAAAATTAGAAAATATGGTAATACCTAGGCCCGGGACCATGATAACTTTTAGTTTTGAGGTCCCCAGATGCCAAAAGCACCATTCGTTCAATACTGTATATATATGTGTGTGTGTGTGTGTGTCAGTGGATGTGATAACTCTCATAAAAATGGTCTGATTTTGATGAAATTTGGTACAAACATTTAAAGCAACATTTATGACTTTAAGTTCTAAAACCAGCCAAATCACTCCATCCAAAGGGGTATTTTGTACCCCAAAAATGGGTTTTTTGAGTTTTTTACATTTAATATTTTTAGTAAATCAAGTTTACTTTTCACCATTGGATTCAGCTTAAAAAGACGAACAATTTGGTGTTTTTATCATTTCTCTATGTCAATTGGTTGCAGAGATATTGAAAGTGCTTAACACAGTAAGTTGTCCAATGTTATTCTTATGTAGAATAAGACAATTTGTATACCTCGCTTATTTATCAACTTATCCTGACGAAACTTGGTATATTGCCTTATATCGTTATTTTCTATTGACATTTGCACAAAAAACTATTTTTTTGCTGATAGTTCACGCAGCAGCAAACCTGCGTACTCAGCCCCATATTATTCTTATGGAGAATAAGAAAAATGTTATCTCCCTTAATTATGAACATATATTAATAAAACTTGGTATGTGGTTTTACCTAATTGAGTTATATTGATATTTGTATAAAAACATATTTTTATGTTTCTTGTTTCAGCAAACCTGCATACTCAGCCGCCATGTTATTCTTATAGAGAAAAATCAAAATGTCACAAATAGTTTATTTATGAATGTATATTGATGACACTTGGTATGTGGTTATGTGGCATTAAAATACATATATACGCATTGGAAATTCGCTGAGTACGCATGTTTGCTGCTACGGGGGTATTTTAATAATTACAGTCGATGGCAGGGAGTATTTATATACACATATCGTGAATCAGATTATTGTAAGACCATTTATCATACCCTATTTCTTAAATATTTGTATTAAAAAAGTGTTCAAGAAAAAAGATTTAGATTAAAATGTAAATGTTACTGATTTTTTAAGCAATAATAATTCCAAATATATGTAAAAAAAGTGACAAGTTTTGGTTTTGAGATTTATTTTACTCAGTATGTAAGCATGATACAAAGGGTTAATGTATGAATAACCCTAGTTAGCTATAGCATCATGTTTTACCAACACTGGGGTTACTATAACTAGTGTTGTGTTTTCGACCGGACAGTTTGGTTTTATCCTCATGTGTCCGGAACATCCAACCGGACAGCAATGTCCGGTTTTGTTGATAAGAAATAGGTTACAGTTAAAAAAATTATAAATTCCAGTTGATTCAGATGGAGTTTAGATTTATATTTAGGGTAATTTCATGTAAACATAAAACCACTAATTTGTTTTTTATTTGTATTTATCTATAATTTTTAATTTACTAGTTGTCCTGTTGCTCGAATCCGAACAAGTTTGTACCCAATGAAAGGTAACTCCAGTTGTAAACAAATATAATAAAACATTTGATATTAAAACGGATGATAACGTACTTTCAATCAACACATAATTTAGACTTCCCCGCCTTCAGATAGCGCCACTGTTCTGAAAATTCAGCCCTTTACTATATTTAAGTGATGCCTTTTCTTAAAACTCTGAGACGTTTTGGCAAATCTACGTTAAAATACCTTTAATTTTACACCTCAAACATTAAAATTCGTCCAGCCGTTACCGAGTTATGACTGTGAAGAAAAAACCCCTAGTGTTCGACTGGACAGTTTGGTCTTACCCTCATGTGTCCGGAGCCCGGTTGGAACATCTAACGGGACAGCAAATATCTGGTTTTGTTGATAAGAAATAGGTTACAGTTCAAAATTAATAAATTCCAGTCGATTCAGTCAGAGTTTAGATTCATATTTAGGGTAATTTTGTGTAAACATAAAACCACTAAAATATGTTTCTTCTTTTTATTTACGGTACCTCCCTATAATTTTTAATTTAGGTTGGTTTATAGAATTTAAAATTAAAATTGACTTTTTCCGTGTAAGTTAATAGAAAAATGACTACGGTGTAGATTTTACACACCTGCAGTTTACATTTAAATTGAAGGGCAGTGTTTTTAACTCTTTGTAGTTTACAATGGTTATTATAACTCATACAACTTGGATTTCAAAACCCCAGCGGAGTCTTAGGTGTAGCTTCCACAATGGAAATTTTTGAGATTGTACAGGATATTCCCTGGTGAAATGCAAGGTAGGACCAGTTGTCAAATTCAACTAGGTACCCCTCGAAGGGCATCTTCCCTTTTCTTCTGAGTGCTGCTCAATTAGCCCCTTTTGTCTACTTCACCTATTTGAAGGCAAGAATTAAGTCCTCATAACTTCTTTAGGCATTAATCTATATCTACCTCTCCTGTTTCAGATAAAATGGCTCCTCCTACTTACGGTGACCTGGGAAAGGCCTCCCGAGATGTGTTTGGCAAAGGCTACCACTTTGGTCTATGGAAGCTCGACGTCAAGACCAAGACATCATCCGGGGTAGAGTTTTCCACGGGGGGTGTCTCTAACCAGGAAACTGGCAAGGTGTTTGGAACCCTTGAAACTAAATATAAACTCAAGGAATATGGTGAGCAGAAATCTGAATTTTTGTTATATTGAGTTTTTTATATTGAACAACCATTGTAGACTCCATTTTACATTGGTCTATAAACCCTAAAAACCAGGCCAAAACTGTTAGGTACATGTTTATTATTTGACAATTAAATGTATTAATAATCTCAAATTATTAAATAAGGTAAAAAATTAAACATTACAAAAACATATTGTGTTGTATTTTTACAACTTTTTGTGAGCACACTCTAGGGACAATGCGGTAGCAGATCAACCTTCCTCTCTGAGTGGCTGAACCACACTGAGTAAACAAACACGAAAAGGCGCGCTGCCCCGCCGGTGACCAAGCCGCAACCAAGCGGCAACTCCAGTAGTCTGCCGGTGGACCAGCCGCAGTGAATGGGTTAATAGCCAATAGCTGTAATATTTGTCCTAAAGGAATGTTTGTCATTCCAAATTTGTGCAAAAACAATCAACTTGTTCTCATATAGTATATTTGAGTTTGTGGAAGATGCTAATTTGAAATAGCAAAAAACCTAGCCTTGAAAGGGTGGGCTACGGGTTTAAAATCCAAGTAAAGTGTGCCTTGTTTGTTTTATCTCAATTTATTTCTTGTAGAATCATCAACACTTCTAAATTACAGCCAAGTGTACTCTTTGCACTAGGTCTAAAGAAATTGTTTGAGTAGTACCATTCGAGAATAGACAAGATACTTACACTACCTTCACTCGCGATACGACACAAACATCTACTATCACAATACTTATCACCTACAACTGATGTAATGCTGATCATGCATAAGAGTATTTCGGAATTGTTGTGGTCTATTCTTATCCTGTTTATTCAAAACATGAGAGCAATCAAAGAGTACCCAGCAATTTCACTTATACAAATACACAATACTGAGTTTTTGCCAAAATATTTGTAAAGGACCAAAGTTGAAACAAAAACTTACTAGGGCTATTTAATAAAAATTTAAATTTTCCAAGTAATTTAACCTATAACCTTTTAAATTAAACCATAAACTATTTAGTTTTTTGCAAAAACAACTCAAATATAATTGTGCATGAACAATAACAAAATTTACCCTTTTTCTTGAAGTTTCCCAATTTACAGTTTTTGACTTTGCCTTACTCCAAAGAGGATCATGTTTTCCCTGCAGCCCCTTTAGTAGTTTCCCTGACTCTCTTGACTTCAGTTGTTAACCCTTTCAGTGCTAAGGACCGACATATCAGCTTTTGAATCTGCCACCAATAAACATTGTTACTTCTACATAAGCGATTGTACCGTTACGAGCTCAGTTTGCAGTCTGTGTCTGACATGTGGTGTAACCTAGTAGACGCAAACTTAACTACCTCGTCTAGCGCCTAGGCTCTAATATCTCCTGGTCTGCAACAGCTGCTAGTCTGATCAGTGGCTGTGCAGTCTAAGGAGCTTACCCTCCTGGCCGGGGGTAACACTTAGATTAAGGGTTCCAATTCCGTCACAGTCGGTGGTTTTTATGTGCAACTTATGGAGAGTTCACCTGTCTGTGGCAGAGTTGAAGGGGAGGGCGGGCCTTAACCCTTTTACTGCCGACGTGCGCATTTGTGCATGTCGAGAATCGTGCGAAAAACGCCGACGTGCGCAATAAAGCACGTCTAATATTTCTAAATTATTGGCCTTAAATGTTTACCAAATGCCACAAAACTTGAGATACTTGTTGTCAAGACTATGAGGAACATAGAAAAGTACAATTTATACTCTGTGACTTGTATAACCTATAAATTTATAATCATTGATTCCCCCTACCGTCTGTGCATAGTCGACAGTTGCTCTGTGTAGTGAGTGTTGTCTGCCGTCCGTCTTTCGATTGTTGTTTGTGTTTACTGGTGTTGGTTTGTTGGTTATGTTTGTGGATTTATCCGTGGTTTAGTGAGTAAAGTTTTGATGTCATTACGAAAGTGGACAAGCAGAGTAGATCACCAGTAAGTGAAAATACCATCGTAAATAGGTGTTCACCCTACCTGATTCGGTGAGCACAGGTGTTGAAAGGGTTTTTTTTATGAAATTTTCTCCATTCTAAATATTTTTGTCATTGTTAGTTTCATTATTTTAGTGTGTTTTTAATGTTATTTTATGTGCCTTACAACATTTTGCAATTTAGAAGCCAAATGTACATGTTTTTATGAAAAAACTGATAGTGTCAATTGTATATGCAACTATGTTCAATTTTAAAAATATGAATAAATTAAAAAAAAAACATCAGAATTCCTGCATTTATCAAGGTAATGGCATGAAAATTTGGGTGTGTGTTTACTAATGCCTGTTTTACAACATGTATGTCTAAAATTAGTTGAGTAATAAGTTTTAGAGGTAATTTTTGTAGTCCAAACTAAAGAAATATTTATTTTTTTTATTTGTATATTTTAATTTTTATTAACTAAAAACATATTACATACACCAAAATATATATTTTATTTTAAACAAACAACAACTCAATACAAATAAAACAAGACCTAAATTATAAATTTCTGATGAAAAATAAAAAAGTTACAAATTTTTTAATGTGAGCGTGAAATTTGCTCTAATTGAACCTGGCAGTCTTGGCAAGTAAATCTTAATAGTGGTCTGGCATTTTTGGTGACGTCATTAAAAAAATGGTCGGCAGTAAAAGGGTTAAGCAAATGGTGGACAGCTCAGGTCCATGCTGACGGGATAGGTGGATTCTTTGTGAGTTGCATATCTGATCAGGTTTTTTGCTACTTTTTACCTATCCTTTACTGTGTGTGTCCACGAAGCACGATTTTTTAAATTATAACTTTTCAGGCGTTAAACACGTTTAAAAAATCAACAAAACATCACACATTCAACTACTAATTTCAGAAGCTTAGCACTGAAAGGGTTAACCCATTGAATACTTTTCACGGAACGGTTCCGTGATGGCCGTTTTGGCCCAAAATCTTTATCACGGAGTGGTTCCGTGATGATGTAATACCATGGTTTTTTTTGAAATTTTTTAATTTTTTTTGTTGTAATTGTTTTAACTTTAAGCTTATATCTATGAATGTCTTTTTTAGGTACAATATTGGATTGTCATCCATTTTTGGCAAACGGGTAAAAATATAAATTATTCAACAAAAAAGTGGTTTTGCAAAAAAATCATAAAAAATTTGTTATTTTAGATAAAGTAAAAACTAAAAGGTTTTATGTAAGGAAATAGTTTTTGCACTTTACTAGACAACTGATTAGACATTTATTTATTTTTTTTTTTTTTAATTTTTACTATATTTTTCTAACAAATTAAAAAAAAAATTATTTTTATAACAAAATATTTTAAATATGATTTTTTATTTTTTGTTTTCTATTAACTTACTAAAAATAAAATGTATACAGATTAAAGAAAAACACTATGTTTGCCCAATTAGCAGCAAAAGTAATTTTTGTACAGTTTATTTACTAAAACACTGCAAAATATTGAAATTTAATTGAAGATCTCGGGCCATGCAGTCATTAAAAAACTAAGCATCCAATGGGTTAAGTGTATTGAAACCCTACAGTACAACTATATTTATTTATGAAACAACTTGCAATTATTGTGCTGATGTATTTTAGCTTTAATTTGTGTGTAGAGGTAATTTTAAGAACTAACAATGAATTACTAATTAATTTAATATAAAATACTTCCTGAAAGGTTCTAGCTATAATTTAGGAAAAAACTATGCTTTAAAAGAATTGTGTCTGTGTAAAAGTGATCCACTGTGTTACATAAAGTTGGTCTTTTCTAATTTTACGTATTTCAAATTTAATTAGCTTATATTAATCATTTAACAATATTAAAAAAAAACATAACGGCCAAATAAACTCTTGAAAACGACATTGAGGTGCAGTTACCACTGTTGGTTTGCAGATATGTTCTTTCTTTATACTGGAGAGACCTGAATTTTTGAGAGGTTGACACAGGCACTGCCTAAGTAACAAGGCAAAATTACCTAAAATAAAGAAACTCAGAGAAATGCCTTACATCTAAGAGATAATAACTTTGTTAACTATTTTATAAGTTTCTGTGCATTGTGTTAACTATGTATTGTTTTGATTTATCTGTAAATTTATTGAAATAAAGTGAATTGAAATTTTAAAAAATAGTAATCGCAAAAAGAAAGAAGTTAAAGATATGTTCTTTCTTACTGTTAACACAAACAGATTCTATGCTAGAGTAACTAAGCATTACAAGGGAGGCGTCAACGAGTATTTTAATTACCGGTACCTGAAAGCCCACCAGTCCATGAAGTGTAATGAGTTCAGTGAACTGACTTCTTCACCTCATCTAGCTATGGTTAGAGACCAACTGCAGAATATTAACCTGGCAAGTCTTGTGTAGGAAAATCGCTTATCTATCTTACTTACTTACTTATCAGGAAAATATGGATGGGACAAGCAGGCTTACTTGGAAAGTATAGGCATCCTAATGATAGCTTACTAACAAACAATGGCGATGAATTAAGACATCTTTTAAATCAATCCCTTTTTCAGTTATCTGAGTGGTTTAGGGCAAGTGATCTAAGACTAAACAGTTCAAAATCTATTTTAATACAATTTTCTGCACTTCAAAATAAAGATAATTGTTACCCCGATATTTCATTAGATGGAGAAAATATATCTTTTATTGGGCATACTACATTTTTTTAGTGATCGAAATAGATAGAAATTTAACCTGGATATATCACACATAAATATTGTTGTCAAAAGTCTTAATACCTCAATCTATCAAGTGCTTGTAATTTCAGAAGTAGTAAATTTCAATACCCCCGTCGCAGCAAACCTGCGTACTCAGCGAATTTCCAATGCATTGATATGTTTCTCACTAGTACATAAAGCCACTCACCAAGTTTGACAAAAATACATTCATAAATAAGTGATTTATAACATTTTTATTTATTCCCCATAAGAATAACATTAGGACTCAGTACGCAGTTTTGCTGCAACGAGGAAGATAAGAAATGAGTTTTTATGCAATTATCAATATAACTGAACCAGGTGAAGCTACTTACCATGTTTTATTAATTTATGTTCATAATTAAGGGAGATATAAAACTTTACTTATTCTCCATAAGAATAACATTAGGGCTGAGTATGTAGGTTAGCTGCTACGGGGACAACCAACAAAACATTTATTTTTTGTGCAAATATCAATATACCAGTACAACATGAAGCCTCATACTAAATTTCATCAATATACATTCATAAATAATCAAGATATCAAATTTTATTTATTCTCCATAAGGATAACATTGGACAACGTACTGTGTTTAGCACTTTGAATATCTCTGCAACGGTTTGACGTAGAATCATAATTTAAACACCAAAATTATTGTTTTGTGGAGCTTAAGTGATTGGTAAAAGAAAATGTGAAGTTTAAAGTAAAATTAACTGAGAAAAAGCCAAAAACCTTTTTCCCATAAGATTAACATGGGAGTTTTTATGAGCATGTTTTTTGGATTTTTTCCGCAACCACTTAACCTAGGTTAATAATTCAAAATACCATATTATTTGTTTTTTTAAGCTCTATAACATGGTCAAAACCAAAGTTAAGTGTTTTAAAAATTTTAGGGTGAAAAATGCAAAAAACAGATTTTTGGAAAATTAAAAATCCCCATAAACCCCCCTTCCCATGGTCTGATTTTTCTGGTTTTCGAACTTAAAGTCATAAATGTCAGTTTACACATTTGAGCCAAATTTCATCGAAATCGGACGTTTTTTACTCAAGTTATCGCATTCACGGACACATATATAGATATATATATATATATATATATATATATATATATATATATATATATATATACATATATATAAATTTGAACGAATAGTGTTTTGGACATCTGGGGACCTCAAAACAAAAAGTTATCATGGTCTCGGGCTTAAGTCTTACCATGAGACCTACGGTAATAGCTTCTTCCCTATAGGGGAAATTCGCTAAAACTAAAATAATGGTTTATTATACTTTGTTCTTTTCTGTTGTTCAGTATGGTATTGAGTTTTGCGGTGTAACATACATCAGAAGCTTTATCAATTTATCAATTTTTAAATTTCAAAAATTATCTTAGAATAATTACGTTTTTGCCCCCATGTACATCCTGTATAACTCTTCAAAAACCTGAAATTACTAACTTTACCGTGTTTATGATTTTTAATATTTGTAAAAACTAATATGAAATACCTAATTAAACATAAACATCAACATCACCATGACTATGATACCAGGTTTAAAATTGATTTTCAGTATCCCAGTCATCATCTTAAATCTTTTTGAGAGAACTCCTCATTATATGGGAATAAAACTTTTCAATAAACTGCCTACTGAGTTTAAGTTAATAACAGATATATCTACATTTAGCAATAAAATAAAATCTTTTTTACTGACCAAGGTATCCTACTCAGTTGATGAATTTTTAAATGATAGTTCAATCTGATAAGTTATTTATTTCTTGGGTAGGCCTATATTTGTCTGTTGCTATGCATTAAGTTTATTCATTGACAAATTGTTGAAATATCCAAATTTGTATAGTATGTAAGTAAATATTTGACAATGTCACCTGTTTTTTCTAGCTGCGCTACAAAATTTTATGTGACAATAATGAGATTGATTCTGATTGTATCACTACAAAACGCACATAAAAGAATATTTCAAAGTCACTGGCCTCTTTGTTAACTTGGAAAATCAAACTTGGTTCTTCTCCAAGTTGACAAAGAGGCCAGTGGCCTTGAAATATGCTTTTATGTGAGTTTTGTAGTGTTAGTGTGCCATCATTAAGATGCCTTAGTTTCCAAGGTTAATTTAAAAACAAATTCTGATTAGTGGGGAACGGTGGGTAAGATCAAATCTACAATACGAACGGTATGTACGATAAATTTGTGCTGGCAAGACCTCATGACCTCTTGCTTGATATGCCATACAAAACATGGCGAATGACTGATGAGCGATATTGTCGTTTATCGCAATACGATATATATTGACATCAAATATATCGGGTGTGTATCGCATCATTCGAATTTCTTTGATATATCTTATTGAATGGGTTAGTATATTAAAGAAATATTTTTATTTATTTTCTATCCATATTTTCCTGATAAATTGGCATCCAAATCTAACCTTTTTACTGCTTTAGTAATTAACACTACTTATTCAATGACTTTTTCCCAGGAGTGACATTCACAGAGAAATGGAACACCGACAACGTGTTGGTGACAGAAGTCACGGCGCAGGACTTCATGAAGGGGGTTAAGGTCTCACTGGACACATCATTCAAGCCTCAGACTGGGTCAGTTGAAATTGTAACGGTAGAACGCATGAGTAACTTAGTCTATAACTGTTCACAGTACAGATATATAGATTTCAAGGGCCTTAATATTGATTCTATGGTGGCCGCTGATACAATTTTTAAAATCCCTTGTTTTCTCAGCCTTAAAACTGCTAAATTCCCAGGCATATTTCTGTAAACGGGCCACTAATTACACAGTTGACCAAACAGTTAGCGGCAGTGACAATAACGGTTTGGTATCTATTTGTTCATGGGGTGAATACTATAACATATTTTTAATTAAAGTTATATAAAATGCAAATTTAAAAACAAATTCTGATTAGTGGGGAACGGTGGGTAAGATCAAATCTACAATACGAACGGTATGTACGATAAATTTGTGCTGGCAAGACCTCATGACCTCTTGCTTGATATGCCATACAAAACATGGCGAATGACTGATGAGCGATATTGTCGTTTATCGCAATACGATATATATTGACATCAAATATATCGGGTGTGTATCGCATCATTCGAATTTCTTTGATATATCTTATTGAATGGGTTAGTATATTAAAGAAATATTTTTATTTATTTTCTATATTTCCAAAACGAGCAATAAAGAGTTAATTTAGAAAAGATTTTCAGCTAAATAAAAATGCAAGCGATTATCGACGTCCCATCAAGAATATAGTTTTCATGTGCTGATACAAACTGAAGTATAACAATGTACGATACACGTATCGTGGCATGGATTGTTGAATCACGTTATTCGATAGGCTATGATGTGATACGAATTGCCTATAACTATGGTGAATGTTATAAATAACCAGCTTTTAAATCTTTCCATGTCCTCGACAGATTACTGTACCATTTTCCTCCAACAAATGTTTGTTTATTGAGACTAATCTTATTTGGTCTCTGTCACTCAATTCTCACAAAAAGTTTGTTAATATAGTTACTGAATTAAGCAATCTCAGAATTTGTATTGTAACTGAGAACAATATTGAAAGCAATATTTGTACATTAATCTTAATATACAAGAGAATGGTGATATAAAGTGATTTTACCAGGGGGTGTTAAAATATGTTTATAAATATATTAAGTTTTAAGTAGAACTCTTCCCCTGCATTATTCTTCAATCATTGGGCTCATTTCTTGCCAGTATAGCTGTGTTTAATAAGTAGGCTAGTTATTGTTTTATTTAACATTTTACTCATCAAATGTATTTAATATAATAATTGTAGATTTAATTTGTTTGCTGTTGTTTATCATTGTAATATCAACAATTATTATTGTAATATGTGCAATTATTTTCACTAATATTCGTAGGGATCTGCGAGTAGTGATATTTTTGGATCGAGTCAAATAGTGTTAATTATTCTTGTGTTTAGAGTATTTTCGACCGAGTGTTTGCCATCAGCAATATATTGTTGGTAATTTCAATTAGTGCAATGTAATGGGATTTAGATAGCATTCCAGATTTGATCATCTAAACATGGTGTGTAACTAATATATAGTAGCAATACTCATTTTTGGCCAGTACAATCAATCTGGATGATGTATTGATAAAAAATATGGTCAGTATTTTGGCCGTCATTTTCGGCCTATAAAACATGGTCAGACCCCATAGCAGAACGGGCGACAGTGTGACATTGTCACAGAAAGAAAGCGAGGGCTGCAGAAAGATTGGCTATATAAAATTACTGCTGCATACAAATCAAGAATGTCTCATTAGAGTTATTGCTGAAGAAAAATTATCCATTCTGCAAACAAAAACTATCGATAACCATATGAATTCATGTAAACGTAATAGACTAATTGTAACCCCAAAGTTGTGCAGTCTATTTTTAGAGGCAGAATACGATCCGCGAGTGTAGAGAACAATTACTTGTAGAATGAATGAGTTCTTGCTGGCTGGTAGTGAGCGATGTCCGATACCTATCGTATCGTTCCGCAATATTGCCATATGACAAGATGCGATACAATATTTTGATGATGTATTTGGGAAGCGTTATATATCGTCCGTTTCGATATTTCAAATTGTGTCAGCACAAAAAAAAGATATATCTTACTTATAATGTTTTTGAATGCTCGTTTTGGAATCAAGACACATTATATAAGGGAAAACTGTATTATTTGAACGACACAGTATGCCAAAAACGACACATTGTTAGTGATACCGTACACTACACAATCCTGATACGATTCGGCAATACGATATTTAATCGATATGATATTTAAAGAGAATTGGCGTGTTCGTAGTGCCACTGTGCAATGCTCGGATAGGTCACGTGATAGTGCGGCTCCAATCAGTGACGCTAATACATCTTGTTTCTGATTCTACCACTATCAACCAACCAATGGTCGTTAGCAATGTGTAGCGCTATTACCTGTAGTTTGGTTAATATTGTTGTGGAGCATCAATGAGATGATGCCCACATCTGGTGAGCCGGTTATTTGATCAGTTTATTTAGAAAGATTATTCTAAAAAATTCAAAACCATAACGCGAGGCATAACCCGGCATTGTCCGTTAAATATAAGTCTGCTACGGGCGAAAATATCGGAATATTATTTACAATCCTCGGCGAAAAGACCTAAAATATATGAAAGTCACAAAAGTAACTAAATATTTAACATAACACTAGCAAAAACTGGCCGTTTGTTAAAAATATGGCTTTCTAGGCTACCACAACCATTTCAAGCCAGTTTCAAAAGTAAACTAACTTAATGTCTGAAGTGGCAACATCAAAAGTTATTAGGAGAAAACAATAAGTCCTAAATATTTGATTGCCTTGTTTTAAGTGTTAGGGAATAATCAAGTACAATACATTTATACAACTTAGGGATGTAACTTGAGTCATTTATATATAAATAAACGGTATCAGGAAACTGACACATTCTTTCTCCCTTTTAGCCCAACTTTTAATTAATAAATTTATTTTTATTTACTGAATATAGAATACAAAGCACGGTCGAATGTACAGAAAATCTTGTAAACAAGTTGTTTTCAAAAATATCTACCCAAATCCCTGTTTAGGAGGCACTACAGAATCCATCGCTACACACGTGGTTTTAAGAGGGGAAATGCCCCCTATTCCCCCCTCAGGGTTATTAAGGGGTGACATATTTCAAATTTCCTCTGTTGGTCAATGCTAACTTGACAAGCATATCAAGTTTGAACGAAATTGATCAATACATAAGAGAGAAATGGTAATTTTTGTATTCCCCATAAGAATAAAATTGGACAACGTACTGCGTTTATCGCAAAATGAAAATTTAAATTTTCTCCGCAACCAGTAATAATTGTAGAATAGTAATTCAAAATACTAAATTATTTATTTTTTTGAGCTCTTTTTAATTGTGAATAGCAATATTTTTTATAGTTAGGTTTTTTTAATGAAAAATAAAAAATGTGAATTTTTGATATTTTAAGTCATGTAATTTCTGACCCGAATTTTTGCAGAAATGTGGGTGGTGTCATTTTGTTGGAAAACTAAAGTTCTACAAACGACTAAAGTTAATCAAAATGTTGGAGCAGTTTTTGAGAAATCTTGATTTTTCATGTTTCATGGCGGTTTTTGGGGGATAATTACCCTTAAAAATAAAAAATGAAAAATGAAAAAATCACCTGGAGATATTGTGGATTAGTACCTACATACCAAATTTCATAAAAATCGGACCATTGGTTAGGGCTCTAGCTCTGTACACATCCATACAGACACACAGACATCACGTAAAAATCACTTTTTTAGGCTCAGGGAGTACCAAAACAAATATTTCCACTAGCAACTCAAATTCAAAAATTTTGACGAAAACAAAACTTTCTCCATATACTACGTATAAGGGGGGAAAAGTAAAAAACCTACTTAAGAACTATACAAATATTGATTGGTTGGTTGTAAAAAGAGCCAACTGTGTTTCCAAATATATTTGTTTTAATATAGCACACTAAGCCTATGCCTTGAATCTAGTCTAAAAATGAATTAGAAGTAGTGCTTATTTTAGACTTTGGTTATTTATACTGTACTGTACTAGCTGATTAATATTATTATTAACACTTTATAGTCTAAGGCTGTACAGTACATTGTTGTAATTGTTGCAATTCAATTAATTTTCTTTTGGGTTACCAAAAAGAGAATAAATTGGAGAGTTTTCCAATAAGGATGGTTTATTTAAATAATTTTTTTAGTTACTAGGTTTTCACAAGTGGCTTTATATGATTCCAATGGATGCGGTAGGCACAAATCGCGTTAGGCTTACAGAAAGTTTTGGGATTTTACATATGCTGTTGCAGAAAGAATGAAAACATTCTACCTTGGGGTGGTCAGGTTGCTGTTTGCCCAATATCACTTGGTCCAGACATCGCTTATAATCAATATCAATCACTAGGCTATTTATAGCCAATATTAAGATATTACACAGTCCATCATTATCTCTGACCTCTGTTTGTCGCCACGTCAATTTTGGCCGATATTAAGTGGTCTGGACACCATTTTAGACCGATATCATGTTTTACAGCTGATATTACGTGGTTAAGGTCATTATTTCCAGATTTTATCTTGTGTAGCGTCTTCAATTACGGCCAAAATTACGCGGTCCGGTCGTCATTAACAATTGGTGTGATCATCTTTTGCGGTCATCAAAACGCAATTTATCAAGTCGTGATCGTCCAAAGATCGGCAGGAAATACTCGCTTGAACCTTTGAGTATTTTTCAAAATGTTCAGTAATGAAATACTCGGTTGAAAAACTCTAATTTTCGAGTACTCGCACCCCCGTGGTAGAACAACGGGCGACAGTGCGACATTGTCGGGGACATTTCTCGCTAACAGGCCTGAGCATTCGGCCGAAAATTCTCCCGAAAGTCACTTGTCGCGAATACTCCGAACAGTTGGAGATCAGCCGAATGTTCGGGTGTATTCGCAAGAAGTGTGGGGCAGCCTTTACGTATAAGTCTGCTACGAGCGAAAATTATTTCCAATGCAGGGTGCTTTGTCAAAATTATGGCTCTCAGTGCCACAACCATATCAAGCCAGTTTCAAAAAGTAAACTGTATTAATGTCTGAAATGGTAACATCGAAAGTTGTTAGAAGAAAACAAGAAGACCTAAATTTTTGTTTGCCTTGTTTTAAGAGTTAGGGAATAATCAATTGCATTTTTTATCATCAGTGCAACTTAGTGATGTGACTGTGTCATTTGTATATTTACAAAAAAACCTACTCAATAAGAACGAAACATTATTGATTGGTTTGTTGTAAAGAGCCAACTGTGTTTCCAAATATGTTATTAAAAAAATATATTTGTTCTAATACCGGAAATGATGCCCTATAGTCCTTGAGTTTCAGTCTATAAACTAATTTAGAAGCAAGTTTTTATTTTAGACTTCGGTTATTTATATAGTACTTTACTAGCTGATTATTTTATTAGGTACTATTACTAACAATATGTAGATATTAGTATATGTTCAGGCTATACAGAATGTATTGCCAAAAAGATAATTATTTCGAGAGTTTTCCAAAAAAGAGTTTATTTAAATAATTTTCTGAGTTTCTAGTTTTTGACAAGTGGCTTTACATAATTGCAATGGTTGCGGTAGGCGCATTAAAAATCGCGTTAGGCTTGCAGAAAGTTTTGAGATTTTACATATTCCGTTGCAGAAAGAATGAAAACTTTCTGCCTTGGGGACTCGCACACCCCAAAGTGTTTGACATGTTTACTTGTATGTGTGTCATCATATGAGACTCTTTTTTGCTGTTTTTTAAATACCGCCTCAGTATGCGCATTATGTTTTTTTTTAATACATTTTATTTTGCCTGATGTCATTGGCTGCTTACTTTGTTTGTTTTGTAGAAGTAGTTTGTTACTTTGGAACATAACACTTACAGGCTAACGGAGTCGTTGAAAACTAAAATAAGGTGTATGTATTCCGGAAGGATGAAAATCGGAATAACATTCTGTTCCTCTTCCAGAGACAAGTCATTGAAAGCCAAAACGGAGTTTAAAAACCAGACGCTGTCGACCAATGTAGACTTGGACTTCAAGGCAGGAGCACCCACGGTCAATGCTTCAGCTGTTCTCGGCTACCAGGGTCTGTAGTTATTTCAACATTTATTTGCTCATACATCAGTAGGCTTAAGGATAAGTGAGGTTAGGTAAATATAACCGTTGGTATATTATACTTTGTGTACGTTTATATAAAAGACCATCTTCAGTTTTAAAAAGTGGCGCAAGGTGCGGTTAATGGTAACTGTACAGCGCTCGACTACTACAGAAAAGGTGCCGGTATTTGAGCCTATTCCGAGCTCGTGAGTTCAGTGTTGACAATCTATTAATACAACAAATGCACATTTGAAGACAATAAATTAAAGATGAAAAATTGCCACGTAGTGAAAAAGATGAGAATACCTGATTTCCAAGTTAATGACACTAGCAAAGCTGACGCTAGAGATCGTAGCCATAGAGGTGTGAAGTTGTTGAGCAGATCTGGACGTGAAGAGGGTCTCACAGCATGGGGGGGGGGGGTAAGGGCCTCACTGCTATGGGGATAGAAGGCGCCTTCTGATGTTGGTCAATGAGAACAGTTGAATATGATGTGATGAGATACAGTTGAGTGATGTGAGTCGTAGTTGTGCGTAGAAAGGAATAAAAATGCTCTTCTGCATTATAATTGAAAGAACACTTCCATCTTGAGGTGCTATCACATTATTATAACCTCTTGAGGTTTCTTGGAAAAACTTGAAATTACTTGAAAGTTGCAAAATGCCTATTTAAAATGTATAAAAATTTAAGTTAATGTCTAATAATGATAGAACTGGTTTAACTGTGCACTGGGTAAAAGCGTAAGAAAGAGCGTATTTAAAAACTTGGTGTAAAACCACGTGAAAATGAGTAACTGCGAGACATGGGAGTTGCCGTCAGTAAGTCAGATGCGGAACTGAATTTTGTTCGTTGAAAGATCATAGTGTCCCTTTCCCCACTCTTGAATATTTCAATCTAACCAATCAGTGAAGGGCGCACTATCACAAAACTATTCAGGTTGAATGTCAAAGGAAACTGCTTGACAACATATACAATACTGTCCAGTCGGGTAAAGACTTGTTTATTTGGAGTTGGGTAAAGACTTGTTTACTTGGAGTTGGGTAAATACTTGTTTACTTGGTGTTGGGTAATAACTGCGTAACATGTTGCAGGATAGTTATGTATAACTGAATATATTATTAAATAGTTTATCAAGTAAAGGCTCTGAAGTAAGATTAAACATGATGTGGATTGGTTTACCTTCAACACCTCCAGATTAGTTCCATTCAAATTCTATTTTGTTTTTAACTCAGAACATCTTTTTTAATGCATAATGTACAAAAATAGGAGTTTTGTCATTAGTGCTAAGCTATGATTTATAGAGGTGTGCGGATAGTGAATTTTTAGGTCGGATCGGTTTCGGTTCGGATAGCTTAAGTTCGGATCGGATGGTAAAGGTTTCGGATCGGATAATTTTCGGATTCGAATATTTACTTTGCCAACATTGCACTTTACATCGATCTCTAATAATTACCATATTTAAGTCGAAACTTAACATTTTAATTTCCCTTACAAGATATGAATGAGTATATTCTACTATATTTCAGCTAGGGAATTTTATTCAATAGCTACTCAACAAGTGGTTGTTATTTTTACAACTGTATCTTTCTGAGTAATTGAAGACTACACATGACCTCGCCAGAAAACATCATATGTCTAATTGGAGGAGCAATATACCAACCTGTGAGCATACTCAAGAATACTATATTATCTGCAGTGAAAAATACAAGAAATATGTTTACTGGATGAGTATGTACTAAACCTTTGTAATTTGGCAACATTACATTTGTTATTAAATCAGTGAATAAAACCCACTGTCTATGATGTTTTATTTGAATAGCCATTGTTCTTACTATAATTTAAATAGTATTATAAAAAATAAACTGGTAGGCTAATATAAATAATTTAACTGGTTGTAAACAAACAACATTATATTATTTATTTTGGAGACAGGATGATATAAGAATCAAATGTTTATGAATAAACCAAATTTAATAATCACAACTTCCAAACTGTGATTATAAAACTTGGTAATAAAGATCAAATAACAAACTACTTGACTTTAGTGATTACAAAAAATTACAAGTTAAAAATAATAATTTTGGTAAAGTTATATATAATTTAATAAAAGTAGGCCTAAATTAGGCTACTCAACTTCAATTATTTAATGTCATAATCACTATCATCCTTGTCATTTTGATATAACTCCTTAACCTATCTGGATCCTCGTAAAAAACAAACGTATACACATGGTCAGACAAGAGAAAATACCCCCCGTCGCAGCAAACCTGCGTACTCAGCGAATTTCCAATGCATTGATATGTTTCTCACTAGTACATAAAGCCACTCACCAAGTTTGACAAAAATACATTCATAAATAAGTGATTTATTACATTTTATTTATTCCCCATAAGAATAACATTAGGACTGAGTACGCAGGTTTGCTGCAACGAGGAAGATAAGAAATGAGTTTTTATGCAATTATCAATATAACTGAACCAGGTGAAGCTACTTACCATGTTTTATTAATTTATGTTCATAATTAAGGGAGATATAAAACTTTACTTATTCTCCATAAGAATAACATTAGGGCTGAGTATGCAGGTTAGCTGCTACGGGGACAGTCAACAAAACATTTATTTTTTGTGCAATTATCAATATACCAGTACAACATGAAGCCACACACCAAATTTCATCAATATACATTCATAAATAATCAAGATATCAAATTTTATTTATTCTCCATAAGGATAACATTGGACAACGTACTGTGTTTAGCACTTTGAATATCTCTGCAACGGTTTGACGTAGAATCACAATTTAAACACCAAAATGATTGTTTTGTGGAGCTGAAGTGATTGGTAAAAGAAAATGTGAAGTTTAAAGTAAAATTAACTGAGGAAAAGCCAAAAACCTTTTTCCCATAAGATTAACATGGGAGATTTTATGAGCATGTTTTTTGGATTTTTTCCGCAACCACTTAACCTAGGTTAATAATTCAAAATACCATATTATTTGTTTTTTTAAGCTCTATAACATGGTCTAAACCTAAATTAAGTGTTTTAAAAATTTTAGGGTAAAAAATGCAAAAAACTGATTTTTGGAAAATTTAAAACCCCCATAAACCCCTCTTCCCATAGTCCGATTTTTCTGGTTTTCGAACTTAAAGTCATAAATGTCAGTTTACACATTTGAGCCAAATTTCATCGAAATCGGACGTTTTTTACTCAAGTTATCGCATTCACGGACACATATATAGATATATATATATATATATATAGATATATATATATATAGATATATATATATATATAGATATATATATACATATATATATAAATTTGAACGAATAGTGTTTTGGACATCTGGGGACCTCAAAACAAAAAGTTATCATGGTCTCGGGCTTAAGTCTTACCATGAGACCTACGGTAATAGCTTCTTCCCTATAGGGGAAATTCGCTAAAACTAGGAAACATTTTAATATGATGACAGCCTAATTATTAAAAGACCGGAATCACCGATGTTAAAAAGTAGCAGACATCACAATTCACAACATACTGTTAGGCCTCTCACGACTTATAGGCAATGAAACAATGATTCAGTTGGCCTTCTCTGTACGAGTTAGCCAAAAACATCCATGACCAAAGAATTTCCTTTGTTTTATAACTTTTCATCTCTCTTTATTCGAAAATAGCCCATTACCATACAGCGGAGATCCTCGAAAATCGTTAATTTCCATACACCAAAACAAATAATGATCAGCTGACTTTACCTGTCCTAAACAATTTAAGTTCCCGTTTTATTCAATAGGAGCACCAGTGTGATTTCTTTATTTTTGATGATTCTGTGTTCAAACACCTGACTCGGCTTCGCCTCACGCTTAAAATGCTATCTTGCCCCGAAATAGGCCATTTTTGTGACTAGTAGTGAAATATACTATTACTAACTAGTTTGAACTTTTGTTGTTTACTAAAAAATAGAAACCTTCTTTAGTTTGTCACCGAAATGTAAACATACAACATAACCTTAAAGCTTGCATTTCAGACATTCAGCGACTTAACTATCGGCTTCGTTCTTTTTAAAGAATATTCATATAATGCTATTCTTTTTCGGTTCTATTTTAAAGAAATTAATTTAACAAAATCAAATAATAACCGAACGATGAAACCTATGTAAATAAATAATAGATAACTAAGCGATGGTTTCGTGAATTCGCCATCGCTGCTTCGCGTCGTTGTAATACACAACGAGCTTAACATATCTAGAGGTCTCGTCCGGGGGTATTAAAGTACTTTCTTGGAGTATGAAACCGCTAGATGGATTAAGCTCGTTGATCATACCGGGAAACTTCCCCGTAGAGAATGCTATATAACTCGCAAATCAGCAATCAGCACAAATCAGCAATATACTCAGTGTATTAAAGATATTCAATAGAAAAAAATATCAGGAGCAGCAATTTTAAATTTCATACACTAACATTTCTGTTTGCATTATGGAACTTTGGAGTAACAACTTACTCTATGAGAGGTTGCTCCTTGAATCGTGAGATGTTGATACAATCGGATATTGAATATCGACTGTAAATTATCGACATTTCGCCACTTCACCAGTAATCCACTACTGTTGTCTGCGTCCATCCCGTGAATCATCGAGTTGCAATGTTGTTTAAATTTGCGATTGTTTACATCAAAAACGTTCGCTATCGCGCATTTCTCTTTATAAACCGTAGTCATTCTTTGTTTGTTACAATGATGTACGATTTGGCCGTGTATCGCGATACGATACATCGCGAATCTACACAAATAACGTATCGATGCATTGATATGTACCGATTACCGAAACTGAAAAACAAAGCGACAGGCATTGTGTCATGTTATTTTGAACGATCGTCGTCAAAGTCAAAGCGTTTAGTATTAAATCAAATCAAATAACTCTTTATTTGCTCAATACACATCATGTACATAAATAGTGTCAGATATATTACATACTAAATACAAAATACACAAAGTATACCAGTACCCAAAATATCTACTTCTTTGATTGACATCATTGGCATAGTAATTGTTCAGACGTATTTATTTTTTAGTTTCTGACTTTTTATCCCCAGATATACAGTCTATCCGAATAAGTCGGATTTATACTGGACCTTATCTAATATCGAAAAAACCTTCGGATCGGATTCGGATATCCGATCCGATCCGAAACTGAACCGGCTTTTCGGATATCCGCACACCTCTAATGATTTACTTCATATAATAATTCAAATTATATAACTTAAAAATACAAGTGGTACAGTGGTTTTAAACAGAAGTTATCGCAGTGTTAAAATATACAACATTCTTTGAAATGTATCTAGTGAATGCTAGCTGGTTTATAAAGTGGACAATTTATTTTACCAGCAACAGATGTATAAAAAAAGGGTTCTTGTTGATCACATTTTATTTGGCCTCCATTTATAAAGTTGATCTGAATAAAACTCCTCATTATTGTAATGTGTCTTATTCAATGATAATTATTGTAAAGATTTTAATAGCATATTCTCTGAACTATTGGATGGTTAAACTTTGAGTTAACTTGTACCCAAATTTTGATTGTCCTTTACTTTGGACTGTTTCCAAAAAAAATAAAGCTTGTGGCAAGAAAATTTAAATAAGTGTTGATGGCGTGTGAAGTAATTATGACTTAGGCTAATTTAAAGTTTACAAAGCTGTTAAGACTTGGTTTAATTTAACCTCTATAGTCATACAGTAACTTATGTTGTAGGTTAAGAATAACAGCATTTTTTAAGTTTCCTATCTTTGTTTTGTAAATATTCTAAAAATAGTTTATGATTAAGATGCTATAATATATTAAAAATTTAAAAAAATAAATAATCTTAGCTATTTTAATTTACTTAAAAAATTGTTACCAAACAATTTACAAATAATATATAATAACATATTTCTTATACTTTACTGTCATAGGGAAAATATATTAATGTTTAACGCAATTTATAATGGTGAACATGACCATATAATGTTTTTGAACTGTTATGAAGAAAACCTGGGATACAAAAACAGTGGATTTATCCGCTCAGGAAGGATTATAAGACTTCAGATACAACTTTCAATATGAAAAATTATAAACTTTGGTTTCTAGGGTGGCTTGCTGGTTACTCCACCAAGTTTGACTCCCAGAAGTCCAAGATTGTCGGCAACAGCTTCGCGCTGGGCTACGCTGCCGGGGACCTTGTCTTCCACAGCTCTGTGTAAGTCATTCTGTGCATGAGTGATTAGGACATTGTCTTCACAACTTTAAGGTATTTCTTGTGTGCTGCTTATTGATCATCACATTCATAAATGTCTGATTAAGAGCATGTGTTCTGTTTATGACATTTATTCAGTGTGCAAGTTGACAAATGCTCCAATTTGAAGTAGGCCCTACTGTTTGACTCCTTCGTGAGCTGCTTCATTTTGAGGGAGATGTAAAAATGTTTACTCGCTTGAAAAAGTGCATTATTTTTCCTAACAGGTTTTGCCAAGTTTAGGTTTCTAATCTTATATAGAATTAAAAAGACTGTATCAACATTTTTGTCTGACATTTTTTTACAAAAGTCTCTTTGTGTTTTCAGTACAATTTATGTTTTTACTCAATTTTAACCCTGTCCAATACATCACTTTATTTTGTGTAAAAACCCTGTCTGTGATCATTTTTAAAAGCTTTGAAGCACGAAGATTTTTTGTGTTTTACATTAGTAAATTGTCAATAATTACCTGATATTATTTCATTGAATAGTCTGAAACTTAATAGATATGTAAAATGTATGAGAATCTAAATTTTTGCTTTTCAAAGGAGGTAGTTGAAGCAGGTATTGTGCACTTGGCTTCCTCCTCTAGTATGCCATGGTTTAAAAATAGAACCTGGCAAAAGCAGTTGTCAGTATTAATAGGTATTAGTTGTATGTTTATCCATATTTATTATTTATGCCAATAAGCTATGTATCATTACAACTAAAATATATGATTGAGTACCGTAGTTAAAACTTAATACTGTTAAAAAAAACACAGCAATACAGCTTCACTTATTCAAATATATGCGCAATGAAGAAGGGGGGAAATCATAAAAAACCAAGTTAACTTGTACTTTTAGTTTGTTAATGTGTAATTAGTATATGGGACTCGTTCTTTTATTGTATTTATTAATCCTTTTATAACACACAATTTAATAAAATAATATTGTTTGTTATAAATGGATTAATATATAAGACAGCAAACAATAAATAACAGATACAACCTGTAATATACTAATTTGATAAATACTTCTAAATTAAGGTCTAGTTCTTTTGTTTTCTGTTTATTTAAAAAGTAGTTGGCCTATTTGTGTAAGTGCTCTGGCTTCACAAAGTTTTCAATGAACCGATGCAATTATTAGTGAATTTCCTATGGAAAGTGAACTATTAGCATGACCTGCACGGTGAAACTTAAGCCCGGGACCAATAATAAATAAGTTCCTAATGTGACCCCCTGAACACGTTTTGGGGGTCGTTCAAAATTATATATATATATATATATATATATATATATGTGTGTGTGTGTGTGTGTGTGTGTGCAGGGTGTTTACAAAAAACCCTTCAGGACTTAGGATATGATTACTAGCATCAAAACTAAGAAAAATGTTCCTGTGAAGGTATGTCCTGAAACGCTTAGTTTTCTGTATATCTGTCTGTATGTGTCTTAATCATATCTCACGAACCACGTAACGTATAAACTTCAAACTTGGTACGTGGATGACTACCAAGACCCACCAAGTGTCTTTAATAATCGTCTTAATGATTGCTTATTTTTGGTGATTTTGCAGTGTTTTATTCAAATAAATGTTAAAAACTCAACACTCCAAACTGCATTATTGTATAGTTTTTCTTGTTTAGAAAATCATGGGCTTCAATATTATATATAAAACATCTCATAAAAATTGTAATAGAAAAATTACGTGATGTTAAATAAAAATCAAAATAAATAAAAAAAATTTAAAGTTTGCGCTCCATCAAATTATAAACGTTTCTAGAATATACAATTTTCAAAATAGTCAATTTGTTTGAAATTTTATAAGGATACTAAATATATAACAAATAATCAGGTAAAGCAGCAAACAAAAAAGTTTTAGATAATAATATGTTGTTGCATGCTATAGCAAATGAGCAAAATGGCAAATGAGCAATTACAGTTGGAAGGATAATTTACCTCGATATCACTGCTGCCTATTTCTCCAGGAACATCAACCAACCATTCATCATCACTAAACGTTTCTTCTAAAGCCCCATGTATGTCAATACTGTCTATTTTTACAAATAAAAACAATGTTAAACATTGCAAAACAACACCATTCCCGAAGTTAGGTTAACGACGCTCAACAAACCTCATCTACCAAACCTGTCTGCTGAAGTACGGTTGGCACGAACGTAAAAAGCGTCTGCAGACAGACATCGGGAAAAAGCTTAGAATCTGCCGTAAACGGTGATACCAATTTTGATCTGGTTCACTAAGATTCAATGCGCCCCAGAGCCTATTCCGTAAACGCTGTTTGACTGTCGACGCAGCGACAGTAAACACCCCAGCGGATGTGTTTTGTGTCGCTATAGCGACACATAACACCGAGAGGGTTAACAAGACCTATTTAGGTATGTAGTATCAAGTTTCTACTTTGTACCATTTCAAAATGGTGGCCATTTTTAGATTTTAGAGCTTAATATCTTAAAAACCGTAAATTTTACGACAAATTTTACAAGATACAAAAAAGTTGTGCAATTTTATCTTCTAAACAATGGTATGAAGATTTTTAAGATCAGGCCATAAATAACTGATTTATTGCAATTTTTACTTTCTCCCCCTATACATAGTATATGGAGAAAGTATTGTTTTCGTAAAAATTTTCGAATTTGAGTTGTCAGTGGAAATATTCGTTTTGGTGCTCCCTGAACCCAAAAAAGTGGTTTTTACGTGATGTCTGTCTGTGTGTGTGTGTGTGTGTGTGTCTGTGTGGATGTGTACAGAGCTAGAGCCCTAACCTATGGGCCGATTTTTATGAAATTTGGCGTGTAGGTACTAATCCACGATATCTCCAGGCGTTTTTTTCATTTTTTTGAATTTTTGATTTTTAAGGGTAATTATCCCCCAAAAACCGCCAAAAAACATGAAAAATCCAAATTTCTCTAAAACGGCTCTAACGATTTTGATTAAACTTTCGTGGTTTGTAGAACTTTAGGTTTCCAACAAAATGACACCACCCGCATTTCTGGAAAAATGCGGGTTCAGAAATTACAGGACTTAAAACATCAAAAATTCAGTTTTTTGGATTTTTCATAAAAAATCATAAATGTTAAAAAAGATTACTATTCACCATTAAAAAGAGCTCAAAAAACTAAATAAATTAGTATTTTAAATTACTATTCTACGATTGCTAGTTGCGGAGAAAATTGAAATTTTCATTTAGCGGTAAACACAGTACGTTGTCCAATGTTATTCTTATGGGGAATACAAAAATAACTATTTCTCTCTTATTTACTGACCAATTTCATTTGATATGCAGGTCAAGTTAGCATTGACCAACAGATGATGTTCAAAATGTGTTGCTATTTAACCCTGGGGGGGGCAAGGGGGCATTTCCCCTCTCAAAACTACTGTGTGTAGGAACGGACTCTATAGTGCCTCTAAAAAAGCAATTTGGGTGGATATTTCTGAAAACAACTATTTTAGACAATTTTCTGTACATTTATCTATACTTCATATTCTATATTTAGTAAATAACAAATATTTTTGTCATTAAAGTTTGGCTTAAAGGGAGAAAGTATGTGTCAGTTTCCTGATACCGTTTATTTTTAGTAGAATACATGCTTATTTTGTGGCAATTATAGCAAATTTTTGCATGTTTCTAGTTTTAAATTCGTGATTTTTATATTACTTATTATTCGTATTTAAAAATTATGGTACCTCATTTTAAAGACTAGATTTGAACTATTTTTCATGTTTGGCAGTTTTAAATTTTTTTAATTTTTTTTTTAGATATTAACAGTTTGAAAGTTATCTGATGAAGAATAAAAACAAGTTGCGTTTACAATAACAATAACCAATAATTTAATATTTTACATATTGTTAAATTATATTGGAATTCTAAACTAGTTTTTGATTCATTACTACACAGAGGTTGTTGGAGCACTGCAGGAACTGTTCCAAATGTTGGCCATCATTCTCAATGCATGCATCAAGGCGCCTTCTCATTGAACGCCACACTCTTTCAAAAATACCTGGTGTCTGACGGGATTCTGTCAATCCCACTCACAATTCTTGTACGCAGCTCCTCTAATGTTTCTACAGGGGTGGAGTACACAAGAGTCTTTAGGTGGCCCCACAAGTAAAGGTCTAGGGGGTTGAGGTCGGGTGACCTTGGAGGCCATGGTACTGGGCCTCCTCGACCGATCCATTTGTTGTGGTAAGTTTCGTCCAGGAAGTCTCAAACTCGGAGGTCAAAATGTGCGGGTGCTCCATCAAGCATAAACCACATTTCTCTGCGTATGTTAAATGGAATATCTTCTAATACATTTGGCACATCAACAGACATGAAGTGCAAGTATCTGTTGCCATTAAGAGTTGCAGGTAAGAAACTAAATAGCAGATGGTCACCTAAAATGCCAGCCTACACGTTTATAGAGAACTGGTATTGGTGTCGGTTCTGCATGATTTCGTAGGGGTTTTCAATAGACCAAATATGGGTGTTGTGGAAGTTAGTGATGGGGGTTCTTGAGAATTTGGCCTCATCAGTAAATAAAACACTGCTTAAAAAATTACGATTAGGCCTAGTACATTTTCGAATAAACCACTGACACAGACAAATTCGTTGAGGAAAGAGCCTGAACAGAATTCGGGGTAACAGAGCCTGAACTCGTTGAACGTGAAAAGGGTACAACTGTTGTTTATGGAGTATGTTCCAAATTGTTCTACTACAAACATTAAACTGTAAGACTAGCTCTCTAGTGCTTTTTTGAGGGTGGTTAGATATGTCTTCCAACACGGCCTCTTCAAATTCGGGCGTTCTTACCAAGCGGTACCGTCCTGATTTACCAGACTTTTGGGGTTTAAAACTTCCTGTCTCACTGAGACGTTGGTGAATTGCTTGAAAGGTTGTGTGAGCAGGTAATACTCGATCTGGAAACCTGTCATGATACAAATGTCTAGCTTCCATGCTGTTGCAATTGGCCATACATCAGGTGCATATCAGCAATTTATGAGTTTGTATAGTTATGATACTGATTACCTGCCATTGTCAAAATAACTTATGCACAAATAACAATAAAACTAATAAAATATACAATAAATTTACATTTTTTAAGTAAGTAATGTTCAAAGTAGACTAAAAGGAGAATAATAACACAAAACTGAAGACTGTAAACTGAAAAGTCACTTTTATTAATAGTTTCAAACAATGTTCTATTTATTCAAAATCAACTGTTAATATTTGAGCATCAGCTGTTAGTTTTTATTATTATTATCAGAAGAAGTAATGAAACTTATTACCACTGCTTTTTTTATTCTTCATCGGACAACTTTCAAAATGTTTTTAAAACTTAATATCTAAAAAAATATAACTAAAAAAAGTTTAAAACTGCCAAATATGAAAAATATTTAAAATATAGTCTTTAAAATGAGGCACAATAATTAACCCTTTGAGTGCCACAGCGACGCAATGTGTTTACGCATAAATTGCCGAGCGTCGCTGACAGCGACTCTCGGTATTTTACGTGGTACTTCATATCAAAACAAGGTACTGGCTTTCAAAGTATTTTGTTTTGATCCAGAAGATTCCAGCTATCAGATCTATAGCAATTTCGTTGCCTTTGATCTGTTAGCAGACCCTAATTTAGTCATCTCTGTCACAGATGTCGTCTGTATTTGTTGTTGTGTAATGTTATATGTTTGTTGTTGACGTAAATATCACTTATAGTATTGTTATTGAAGTTATATTTTAGTGTTTTTTACTTCCTATTTATGTATGAAATAACAATAAGTAGCAGAATAGCTATAAACAACTTGAGTAACCTTTGGGAATTAGTTTACAGTGATCTTGGAAACAGTGTCAATGTCGTAGATACTAAGTTTTTGTGAAAGTAAAAGATACACATACATCTTTTGTTTTCTAGTTTATTGTGCATTTCATTTACTTTGGTAGGCCTAATGCTTATATTAGTAACTAGCTGACGTACCCGTTCTTCGCACAGGGGTTTTCTTTACCCGTTCTTTATTCAATGCAATTTGGATTTTAGTTAGCTTGAAACAGCTGTTCTTGCTTCTGCCCTTTAAGCTGTCAAATAGAAGTGTCCTCAGCTGTTCGCATTACAGTTTCTGGATGTTTACTTTCTTCTGAAATGTAAACATTGAAACTTAGGACGTTCACGGGGCGTAGCCCGAGGGTATTTTAAGGAAGTGAATAGGCCTATATGTTGCATGGGTTCACGATCTACCTTTATGTAAAGTTTCAGCCCAGTCGGTTCAGTAGTTTTTGCGTTCACCCGGAACATCAGACAGACAGACAGACAGAAACCATCTCTTTTTTATAATATTATAGATAATAAACATGTTTACTGACAACAAACTAAAAAATAATATTTGTTTATATTACAAAATTGTACTTCAACGTTGCTTAGTAACCACATAGCCTAGGCCTAGGGCCTTTTTTGAATTGTAACATATTTTCATTTATTTTTTTTGCAAACATTAACTGATATTGATGATTTATACATCAGTTTTGATCAGCATTTTCTGCTCTTTCTGCCTATTGGGTTGAAAAATATCAAATGAAATTTTTTAGCATAATTTATGTAAGTCAAAGTTAAGAAAAAAACAAAGTTTTAATTTGTTTTATATAAAAAAATATTTTTTAAGCCGCAATTTATTTTCTGATTATAGTTACTTTATACTATTTCATAGAGAATTTATTCATAAACAAAATAAATAAAAAATTACATGGATACCTCTAAAATTATATTTTATATGATATTTTATGTAAACTACTACATTTTCCATTGAAATTAGCCCGGCAATTTATGCATAAGAAATGGCCATGATGCCGCGGCACTCAAAGGGTTAAAAAAAAAAACGAATAATAAGTAATATCAAAATTGTGAATTTAAAACTAGAAACATGAACAAATTTGCTATTATTGCCACAAAATAAGCATGTATTCTGCAATAAATCAGTTATTTATGGCCCGATCTTAATAATATTTTCACCATTGTTTAGAAGATAAAATTGCACAACTTTTTTGTCCCTTGTAAAATTGTTTGTAAAATTTACGGTTTTCAATATATTAAGCTTTAAAATCTAAAAATGGCCGCCATTTTGCAATGGTACAAAGTAGAAACTTGATAGTACATACCTAAATAGGTCTTGTTAATAGTCAACCACGTACCAAGTTTGAAGTGGATCCGTTAAGTGGTTCGTGAGATATGATTAATTAGTAAAAGACATATACAGACAGATTTACAGAAAACTAAGCGTTTTAGGACATACCTTCACAGGATTTTTTTTCTTAGTTTTTATGCAAGTAGTCATATCCCGAAGTCCTGAAGGGATTTTTGAAAACACCCTGTATATATATATATATATATATATATATATATATATGTGTGTGTGTGTGCACTCTAGCGGTTGCATTTGTTGTCCGATTTACTTCAAATTTGGTAGGAACGTTCCTTTCTATAAACAGTTGGTCATGTTCGTTGGGCAAAACAATCGGAAAATTCTATACCCTTTTTTGGGGATTATTCTTTCAAATTTTGAGTTTTTGGGCCCAAAAAGGGTCAGAAAAGCCCCGTACGTCAAATTAATGCATTTCTAAGGTGGGAATTAGTGAAGCGAAAGTTTTAAGCACTCTCTCGTCATTCTAGCATAAATATTTACCGAGTTATTAAAGAAAATGTATATCGGGTAACCGCAGTATGTTGTCTTATGGGGTTTTTACATTAGAAAAGCATGTTATTCATTTGTTGGTGTACTTGTATAATCCCCAGCAACCTCGCGCCTACTTTCAAGCCTGACTGGACCTCCTCCTATCCTTATAATGCGCAAAATTATATTCCTAGCATTGCAGGTAAGTGAAACCAGGAGCATCAGAACAGCCAAAAAATCAATATGTTTAGATTTTAAAAAATAGGAATAAATGTATGTTTTTACACTGGTTTTGAGTTTTAATAGTTTTGTATGTAGAAATTCACTTCCCTCACATCAGTGTGCTGCGTGCGAACTCGTTCTTTATTTCAATTGATTGTTGGTGAAAACGAGTTTGTTGTTAAAGTGTTAAGTGTGGACATTTGTCATCACTGACTATACTACAGTGGAACCTTGATAACTCGAACCTCAATAAGTCCAATTCCTTGATAACTCGATTTTTTGTCATTCCCCTTGAACTTGCCTACCTAATGCTATGATATTTTACCTCTATAAGTCGAAGGGTTAACAGGAAACACCTTATAACTCGAATTTTTGCAGTATCCTTAGCCTGTTGCCGCACCTCTATAAGTCAAAGTTTTAGCTGTAGAACCTCTATAACTCGAATATATACAATTGCCGTTGTAGTATTTCGTCCTCTACTAAGTTAACCAAAGAAGCTTTACAAGATATTTCCGGGCTTATTTTAAACATTTAAAATTGTTCAAATCTATTTTAATTTTAATAATTATTATTATACGGTATGATTACTTTTTATAAGTAGCTCGAACTTATGTAAGGATTATACCCTTCCATTATCCATCTATTGTGTTACCGTGACCCTCAGTAAGTCGAAGTCTGTGGAAAATTACCTTGATAAGTCAAACTTCGATATTTCTAAATATTCGATAACTCAAATTTTTGCCGTTCCCCCTGAGGTTCGAGTTATCGAAGTTCCACTGTATCTAGACCAAAATAAACAAGACCTCAGTGCAATAATGTGCAATCCTTATCAGACCCCAAACGACTGGGAACTTGTTGCTACTGGCCTCTGTTCTCTTGTATGAGCTGCTGAATGTTTTGTGCAGCGACAATGGACAGGAGTTTGGCGGGTCTATCTACCACAAGGTGAACCCCAACTTCGAGACGGCCGTGACTCTGGCGTGGTCCGCCGGCAACAACGACACTCGCTTCGGAATCGCCTGCAAGTACAACCTGGACTCAGACACGGCTGTGCGCGCCAAGGTCAACAACAACAGCCACATCGGACTGTCCTACCAGCAGAAGCTGAGGGAGGGTGAGTCACCTCACACAGTCATCTCAGATTTTTACAGATTTAAAATTAAAGATAAATTCAGAAAAAAATAAAACATTTAAAAGAAAAACGAGTGGAAATAATCAGTCAGTTAGCATTCAGATCTTTGACAGACTGAACGCCAAAGGAGGTGGGGGCCACCAGTTCTCGGAGGGTCAAAGTGGATAATGGACTGCTTTGGGATTGTCACATTGAACTTGTCTTAAAGCTTTGTCTGGACATTATGTTCTTAAGTGCATGGCAAAATATGGGAATTTTTATCTTTCTAAGACTGTTTACTGTAGTTTATTTGAGAGCCATGTCAGATTGGCCTATTGTATTCTCTGTGGGGAGCAACCAGCAAGCTTAACCTGAACAGGATTTTTAAATTGCAGATGAGGGCAGTTAGAACAAAATTGCAAAAATTCCTAGACGTACTTCTTGTGAACCTTTTTTTTCAAGGTGACATTTTAACAGTGCCATCATTGTATATTTTCGAAACTGTCCTTTAGGCCAAAAGCTGTGAACTGATTGTTCCCTTCACCCATACAAATTTTTCTACAAATTGATTAAACAATACCGCAGCTCACATAGACTCAAACTGTTTGAAACTAAACCATCATATAAGGCATCATATAAACCATCATAAATTTAAAAAGCTTTGCCATCCACAGTACAAGAAGTAAGTTAAATAAAAAAATCAATGTTAGGCTTAGAGAATTCTCGGTTGGCTGTTGTTATTATAGCCTACCTCCCTAGTCCCTATCCCCTTCCTTGAGAGGTCGAAAGAGGGATTATTATTGTAACGTATAGCAAGCCTGGAAGGTCGTAATGCATTAACATTTAAAATGTATATAATCCCTACATTAAATAACTGCTTTTATTTAAAATCATTAATAAAAAAGTGTAAAATAAAACACAGCCTTAATAATAGCAGTTATAATGTAATTGTCACAAGGCCCTTCGCAGCAATAGACAGTCACTTACTAGTCATTAAAATTGTTAATTTGTTATTTTCAAAACACCTAAAATGCCAGAATACGATGGTTTTTAATTGACTTAAAAAAAGAGGAGGTTATAGGTTCGATCCGTCAGTATGTTCTTTTGTGTATGTTCACGCATAACTTTGTTGTTTTTCAACGGTTTTGATGATTTTAGTCTTGTTAACTTGTGAGAATTAAAACAAGTTGCATTCTATGTCTAGTTTTACACTGAGATCCTAGCAAATATGAACTAGGCCTATTATAATTTCTGTTTAATGCCAAACTTAATCCAAAAATATTGAGACCAAACAGTCATGTTCCTTAAAGTTGGAAAATGTTCTTTAGCTGAATCAAACAATTTCAATTTCAGTATTTTTCATGAGACACTCTTTTTAGCGAATTTCCCCTATAAGGAAGAAGCTATTACCATAGTCGGCATGGTAAGACCTAGGCCCGGGACCATGATAACTTTTCGTTTTGAGGCCCCCAGATGCCAAAAACACCATTCGTTCAAATTCATATATATGTACAGGTTGTCTCACGTAAGGTGTCTCAAACCGATTGCAGACAAACTAATTGACCTAGAAGGATGATATCAAATTATTTCCCACTAAATCTACCCCAAGGAATAACATAAATATATTTTTAGTTTGTTAAAGGGTGTTCCAAAAACTGAGGGTCACTCACTAGTTCGAATCTAAGAACTTTAAAATATAGACATAATATATACAGTAGAGCCCCGCTAATCCGAAATCCGGTAATCCGAAAATCCGCTTAATCCGAAACCGAAATCGGGATATATTAAGGAATAAATAAAACTAGGAAAAACATTAATTAAGTGTATTTCTGAATATTACAGTACGTTTCAAAGTTAGAAAATGTAATTAGCAAAACAGAACAGTGTTACAGAACAAAACTAGATTGGTTTAAAAAAGTCTGTAACATTTTTTGTCGAAGAGAAGAATACCTCTCTTTTGAAGCGTAATACTGCCAGCGCCTCAGGAACAAGGTATCGGCTGGGGTCGCGGCGGACTGTTGTTCTACGTAGTCCCAGTGTGTGGCGGCGAACATGATTGGCACAGACGAATCCAAATATTTCGGTCTGACGAATCGTAAAAAACTGCGGAGCCGTACTTCGTTACCACGAGAGTGAACGTAGTTCGTTGAAACACCCACAGGTAGCAGCGCTGCCTGGATATAGTAGCTTTCCCCTTGTATTGCCAATCGGAGGGAGAAAAACGGGACAAAAATTGGTTTTCTAAGCATTCCCAGACGAGAATTTCACGGGAAAATTTAGTACCAACATAACTAAATTGAAGAACACAGTCTTTCGAACCACGCTACACACAAATCAACTGCCCCAGTCAGAGTGCTGGGGCACACTGACATCATAAAAGTGCTGCAAGAAAAGCACACCAATTGTCGTAGCCCGCAGCCGACGTGTTAATACTTTTACGGCATGCATACATGTAGGTCGAGATCGTCAGATTTCTTTCTTTTGAAAATGCGTAGCCAGTGTGAGCTCAGCTGTTACCGGGGAACATTGACAGGGTGGCCACCCAACCGTGAATTAGCCGTGAATTTGGCACACCGTGAAAAAACAGTGAAAAAGCCGTGAATTTCACTGTAAAACCGTGAAAATTCTATCATGATTAGTGACTCGAATGTCGGTATTGTTACCGGGAAAGTTAATTTGAGATATAAAAATATGTTTCGGTGTACAGAAAAAACAGTATCGGTGAGAGATTTGTTGACAGGAAAAACAAAGAAAGAGAGAAGCAAGTCAATAATATAAAAACAATTCTTAAAAATATTTTTTTACAAACTCTCCGATGAAATTCCAGGTAAGAGATTTATTTACAGCTCTATTCGCGAATTGATAACCAAAGGAGCTGACTGAGGGGAAACGGAGAGAGAGAGAGAGAGAGAGCAGAGAGAGCGGCTAGTCCGTAAGTGAGCAAATACCTTCCAAATTCCTGGAAGTCAACACAACTATCTTTTCCTTGTACAAATATTCTTTTGGTGACCATAAATTAATTACGTGTAACGCCTTTGACCCTTGTTTATTAAAACAGTGTCTCAACATATATATCGTTGGTTATTTTAATTTCTCTGTATTCTGTCATGCCATGCATTCTGACAATATTTAATCTGAGAATAAGTAAAATATCTCTCAGTGAAGAGTGGGCCTTTGGCCTAAACCAAGACAGGGAAAAATAAATAATTGTCAAGTTCTCTCTCTCTCTCTCTCTCTCTCTCTCTCTCTCTCTCTCTCTCTCTCTCTCTCTCTCTCTCTCTCTCTCTCTCTCTCTCTCTCTCTCTCTCTCTCTCTCTCTCTCTCTCTCTCTCTCTCTCTCTCTCTCTCTCTCTCTCTCTCTCTCTCTCTCTCTCTCTCTCTCTCTCTCTCTCTCTCTCTCTCTCTCTCTCACACACACACACACACACACACACACACACACACACACACACACACACACACACACACACACACACACACACACACACACATTCTCTTTCCCCTATCCTATACTTCTTTCCCATATCTTCTATCCCCGCCCACTTGGCACAACAGGTTGCCATGGATACCGATCATAGGCTGTATACCCCACTGTGTCGTCACACACCTCGTCACTACTGCCACTGCGTTGTAACTACCTTGAGGCCGTCGATTAATATTTATTTGTTGTATAACTACATGCTTCATTCTACAAATATCTAAAGTCCAGATGAAAAATTAATTGTTGTAAATCAAGAAAACCTTTCGTGGAGGTTGACACGGTATAATTAATACAAAGTAAAATCAGATAACTTAAATAAAACTATGTATGATGTGAAACTAAAAGAAATTATAAATTAGAAAATTAGACCAATAAATACTGAAGATAAAATCAAAATAATTCTAAAATTACTTAATTACATTACTAAATTCAAAATTGAAGTCCATAACAAATATTACAGTACATTTATTTAAACATATAAGTACCATGGAAAACTGAAAAATAAATAAATAAAGTAATAAAAGTAAGACAGTTTTATATAATGTTAATTTGCCTATCTATATCATATTTGAAATAATTAGCTATTAACCTTATCAAAAAATAAATTTAGGTTATTGTTAATAATAAATTTTAGTTGAATTTTACAAAACCACACAAGATAATCTAACATATAACAGATATATTTATGTACAAATTTCACAGCACAGTAAAAAATAACAAATTTATGCTACCATTTGAAATTTATCAAGTTAGTGGCTATTTTTGAAATAGTTTTCAACCATTTTTTAAACCTTTTTTAATATAATTTAAAAATTTAACTAGTATACTTCAATAACAATAATAATAATACATAAATAAAAGCAGTTTAATTTGAAATCATAATGGAGAACGAAAGCGATTTAAAAGATAGTATTCCTTTTCTCACTCTAGGAATGATGTTGACAAACAACTGATTTACAGCCACTCACCCTAGGAATATTGTTGACAAACAACTGATTTACAGATAATTACCTCCCTCCCCCCTTACCCCTCACGCTTTCCTAGTCTAAACCTTTCTTGTCTTCAAGGACATTTTTTGCGACCCTACCCCACTCCCCTTGCACACCTTTCTTATCTCCATTCTTGTTCAGCTATAAATAACACCTGTCAACGTCTCTTTTCCTGAGTTTTGGGGCTTGTTTTCCTTAAAGGAAATGACTAGTTATAAATAGGAGTCGGTCTTATTTAAACCACTTATTTTGTTAAACATTGTTTAGCTTATCTCTGTTTATTGTTTGAAGCAGTAAACTGTACCGTACCGAATCTGTACCCGGGGTTATGTTCTGTACCGAACCGATGACGGTAATTAGTTGTGTACCGTACCGGTACCGTTTTTTCGGTGCACCGCAGACCCCTAAAAACTGAACCGTGATTTTGCCAAAAATAACCAGGAAAAACCGGGAAAAAACCGTGAATTTGTATATAATAGTAGAGTGGCCACCCTGATTGAGTCTGCCGTACTGCCCCATATATCTCTTGCAATTTGTTTCCTCAAATCACCACCAGGGTGCAATGGGCGGGGCTTCTACAACCCTGGTTACGCTGATACCTATCGGATTGATTCGCAACTACGTACTCAACCGGTTATCTTGCAGAATATTGCTGTACAGTATAAATTTGGCGATTTGGCCGTTTCTCGTACCGCGATTGGCGTGATTCGACGTTTCGGCGCTTAGTTTATGTGATTGCACTTTGTATTTTATTGTTATCTTTATTTTAATAATAGTTCGCTTAATCCGAAATGGGTCCGGTCCCAATTATTTTGGATTAGCGGGGCTCCACTGTATCAAGTTATACACCATTTTAAAGCTCTTTAACAGACTAATATTTTGGCGAAAACTGAACTCACGTATCTTTATCCGTTTAAAAAATGGTGGCCTTTAAAAAGAAAAATACTGAAATTTACGGAATACCCTGTATCTGCTAAACCACAAGACATAGCTTTGATCTAATTTAAAATTCTTACTCGTATTAAACTCAGTGTTACCCTGATATGCTAAATGACAGTATTTAAATCAAAGTGCAAAATCACAAAACATAATTTTAAAAATAATGTTTATATGCCCAAAACTATAAAAAGCAACAAATAGTAACGTAAGTCAAAAAGCATATCATCTTAAAGGTCTTGGAGATCCTAGCAACTTTATAATTTACACCAACCTCGTATCTCTTTGTTTTTTAGCAATCAACAAAATCATCATTTCTTCATGTAAAATGCATACAAAGCTATACATAACCCTTCATATAATACCCCCGTCGCAGCAAACCTGCATACTCAGCGAATTTCCAATGCATAAATATATACCGTATAAAGCCACTTATAACAAGTTTTATACATATTCACAAATGAGCCATAAAATTTAAATTTTTCTCTATAAGAACAACATGGGGATTGAGTACTCAGGTTTGCTGTAACAGGAACAGAAAATACAGTAGAACCTCGGTAAACCAAGCCTAGCTTATCCGAGATTCCGGGTTAACCGAGGCGGTCCTAATATGTGTACAGTATTATAAATTTCAAAGAAAAAGTAACACGCTCAAATAAACGAGCAATTGACAGCGCGCGCCTTTACTTACCGCAACCGCAATACGCGCACTGAACTGTATTGTGTTTGCATTCAACTACAGTAAATGTCGGCAGTTGTCAAGGTTGTTCGGCAAAGTTCGTGCGTAGCAGACAGTGCAATTCGGGACCGTCGTCGTTAGTCTGCCGAAGCCACCATTTCGTGTTGACAGTGATTTGTTTTACGCAGTTCTGTTTATCGCTGTTAACTTAGCGTGTCCGTGTTAATTAGAGAGATGAGTGCTAAGCACAAATGTGTCGTTGTGTCTTTAGACTCGAAACTAAATGCAATGTTACGATATTTCTTGTACTAATAAACTGAACAAAACTCAAATCATTGTTTTATTTCATGGTTTAAACATATCTTGAGGTATTTATAACCCCAATTACGATTTTTAGGTTACATTCCGTGTTATCCGAGATTTGACGTATCCGAGGTGGCCTCGGTCCCAATTAACTCGGTTAAGCGAGGTCCTACTGAATTAGGTTTTAATACAATTATCAACAGACCACAACCAGGTGAAGCCACATACCAAGTTTCATCCGTATCCATTAATAAATAAGCAATTTATACAATTTGAATTATTCTCCATAAGAATAACATGGGGGGCTGAGTACGCAGGTTTGCTGCAACAAGGAACACAAACTATGGTTTTTATTCAACTATCAATGTAACTCAACTAGTTGAAGCTACCAAGTTATATTAATTTATGTTCATAATTAAGTGAGGCATATCCTTTTTCTTATTCTCTGTAAAAATTACATGGGGGCTGAGTATGCAGGTTTGCTGCTACGGGAACCATTGGCAAAATGTTGTTTTTTTTGGACAATTATCAATATACCACAACGAGATGAATACATATATACCAAGTTTCATCTGTATACGTTCATAATTTATTCATGCTATTTGCCTCCTGAATTGATTGTATGATTTAAAAAACGAGTTAGCACGCAGCACGCTGATGTTAGGGAAGTGAATTTCCATATTTAAAACTTTAAACAATCAAATAACATGTTTAAACAATGGATTTGTGCCATTTTAAGCAACATGGAAAATATTATATTTTTGGCTGTTCCGATACACCCGGTTCTATTTAAATCCAGTATTGGGTTGGCAATGTTATGCATTATAAGCTTAAGAGGAGGTACTATCAGGATCAAAAATCGGTATAGGGGTATTAGGAGTGATAAAACTACAGTAGACTCCCGATTATCCGCGGTAATGGGTGGCTGATTATCCGCGGTAATGGGTGGCTGAGCGATCGTGTATAATCAAAATCGCGGATAAACCAAACCTAAACTAAAATACACTTGAAATAGTTAAAAACGACTATGAAAGCAAAATGATAACCTTAAGGCTACTGAATAAGGCTTATGTTAGGTTTAATAATGTGAAAGACTTCAAATACAAGATTACTGTACGTACCTTTTAATAAACACACAATTATTTTACAAACAATATTTTCACATCGGTAAAAAAACAGTCCAATATGTGAGACAAGTGCACTACATTACAGGCCTAATGTCGAAGTTGCCGTCTTTATTGGCTTCGAGGAAAATAGTCCATTATTGACTTTTGTTTCTTGGCATTTGCTTCCTTTTTAACAATGGTTGACCGAATTTTTCTCAGAACCATGAGATCGCACAACGAAGTGTCATGTTCCCCTTCCAAGAAGTCCAATAGTCCCTCTGCATAATGGCAGGCAGTTGCGTACGATATCTTTGGCTCGGCAGCGGCTTCTTCTTCTTCACTCTCACTCTCAATTCCCTGAGCACGTCTCAATATTTCGTCGTCACTCACAACTTCGAAAGACGGCAATCCTAAATCAACGTTCAGCCAGTTATTGATGTCTTCAATGTCGACATTTTCTCCACCAGGCACGGTGTTGGCTAATGCGGCTAAGTCAGTTGGAGTGTCTTCAACTTCAAATCCATGAAAATCTTCTCCTTCTTCGATATCAGGAAGTATTTTCTTCCAAGACTTTGTAAGTGTGGTTGATTTTACTTTCCCCCAGGCCTCTACACACTCATAAATCGCATCCAAGATCATGAAATTCGATTTCAAAAATGTCTTTAGGTCATTTCTCTCGTCAATGAATTTCTTTAGTACACTCGAACGGTAATGGCGTTTGAGGTTGGCGATGACACCCTGATCCATGGGTTGTATTAGAGCCGTTACATTTGGTGGGAGGAACATGGCAGTAATTTGCCCATCTTTTGACTGCAAAAGACCTTCGTTTGGGTGGGAAGGCGCGTTATCGAGAGTAAGAACAGCTTTTGGTGGAAGATGGTTTGATTTTAAAAACTCACTAACTTCAGGACAAAATTTCTTGTGGAACCAGTCATGAAAAATGTCTTGCTGCATCCATCCCTTTTTCTGATTGTAATAATGTACTGGCAAATTGACCGCTCGTGTTCCTTTAAAAGAACGAGGTTTCTTTGCTTTTCCTATTACAAGAAGCTGAAGCTTATGTGTGCCAGCGGCATTTGAGCAACACATAACCGTAATCCTTTCTTTGCTTGCTTTGTGGCCAGGTGCACTTCGTTCATGTTCTGCCGCAAGTGTTTTTGAAGGGAGACATTTCCAGTACAACCCAGATTCGTCGGCGTTATAAATTTGCTCAGGCAATAATTCGTTGTCGGCTACATATTTGTTGAAATCGGATGCAAAATCTTCTGCTCCCTGTTTATCACTACTTAATATTTCCCCCTGTATATCAAGTTCTCGTATTCCATGTCTATTTTTAAATCTTGTCAACCAACCACTCGACGCATCAAACGGTCCTTCAAGGCCTAGTGACGTAAAATAATCTTTCGCTTTTGCAGCCAAAATAGGACCACTTATAGGGTTTCCTAAGGCGCGCTGATTGTTGAACCACTGTAACAAAGCTTTGTCCAGATCGTCGTACGTCGATTTTTTCATCGTTTTCCGTTTCTTCATGGCAGATGACGAATCTGCCGAACACGCAAATTTTAATAACTGTTCTTTTTGCTTGATAATACCACGCACTGTTGGTTCGTTTAGATTGTATTCCACTGTAATTGCTTTAACCTTATATCCCTTCTCAAACTTATCAATAATTTCAAGTTTTTTTATGAATGGGTAACACAACTCTTTTGCGTTTAGTATTATCCATCTTTGACAGTTTTTTAACACCCTAAACACTTAAAACTAAACTACGTTTTTACTAAAACTCGCACTAAATAAAATACTAAACTGATAATAGTGTACAGCGTAAGATGTTCACCTACGGATTGGCAGAATGACACAGGGAGTAAGTGAAGGTCAGGAGGGATGGCGCGAGATGACTAATGTTTTGGCGGGCGGGCTTCCGTTTGACCGCTAGTAACCCCTTTCTCTCGCCCAAGGCCAAGTGCGTCGCGCGCGGTAGCTATAATTTGTAGGCGCGAGGATAGACGTTTGCGCGCTAAACTTCGCTTGCCGCAGTTGCCGTTTTTTTTTTTTTTTTTGGCCGATCGCGGATAAGCCGCAACGCGGGTAATCCGGTCGTGGATAATCGGGAGTCTACTGTACATCAAGATATGGAAAACAGCCTTTTCCAATGTAAAATTCCCACAAGACAACGTACTGTGTTTACTCAATCTTTATCTTTTTAATAACTCAGTAAATATTGGTGCTAGAATGATGGGGGGGGCTTAAAATCTCCGCCTCTTTAATTGCTATAACCTGATACACATTTCTTTTACATTAGGGGCTTTTCTGACCCTTTTTGGGCCCAAAAACTCAAAATTCAAAATTTAAAATCCTAAAAAATTAGTGTATTTAGAGTTTGCCGATTGTTTTGCCCAACGAACTTGTCCAACTAGTTATAGAAAGGAACATCCCTACCAAATTTGAAGTAAATCGGACAAAAAATGTGACCGCTAGAGTGCAAACACCTATATACATATAACATTTTGAACAATCCCCCAAAACGTGTCACTTTAGGAACTTCAATGGTGGTCCCAGGCTTAAGTTTCACCATGCAGATCATGTTAATAGTTCACTTTCCATAGGAAATTCACTATTAAGGTTACATAGCTTGTTGTCATCAATCCACTAGTTTATATGATTACTAGTTTCGGGATTAGTTTTGTCCCATTATCAAATTTTGTTGTAGGCCTATCACAGAATAAAATACTGTCATCGTCTTGAGTCTAAAAACATTGAAACACTAAACACAAACTTGTACTATCACATAGAAACATTCAACATTTAAAAATTCACAATAAGTGTACATTTTAGCGAATTTCCCTTAAGCGCCGTACCTCCCTTCCGCACGCTCAAGTAAGGGGTTTGCATCTCCCTCATTGTAGGCTAAATTGTTAACCAATTAAAAATAATTTGATGTTATTTAATTCAATAAATGTTCAGCTAGAGATCATACGATTTAAAAATCGTGATTTTAATTCAAAATAAGTGGTAGGCCATTAGTAATGTTCTCAAATTAAGCGTTTTTCTAAAGATTCCTGACGTATGGAGAAAAATTATTTTGGAGAAAAGGAACCGTATGATCCCTAGATTGGAATCTGAAAAGTGTGAAACTGCAAATAGTTTGGTAGAAATCTGTAAAATAACAGTGCGATCGAGGAGAACAAAATGGTCTTCAAGCGTAAATATGCATGGCCCTGCTTGTTGGCGTCGCCGGCGCGGCGCTAAACAACAATGAATTCAATCTGGGTAGGGCGCACCCTTAAAGGGAAGAAGCTATTACTGGAGGTTTCATGGTAAGACTTAAGCCCGAAACCATGACAACTTTTTGTTTTGAGGTCCCCAGATTCTAAAAACACTAGTCGTTCAAATTTATATATATGTATAATATACAAATATATATGTGTGTGTGTGTGTGTGTGTGTGTGTGTGTGTCCGTGAATGCGATAACTTGAGTAAAAAATGTCTGATTTTGATGAAATTTGGCTAAAATGTGTAAAATGACATTTATGACTTTAAGTTCGAAAACCAGAAAAATCAGGCCATGGGAAGAAGGGGGGTTTATAGGGGTTTTAAATTTTCCAAAAATCAGTTTTTTGCATTTTTCACCCAAAAATTGTTAAAAACTTAATTTTGGTTTTGACCATGTTATAGAGCTTAAAAAACCAAATAATATAGTATTTTGAATTATTATCCTAGGTTAAGTGGTTGTGGAGAAAATACAAAATACCCCCGTCGCAGCAAACCTGCGTACTCAGCGAATTTCCAATGCATATATATGTGACTCACTACTACATAGAGCTATTTACCGAGTTTCACAAAAATACATCCATAAATAAGTAATATATAGCATTTGATTTATTTTCCATAAGAATAACATTAGGGTTGAGGACGCAGGTTTGCTGCAACGAGAAAGATAAGTAATGTTTTTTGTTTTTTTTGCAATTATCAATACAACTGAACCAGGTGAAGCTACATACCAAGTTATCTTAATGTAGGTTCATAATTAAGGGAGATATACAACTTTACTTATTCTCCATATGAATAACATGGGGGCCGAGTATGCAGGTTTGCTGCTACGGGTACTATCAACAAAAAACTTGTTTTTTTGTGCTAATATCAATATACCACAACTAGTTGAAGCCACATACCAAGTTTCATCAATATACATTTATAAATAATCAAGATATAGAAATTGATTTATTCTCCATAAGGATAACATTGGACAACGTACTGTGTTTAGCACTTTGAATATCTCTGCAACGGTTGTACGTAGAACAACGATTAAAACACCAAAATGTTTGTTTTGTTGAGCTAAACACAATAATAAACAGAAATGTGAAGTTTTTAGTAAAACTATCTGAGAAAAATCTAAAAACCTTTTTCCCATAAGATTAACATGGGACACGTTTTTTTGGATTTTCTCCGCAACCATTTAACCTAGGTTAATTATTCAAAATACTAAATTATTTGTTTTTTTAAGCTCTATAAAATGGCTAGAACCAAAATTGAGTGTTTTTAACATTTTGGGGTCAAATTTTCAAAAAACCGATTTTTCGAAAATTGTAAAACCCATAAAACCCCCTCCCCATAGTGTGATCGATCTGGTTTTCTAACTTAAAGTCATAAATGCTACTCTCCATATTTGTGCCAAATTTCAACAAAATCGGGTGTTTCTTCCAAAAGTTATCACGGTAACGGACATAAATATATATATACATATATATAAATTTGAACAAATAGTGTTTTTGGCATCTGGGGACCTCAAAACGAAAAGTTATCATGGTCTCGGGCTTAAGTCTTACCATGCCACCTACGGTAATAGCTTCTTCCCTATAGGGGAAATTCGCTAAACCTCTCATAAAATCTCCCATGTTAATCTTATGGAAAAAAGGTTTTTGGCTTTTCCTCAGTTCATTTTAATGAAAACTTCACATTTGCTTTTACCAATCAGTTCAGCTCCACAAAAAAATTATTTTGGTGTTTAAATTGTGGTTCTACACCCAAACAGTTGCAGAGATATTCAACGTTCTAAACACAGTACGTTGTCCAATGTTATCCTTATGGAGAATAAATCAAATTTGATATCTCGATTATTTGTGAATGTATATTGATAAAACTTCACGTAGTACTGGTATATTGATATTTGCACAAAAAATTGATTTTTGTTGATTATTCCCGTAGCAGCAAACCTGTGTACTCATCCCCCTTGTTATTCTTATGTAGAATAAGTAAAATGTAATGACTCCCTTAATTATAAACAACTTTTTTATTAGCATATTACGTGTTGTTATTACTTACGGGATGTAATAAAAGACGTCTTACAACACTTAAGATATATTTACACTTATACTGATTCACATACAGACGGTAAACTTATATAAAAGATGGTACTAGGCTATCGATTTTGACCAGTAACACCAGTCATCATCAGGCCAATGAGAGAACTGACAGAATCAAAATGGCGTCCTTGCTTATATCCTATTGCTACCGGAAGTTCCGTATACAGGTTCCTAAATGTGCCACCAGAGTCGAAGTTAACTTGTTCGTTAATCAATTTATCTCTATTTTTACATTTTTCTTTAAATATAAACAATTCTTCCCATGCATTCATTTAATTTCCTTTTTTACAATTCTTGAGGATGCTGAGGTTTTCTTCTATTTTCCCTATGGTGTGGCCATTTTCTAAAAGATGTTTTGCTACGTTTGATCTTTCGGGTTTCCTGTTCTTCCAAGCTGATACATGGTTCTTAAATCTTTTAATACAATTAACAGTTTGACCAATATACCAAGACAATGTAATAAAACAAACTATTTTATAAGTTAATATCTTAGTATCTTCAGTCATCTATTTTGAAAAGTTATTTTGAGTTTTTCGATCTGCCACACACGTTGTCTGCCACTATTACAATCATCGCCTCTGACGACTGACGATATTTACACATGCCTTAGTAGGCATACTAAGGGAATATTAACTGTATGGATATTTTTTTTTAAACGTACACTTAATAATTTTATAAAATAATTAATATGGTCACAACTTAAAAATATACTCCGATTTATCTCTCTTGTGTATTTTTTTTGTTAGTAAAAAACCTTTTGTTATCCAGTATAACAAAGTATTCTCTAGTAAACTAACTATTGTTACTCTGTTGTTGAAACATAGACGTCGGCTAAATTTTAACGATTCAAGTACCACTAAAATGGCTTCCTATGTTATTCTTATGGAGAAAAAATAAATTTGGTTTTAAGATAATTTTATCAATACTGAACGAAATTATCTGAATAACGAACTAGACCGAGATTTTGACCTAGTAAGTTTATCTGGAAAATTTGAAGTTTAACTGTGGAGGCGTTCTCGAGTTATTTTGGTCACAGACACGCCAGTTTAGTTGATTCTCTTACCAGTCTAAACAGTTAAGTTGTCTATAAGGATAAACTTCACTTCGTTCAATTATCCAATTAATACAAGTTCTTGAAATAATCATGATAAATAAATTCAAAAATTACTTGAAAATCAATTGCATAAGTTGCTTAGCTGATTAATTACATTGCTTTCAATATAAATATAAACTATTGGTTTAAATCGTACAAACACCAAAAACCAAAGTTTTATAAATACTATACTTGTTGCATTAGGAGATTATTGTATCATTAATACAAAATAAAATCAGATAACTTAAATAAAACTATGTATGTTGGAAAACTAAAAGAAATTAGATATTAGAAAATTAGACCTTAAAATACTGAAGATTAAAATCAAAATAACTCTAAAATTACTTAATTAGGCTACTAAATTCAAAATTGAAGTCCATAACAAATATTACAGTACATTTATTTAAACAAAAGTACAACGTAAAACTGGAAAATAAAGAAAGAAAATAATAAAAGTAGTATAGTGATATAATGTTAATTTGGCTATATCACATTTAAAATAATTAGCTATTAACCTCATCAAAAAATAAATTTAGGTTGTTGTTAATAATAATTTTTAATTGAATTTTCCAAAATGACACAAGATAATCTAACATATAACAGATATATTTATGTAAACATTTCACAGCACAATAAAACAATTACAAATTTATGCTACCATTTGAAATTTATCAAGTTAGTGGTTATTTTTTAATTAGTTTTCAACCATCATTTAAAATTATTTTCCTAGTATACTTCAATAACAATAATACATAAATAAAAGCAGTTTAGTTTGAAATCGTAGTGGAGAAAGAACGTGATTATAAGATAGTATTCCTTTTCTCACTCTAGGAATGATTTTGGACAAACAACTGATTTATAGCTAATTACTGGATCCCTCCCCCCTCACGCTTTCCTAGTCTAAACCTTTTCTTGTCTTCAAGGACATAATTTTTGCCGACCCTACCCAGCCCCTCATTGCTCCCCTAGCCCACCTTTCTTATCTCCATTCTCGTTCAGCTATAAATAACACCTGTCAACGTCTCTTTTCCTATGAGTTTTGGGGCTTGTTTTCCTTAAAGGAGATGACTAGTTATAAATATGAGTCGGTCTTATTAAACCACTTATTTTTTAAACATTGTTCAGCTTATCTCTGTTTATTGTTTGAAGCAGTAATCTGTACTGTACCAAATCTGTACCGGGGTTATTTTCTGTACCGAACCGATGACGGTAATTAGTTGTGTACCGTACCGGTACCGTTTTTTCGGTGCACCGCAGACCTCTATTTTTAAATACATAGATAGGGAGGGCACTGTAATTTGGTTATCATGTTTTTCATGTGGTAGTGTACTTTTGGTAAAAAACAGTGTATGTACTAGCTGACCATACAGGTTAAAGTCAGCAAAGTTTGCTAATAAACCTGTTGTCTTGTTGCAGGCGTCACAATGTCCTTATCAACTCTGATCGATGGCAAGAACTTCAACGAAGGAGGCCACAAAGTAGGCTTTAGTCTCGAACTGGAGGCCTAAGCAACGATCATCCCCGAGGTTTGAAGAAAGAACTAGATGCTCACTCATCTTAATTCGAAAAATGAAAAACAAAAACCACACATTAGGGAAATGTTTGGCGACTCTAAAAAAAGACTCTGCATGTCCATGTACCGAGATCGTTAGCATTTGAGTTATACATATATACATAATATGTAGTGGGAGTAAGTTTTGAGAGCTTGTAAGACACCGCTTTTAACATTCTCATCCAGTTAGTGATATTATAAAATCTTTCTTCAATCTTCACCTTATTAGTCAGTGTTTGACATTTAAATATTGACAAGTATTTGTATAACTATAAAAATTTGCTGTTTATTAAATATATTGTAAATATGTAATGAATATTGTTGTTGGAGGAACAGCTTATTATAATCCGTAGTTGAAAGTAGGACTGTTATGTGTTCGTTTACCTCCTTTATTCCCATCCTCTTCTAAGGACATCATTTTTACAAGTTTTGTCTTGATGTAAAACATAATTTTTGAGCTATAAGTAGAATGATTTTTTATTATTTTTATCATTGATGGTATATTAATATCATCAGCAATAGGTATATTAATATTATCAGCAATATTTATCTGTTATGCAGTTAGTCCGGTTTTGTCTAATACTAGTCACTTTCATCTCAAGGAATGCCCGTCCCAAGATACACCACCATGGACATTCAAAAAGCTTTCTTGGCCTATGGTCATTGTTATGCTAACAAAAAGTGTGGGAAAGGTTTTATGTGTTATAAATAGTGCAGTTCCTAAATTTGGTTTTCAGTTGATGCTTTTATTATTGTTTTCTTTTATATTAGTTGTTTACCTCAATAAAATTTGATTAAATCACTGGTTCCACCAGGTAAACTGTTGTTTGAATGTTTAATTTTGGTACCACAAACCATCTGCATTGAATTTAGGTTTGTTGAAATAAATAAAAAGAAAGTGGATGTGTACAGAAACCTCAGAATATTTATAGAAATTTATCAAACAGGGTGTCTACCGGTCACGGAAGTCCCCGAAAAGTCATGGATTTTTGAATGAGGTCAGGGAAGTCACGGAAAAATATCCAAGTCAAAATTAAATAATTACGAGAGTGAATAATTTTGTTGTCAATTAACTGATGTTCACCCTAGTGCCAATGACTTCACGATTTTACCAATTTAAACTGCTGATTGTAATATAAGTTGTCTGCATTTTGAAGGGACAAAATTATTGTACCTGTCTGTGTCTTATGTGCTGGCGTCTCATCAAAGCCGCAGCTCGTCAGTGATTAAACTGACAAACTCTGCAACGTAAAAAGCCGGGTAGACTTTAGCGACCTGGTAAAAGAACCCAGAGGGTTTGGGCAGATTAGTTTACTTTAGCGCCAATCAACAGTTGCCCAGACTATTACGTCAGAAGACTATTTTTACGGACAGGCAACACGAGCGCTTGTGAAGCAGCCCATATCCTGCACGATCGCAATATACGGCCCTACCTGCCTACCTGATACGATATTTGTTGATTGCATCATCTCACTAACAACTCTCGTCGTTGAGTGGTAGGATATGAAGGTTACAAGAGTGTTTGCGCTTGCCAGAAAAAATTTATTGCTTAAGCATTAGATTACATGGTAGTAAAAATCAAATTATCAAATATAAATACCACCGGAGATTTAATTATTATTAATTATTGACATATTTTATGATGTACTAACATGATGTTGACCACAGCAGTTATCGTTGGAAGAGCTGAACAGTATTGAGTGCGAGTCGAAATTTGGAACAGACACTCACTTTAAGATTCAATTCATTTAATTTTTTATACAAATATTTTTCTGTTATTATGTAACGGAAACCTTTTTAAACATTGTGAGCGTGTGAAGAATTTAAGAAAGCTAATTTTAAAAAAGTGTTGTGATTAATTAATACAAAATGTACTAATAAGGTTATAATTTGGTAGTCTGTTCGTTGATCATTTTATTGAGTTTGAAAGCAATTAGTTCATCAGTTGTTCGCACGTGATCGTGTGATTGTCACTGTTAGTCTCCCGTGTGAATGTGCAATGCATAATATATGTCTTAATACCACATAAAGCCTACAAAGTTTCATAAAAATATATTCACATATAAGCGATTTTAATTATTCTCCATAAGAATAATATTGGTAATGAGTACATAGGTTTGCTGGAACGAGGAACACAAACAATTGGTTTTCAGCGAATTTCCCCTATAAGGAAGAAGCTATTACCGTAAGTCTCATGGTAAGACTTAAGCCCGAGACCATGACAACTTTTTTTTGAGGTCCCTACATGACTAAAACACTATTCGTTCAAATTTATATATATGTATACATGTGAGCCAAATTCCATCGAAATCGGAGGTTTTTTTACTCAAGTTATCGCATTCACGGACACACACATATATATATATATGTATAAATTTGAACGAATAGTGTTTGTGTCACCTGGGGACCTCAAAACAAAAAACGAGTTCGCACGCAGCACGCTGACGTGAGGGAAGTGAATTTCCACATAAAAACTTTTAAAACTTAAAATTAGTGTAAAAACATACTTGTATTCAAATTTTTATTGAAATCTGAAAACATTGATTTTTTGGCTGTTCTGATGCTCCTGGTTTCATTTACCTGCAAAGCTGGGAATACAATTCTGTTAGGAGAAGGTCCAGTCAGGCTTGAAAGTAGGCGTGAGGTTGCTGGGGATGATAAAAGTACTCTAACAAAGGAGTAGCAGGCTTTTCTAGTGTAAAACCCCCATAAGACAACGTACTGTGTTTAGTCGAAACACATTTTCTTTAATAACTCGGTAAATATTTATGCTAGAATGACGAGAGGGGGCTTAAAACTTTCGTCTCACTAATTCCCATCTTTTTGCATGCATTAATTTTACATTTAGGGCTTTTTAGACCCTTTTTGGGCCCAAAAACTCGAAATTTGAAAGATTAATCCACAAAAAATGGGTTTGGAGTTTTACGAATCTTTTGCCCAACGAACTTGTTCAACTGATTTCAGAAAGGAACGTCCCTACCAAATTTGAAGTTAATCGGACAAAAAATGTGACCGCTAGAGTGCAAACGCATATATATATAATTTTGAACGACCCCCCAAAACGTGTTCAGGGGGTCACGTTAGGAACTTCTATGGTGGTCCCGGGCTTAAGTTTCACCGTGCGGGTCATGCTAATAGTTCACTTTCCAAAGGAAATTCACTAATGACCATGGTCTCGGGCTTAAGTCTTACTATGAGACCTGCGGTAATAGCTTCTTCCCTATAGAGGAAATTCGCTAAAACACATGCAGTTTTGTTCTGATCTAAACAGTAGTAATCAGTTGACCTTACCCAGAACCCAGAAGTTCCTTTTACCTCAGCACAAATAGACGTGCAATACAGCAGCCAACATTTAAATATAGGCCTATGTCAAAGTTCTAGTTCAATGCAAGTAGGCCAAGTCCTACTATCCAGCAGCCAGGACTGCAGTATGCCTATAGTAGTATCTTCCACGAATAGGCCTAAGTCAGGGATTGAAGATTTTACTAAAAGACAACATAACCAAGAGTAAAATTTTGTGGTCAGCTTTTTGTGGGGCTAATCATTTGTCAGCTCGTGCAAGATATTGAGAGAGAACTAAAAAATTTTTTTAAAGTTTTAAATAGGAATTAGTTTTGTTTTCTCTGGTGCTGTTGGAGGATAGTTATAAAAGTGATAACTACTGTTATTAGTATGCCTATAAAATATATTTCAATTAGTGTTTAAATTAGGCCTAGTGCTTTTTACATGAACCAAGATTTGTTGTGCTTGTGTTTTTGTTCACAACATGGAACGGATACAAGGTATGTGGGTCACTTGTGCATTAAGGAAGAACCACTGCAATGAAATATCCTTTAACTTTTTTTCTTTGTAATTTTATATTTAGGGTAGACCCTAACATTGTTGTGCTGATTTCATATTAATGTTTACTAAAGTAGGTTTAGGCCTAAGCATCCAATATTGAATATATTATCACAGCGGTTGTTATTAGTTTGAAGTTTTATACCATCGTGAGCTATATTCGACTTTTTATATAAAACAAAGCGGTAGGGCCTACGGTTTAATTCCGAGGTAACTGATTTTTAATGAAAAGTCCCCGATTTTTATTTTAGGGAGCTGGTAGACACCCTGTTAAATTATTGCAGTTTGGCTCCAAGGTGAAATGTTTATTGAACGTTTTTCATGTAACCAATCCATGTGGTTTGTTTTATAAAGCCAATTTTTCAGATACATTATGGGTGTTTAATAACTTGCATGATGACTGGAGAGAGCTTATGTTAAAGGTATAGGCTCTGTCTAAGGGATTAGGAGAAAATAATAGGAATGCTAAAATTTACCTGAAACAAGAACAAATCAATGACTATATTCAGTATACGGTATATTTATAAGACAGCTAAACATCACATTATGATCCAATTTGCAGATGTTTAGAAATAAAGGGAGAACAATTTAATTTGTTACAAAAATTAATAGAAAAAATAAATACCCCCGTCGCAGCAAACCTGCGTTCTCAGCGAATTTCCAATGCATCTATATGTTTCTCACTCCTACATAAAGCCACTTAACCAAGTTTCACAAAAATACATTTATAAATAAGTGATTTATAACATTTTATTTATTCTCCATAAGAATAACATTAGGGGTGAGTAAGCAGGTTAGCTGCTACGGGGACAATCAACAACAAATTTATTTGTTGTGCAAATATCAATATACGAGTACAACATGAAGCCCCATGCCAAGTTTCATCAATATACATTCATAAATAATCGAGATATCAAATTTTATTTATTCTCCATAAGGATAACATTGGACAACGTCCTGTGTTTAGCACTTTGAATATCTCTGCAACGGTTGGACGTAGAATCACAATTTAAACACCAAAATGATTGTTTTGTGGAGCTGAAGTGATTGGTAAAATCAAATGTTAAGATTAAAGTAAAATTAACTGAGGAAAAGCCAAAAACCTTTTTCCCATAAGATTAACATGGGAGATTTTATGAACAGGTTTTTTGGATTTTTTCCGCAACCACTTAACCTAGGTTAATAATTCAAAATGCTATATTATTTGTTTTTTTAAGCTCTATAACATGGTCAAACCCAAAATTAAGTGTTTTAAAAATTTTAAGTGAAAAATGCAAAAAACTGATTTTTGGAAAATTTAAAACCACCATTCCCATGGTCCGATTTTTCAGGTTTTCGAACTTGAAGTCATAAATGTCACTTAACACATTTGAGCCAAATTTCATTGAAATCGGACGTTTTTTACTCAAGTTAACGCATTCACGGACACATATACAGGGTGAATCTCGTAAGTTGTCCAGTATTGATTTCAGACAAACCGTTGGTCCTACGATGATGAAATAAAATTATTTCCCACTAAACCAACCCCAAGGAATAACGTAAAAATATAACGATTTTTAAATACAGGGTGTACCAGAAACTGAGGGTCACTAGTCCGAATCTACGAAATATCAAATACAAACGTATATCATGATATACATCAAATTAAAGCTCTTTTCAATCCAAACCATTTGGCGGAATCGGATTTTGATTATTATTGATTCATTTCAAAATGGCGGCTGTTTTTGTGAAAAAATTAGTATTTTTTTGAATACCCTGTATTTTTCTTAAAAATGCAGATATCTTGATTCTGATTCAAATATCGCATTCCTTATGAGCTAAGCTTTATTTTGATATGCAACACTTCAATATTATCTCAAAAACAAAAAGTTTCAAAAATATCAGTTTTTGAAAATATGTACATAGCCAAAACTCAAAAATTTCAAATAGTACCATATGTCAAATAGCATATCATTTTAAAGGTATTGCAATTCTAAGAAACTTTCAAATTTAAACCTTATGCATATCTATTTTGGTTTTCGAGTTATCAACAAAAAACATGTTTTCCCACATTAAAACACATGTTATTTGTTAAACATGGTGGTAATAGTCAGCTTTACCAGCCTTTACCACCATGTTTAACAAATAACATGTGTTTTAATGTGGGAAAACATGTTTTTAGTTGATAACTCGAAAACCAAAATAGATACGCATAAGGTTTAAATTTGAAAGTTTCTTAGACTTGCAATACCTTTAAAATGATATACTATTTGACATATGGTGCTATTTGAAATTTTTGAGTTTTGGCTATGTACATATTTTCAAAAACTGATATTTTTGAAACTTTTTGTTTTTGAGATAATATTGAAGTGTTGCATATCAAAATAAAGCTTAGCTCATAAGGAATGCGATATTTGAATCAGAATCAAGATATCTGCATTTTTAAGAAAAATACAGGGTATTCAAAAAAATACTAATTTTTTCACAAAAACAGCCGCCATTTTGAAATGAATCAATAATAATCAAAATCCGATTCCGCCAAATGGTTTGGATTGAAAAGAGCTTTAATTTGATGTATATCATGATATACGTTTGTATTTGATATTTCGTAGATTCGGACTAGTGACCCTCAGTTTCTGGTACACCCTGTATTTAAAAATCGTTAAAAATATTTTTACGTTATTCCTTGGGGTTGGTTTAGTGGGAAATAATTTTATTTCATCATCGTAGGACCAACGGTTTGTCTGAAATCAATACTGGACAACTTACGAGATTCACCCTGTATATAAATTTGAACGACTAGTGTTTTTGGCTTCTGGGGACCTCAAAACAAAAAGTTATCATGGTCTCGGGCTTAAGTCTTACCATGAGACCTACGGTAATAGCTTCTTCCCTATAGGGGAAATTCACTAAAATGAAACAATTTTCCTAATAAATGAAAAAATTGTTTCAATAAAGGTTGAATGGCCAATGCAAGACAAATTAATTTTAAATAATTATGCCTTCACTCTTTCTAAGCGGCAACCCAGGGGGAAGCCCTACTCCAATAAGCAAACTTATTGTTTGGTTTATCAATGGTCAAACATACTCTGTATGGGAAACCCTAAATCGGGCCATGACTCAATATTGATAAGTATGGGATTTTCATGGTTAATGCAGCGAAAGCATTAAGTAGTCCGATACAAAATTTATTTTTATTTATATGTAAATATACTGCTAAAATAAACTGAACGATAAGAACAATGGCTTAAAGTTACTATAAAAATCTCAGAAACAACTTTCCAACATCTGCATTACATTAATTTTACATTTAAATGTTGTTATATATTTGTCAAACCCTTGCTATGGAAAACATAATTCGACCTACTGTATATCACAACTTATACCGTCGCTTTGGCATATGGCCAACGATCAGGAAGGGTTAAGGAAACCTAGTTCAATTTTTATATCTTGCAATCGAACAAAAAAAACATAAAGATTATTAGATAAAATTGTATTGCATGGGCTGTATTTTTATAATGTTTATCACTTTCAGACTCGTAATCTCTTTGTCAAATACACTGCAAAGTTATGTATCAAAAGAAACTCACTTATGTTTCTCAAGTAAAAAGAGAGGATTAAATAAGAATTTACCCAATAATTAAGTTTTTAATACACTGGTATAATAATATGATCAGTTGAATATTTACATCAAAATAAACTTAAATTTATATACAAAGTAAAAAAGATCAATTTGAGTTAAAGGAAATATACAACAACTAGGGTTCGACTACGGAGCCTTTGAGGGACTGCAGCATCTGGTGAAGGGGTTGCTTCTGACTGAGGATGTGCCCGGTGTTGCAGTCGTGACTAGCAATGAAACTGACAACTAGAGGCAAGTCATTCATCTGGACCACCTGAAACATGCACACGTCAGTGGGGCCCAAGGCCCGTGTTGCCAACACTGACGCAAAAATTATCCTCAAGCTAGTCCAAAATTATCCTATAACTAATCAAAGTTATACCGATTAATTATGATTTTGTATACTTGTCAGAAAATGTTTTGACCCCTGAAATTTCCCCCAACATGTGCGAGATCTTTACATTAACATTTACCAGCTTTTCATAGGGCAAATCAATGAAGTAAATGTTTTTACTTTGATTTATTAAGGTTAGATTCCACAAAGACATGTTTTCACTTATAAACTTACCTTCAACATTGTGATTAAATTTTATTGCAAATAAAATAAAATAAACTAGAAAAAATAAATCATAACAAAGTCGAAGTTGAATTAAATATTATTACTTTAATTTACTAAGGTTAAATACCACAAAAACATTGTGTAACTTATAAAATTACCTCTAATATTTGAAAAAATTAATATTACTAATAGAATAAAATAAACTTACAAAAATAAATAATTTAAAAAATTTAAGTTGAATTGCATGTTTATTTTTTATATAATATCTTGGGAATGGAGGAATGTTGTCAGACACAAACATAAAAACAAATAAGACACTGATTTAAAAAAAGTCTGTTAAAAATATATTAACTAAACAGTCAAATTATTATAGCAATAAACAACCAAGAAATTGAATAAAAATAAATTTTGGGTCTAGCAGTCGGAAAATTTAGGAAAGTCAGGAACTTGAATAGAAATTAATAAAGTACCAGGAAAGGAGAAAATAAACAAAGACAATTCCGAATAGTCGGGAAAATTGATAAAAATGTGATTGTATTATTCGTATCTCTTGAACAGAACGTCACACAACTTTGATTTAATTTGCGATAGACAAAAAAATTAGCCATAATTTTTCTTTGCACGAAAATTAATTTCGGTTTTAGCATTTTGTAGTTTATCTCTTGAATAAATTACCGTGACCCTTGACCGGATGCTGAACAATAAGACCAGCCATTAAGAATGAGACAAAAAATGTAGGATCACTCATCAACTGGCTTTTGAGGTAAACAAACATAGTTAGTTGTCTAATTTATCCGTGAGACCATGACAAGTATTTGTATATTTAACACTGAATAATACGCTGCAGTATTATTAGACTTGACCAATGACAATGGAATTATACTCTATTGTAAATCGCTTATGCAACGCCGTTATTGTATTATTTAAGATTTTTATATTCTCCGGGAAATTAATTTGCGACGTAAAATTATTGTAATTGTTGGCCCAAAATTTCACCCGAGCCCGCCGGATCGGACTTATTTTGCGCCCCCGGTATTCCGATTGCTAAAGTGGTGTTATTAAATTTTCTAAACCGTGGTTCACGGCTGCGCAGGGCCCCTGAAAAGCGTACGGCCCCAGACGTCGCCTTGTTTGCCTTGATGTAGGTCCGCATCTGGCATACATGACAACTCTGTAGCAGGGTTTTGGACGAAATGGGTGATGTAAATAAAGAGATTTTCCTTTTTATCAGTGCTAACGAAATGGATAAAACATTTTCTTGTATTCCTAAAGAGCTTCATATTACCCATTGGGTATTACCCATATTCTTACTAAAAGTAAGCCTTGTATAAATAGACGAGAATCCTAAAGTTTTTCATATTGATGATAGATTTAAACATGAAACAGATCTAATAATTATTCTTATAATAACTGGTAAAACCAGATCTTTTGTCCAAATTTTCAGGTCACACTAGTGCCTATGTTATGATCTGACGACAAATTCAGGACCAAACGTGCCTTCCAAAGCACAGTGGAATCTTGAGATTCAAAAGTCACTGATAAATATATGAGGGGTTAAGCTCCTACAGCTACAGAATCTGCGGAAATGACAAACATATATAGTGTGACCATATCCCACAGGTTAAATACCCCCGTCGCAGCAAACCTGCGTACTCAGCGAATTTCCTATGAATGAATATATTTCTTACTACCACATAAAGCCACTTACCAAGTTTCATAAAAATACTTAAATAAATAAGTGATATATAGCATTTTATTTATTCTCTATAAGAATAACATTAGGGCTGAGAACGCAGGTATGCTGCAACGAGGAAGATAAAAATGCGGGATTTTTGCAATTATCAATATAACTCAACCAGGTGAAGCTATATACCAAGTTTTAATGATTTATGTTCATAATTAAGGGAGATATAAAGCTTTCCGTATTCTCCATAAGAATAACATTAAGGATGAGAATGCAGGTTTGCTGCTAAGAGGATAATCAACAAAAAATCAATTTTTTGTGGAAATATCAATATACCAGTACTAGGTGAAGCCACCTACCAAGTTTCATCAATATACGTTCATAAATAATCGAGATATCAAATTTTAAATATTCTCCATAAGGATAACATTGGACAACGTCCTGTGTTTAGCACTTTGAATATCACGGCAACGGTTGGACGTAGAATCACAATTTAAACACCAAAATGATTGTTTTGTAGAGCTAAACTGATTGGTAAAAGCAAATGTGAAGTTTACATAGAAATGAACTGAGGAAAAGCCAAAAACCTTTTTTCCATAAGATTAACATGGGAGATTTTATGAGCAGGTTTTTTTGGATTTTCTCCGCAACCACTTAACCCAGGTTAATAATTCAAAATACCATATTATTTTTTTTTTTAAGCTCTATAGCATGTTCAAAACCAAAATTAAGTTTTTTAAAAATTTTAGGGTGAAAAATGCAAAAAACTGATTTTTGGAAAATTTAAAACCCCCATAAACCCCCCTTCCCGTGATCCGATATTTCTGGTTTTCGAACTTAAAGTCATGAATGTCACTTTACACATTTGGGCCAAATTTCATCGAAATCGGACGTTTTTTACTCAAGTTATCGCGGTAACGGACACACATATATATATATATATATATATATATATATATATATATATATATATATATATATATATATATATATATATATATATATATATATATATATATATATACATAATAATAATCAAATTAAACATTTTTCAACTGAGTAGCCCTAACAAATGAATGCAATATAAATATATATACATATATATAAATTTGAACGAATAGTGTTTTTGGCATCTGGGGACCTCAAAACAAAAAGTTATCATGGTCTCGGGCTTAAGTCTTACCATGAGACCTACGGTAATAGCTTCTTCCCTATAGGGGAAATTCGCTAAAAAAGACATACAAACCAGGAGGGAAGGGTATGGATACCCCTTTCCAGTGAAGCAAGAGGTTGAGGATTTAGAATAATTAGATGTTGAAGAAATTTATATGATAATGGAACTTGTTAAAATCTGCTAATAAATAACAAATAACTGGATTTCCCAGGCCCTGCAGGTCTCAGGGAAAAGGTAGGCGAATGGGTTGACCACAAACACTGGTTAATAAGTTTACCTCTCTTTCATTCTTTAAACAAATCATCACTGTTAATAGCTATTCACTTTAAAGAACCAACATTAGCTATTCTTCTAGCCAACAATTTCTGCTTGGAAATGTTAATTATATTAGCTTTTCTATTTAAAATGACTGATGTGGACCGTTTCTTCATAACAAACCTGGTAATTGGTGTATAAGCATATGACAGCATTATTTTTGCCCAACCCAAGTTTACTTCCTTGGTCGGCCGCCATTCCGAAGGTTGACAGGAAACTCGGTCGCAGAGCCGACTCTGGCACCTTGTCACCCGATGCTGCCAACAAACAACTCCAATTAGTCATCTACCAATGTAAATTTAGATGTGGACACTAGCTCATGCATTCACATAAAATATAATCAACCATACAAGATACAATTTTTTATTTTTAATAAAAAAATCAACAATTTTACCCACTTGACCATAAAAATGTTTATCTGTTAGGATAGCGCAGTCGAGCATTTTCCCCGTAATCTTATGTTTGCTAGATCGATCCTGAGCAAAATCTAAAATTATTGAGAAGGTTCAATACAGCACCCAGCTGTCATTAGGCAATTAACTAGGATGCTTTCTAAGAACAGGTTGACCTTAGGTAGAAACAAGGCCAGGGTTTGGACCATTCCCTTTCCTAACGCCAAGAAATTGCCAATGAAATACACACAAAAACGTGTTTACTTGAAAATTAAGTCTGACCACACATTGAAAAATTTAGGCTGCTGGAAACACCAATACAGATAGCATAAATGGAAATATTTGGTGTACTTTACGTAAGTTTCAACTAGCAATATTTGTCTTTGTAGAGGTGTGTGATATGGACTTATGTTATGAAATGGTACTAATCATAAATAAATATCGCATTATCAGGACACTGAACTGTGATAGCATTATTTTTAATGTGGTACATCACTTTCTGAATAACTATTTGAATTACTCGAGAATTTAAGAAATTGAATGGAAACTAGTGTACCTCTCTATTCATTTATTTATTATTCATGCTGATGAAATATGAAACATAATATGATGTAATGTTATTCTAATATTGTATGTACCTGGCAAATTATTATTTACACATACTAGTTTTTATTTGCTTCCTTCAACTCTAACCACATAGGCTAGATCATTTGCTCCAATCTTAAGTGCCATGCGAGGTAGATTGAAACCTACAATTATCACCCCTGTCTGAAGAATGCCTGGACCATTTCATCGAAATACTCTAGAAAACTTCAACAAAAGACATTAGTCAAGTCATTTATGGCTATCCACCATCTTAAAGACCAACCAAAAGCTTCCAAATCTTCCAGAATTGCAACATTTCATGATTTCTTAAGCTATGCAAACCACCAAACTTTGTCAATGCAAATCAGTTAAATTAAGCACTTGCCTTTTAAGATAGGAACTCCATCTCTATCAGTGACCACTACACTGTACAAGCCATCAATCCTAAAACAGGAGTAGTTTGTTTTAGATTCCGGTTGAGGAAAGAAACATCAATAAATATTATAAAATAGATCACATGATTTTCACATTTATCTTTCCTTCACTTAGGTTTGATACTTGTAAAACTTTTACTACCTAAAGTAATTTAAATAGAGAACCTATTTTCAATGCAACTTTAAACAGCCATTAAACATAAAATATAAATAACTGTTAGTAACCAATATTTAACGAGAAAATTTGTCTGTGAGAGTCTGCTGCTAACCTGTGGTCATGTCCATGCTCACTAGCATGATTGCACCTGTATCTGGTAGTGATGGGAATAACCGACTAATGAGAACCGATTTGTTTGGTTATTGTAAAATAACTGGTTAGTCAATCATTTTATACTGAATCGGTTAAATTAGTTGGTAAAGCAATAGACTAAACTTTATTGGACTGGTTTCAGATGTACAAATTAGTTTCAACTGAATCAGTTAACACGTTTAATGCTACAATTATGTTTAATCAGGAAAATCACATATGTTTCAATGTTAATTAGAATACGTTAATTAACGTTCTCCACACCCAATGTGTTAAACTAGTAGGTGCCTGTTGAAATTCAATGGATATAGTACATTGAGTAATCCAATGGTAACCTCTACGAAGAATCGACAACAGTGTAAATACCTAACTGAAAATATGACAAATTATGAAATGAACTTCTATATATGGCACAATACAGCTAAAAAGTCACAAAACTAAAACTTGTGACTTTTTAAAGATTACATTTTATGTTTATGTTTTAATGTTTACTACATAAAGGTACGCCCATAGTGAAAGCCGATTCAGATTGAGTTTCTCGGCGCGTGTTTCATCTGAATGAGATATCTTGGTGGTGGCCACAGTGGAGGCAGGAAATAAATCGCCGACTTGGGAAGCAGGGATAGCGTCAGAAAGGTGTTGTGAAGTTACAGCCAGTGAAAAAGGAGTTTATGATATTAATAAATGTAAGGGTGAATTTGGTGAATACCATACTCTTTTCCCTCAGCTAAGAAATTACAGAGTACGATTCTTTGAATATTGTAGAATGGAACCTGAAACTTTTACACTTTTACGGTAACTACATTTTGAGAAATAAATTACTCATAGAAAAGCTGTAAAATTGCAATAAAATATGACGTAGCTTAAGACATTGTATTTGTACAGGCCCCACATATACCCACATATAATACATCATTATCACATATTTATTGCATTTTCATGGTGTTGTAGCCCGTTATAGCAGAACCGTACGAGCGCTATCTGAAATTTGAGAATGAAGAATTCATTCTGGTAAGCAGGTACCTGCGCGCGGGCTCGGCTTCCGGCGGCCACTATGGCCACATCCGTTATAATACAAGTGCCATTCCTGGCGCCGATAATCTGAATCGGAGTGCACTCTGGCCGTACCGTAATACATGAAAATAAATCAAAAGCTTGATGAGCTGAACAGCTGTGTAATGAGTATCACAGAGTTAAGATTATGATCAGCTGTTTGTTGTAAACACAACAGACTATAAATCCACCAAAACAGCTTGTAGGCATTTACATTTTGTATCATTTAACAAACTCAAAAGGCGATATGATAAATCTGACAATTTTGCGGGGTATTGGAATGTTTCAGCTTCAATTTGGAAAAAAGATTCCATGACCACACGTTACCTGATTTTCTCAAACTAAGGGCGAGTTCCTTAAAAATATTCTCCTATTTAACATGGATAATTTGTTTACATGTCAGTGTTTTTTTTTAAAGCGGTATTTTTGAGTTTTACATTTTTCTGTAAATCTGCAGTAGAAACTTTAAAATGACACATTGATTGTCCAAATCAATTAAGAAATAATGAGTAGTGGGCCGAAAACTAAGTTCTTTAGCGAATTAATATATAACCCGTTTTATTTTCCAACTTGTATTTTGAACAATCCCAACTATAGCTATAACAACTCAATTTTAAGGGGGAAAAATCATTGTTAGATAACAATGATCAAGCCGATGATTAGTCTCATTATTGTTGTGAGGTCCTGACAAAACTCTCAGCTTATTATATAGGCCTATGTCTAAATTTTTAGGCTAGGGATTCTTTAACTTAATTGCTTGTTTCAAAAACATTGAGTCAAACTAAAAATTAATTATTCAAAGACCAACTATATTCATGTTTCAGCTGTGTAAGTCTACCAGAAAACCCCTTATGATGGAAAACTCCCACCACTGATAATGCTGACAGCATTAAAGTGTTTGGAATGTTACATAGGCTTAGAATAATAGTATGTGAATGCACTTAAATAAAACAAGTATCCTATTGTGACCTGGAAGATTTAAAGCAAAGAGAATTTGAGGAAGCAAAGAGAGGGGATTTTTTAATTATGAACAACTAAATCTATGGACGAAGAACTCTTGGTACTATAAAAAGGAGTATGGAGAAAACCGGAATGGGGGCAAACAGTTTGTTAATAACAAAAGATAAAGTGTGGCAAAAACCAAGAAATAAGATTTTGATAGCTTAACAAATGATAATGATAGCTTAACAAATGATAGCCTATCATACTTACTTCAATAATAAAGAATTCAAAAACTTCTTTATTTCCTGAAACAAAACCAATTATTGATTAAAAAATAACAATTACAGAATAATGATATTAGCTTATTTTACTCCAGTAGGTCTTCAGCTTACCCATGCAATATACCTTTCTTAGCGACTCTGAGCCAACCCCCCTGTGTCATCATGTAGGGGGGCCTATGTGATAACTTGTAGTGTCAAAGTGTAGACCCTGTAGTCAAAATGTTAATTTGTTCTTTCTGCCATAACTCAACATAATTTTTATAATCTGTTAGCAAGCAAACAGATGGGAAAATCTAGGAGGTTGTTTACACAATCATCTGACTGCAATTTGTATAGAATTTAAATCATTTTATTAATCGTTATAATAAGTTTAGTCATTTTTCATTTAACAGAAGGAAATAGTACTACAGTAGAAACTCTCGATTTCAGTAGAAAGTCTCAACCTCGATACAATGTGGACTTAAATGTTGTCGACTTTTAGGGAACTTGGAGTAATAAAAATGAATGCGACATTAAAACGCGCTTACATTTTATATTTATTGATTTATTATAGCCTATCACATTTAACATTTATGTAGTGAAAGTAAGAATGACCGACTTGGGAATCCCAGTCTAAAACTAAAGAGGTGACACAAATTCCAGAAGCTACTCTAAGGTACGTAAACAATAGCAGACCCCAGAACAGCGAAAACAATGCGATGAATGACCTTGGAAAACCTAGTAACCCAGTCTAAAGTCCCTGGCGCACTAGGGCGTTTCGGTACTGACGGACGGTACGTCACAGGCAGCATTTTAAAATACAGTAGAAGCTCTCTTAACCGACCTCTATGGGACTGGGCTATGTTCGGATAACGAAAAAGGTCAGTTAACCCTTTGAGTGCCAGAGTTTTAACACAGTATATCCCAAAAGTGCCAGGCACAAAATCAACGTTTTGCAAGGGTTTGCAAAAAAATTAATAACTTTTTTATTTGGTAAGATATTATTATGAAACTTTTTTTGTTTTGTAAGTTTAAAGTTTAGCTATAATATTATGCACATATATAATATTTAAAAAATGAAAGATAAAAAATTTGAATACATATATGTATGTGGGGAATTTCTTTTAATTTTTTTTATTTGTTTCAGGTAAATAAACATTGTTCAAATATAAGATTTTCACCAAATAACTACTAGATTTATAGAGGACATGTTTCCAAAATATTTCCTGAAAGTTTCATCAAATTTGGGCTTTAGGCGGACAAGTTATTTCCATAAATGTAAAAAAATATAAAAACGGCAAATTAGTACACAAGACAGTAGCCTAACTTTATTGAAGGGTTTAAGTTTTATTACAATTTTATTTCATAAAGCAGACTAACTAGGCCTCGTATATTTATGGAGTATATGTTTACCTGAACATATCCTGGAAATATCCTGGAAGAAATAATAAAAAGTAATGACGTAAGAAATATTTTCTATAACAACGATACACAAAATCAACATTTTGCAAGGGTTTTGTACATAAAATCAATAACTTTTTTATTTGGTAAGATATTATTATGAAACTTTTTTTGTTTTGTCAGTTTAAAGTTTAGCTATAATATTATGCACATATATAATATCTAAAAAATACAAAATAAAAAATTTGAATAGGTACATATTATACATGCGGGAAATTTTTTATATTTTTTTCAGATAAATAAACATTGTTCAAATATAAGATTTTCACCAAATAACTACTAGATTTATAGAGCTAGAAACTATCCTGTAAATCACCTGTATGATAATAAAATCCTCGTATAATAATAAAAAGTAATGACGTAAGAAAAATTTTCCATAACAACGATATATCGTTGCAATGTATTTTTCGGTAAGACCACCGACGACGATATATCGTTGTGAAGTATTTTTCGGATGTTCCGTGCACAACGATATATCGTTGCGTGGCACTCAAAGGGTTAAACCGAATAATACCGGAAACAGTCACAATCGGTGTTAAAAACAATCAAACTTGTAGGCTATCCCATACAAGTAAAATTATGCTTATTTATATTTAAGCTCATTTGCAGCCAGTATGGTAAATATATTGAGAGCAACTGACTGAATTTGACTTTCTATGGAAAAATGTAACCGTTCTGTAGCAACCTATAAATTGTTTGTGGAATAATATCGTGACATTGGCTGCCGCGGCGGAAGTTCGTCTATTCTTGGAAGACAGTCGGTTAATCCGATGGGCAGTTGATCCGAGGTCGGTTAAGAGAGCTTCCACTGTAAATATATCAGGTCACTAGCCCTGTCGAGTTTTACAGAATGTTGAGTTTTCGAGTGTTGAGTTTGAGAGTTTCTACTGACATTTATTTAAACATGAAGATTAGCACCAGGAGTAGCAAAACTGTTGTGGTTAACAAGCCCTGGCAAAGTACTCCACAAAGAAACCTGTGCACTAGAGTAAATATGATCCTCTAGTAGGGTAATTAATGTCCCTTCTCCTACTGATTTTTGAATAATAGGTCCTATAAAAAACGACATATTATATGCAATAGCCTACACATGACGCAATTAACAGGCCAAGTACAATTTTGCAATATCCAGCAATTCTTCGTGCTCAAGTGACAAGGTTGGTTTGAACATTTTTGGTTATCCATTGAGGTTTCGGTTATATTTAAGTTAATAGATAAGGTTTGAGTAATTTTAAATATATTTTCAAGATTTAGTTAAGATTTTAAAATATTTTAAAATAATTAATTAACACGTTCGCTGGGGACCACAAGCTGCTCGGGGTTTGAATCGTCACCGCTACGGGCCAGCCAACACGAAGTTTTTTTTGTTTTGTGGCAGCACAAAGTTTACTGGTTCAGTGTGCTACAGCGCAGTGTAAACAATTTGTTACCAGCGAGTAGCTTACAATGTGAGCTTTATTTTGATGTAGGTTGGTAGTCTCGGCCGTCACAGGACTTCCCCGCATTCGCCCCACATAGTCCGACTACATGGCAACCCTGGTTGACTACTGATATCTGGATTGTGCTGCTACCTGTTGGCGTTTTTAAGAACTACGTCCAGTTATATTGTAACGCAGTACAGCACCGTACAGTGTTTTTGTCATTCGTTAGCCGCGAATTCAAAATGTGACCCAACCTATCGGAACAGTTACCGTGTCATGCCCGGGTCGTGCTCCCGCAGCGAATATGTTAACTAAATTAGGCAGGGCGTATGCTCAGACGAAACAGGCGACGCAATACACGCAAGCCATGTTTCGCGGCGCAAGCCACGCGGCTCACAAATGTTTGACCAGCGCATGGTGGGGGCACAGCATACGCAGTCGCCATGATGGACGATAGTAGCAACTCCTCTTGAGTCTGATTTAGAAATTGAAGAATTGGTTCTGTCATACTGTGTTTCCAAAAGTCGAGTGATAAGTGTGTGGCAGAGTGAATATATGAAGAAACGAAACAAACACGGCGAATTCCTTTTAACTAGACAATTGACCGATACTGCATTCCACAACTACTCAAGACTTAAGTTTAAATCCTTGGCTATGTTGGACCATATATTATCTTTATACGTTTTCTTGCTGTAATCATCATGGTTTACATCATACAGCACAGGTAATTCACGCACCAGCTCAATCAGACGCTCGTTTGTTGACATCTTGCATCCAAGTTGCGTGGTGTGTGGCGTAAAATCTGTGTCTGTGCTACAAACTGTGACATGCCAACCCACACGTGTGCTAGACACATACACGCATGAACCTCAGCTTACGCGGCGCCGTTAGGAAACATGGCGGCACAGTTTTCTGCCTTGCGCTGCGTTGCATGCATCTCAGCATACGCCTTGCCTTAGTCACCACTACCAAAATATTAACACAAGCTCTCCACTAATGTCACTACTCAACTGTGGAGTATCCTACCTAAAGAGACTTAACCCATTGGCGTATACATACAAGCTGGTCTCGTTCCTTACTTGTAATTTTATTAACCTGTGAATTGGAGTATAAAATTGGTGTTTTTAAATGTATTAATGGTGTATTTTAATTAAAATATTGTTTTCTTTCAGTTTAAGTCACAGTAAAAATGAGCAAAATCAGTGTTGACCATGTGCAAGTCTCAAAGAATTAACCGATCTCCTCAACTTCCAAGCAAGCCTGCCACCGTTTGTTTTACTTTGGCCCTCCCACCAACGTTGCCAGAGACCGGTTAACTCATTGAGAGTTGCACAACTGGTCGTGTGCGGGAATCGAACCCACAAACATCGTATCACCACCTGGCCAAGGTGTTTCCACGACGTAGCCAACTCAGCTAACACGACCAAAGGCCTGGCGGCGAAATTAACCCTAGCAGTGGCCAACCATAAACTGTAGAATGGCCAACCAATTTTGGCGATTTTGCAGACCTTTTTTTGAAAATTCGTATAAATTTTAAATGAGAACTAAACATAGCCAACCACATATTCATTTTGTTCATAAAAAACAGGGGAATCTGAAAATAGTAAAATAAAAGAGATCTATGAGGTAGTTTTTTTCAGCAAAGTAAAAAAAAATTTAAAAAATTGAAATTTCTTTTTGAAATTTCAAAAGCAGCCTCGGTAAAACTTTTTCGTCAGATTTTTTATGGAAAATTCATTATATACATTTTGTAGACAATTCAATTCCCTACATAGAAATGTACGAGGGTCATCCAGAAAGTAAAGAACGTTTGCTTGCTGCGTCTAACACAGCTCCCCCATTACCGCCATTGCGTGTGCAGCAGTCCACTCACCTCTCCACCAAAGTCTGAGCCGAGTCTCGTTGCTGTGCGGTCACACGTCTTATTTCTACAGTGATTCAAAATGGCGGTGGCAATCGAAAATCTCGCCAAATCTAAGATAAGCAGTGTCAATCGGTCTCTGAGTAAAAAAATGTCCATACCGAAGAAATTTTTAGAAAAACACCAAATAAAGTTAATGATGAAAGTGCAAAAAAACAAATCTTAAAATTGATGTAATGTGCTAAGATTTTAGCAGCTGTTTTCCTCCAACCTTCCCTCAAGTCTTTCTTTCAAATCGTCTTTTGCGAGCAATGACCTGCCACTCCGACCCTCGTCGTGCATAATGGATTTTATTTCATTAAACCTGTTGCACAATTTTTTCCCCTGAAAACTCGACTTGGAGACTTATTTGCACTTTCACCACCAATTCTATTTGGTGTTTTTCTAAAAAATTTGATGGTCTAGAAATTTTTTTAACTCAGAAACCGAATAAAACTGCTTATCCCATATTTGGCGGGATTTTCGATTGCCGCCGCCATTTTGAATTGCTGTAGAAATAAGACGTGTGACCGCACAGCAACGAGACTCGGCTCAGACTTTGGTGGAGAGGTGAGTGGACTGCCGCACACGCAATGGCAGTGATGGGGGAGCTGTGCTAGACGCAGCAAGCAAACGTTCTTTAATTTCTTTATGACCCTCGTATAATATGTTGGGGAAAAAATTTTATTTGTAAGTATTATGTAAGTATATACGGAAAACCGCAAAATGTGAAAATTGTACAGTGTTAGTTAGTACTGTAAAAAGGTAATGTAAATATGTATATGCTAATAATAATATGTATATTGTAAAGATAATGAAATAAGAAATGTAGAAAAGTCATAAAGTTGATGGTAAAAAATTGTTATCACTTATGATTAGATGAATTTTGGAAATTTTAGGGTATTCGAAAAAAAAATAATTCTACGGTATTTAGTATATTACTTTTTTTAGAAATTTATTCCTCCAAATACTATATATACATTTAGTAGGAAATTCAATTCCCTACATAGAAATGTATAATATGTTGGGACAAGAATTTTAGGTACTTTGGTATTATACGGATGCCACTATTTTTGGAGGTTAAATTTTTACCGGATACAAAGGATAACTACATAATTCGAAAAAACGTACTTTTATTGACTTACTGTACAAATTTTACATCATTCTGATGTGCGGTCTTTGTGTTGTGCCTCCCAAAAGGCAGCGATGTCCGCTAGGATCGTGTTGAATGCGTCTCTGCCGCTAGCAGCCAGACCCGATCGCCACAGGTACTCCGCCAAATATACAGCGCGCTGCGGCAGTTATGTTAGGATGGGTTATCATAAAAATATGTACGGTTTCCTCTTCATTTTGAGGTAAATCCCACACCAAAAGAACGTCACTCATTATGAAAACAAATGTAACGTAGTGCACGGCAATAAATCACTCATGACACTGACCCAGATACAGGCGGTGACAGGTGATGCGCGCGCTCCGGTCAACGACCTGACCTTGGCCTATTTGGAGGGGGTTTGGCGGCCGGAAGTATGACTCATCAGGTATCATTCGATTCGTAACGAAACAAGGAAAGTCCTACAATCATTTTTATGATAACCCATCCTAACATAACTGCCGCAGCGCGCTGCATAAGGGTGGCATCCGTATAATACCAAAGTACCGAATTTTATTTGTAAGTATTATGTAAGTATATACGGAAAACCGCAAAATTTGAAAATTGTACAGTGTTAGTTAGTACTGTAAAAAGGTAATATAAATATGTATATACTAATAATAATATGTATATATTTGTAAAGCTAATGAAGTAAGAAATGTAAAAAGTCATAAAATTGATGGTAAAAAATTTTTATCACTTATGATTAGAAGAATTTTGGAAATTTTAGGGTATTCGGAGAAAAAATGTATACAGATTTTAGTATATAACTTTTTTTTAGAAATTTATTCCTCCAAATACTATATACACATGTTGTAGGAAATTCAATTCCCTACACATAAATGTATAGCATAATGGGGGAGAAAATTTTGTGTAGGTGTTATGAAAGAATATACGGAAAACCGCAAAATGTGTAATTTTTACAGTATTTAGTATATAACTTTTTTTAGAAATTTTTTCACCCCAAAACAATATAAACATGTAGAATTTCCCATTACCTACAAAAATATACATAACATTCATAATAAATTGTATGTTTTTATATGTGTTATGTAATAATAAAAATAATCGCGGACTTATAAAATCACGGTTTATATCGCACTCGTATTTTCGTGACATGGTGCTAAAGAAAAACACAACTTTTTACAAACACTATTTCACACACTTCAGTAATATTTATGCATAATAAAATGCATAAAGATTACTGTTATATACACACACACAGTTCACTAACACTAACACTACGAAATAATAAAGGATTTAGCAATAATTCGCGGATAACACGAGAGCGCAAACTCACCGACAACAACACGAAATGGCTGCAACGTCGCAACTACGCATTAGATGTGAGAGGAGTGACGCATTTCCTTCGTCTTCGAGAGAGCAGCCGGAAATAACCATGGGCAAGGCTGCCACTCTCAAAAGCTAAATTTCTTCTTCTTCAAAATTACATATTATATAACTAGTATTTATAACTTGCACTGGATGTAATTCGTATTTTCCAAACCAGCTTATTACGCTGGTTGGCCATTTGTTATAAATTCAGAAAACAGCTGTGTTCATAAAATCGTAACTGTTGTCCAATCAATATTTCGTTCTAAAAATCAATACCACAGTGAAACTAAACTCTTTGGCTATGCAGTGATACCACCCGCAACATCCTAAGACAAAAATTACCCGAGCAGGGTAATTCCAAAGTAGTCGTGTTTTTATATTTTCCGAGCGTCGACTGCAGGAATGGCGTAACGGCAAAAGTTCATTGGAAATATAATCGTCGTGACATTGTTATACAACTTGTAAACGGTTCATTTATGTAATAAAATGAAAGTTCAGAATGTGATCTTTCGAATAGTATAAATATTGTTCACTTCTGAGTTGACTATTAATGTTATTTTTACCGTTACAAAAATTTCGACCCGTACCAGCGTATTACGCTGGTGGCCATTTCAGGCATCACGGGAACCCAGCGTATTACGCTGGTTGGCCACTGCTAGGGTTAAGGGTTTTCAGTCAGTCCGTGCCCCTAGCAGACAGAACTGTAAACGCCCGCGGTCATTAGTTATATATTTTGCTACTAGAGTGCAGCACCAATCAATTCCCGTTATAGGCTACTGCAAATAGAATAAAATTACTACCTCAATGGGTTAATCCTAAAAAAACTACTTTACATGCTTGTTATCTGATACCATGTTACGGTGAAACCACCAGGCATTATAATGTCTAGGAATACAGTAACAAAATTGTTTCCTAACCCTACTTTTGCAATCGTTAGAGTAGGCTATTTATAAAAAAATTACTATTACATTAAGTACTTACATCGACCATTTTTAAATTACTGTTGGTGAAAAAATAAACTACTTAAAACTTGTTCACAATTGTTCTAGAAGGAGAACGGAGAACGAGACTACTAGACAAATGACAACTTCAGTAAGAGTATATGAATGAGTACAGACAGAAACAGTGAAGCAGAAGCAACAGCAACATTACATTAGCAACATGAACACTGGGACACAGTGTTGCCAATTTGGTTTGGGTCTTTTACCCACTGTCCCTGAAAAAATTACCCACCGTCCCTGAAAAATTACCCACCACTTGGTTTAACTTACGCAAAATTGTTCTCGTTTATCTTGATAGTTGTGCAAATATTAAACTAATAATAATATTATTAAATTAATTTAGACCAAACAAACTAAAACTAATATTATTCATTATTTTTAAAGGCTAAGTATCCATTTAGAAAGCAATTAATTATTGGTAGGCCTAGGGATTACTATGGAAATTATTATCAATAGGCAAATTCAACCGAAACGTTTTAGAGGTATATTAAATCATAGCAACATTACACCAGAGCAATATTGAAACAAAGATATGAGTACCATAGTTAAGCAGAAGCTTACATAATTTCAAAATACCCCTGTCGCAGCAAACCTGCGTACTCAGTGAATTTCTAATGGCATGGTATATGTTTCTCACTACCACATAAAGCCAATTACCAAGTTTCATACAAATACATATTAAATAAGTGTCTAAAGCATGTTATTTATCCTCCTTTATGAATAACATGGGGCTGAGTACGCAGGTTTGCTGCAACAAGGAAAACAAAATGTGTGTTGTTATGCAATTATCAATATAACTCAACCAGGTGAAACTACATACTAAGTTTTATTCATTTATGTTCATAATTAAGGGAGATATAAAACTTTACAAAATGGCCAAATAAAATTAAGGTTTTTCAAAATAAAACTTGATCAGGTCGTTAAATTACCCACTTTCAGCGATTACCCACCATTTTACCCACGGCCCTTAGAATTACCCACCAAGTGGGTAATTACCCACACGCTTTGGCAACCCTGCTAGGACGGGACATGCATTCCGCTATTCCGCATCCGGTGTTCCTTCTTCCTTTGTTTGGATTTGAACCAAACAGCTGATTTTGACAACTGGAAAGTTGAAGTTTGTTGCACACTGAGCTGTAAATAACTAGTTGCTGTAAATGGAGTAACTTTAGCTCACTATTAGGGTGTTTTTACGAATAAAATAGGCCTGTACATGACGCTCCCAGCAATACTCTCAGTTACATCGGGAAGACTCACTCATTAAAATATAAAAAAATCATGTGTCTGGAATACCACTTTCAAATTGTGTGCGGTGAATTTTCCATTTGATTATATGTATGCAACAAATATTGAACGTTGATGTGGTTAAATCCTCAATAATTATCAATATTAAATATTAGATGATAAGGCCCCATTTTACATCAAACGCTCCTACTTCACAAACATTTACGTTTTAAAAAACTCTGAATCATAACCTTTGATCGGTCTCAGGTTTTGAAGAAATGACAAGACAATAGACAATATTTATTGATCGTTAAGCAAATTATATGCAATAGATCAAGTCATGGAAATAATATCAACTTATCTATTTCGGATTCTTCTTAAAAAAGAACTCTCTGAGATTATGCTGTCATTTGGATTACATGACACTGTATACTCTTACACCAGGGAATTCAATGTAGTAAGTCTCTGATAGAAAATGTTTTTTGTAACGTAAGACCCCAAGTCTTGCATACTTTTTGGTTGATGTATCTGGTATATCCGATCACCACGCTCAAGTCTCTGATATTAATTGACTTCGGTTTCTCATGGCAGGGTTCCGGAGTTCAACTTTAAGAGGTCATTTAGAGAAGATCCTTTAAAAAAAATAGCACTGGGGTAGTGTTTTTTCAGCTGTGAGTTTGGATGAAATGTTTGATTGTTTCGGTGCTGCATTAAACTACTTTTTCGAACTGTAATTTCCGTTTAAGAAATCAAGGGTGTTCGCCAAAAAGTGTTCTTCAGTCAAATAAAGCTTGATCGTCCCTTTATTACAGGTGCGAGAGCGTCTCCTAGAATTATTCCATTTAACTATAAGGATCTATTAATTAATATAATCCTCTAAAATTGTAATATCGCAATCTCAAAAATCAATATAGAGCTGCTATCAGAACTGTTAAAGCAGAAAACGTAATTTCTCATCTAAACATATCAAGCAGTAAATCGAGAGCTGTCTGGGATATAGTTAACGAAACCATTCCGGTCAAAACTTCAAAATACTATATTAAATATCGTTCAATATAGAATCTGACAGTGGGGAACTGTTGTCAAAACCTAATGACATAGAAAATGCTTTCAACGTCTTTTTCAATGGTATCTCCGAATCTCTTATCAGGGATTCACTGGCAGCGGATTGTTCTGTGGATGTACCACCAAACTCATCATTTATTTTCCTTAGCCCTACTAGTGAGGAAGAGGTTTTGGCGATAATAAGGTAATTGAAAACAAGTAATTATTCTGGTTTAGATAGTATATCACCCAGACTACTCAAAAGGAAATTGGTGATTGCTTGGTTCTGCCTCTATTTTGCTAATGTTTCTTTTGTGGAGGGTGAATTTCCCAAGGCCCTTAAATCAGCAATTGTGCGTATTGCCCCTCCATAAGAAAGGAAGTGTTTCTGATAGTATAATAACTATATCGTCCTATATCCATCACCTATCAGCTTTCTCTAAAGTCTTGGATAAATTATTTCTGAATCGTCTTTGTCCTTTTTAGCGAATTTCCCCTATAGGGAAGAAGCTATTACCGTAGGTCTCATGGTAAGACTTAAGCCCGAGACCATGATAACTTTTTGTTTTGAGGTCCCCAGATGTCCAAAACACTATTCGTTCAAATTTATATATATGTATATATATATATATATATATATATATATATATATATATATATATGTGTGTGTCCGTGAATGCGATAACTTGAGTAAAAAACGTCCGATTTCGATGAAATTTGGCTCAAATGTGTAAACTGACATTTATGACTTTAAGTTCGAAAACCAGAAAAATCGGACTATGGAAAGGGGGGTTTATGGGGGTTTTAAATTTTCCAAAATCAGTTTTTTGCTTTTTTTACCCTAAAATTTTTAAAACACTTAATTTAGGTTTAGACCATGTTATAGAGCTTAAAAAAACAAATAATATGGTATTTTGAATTATTAACCTAGGTTAAGTGGTTGCGGAAAAAAATCCAAAAAACATGCTCATAAAATCTCCCATGTTAATCTTATGGGAAAAAGGTTTTTGGCTTTTCCTCAGTTAATTTTACTTTAAACTTCACATTTTCTTTTACCAATCACTTCAGCTCCTCAAAACAATCATTTTGGTGTTTAAATTGTGATTCTACGTCAAACCGTTGCAGAGATATTCAAAGTGCTTAACACAGTACGTTTTGTCCAATGTTATCCTTATGGAGAATAAATAAAATTTGATATCTTGATTATTTATGAATGTATATTGATGAAATTTGGTATGTGGCTTCACGTTGTACTGGTATATTGATAATTTCACAAAAAATAAATGTTTTGTTGATTGTCCCCGTAGCAGCTAACCTGCATACTCAGCCTTAATGTTATTCTTATGGAGAATAAGTAAAGTTTTATATCTCCTTTAATTATGAACATAAATTAATAAAACATGGTAAGTAGCTTCACCTGGTTCAGTTACATTGATAATTGCATAAAAACTCATTTCTTATCTTCCTCGTTGCAGCAAACCTGCGCACTCAGTCCTAATGTTATTCTTATGGGTAATAAATAAAATGTAATAAATCACTTATTATGAATGGATTTTTGTCAAACTTGGTTAGTGGCTTTATGTACTAGTGAGAAACATATCAATGCATTGGAAATTCGCTGAGTACGCAGGTTTGCTGCGACGGGGGGTATTTGGTTGATCACAGGGTGCTTTTCGAAAAACAATTTGGTTTCCAAAAAAATACTTCCACTGTCGATGCTATGTTCAGTTTTATTTATAATATATCAAAATCCCTTGATGAAGATAAACATGTTTTAGGTTTTTTCCTTGATTTGAATAAAGCGTTTGGACATGGTTAACCCATAAATTGCTTTTGAAGAAATTAGAACATTTTGGTATTAGAGTCAATGCTCTAGGTTGGATATCTTCTTTCCTGGAAGGTAGGACTCAAGCTGTAAAAATCCCCTATCTTGATTTTGATGGGTGTATTTACTCGGCGAAGTCACGTAAAGTTGATGTTACATGTGGGGTCCCACAAGGGTTCAGTATTGGGGCCGATACTTTTCTTGCTGTTCCTCAATGATATTGGATCATGTGTATCGAATGTTGATTTGTTTCTGTTTGCTGATGATACGGCTTTAAGCGTAAGCAGTAATTCTCGGGAGAGCCTTTAAAATAACGTAAGTTTTTACACTTTTAATATTTAAAGGTTATAAAAGATAAATCTACCTAGCACTTGAGATTGAATCCTTTACTCGAAGTAGTTTTCTTCTTCAGTGGTTTGTTGACAACAATCTGCGAGTAAATACCGAAAGACAAAGATCATTGAATTTAAACTGAGAAATTCAGTGGAAAATCTATCTAATGTTTTCATAGGTGAGATTGTGATCGATTGTTGTCAGAACGCAAGTTTTCTAGGATTGGTTGTTGATTCTCGGCTGGTTTTTTTCAGATAATGTTACCAAGGTAAAGCTTAAAATCAACAGTGGTTTGTTCATCCTTCGTAGACTCTCTAAATTTGCGAATGCAAATGTTCTTCTTGCAGCTTATTTTGGGTGCATTTATCCTCACATAAATTATGGCATGGCAATTTGGGGTGCCAAATCATCGCAAACAACGGCAATTTTCCGTTTGCAAAAGCTAGCTGTTAGGTTGGTTTTTGGAATGAAGAGGACTGATTCTTGTAGAGGCGTTTTTGCCTGAAATAATTTGCTCACGTTTTGTTGTTTATATATTTATGAATGGCTTCCTTTTTCATAAGAAATAAGAACTATTTCCAGTTTCACAATTCTGGTCATTACAAGCTCAGACATAACTCTCCATTAACAATACCACAACATAATTCAATTTTTTTTAAAACCCATATAGCACAAGTACATCAATTTGACGTAAAATTGATGTAAAAAATGTCAATGTCATTGATATTGTTGATGTCATATTGACATCAAATGTCGTCAAAATGTCGTAAAAAGGGCACTCAATTTTACGTAAAAATGACGTAAAAAACAGATCAAACATGACATCATAGTGCCATCAAATTTATATCAAACAAGCAGTATAGAAAAGAAAAAATTGATGTAAAATGTACGTCAATATGATGTCAAATGTACGTCAATATGATGTCAAATGTATATCAATAGGATGTAAAAAATTTCTTAATATTGTGCTGTAAGTTATTTAAATAAAATGTTGTTTTCTACCAGGATATGCACAGAATTGTTTTGTTTCTCAAAATAGGTTGTTTTGAGAATTTCGTTCTGTCTTAAATATCAATATGTTTTGCGTTTAAGATCAAAATTAAAATTATCAGACATGTGAAGCCGACCTCAAAGAGACTAAATTTATTTTTATAAAAACTTCAGTATTAAAAATGGCAGTGTATCAAGATGCCAATATCTGTGAACGTATACAAAGCATTTTGATTTATATAATTTAGTGACTCCAATTTTAACTAATTACCAAAACAATAAATCATACCTATTTAAATTTCATATAATATTTAAACAAATGTTTGCCATTCATGAGATAAATACTTTACAATAGGTTGCATATTTTTTTCTCCTTAGTTTTGTAATAGTTTTTTTTTTTAATTAGGCCTAAAGCATAATTAGGAAAATAAATAGGCCTACAGAAATGTTTTTTCAGCAATTTTTATATTAGTACTTAATTACACTTTTTTAAACTTAATTTTAATCTTCTTGTTTTCCTCCTTGTGCTGCTTGCAATCTGCAACACACAATAAACAAGAATAACTTATAGGTAATAATGCCCACTTTAGTATTTTGGGCGCAAACATATTTAAGGCCTTTAGCCCAGACTTAGCTTTTGATCTGGAAAAACACGTTTATAAGTAGGCTAATTTTATATTCTTTTTAAAAAAAGCTATTTTCTAATATGTACCAGTAGGATTATTTAAAATTATGGGAGCGCAGGATTGGAACAGTCAGGACATAGCGCAGTAAAAATGTTTGGCGGGGAACTGGCACTGCCCCCACCCCGCAGCCGCGAGTACTACACCAGGAAGCCATGCCCTTGTCCCCACTCCATACATAACAACAGCAGTTCTGCCAACTGACATAAACATTAGAATTGTTGTATACTCCTAAAATACAAAAATTTCAAACCACGAATCCTGTAATTTCCTGAATCTTATATATTAATACCCCAAAACAGGCGCTTTTATGGTTAGGAAAACTTCTCCGTTGTTTCTTGACCAATTTTAATGTTTGAAGTGTCAAATAATTCGACTCAGTTCGTAGTTTTGCAATTAGGTTTTTAATTTTCAATATCTTTATTCTCAAGGGTACGGGCTGCCCTCAAAGTTGGTTTTTCGCTCATAAGATTAATATGGGGAATACATTTATTTGAATTGCAGCTGTTAACACATTATGGACAGGTTATTAGCAATACCAGATGTTCCAGGTAAGGAATGTCTATCTATATTAATAAAATAGGTTTGATCTCACATCTCTTTGAGCAGTAAAATTTTGTATGCAGCGGAGATATTTAAATATGTGTTAACATTTGTTTTTCTGTCTATCTGTTTATAAGCCATATTTGTTCTGCGTTTCACAAAAAAAAGACTGAATGAAATAAAAAATTTTCGTGTGGAGGAGGAAACGTTTTGGCTAAAAACTTAAACAGTGCGCTGCGGCGGTTAGGTTAGGTTACTATAATTTCCATACACAACACAGTTGTTTCTGAGGGTCCCATAATTTTACGCTGGATGCTGGAAGTTGACAGAACTGCTGTTTTTATGTATGGAGTGGGAACGAGGGCATGGCTCCCTGTTGTAGTACTCGCGGCTGGGAGGTGGGGGGACAGCGCCAGTTCCCAGCCACACATTATTACTTTGCGAGGACGGCGCTGCGGGAGGTCCTGACTGTTCCATTTCTATCGTCTCAAAATTACTTGTTACCGGTATCTAAAGGTTAAAAGTCAGCCACACAATAAGTTGATAAGATACCGGTAATATTATTCAGATTAACTACGGTACATAAAGCGAGCTTAGATTTGTGACCATTATCTTATATTAACCCATCCCACCAAATAAATTTAATATAGTTTAAGGTTTACCAAATTATATAGGCTACTTGCAGTCAATTTTCAAAAATAAAACGATTACAGCAGTTTTTCACTTTTGATTTATTGTTCCTTCAGTATTGTTGGGTAAAACCACCTAGAAAATCCAAAAACCACTAGCAAGTGAATTATTGCTCGTTGCTGAATTTTAAACCAGCCTATGTTCAAAATTGCTTTGCCATTTAAAATTTAGCCCCAAACTCCAGTTATAATTTTGCTTGCGGCCTCGGCATGTTCCATATATAGCTTAAAATGTTATTCACTCACAATGTTATTAAATAAAAACTAAGTTACAAACCACACACAAAAGCCGGTCCAAAATAGTGATTTGAAAGTATAACTAAACAAATCCAGCAGTGACAAACCCTGATGTTCTTATATTAACATTGGTCTCAAGTCTTAATTAGGCTAATTTTACTTTAAATTTCATCAAGGACATGATTTGCGTACTGTTGGGATACAGCTTGGTATATTTATTGGAGCAAGTGACTTTGGTCCATGAGTCGAATCCCACTGATCAACAATGGCATTTATTTAACTGAAAATACCCCAGTGGTAATACAACCCAGAACCTGTATTTTAAGCTGGTCCAACTTTCTAGAAAACAAAAATGGATAGGTCTCTGAAATGAGGGCGAGGACAATCACTGCAACTGAGATATCATTCCACTAAAAGTCATGCGATTTGTATAATTTATTTACATAACTTAAGCTAACTTTATAAAAAACGGTCTTATTGGTTACAGGGCCTATAAATAAACAAGTACCGATATTTTATTAACCACGGAGCACACAGTGTGAAAAGCCCAGTCCGGAAGCTAGGAAATCGCCACTAAACTACGGTAACATACATAAACTAACATATTCTTTGTTAATGGCGGATTTCAAAAAAATCTTAGGTCGAATATGTTAAGTAGGCCCTAAAAATAACTTGTTCTTTGGTGGACCAGGAAGTTACCAGTTTAAAGTAACTATTATTTTAACCCTAGAACTGGCGCATGTTATTCCCCATGGTGGCGGCTTTTCTTTTCTACTTTTGAAGAGTTTTACTTTATATTATGAAAAATATACATGAACATGCCAAACTACCCATATGTTTTTTACTTTGTATATCAAATTGATCCCAATGAAGTTGCCTTTGGAGTTAAAAGTTAATTCTTTGACTGAAAGTTGCAATATAAAAAAATCTTGTATTAAAGAATCCATTTACGGACGTTACGTAATAACTTAGTCCTAAATTTAAAAATTGGTTTGACTTATGTAAATACATATCAACAATCACAAGTTCCATGAATATGGTAGGCTATCAAATTAAAGCTCTAAAATCTCTAGTTCATTATGGTAAGTTATCAATTTAACTTAAGTGATTATACTAAATTTTTGCTAGACGTATAAAAGACTACGCTACACGAAACGTAACTTAGTTTGAACTAAGTTACGGTACGCTGCACCAGTTAAAGGGTTAAGGCTGCCTGCAGATACTAGAACTGGGTCATAATTTGGCAGGTGTGCCACATTTATTTCTCAATTTGCCCTAATTTTTATAACACATTTAGGTTAATGACACTTTCACATCCAATGGTAATCCTAAGCCAAATCGATATCGAAACAATTATCCACACCTTTGAAATGTTGGATTGTATGAGACAGTGAGACTTAGCCAAATACCTAATTTTACATCCATGTAGGCTTAATTGTGTTGAAGCTAATATTGAACTAGTCCTAGGCCTGAACACGCCAAATTTCAATAATCTATTGGTATATCAATTCACCTGTTTAGGCATTATACCAACATAGTTTGTCGGGTTTTGATTACAGCATTTTTCATCATTTGCTACCCAGCAATAAGCTTAATTGAAATTATTTTAGTTGAAGGAAGCGAGGTGACTTCAAGTATTATAGGTTAGGTCTAACTGAAAAACCTTGTCAAAATAATGCTAATATGTTTTGATTTTGCTTACCCTGTTGCACTTCCTGTACTAAGCAGTGTGATGCTAAGACTAGATGAACTTATTAACTTTCGTCTCTTCTACTTTACCAAACTAAAGTCTAATATAAACATGATAACCCCTCTAAGACCGATGTGACAGAAAAACAATGCGCGCCGCGCAAGCCAAGGAGAAGGAATAACCTCTTAACCAAATGCAAACATACATTTAATTGTAATTGTAAGGTTAATTCGTAATACCTATTTTGAGAACTCTAATTAAGTTTTTAAATCATAATTGTAAATAAATAGTTATCCGTTAAATTGTAAACTGCTTTTCGGAACATGCAAAATGCTTGATTTGACTTTCTGTGCCAAATTGGATTGTGTCAATGGATATTTAAATTATTTAGATAAAAAACCGTACTTATTCGTGAGTGAGTGTGATAATAAATTTAACTATAATTAATTAAATTTACATTCAAGCCATATTATTAATAACTAAACATTTAACTTTGTATTTTTTTGTGAACATGCGTTAATACTGTGCCTGATCAAAAATTGCATGTAAGTTAAATTTTACTTCAAATGATGTAAAACTTTTGATGGGGGCGGTTAAAAAAATAATTATTGTTAAATAAAACAGATTGAAACAAAAATAATACAGTTTTGGTATTATAATATTTTTATATCAAAAGATATATATGTCAAAAATGTTACATCATTTTGACATCAACAATTTTACATCATTTTGACATCAAAAATTTTACACCATTTTGACGTCAAAAATTTTACATCATTTTGACGTCAATATTTCATCAAATATTTTATTTGACATCAATTTGACGTCTTTGATCACTTTTTTACGTCAAATTGACATCCCATGCTATATGGGAACACTCATATTACAATATTATCAAATTAACAGAGACGGGCAGTAAACGATTCAGAGCCAGACTTAGATCTTTTCTGATAGCAAAGGAGTATTACTGTGTTAAGGAGTTTTTTACGGAAATTAAATATGTTTAGTTATAAAGTTTAGTTTGTCATCTTAGGTTATTTATTTCATCTTGTTCATAATGTATAACACCTGACAATTGTCCATGTTGTTACAGTTGATGACAATAAACGTTCTTGATTCTTTATTCTTGATATCGTTCCGGATCCTGGAGTTGTTCTTTCGGAGTAACACACCCCTAGTTTAGTGGGTAGTCTTCTGTTGGGGGAGTCCTACACTACCCCCGCGGAAGCGCGAATGTTGGAAAAGCATTACCACCTTCTAATAAATAAACGGTATCAGGAAACTGACACATACTTTCTCCCTTTTAGCTCAACTTTAATGAATAAATTACTTTTTATTTACTAAATATAGAATACAAAGCACGGTCGAATGTAGAAGAAATCTTGTAAACAAGTTGTTTTCAAAAATATCCACCCGAATCCCTGTTTAAGAGGCACTACATAGAATCCATCGCTATACACACGTGGTTTTAAGAGGGGAATACCCCTTATTCACCCCCCCTCAGGGTTATTAAGGGGAAACATATTTCGATTTTCCTCTGTTGGTGAATGCTAACTTGACAAGCATATCAAGTTTGAACGAAATTGATCAGTAAATAATAGAGAAAAGTAATTTTTATATTCCCCATAAGAATAACATTGGACAACGTACTGCGTTTACCGCAAAATGAAAATTTAAATTTTCTCCACAACCAGTAATCGCAGAATAGTAAATCAAAATAGTAAATTATTTAGTTTTTAAGCTATTTTTATTGCTGAATAGTAATATTTTTTATATTTATGTTTTTTTAATAACAAATCCAAAAAAATAAATTTTTGATATATTAAGTTTAGTAATTTCTGAACCCAATTTTTTACAGAAATGCGGGTGGTTTCATTTTGTTGGAAAACCAAAGTTCTACAAACGACTAAAGTTTAATCAAAATCGTTAGAGCCGTTTTTAATAAATCTTGATTTTCCATGTTTTTTGGTGGTTTTTGGGGGATAATCATACAGACAGACAGACAGAAATCACGTAAAAATCACTTTTTTGGGTCCAGGGAGCACCAAAACGAATATTTCCACTAACAACTTAAATTCGAACATTTTGACGAAAACAATACTTTCTCCATAAAATACGTACAAGGTGTAGAAAGTAAAGAATAAACTACTGAGAAAGTTCATAACAAGCTTCATGGTGCAATACCTTAGCCAGCCAAAAGACAAAAAACTTATCTGAGATTATAGGTTATGGCGGGCCAAATATAAAGTGATTGCAATTCTTAAATTTTGGTTGATAAGCAGAGATTGTTGTTGCAAGTACTACTTATCCTTTGCATTGTTACGATTCATTTTTAATGTTTGATAAGTATTTTGCTACACTTGTCATTCCTTGATTGATATACAGACTTTAATCTTATGTTGTCCTGTAAGTAGGAGCTAGCTTTCATAAATTAACCTTACTGTTTATAAATTAATTCAGGGACAATTTTGTTTAGAATATCCAAACTAGATTAATAATGTTAACAAATTTGATAGAGAAGGCCTATGGTGTTTGTATGTGTATTGAATGTGGAGTTATAGTATAGGCCAGTGGACTTTACTTTTGACAACTTAAGGTTTTATTTTTTGTGCATTTTATGCTCAATCATTAATATTTAGGCTACAGAACATTTTAAGGATAAAAGTTATCCTCACAGTTAACCCTAGCCGTGGCCAAAGGTCGCCCGGCGACCATCGAAATCGTACCCTTGAAATGGCCATGGTCGCCGGGCGACCATTAAGGTCCACAAATTTTCCAATGCTAAAAAGTAATTTATAATTAACTCGAAAGTGGACAAGTTATATACCATTTGAAAGATGACATTCTGAACTTTCATTTTACTATATAAATGAACCGTATAGCAGTTGTATAAGAACGTAACGACTATATAAAGTGAATGATTTTTTAGTGCAAATCAATACCTGCAACTGACACGTCGAAATTCGTCAAACATGGCCTGGGACAAGATAACATAACTGGGGTAAATTTCGTGGTATGGAGTAGCGGGTGGTACCACTGGACAGCAGACGAGTTGCTGTACATTATCGTATTTATTATTTGAACGATACATTAATAACAAAGAGCATATGATTTTTATAAAACAGGTGTTTTTGCCAAAACTAACGAATGGCCAATGGTCGCCCGGCGACCATTATGAAACGCTGTAAATATATATATAGGAAGTTTTATAACTAGTCAATAGTTGTGTCAAATTGTAGCAGAAGAAACGTAGAATAATTTTGTTTTGACAAATGGCAGCACTGGTCACTCTCACAACCTTCAGCAACGCAAGTAAATATCAGTTAGGCAGGTGTTTGGCCGATTCTTGCTGTTGTCAGATGAACCTCAAGTATAACCTACATCTTTGTAAGTGAATTTTTATCCGCGATTATTTCAGAAATTGTTCTAAATTCGGAGTTTATAGTGACAGTGTAGTGGTTGTGTGTTTATAACAGTAATCTTTATGCATAAATATTACTGGAAAGGGATAAATTAGTCAATTGGTGAAGTGAAAGTGAGTAATGTTTTTGTGTGTTGTAGCATAATGTTAGACGATTGTTAGGCCTATCATTCATAGTATCGCGTGTATATTTGTTTATATACATAAGACATATAAATAAAAATGTTTTTCCCATGTGTTATACTTTACTGTGTAGGGAATTGAATTTACTACAACATGTTTATAATATTTTTGGCCTAAGAAAATCTGTACAAGATTTTTGTACTTCAGTGGCTCGGAAATGTTTTTACGTAAATGCTAATTTTCTAGTTATTTTATAGTAAACGGGTAATAATATTTTTTTACTCCCCACAATATTACAGATTTGTTTTCCTTAGTTCATAACCTAAAGAAATATATGTACAATATTATTATAAATATTTACCTTACATGAGTTATCTCCGATTCACTAATTATTCGTCTTACTCGACAAAAGTTGCGATTTTTCGAATTTTATTACATAACACATGTACAAAAAAATATTTTCCCCATGTGTTATACATTTCTATGTAGGGAATTGAATGTACTACAACATGTTTATAATATATTTGGCCTAAAAAAATCTTGACAAGATTTTTGTACTTCAATGTGTCGGAAGTTTTTTTTACGTAAATGCTAATTTTCTAGTTATTTGTATAGTAAACGGGTAATAATAATTTTTTTACTCCCCACAATATTACATATTTGTTTTCCTTAGTTCATAACCTAAAAAGATTTATGTACAATATTATTATAAAAAATTACCTTACATGAGTTATCTCCGATTCACTAATTATTCGTCTTACTCGACGAAAGTTGCTATTTTTCGTATTTTATTACATAACACATGTACAAAAAATATTTTCCCCATGTGTTATACATTTATATGTAGGGAATTGAATGTACTACAACATGTTTATAATATATTTGGCCTAAAAAAATCTTGACAAAATTTTTGTACTTCAATGTGTCGGAAATTTTTTTTTACGTAAATGCTAATTTTCTAGTTATTTGTATAGTAAACGGGTAATAATAATTTTTTTACTCCCCACAATATTACATATTTGTTTTCCTTAGTTCATAACCTAAAGAAATATATATACAATATTATTATAAATAATTACCTTACATGAGTTACCTCCGATTCACTAATTATTCGTCTTACTCGACAAAAGTTGCGAATTTTCGTATTTTATTACATAACACATGTACAAAAAAATATTTTCCCCATGTGTTATACATTTCTATGTAGGGAATTGGATTTACTACAAAATGTATATAATGGTTTTTACCTAAAAAATCTAATGTACAAATTACAAAACTTTACTTTTGAAATTTCAATCAAAAATTTTTGAATTTTTTATTTTTTTTTATTTTATAAAAAAGATAAATTTCCAGATTCATTTGTTTTATATATATTCAGATTCCCCTGGTCTTTCTGAATAAAATGAGTATGCATATTGATAGGTTTACTCCAAAATTGTAATTTATACGTATTTTTAAAAAAAGGTCTGCAAAATCGCCAAATCTGCTGGCCATTTCCCACTTCAACATTAGGCCACTGCTAGGGTTAAAAGTTTCAACTTTATTCTCTTGGCCATTCATTTTATTGACTCAATGATGTCATATACAGATTTGTATTAAACGAAATACGGTAGTACAAAAGGTTAACCACAGAATACAGCACTCTCAACTGTTTTGAAAATTATTATTATTGGTTCGCAGGTTGTATATTCTAAAACTGGAAATTGCTCAAATTCCCTGGGTGAAACCAGGTACCTGTACTATCTAAGTGTCAGGCCTATTGGTACCTACTTAACTTACGCATTATACCGACCACCACCTGCGATGGTGCGCTGGGTTGCTTATGATAGATCAGGTTACTGTAATTGTGTCGAGTACACCTTTATCGACAGAATTTGTCACATGTTGATTCACAAAATCCCTCCTCTTCCCCTCACTTGGTCAAGTCAAAGTCAAAGTCAAAATTCTTTATTGCCGTAAGCAAAATGAAATGCGATGACAAAAGTCGGTAATATGTACATGGAATTATAAAAATGTTTGACGATATGTACAATACTAAACTTACAACACAAACTTATAACTAAACAATTGAGTCATCGTTTAAAAATAAATGTACACTGTAATATTCTTTAACAACTAAAAATTCTTTCACGCTTTTCCTGAATATTTTAAAATCATTTAACAATCTAAACTTATTTGGAAGGCTATTGTACATCTTTATTGCTGAATACAAAACTTGCTTCTGAAAAAATGTGGTGGAATGTGGTAGGATTGCCAGGCGGTTGATAGGGCGAAAATTGTATGAGGAGGACCTTTTTTGAAAATATTCTCGATTTTTCATAATTAAACAGGTTGATTCCAAAATATATAGACAAGGGAAAGTCAGAATTTTATTCTTTCTAAAAATTCCTCGACATGACCTAGACGATATCATCCCGAATATGACTCTCAGTGCCTTCTTTTGCAATTTGAATATGCTTGCAGTAGCCGTTCTTTCATATCCCCAGATAGGAACAGCATATGCAAGGTGTGGATAAAAACACCCATAATATGCTGCCATTAAAATATCAAGATTAGAGAAAGTAGATAACCTACGCAGTATAAAAATACCACAGCTCAGTTTCTTAGACACTTTATCAATATGGGATGAAAATTTCAGATTTGAGTCAATTATTAAACCTAGAAAATCAGTTTCGCAGCAAGAATTAAGTTCAATATCGCCTATTAAGACTAACTGATTAGAAGATTTAGATCTTATACAAAAATCAATGTACTTAGTTTTATCACTGTTAACAAGAAGATTATTTGAGTCCAACCACTGCAATAAGGAACTACCCTGAATAAACATCTCAATTTCAAGTTGATTTCTGCTCCACAAAAATATTAACCAAACTACAGGTAATAGCTCTCTCTACACATTGATAACGATCATTGGTTGGTTGGTAGTGGTAGAATCAGATACACAATGTATTAGCGTCAATGATTGGAGCCGCACGATCACGCGACGTATCCGAGCGTTGTGCAGTGGCACTACGAACATGCCGATTCTCTTTAAATATCATATCGATTAAATATCGTATTGCCGAATCGTAACCGGCTTGTATAGTGTACCATATCACTAACGTTGCGTCGTTTTTGGCATAATGTGTCGTTCACATAATACAGTTTTCTCTTATATAATGTCTCTTGATTCCATAACGAGCACTCAAAAACATAATAAGTAAGATTTATTTTTTTTATGTGCCGACGCAATTTGAAATATCGAAATGGACGATATATATCGCTTCCCAAATACATCATCGAAATATTGTATCGGATCTTGTCATGAAAACATGTCTTTTCATCTAAAGAAAATCTTAAATTCATCAAACCAAAACACAGTCAATACTGCACAATTTTTAAGAATTCATTTAGATAGTCAATTGTCCTGGAACTCACATGTAGAATATATCAGTTCAAGACTGTCACGTGTGATCTATCTCATGAGGCGTCTCATCAATGTTATCCCAGAAAACTATGTAAAAAGTGCATATTTTGCTTATTTTGAATCGATCCCGAGATAGAGTCTTGTTCTCCGGGGAAACTGCTCCAGAATTCAGGACATCTTAATACTACAAAAGAAAGTGATGAGAATTATTGCTAAAGCTCATTTCAGAGAACATTGTAAGCCCATTTTTATTAATTTCCAAATCCAGACTGTAATAAATTTGTATCTGTTTGATCTCACAATTTATATTCTAAAACGTCCCGAGTATTTTAAATTTAATAACAGTAATCATGACCACAATGCACAAAACAAGAATAAGGCAGATATTCCCTTTTTCCGCTTGGGTAAATCCCAAAACAATCATGTGGTACTATCACTAAAGGTATACTATGCTTTAAAGCACCTGATTGACCAGTATTCCCTAAATCAGTTTAAAAATAAACTATATATCTGGTTATTGAACAACCCTTTTTACAGCCTAGAAGAATTTTTCAATATTGTAAAGATTTAATTTTAAGGCAGTTCATGACATTTCATGCATTCAGAGTCCCCTATTCTTGTTTCCAATACTGTTTTATATCTTTGAAATAGTACTTAAATAATTTTTCTTTTGCTTATCTATATTTATTTAATAGTCGAGCAGGTTTTTTGTGACAATCACTCCTCCTAAACTACTGAACCGATTTTCATGTTTTTGGTGTCATTGGAAAGAGCGTAACGTGAATTTGTGCAGGATTTTTTTTATAAAGAAATAATTTCTGAGTGAGGCCCTGGGGCCTCGTAAAGTTGAGTTTTTCCCCATAAGCTTAACATTGGGAAATAACTATAAGTTTTAAGCAATCAGCTGGATAGAGTAAACATAGTTAATCAGCAGGCCATGTTGGCTTTGGAACGGTAACACAATATTTATAAATGATGATCGCGAGCGAAGCCACAACAGGTTTACTAGGTATTATTAATTAATTAAATCTCATAATATTCATGTATTTCTTTCAAGGTAACTTTTATTTAGCAGTGTATTTTGAAATTGCAATATTTGTAATGTAAGTGTTTGTATTATCATATAGGTTTCACCTAACATGTGACATTGTCAGTGGTTTGTTAAAAATTAATATGGCAAATAAAGAATTTGATTTGATTTGATTTGGCATATGGCAGTATTGCGGAACGATATGATAGGTATCAGACATCGCTCACTACCAGCCAGCAAGAGCTCATTCATTCTACAAGTAACTATTGTCTACACTTGCGAATCGTATTCTGCCTCTAAAAATAGACTGGGCGCAATTTTGGGGTTACAATAGCCTATTACGTTTACATGAATTCATATGGTTCTCGATATTTTTTTTTGCACTATGGACAATTTTTCTGCAGCAATAATTTTAATGAGACATTCTTGATTTGTATGCAGCAGTAATTTTATGTAGCCGATCTTTCTTCAGCCCTCGCTTTCTTTCTGCAACAATGTCGCACTGTCGCCCGTTGTTCTGCCATGGGGACTATAGCGCTGGTATTTCTGTCTTCTGGGAGTCTCAGAAATGTCATCCTAATTGCTTGTAAATTATAGGTGAAATAATAAAACGTCTCTATTTTGATCCAGGTTGTTTGTTTAGTTTTTGTCCCCCTAGAAACTTCTCCTAAAACTTGGTGGTCGGTATCATTTATAAGTTCCAGCCTTTATATAAATCTAGAGAACATGCAAATCCACCAGAGAACATATTTTTGTTGAAATTCCAAGAACACTACCAGTTAGGGCATAGTTTTACCACTCCTCTTCCACCCACAGTGTTACTGTACTGTAAGTAACACAATCAATGTACTGACTGTGATATACTTTTACTTTATCACACCCCAAATTTCTACTAAACATTTTAATACCTAATGACTCCAGTTATTTACTGACTTCAGGATTGAATAATTTAATCATTGATGTAGTTTAATCAGGTTGTTAGCAGATTGTTAATAAAATAACAACCAGTGTGGTGTAATGTTGTATATGTATCATTATTTCTGTACCATCTACAACATCTCACTTTACCATCTACAACATCTCACTTTTATTGTTATTTCTTTACAATTCTGACAATATTTTGAAGGCATTAAAATATACAGGAGTGTTAACCTGTTATATCCAGAGCACTACAGTAATTATTAAAGTAACTATAGGTACTGTTTATGTCCAATCAATACATTTTTTAAATTGCAACAAACATTTTAACAAATGTGTACAATGCATATCATATTAATGCAATTAGAGTTTCTTGAAATAATCATACAATATATAGGAATGAATTTTCTGTCAACATTTTTTTTAGATATTCTGATTTCCTTTTAGGAATTTATGTCAATAATTCGTATTTTATTTTATTCACCAGTTTCCACTAGCATAACTAAGAGATTTTTCAAACAAAGTTGTTCTGTGAATCTTATACGGGACAATATTTATTTCTGGTACTACATTTTGAAATATGTTCATCTTGTTTTAATTCTTCTTGATTTTTTAAGTTGAACCCACTGGCTGGTTAGCATAGTGTTTATCGTGCTCGCCTCGTAATCCGAGGTTCGCCAGATCGATCCTGATCAAAATCGCAAAATTTTGAGAAGGTTTGAACTGGACCTAGCTGCCATTTGTCAATGGGCTATTAATTGATGCTTTCTAAGAATAGGTCGACTTTAGATAGAACAAGACCAGGGTTTGGACCGGTACCCTATCAAAACCTTAAAAAATGCCACTGGCGTGGATAGACACCAAAACAAAACAAAGACAAAAACAAAACTTTAATAATTCCAAACCTTATAAGCCAAATACTGTCCTTATTTTTTATTTTAAAAATAATCATAACACAATTCATCAAATGGAATATTATTAATAATGTGTAGTGCTTGTTTTTGAATGGCCCTACAGACAATTTTTATCTTATTTTGCATAAAAGTTCCAAACCAAATAGGAAAACAATGTGCCAATGTATTTTAGAAATATGCAAAATATGTAACTCTCATCACGATTTTGTCAGTACAATGACAGAGAACTCTTAAGCATAAAGAAACGGTGTTAGTTTTTTGTTGTTGAATATTTTCCATTTAGTTATTCCAGGCCAGTTTGTCATCAATAATAACACCCAGAATCAGTTGTATTAGGACTCTTTTTTAAATTTGAACTCCATTTAATAATGTTTCAAAGAGTTGTTTTTTTATCATGTTTGTAATTGATTGATTTAACTTCAGGCCATTTAGGCCTACTTTAAATCAGGAATCTTATTCATTTTAAGTGACTGGTTTATATATTATCTATGCTCTCAATGTTGTTTGCATAAATTATAACCATAGATTAAGAATACCACTAAGGAGTATGTTTAATCTATGTTATAACACTAGCCGGCTTATTTTGGGGCCTAATTAGTTTACACAATATCCTGCTTACTAAATTGTGGAAGTAGAGTAATCCACATAGTATTGATATTGATATTGATACAGACCCCTGGGCGAACCCAGCTACTGTATCATGGGAAAGGGAGGTGCTTTGCTGGTTGAAACCTAGAAGTTTCAAACACCTTGGGGATAGGAAGGGGGGGGTTACACCTGAAATGTTTGAAAATTGTTACCATTCATTACCTAATTGCATTCCATTACCTGATGCTAGCTCCGCACCGTCCACACACTCCTGGAATGGAGGAACTTTTGGGGTTCTCGCCTGGGTTACAAGATTGATCCCTCCACCGTTTCCCTTTCTTAACCTAATTATACTTAGCGATTGAGAAACCAGGGGGCCCCCGATTTGTTTTTAACCAATGTTCCTCCTTCCATTTGGCTCGTGGTCAGCACGGAACTCCATCATCGACAGAGGCGGTACATGAAACAGACAAAAAATGTTTTTATTTGACGCCGCATTGGCTAGACACCTAGCGCGGTGCAATGGTGCCATCCCATCCCCGGGTGAGTGCGTCACTACTCGGACCCTGCGGAGTGGGACAGTAGAGTATTCCACATAGTATGTTAATAAATTAACATACAAACTGTTACTTGTAGGCCTAACCTACATGAAGCTGTTAGGCCTATGTCATAAACACAAGGCTGTCAAGAATCGCAAAGCAAAAAATGAAAGAAAAGTAAGAACCACAAGAAAGAAAGTATTCTTCTGCGCATTCTGGTATACTCAGTCTAATTTGAAATTTATAGTATGTGCCTAGGTAAAAGCAAAATAAAAACGCTTGTATGCTGCTGCAACCCTGCGGTAGTGGGTCACCGTTGCACATGTAGCTCAGCCGCAAGTGAGCGGTGCTAGGATCTAGCGGGTTACATCTAAGAATTAAGTAGGTTAGTTCTAAAAATCTAAGTAGGTTAAATCTAATCTATAAATTAACCTTTATAATTTTTAAAAGATAGGCTTAGGGCCTAGAAATTGTGTTTGGTTTGAAGAGAAATTAGCACAGTTTTATTTTTTTTTTCAGTATATCATGGACCAACTGCACAATGATCTGAGACAATGCGTGGATCTTTTGGACTCAAGTAAAGTCACGGAAAGAAGAGTAAGTAGTACCACACATTTATTCGTATGGATTCCATGTCTATAGCTATAGGCCCAGGTACTATAGACTAAAGGTACTAAATACTACTGTGTTAAATCATCATTATTGATTTTTTTTTCAGAAAAAATGCTCAGATCTTCAAGATTATCTTCAACGACAAGACATCATTAATTTGTTGAACACCAACACAAAAAACAAGGAAGGAATCACTTGGGATGCCGTTCTTACTACTGCCCACAGAGGTCTTCTTAAAGTAAGTTGGAGTTATTGCTTTTGCTACGGTTAATAATCCTTATTTTTGACTTGGTTCTTTCTTTCCTTAAGAGTATGAACGAATATTTCATTTTGTAGGCTAATATAAATTTTGCATATAATAGAGCTTTGTTCATAAATACTTTTTTATTAAAAAATAAAACACATTTACAATCGGGCAGACATATTTAGACCACATTACATTTTTTTGTTATTTCAAATTATATCTCATTATGTGGTATAACTGGCAATGTAAGCTCAGAAAATGTGTGAATGTAAATGTACTAATAGTTTAATCAATCAATGCACATATCAAAGTGAAAAGTCATTTTTGACATAATAGTGCACATTAAGCCCTTGAAGGGCCAAAGTACTATTTACAATAGGCTCAGAAATCTGAATCAGCCTAGTCCAGACTCCGGGTAGTCTGGGTCAATGATCTTGAATTTTTTGTTGCAAATAAAAATGGAAAAACAAAATTCATGATTAGCACCTTCAGTTCTTTTTTATTAAGCTGCATTACACAAATGTCATCTGGTTTGCATCATCGCACGTTCTGTATTTCAGTAGAATTGATGTCACTTACGATTTCCGTGGCAGTGGAACCCCATGGTAGAACAACGGGCGACAGTGCAACATTGTCGCAGAAAGAAAGCGAAGGCTGCAGAAAGATCAGCCACATAAAGTACACGGCTGCAGACAAATCAACAATTTGTCAATAAACTTAAATTCTCCATTCTGTAACTTTAGAAAACCACATAAATTCAAGTAAACATAATATTTTAACCTCAAAGTTGCACAGTCTCATTTTAGAGGCAGAAATACGATCATACTCATTGTAAGCTGGAGCTTGTACCGGTTGGTAGTGAGTGTGAGCGATATCCGATATCTACCGTAGCGTTTTGCAATGTTGCGATATGGACAAGGTGCGATACAATATTTCGATGGTGTATATGGGAAGCGATATATATCGTCCATTTTGATATTTCAAATTGTACCGGCACATAAAAAAGATAAATCTTGCTTATCATGGTTTTGAAGTGCTTGTTTTGGAATTGAGACACGGTATATAAGGGAACCCTGTAATATGTGAACGACACAATATGTAAAAAACGATACAATGTTAGTGATACCGTTACACCGTACACTACACAAGCCTGATACGATACGGCAGTATAATGATATTTAAAGAAAATTGGGATGTTTATAGCGCCACTGCACATCACTAGGATAGGTCACGTGATCGTGTGACTCCAATCAGTGACGTTAATGCATTGTGTTTCTGATTCTACCAACCAACCAATGGACGTTAGCAATGGTGTAGCGTTATTACTTGTAGTTTGGTTAGCATTGTTGTAGATCACAAATGAGATAATGACCTCAGCCGGTGAGCAGGTTATTTGCTCAGTTTGTTTAGAAAGTTTATTCTACAAAATTTAAAACCCCATTACGCAAGGCAACCCAGGTATTTTCCGTTAAGGGTGTCCCACACTTCTCGCTAATAGGCCTGAACATTCGGCCGAACATTCTCCCTAAAGTTCACTGAATATTCTGTCCTGTATTCGAAAGTTTGTGCAGCTCCCACAATGGCCACACTTCTCGCGAATACTCCGAAAATTCAGAGATCGGCCGAATGTTCTGGTTTATTTGCAAGAAGTGTGGGACAGCCTTAAGTCTGCTACAAGCGAAAATGTCAGGAAATTATTTCCAATGCAGGGTCCTTTGTCAAAAATATGGCTCTCAGTACAACAACCATTTCAAGCCAGTTTCAAAAAGTAAACTAAATTAATGTCTAAAATGGTAACATCGAAAGTTGTTAAGAGAAAACAAGAAGACCTAAATATTTGCTTGCCTTGTTTTAAGTGTTAGGAAATAATCAAGTACACTTTTTATTATCAGTGCAACTTAGGGATGTGACTCGGTCATTTTTACATTATTTAGAAAAAACTTACTCAAGAACAAAACATTTATTGATTGGTTTGTTGTAAAGAGCCAACTGTGTTTCCAAATATGTTATTAAAAAAATATATTTGTTCTAATACAGCAAATTATGCCTATAGTCATTGAGTCTCAGTCTGTAAATTAATTTAGAAGCAAGTGCTTATTTTAGACTTTGGTTATTTATACTGTATAGCTGATTAATATTATTATTATTAACACTATGTAGATATTATATTGTTGTAATTGTTACAATTCAATTAATTTTATTTTAGATAGCCAAAAAGATAATTAAGGCCTATTTGGAGAGTTTTCCAAAAAGATTGGTTTATTTAAATAATTTTCTTAGTTTATAGTTTTTTACAAGTGGCTTTAGGCTGTATGATTCCAGTGGTTGTGCTAGGCGCATGAAACATCGTGTTAGGCTTGCAAAAAGTTTTGGTATTTTTCATATTCCGTTGCAGAAAGAATGAAAACATTCTGCCATGGGGCAGTGGAAGTAGCCACGCAAGGGGAGGAAGGGCCAGGAGGTGTCAGTCCACTGCACCCAGCTTTGTTAGGGCAAACGTTACTTTGTCTTGATTGTATCTAGTATGACTCATGCCCACCGCTGGAAAATCCAGATTTATTTAAATACTGAACGGCCATCCGCCACATTAGTCCAGAGTTTATTGTATTTAAGTTAGTTTTATTATTTGTGCAGTAACAGGGAGTGATATGAGTATGATTTAAAATGAATTCTTATGTACCATTTTGTGAGCAACTGGATGGTCTAGCAGATTTACAATTTTATTTATGGTTTCAAAGTTACAATTTTTCAGCAATGTTAAAGGGCCGCCACATGAAGAGGGTGCAAGTGGATAGAGCAGTTAACAGACTTTACCTAAAATTCAAAGAAATACATTTGTATTAAAAAATTTGACTGAAATAGACTAAAATTCTTGAGCTAGGCCTAATCAACCAAATATAACATAATACAAATGAACCACACACTTTGTCCGGTTTTCACTATTTAAAAAAATAAGTATTGTTCTTATTCTCATTTGCCAAAAAAGGCTAGATGACGTCACTGCTGTTACACACCATATCGCTACGGGGGTTTGAGTTAAACGACATCACCCGCAGCAAACATTTTAAAAACAACTTGTCTGGGTGACATTCCTTTTTGCCTTGTCATATTTTGACCCCACCAAAATTTCACAGACTTACTTCAAATTGGTCTGCTAGTCTATCCCACTACAAGGCCTCCTTGTAAGTTTAATCTGTACTTAAAATTATTAGCATCGTATTTCACAGTGTTAAAACTTATTAAGCAGCATTATGGATATAATAACAACACCGTATTTGCATTATGTTTGTAGGAAGCTGATAAAATCAGGGATGAGGAACACAAGGGTAAAGGTGTCTCTAGGCTGGACAACCCCAAAGCATCCTTCTCTGGACTAATATCCACTATAACCAGCAAAGCCAATTCAGGTAAGAAAACATTTAATTTGTTTTTTAACACCAGGACATTGACTGATGTAGACAACCTTTAAGGTGGGATTCGGAGCTCTTGTTTAATATTAGCCTCGGTCCAAAACCCTTCTTTTAGACTAGGACTGAGAAAATGGATTTTGGTTCTTGAGTTTAGCGCTCGTCCAGGATTAACTGAGTCCAAATTTGGGGAGGGATAAACCTGGACTTATTCTCTTCAGTTTTGGAGTCTAGGATTACGTAAGCCTTGTCTAAAGTTTAAAACTCTCCGGTTTCAGAGCCAAAATTTAGGCCCCGACAGAGAAAATTAATAATGCGGGTCCAACAGTGTGCTTTTTTAGACCTGGTAGGACAGGTCCAAGTTGCGGTTTATTTTAATTTTATTTATAAATAACTAATTATTAAAATAAAAAGTTAGTGAATGTTAAATTCGTGCTCGGCATACAATTTACCTCTGATTTCATACCTCATTTTATTTTTTATGAATACCTTATTTTTTATCATGTTAGAGATAGAAGAGCAAATAGTTGGAGAGATAATTAGCACAGCAAAGAAAATATTCAATTTCGTGGTTTTCTGCAGTTCTTAGTACTAGGGGTCTTAATCTCGGACCTATTTCAGTTTCTGGGATAATTGTACTAGTAGATATACAGATACGGATATTTATTATTGTATAAACATTTTACCAATGTGTACAATATATGAGAAATATATATATATACACACATACAAAAGAAATATAAATTAGCAATGGAATCCAGAAAATATTTAAATATATTAAAAAATATTTTGTTAGAAAAACCCGTCTATTACATCGATGACGATTTTCAACAACTCTAATCAAAGGACCATAGTGAACTTCTATACACTAAAGATAACTGTTGTAACATAAAAATTACATGATGCCTAACCTATATTCTTGTAACATGTTACAACTATTTTAAAGATTCAAAAATATTAACTGTATTCGGCCTGTATATATTTGATTTAGCAAAACTTTTCTTGAACAATAAAAGCAAATTTACTGAATTTCAGCAAGTCAACAAATATAATACAAGAACAAATTTGTTAATAATACATCATATTCATCGAACAACTTTCGAATAGTGAATTTTTAGTTTAGATCGGTTTCGGTTCGGATAGCTTAAGTTCGGATCGGATAGTAAGGGTTTCGGATCGGATAATTCTGGGATTCGGATATTTAGCCTACTTACCCTGATCTCTAAAACTACCGTACCATATTTTCAAGTTGGAACTTAACATTTTCATTTTTCTTGCAAGATATAAATATACAATATTTAACCCATTGGATACTTAGTTTTTTAATGACTGCATGGCCCCAGAACGTCAATTAAATTTTTCTCAATTGTATGAAAAGGTTGTCTATAACCAATTATTAAATTTTTTAGAACTGGCAAATTTGTTAGATCCACAACAACATGGCTTCAGGCCAGGCAGGTCAGTCACAACAGCTGGCATTGAATTTGTTCAAAATATAATTGACAAAATTGATAATGGGGAAAAAGTTGTAGGTGTTTTCTTGGATTTAACTAGAGCCTTTGACAGTGTCTCTCATAAAATGTTGATTGAATCATTAAAATCCCACCACATAAAAGGGAAAGAACTCACTTGGTTTGAGTCTTACCTCCATGAAAGGAAACAATGTGTAGAAGTAACACAAGTAATAGAAAAATGTACAAATATATAAATTATGTGACATCGGCACTACGAACGGTGAAGTATGGGGTCCCCCAAGGTTCCATTCTGGGGCCCTTACTGTTCCTTTGCTACCTCAAAGGTCTTCCTGGAGTAGCATGGGGGACCAACACCTCAGTCTGTTTGTATGCCGATGATACAAATTTAATAATTTCAGGGAAAAGTAAAGAATCAGTTGAAATTGCATCATACATCAACTTAACATTAGTTAAACAGTTCTTTGAATCTAAAAATCTCCTAATAAATTCAAGAAAAACTAATTTTTTATCATTCTCTACTAGACAATCAAAAACAAAAATTAATCCAATTATTAATATAGATGAAGATGAGATACTACGAGAAAGCAGTACAACATTGTTAGGTATGATCATAGATGAAAATTTAAGTTGGGATAGACATACCGAGAAAATTCTAAATAAAATATCATCTGGAATATATGCACTTCGAAGAATGTCCAAAATTTGTAATTTTAAAACCTTAAAGGTTTTATACTTCGCTCTCATAGACTCATACATATCTTATGGGGTTAGCATTTATGGAGCAACCTCAAAAAAGAACTTGAAATCCATTTTAAAAATGCAAAAAAAAAGCTATTAGAATTATCCTTGGACTTAGAAATAAAGACTTGGTTAAGACAAAATTTAAGGAACTAGAGATTCTTACAGTTTTTTCTCAGCATGTGTTTAACACTGTGAAATATGTAAAAGAACACAACATCCCTCAGATGGAAGCTAGAAATCGACAATACAACATAAGAAGTTATTTAACTTTTGATTCCCATAGACTTCAGTTGTTTAAAAAAAGTTAATTATAGAGGCATACAATTTTTTAAGCACATTCCAGATGACATAAAGACAGTCCAAAATCTTTCAGAATTTGACAAAAACTAAAGCAGTTTTTGATTGAGCATCCCCTATACTCCTTTGAAGAATTAGCTACGATAAATAATGACATGTAAATTAAATAAGTAGTTTATAAGTATTTTTTAAAAATAAACGATTTTGACACTATTCATCTGTAACAATTGTACAGTTGACGAATAAAGAATTATTTGATTTGATTTGAAATTTCAATATTTTGCAGTGTTTTAGTAAATAAACTGTAAAAATTTACTTTTGCTGCTAATTGGGCAAACATAATGCTTTTCTTGAAGCTGTATACATTTTCTTTTTAGTATGTTAATAGAAAACAAAAAATTAAAAATCATATTTAAAATATTTTGTTATTCAAATAAAAATACATTTTTTTAATTTTGTTGAAAAAAAGAGTATAGTAAAAAAAATAAAATAAATGTCTAATCAGTTGTCTAGTAAAGTGCAAAAACTATTTCCTTACATAAAACCTTTTAGTTTTTTACTTTATCTAAAAAAACAAATTTTTATGATTTTTTTTGCAAAACCACTTTTTTCTTGAATATTTATAAATTTACCCGTTTTCCAAAAATGGACCACAATGCAGTATTTTACCTAAAAAAGACATTTATGGATATAAGTTTAAAGTTAAAACAATTACAAAAAAAAATAGAAAAATTAAAAAAAATTAAAAATTAAAAAAAATTAAAAATTTTCAAAAAAAACATGGTATTTCATTATCACAAAACCACTTCGTGATAAAGATTTTGGGCCAAAACGGCCATCACGGAACCGTTCCGTGAAAAGTATTCAATGGGTTAAGCTAAGTAATTTTATTCAAAATACAACAAGTGGTTATAACAATGTATCTTTCTGAGTAATTGAAGACTGTACAACACATAACCTCACCAGAAAACAGCATGTCTAATTAGAGGAGCAATATACCAACCTATGGTACCTACTCGAGAATATTATCTTCTCAGCAGTGAAAAATACAATAAATATGTTTACTGGTTATATAGGTATAAGATATAAGTATGGGAAATTTAAAAACAGTAGGCCTAGGTTATACTAAAACCTAGGTTCGGATATCCGATCTGATCTGAAACCGAACCGGCTTTTCGGATATCCGCACACCTCTAATCTTTACACAGTCTAGTTTTTATTTCCATTATTTCAATATATTGACACATATATGCATTTTTTTTTATTCTGTAAATTCTACGATTGAAAGGCATTAATCAAGGATTTTTATGTATGAGCTGAAAATTGGCCTGCTCCCTCTGTATTTATTAGTGAAATTCCTTTGGAAAGTGAACTATTAGCATGACCCGCACGGTGAAACTTAAGCCCGGGACCACCATAGAAGTTCCTAACGTGACCCCCTGAACACGTTTTGGGGGGTCGTTCAAAATTTTATATATATATATGTATATATATATAATATATATATATATATATATATATATATATATGTGTTTGCACTCTAGCGGTCAAATTTTTTGTCCGATTTACTTCAAATTTGGTAGGGACGTTCCTTTTTGTAATCAGTTGGACAAGTTCGTTGGGCAAAACAATCGGAAAACTCTGAACCCCTTTTTTGGGGATTAATATTTCAAATTTTGGGTTTTTGGGCCCAAAAAGGGTCAGAAAAGCCCCGGATGCAACATTAATGCATGTAAAAAGATGGGAATTAGTGAGGCAAAAGTTTTAAGCCCTCTCTCGTCATTCTAGCATAAATATTTACCGAGTTATTAAAGAAAATGTGTTTTGACTAAACACAGTACGTTGTCTTATGGGGGATTTCCACTAGAAAAGCCTGTTATTCCTTTCCTAGAGTACTTTTATCATCCCCAGCAACTCACGCCTACTTTCAAGACTGCCTGGACCTTCTCTTAACATTAAAGTGTGCAAAATTGTATTCCCAGCTTTGCAGGTAAATTAAACCAGGAGCATCACAACAGCCAAAAAATCAATGTTTTCAGATTTCAATAAAAACTGGAATAATACATGTATGTTTTTAAACAGATTTTGAGTTTTAAAAGTTTTTATGTGGAAATTCACTTACCTCATGTCAGCGTGCTGCGTGCGAACTCGTTATACAGTTCAGATGATAGTCTGGGTCTTATAAGTTTCCCTGTTAAGGAGAATGTGCAGGCTAAGGTTTATCTGTACTATGATTCATGTCTTTTCACTCCCAAGACAATCTTAAAACTGGACTATACCTAGGTGGATTTAAGTATTGCGCATCGTAGCGTGACATCATCTGGAGGCGGAATCGCGTCACAAAGGTATTCTGACTATCCTATGTGAAGGAGGGGGGGGCATTTTGTTGTAGAATACTTCGGTGACACGCTTTTTTAGTAATGAGTTTGCAACAATGGAAAGCTATAGCCTATCCAAAAAAACAGGTCGGGATCAGAATGTGAGGGTACACGTTCTGATCCCGACCTGGGTTTTTGGATAGGCTCTAGCCGAGAGTAACTTCAGCTGTCACTGTAAACCAGCTGATCATATAAACACCGTGACGTCACCTGGAGGCTGCGCAGAATATGCTCAAATTCGTCCTTCTGAATAGCATACCTTACTTAAATCCACTTAGGTCTATACCAGTTTTGAGGCTGACACTGGGTACAGCAAATGAAGTTGTCATTACATATGGTAAGTCTTTTGGCTGCTCATTATGACAAACTTTCCTTTCACCTTTGGTCCCTCCATTTGCAGTGGCTAGGGTCAGAATCTCCGGCTTTGGTCCCCAACCTGAGAATGAATGGTCCCTCGCTGTTTTACATGGATGTCAGTTGAGTTGACCAGTTGGAGGGCAGAATGCAGGTCCCCTGTTTGAGCCTCATCCCAGCTGTCACAGGGGCACGGGAGTTGGCCCTCTGAAGGGTCAATTTGGCTGCCGTCCCATCACATCCTTTTCCTTCCTGCTCTATCCTATCCTTCCGTTAACCTGCGCAATATTCCCACTTGTGGAAGACAAACCTAGCAGCTATGCTGGGGTTTCCTAATCAAACAACAATGATGAATGATGATCTGTACTTTTTATGAGAACTAGGGTTAATTGTTAACTAGGGTTTCCAGTGTAACTTGCTATTGTGAGATGCTATTTCTGAAAATAGTACAGAATTTGACGTTTAATTCAGTATTACACTATATACATCTTGATAGGCTAGCGCGTTGTGTATTTTGAAGTGCAACTACGGAATATCCAGATCATTTAAATTCTGTTTTGTATATCCACTAATAGTTCCACGTAGGAGGGGTGCGGGAGGCAAGTTACACACCTTTTTCACTATTTGAGAGAAAAGGAGTTTAAAAACCGATATAGATTGTCAATTAAAAATTCCCAAGAATTTTTTGTAATCTCATACAGGCTCCAAGAAAGTTACCAGAGTCCCGTCATGGAAGCAGGTAAGTTACTAATTGCTGTTATATTCTTCCCAGTTGGAACTTGTCATAAAGAAACAGGAGATCTTTTAACATATTTCATGCGCATGCGGTAGATCTACCGCACGGCTCAATATTCAGCGTATATAATATTTAATGTTTAAACATGTTTGCCTCTTGGAACATGTTAAATCTAGCAAAGGCAATAGTTTACAAGTCAACTCCCGATTATCCGTGAGTGGTTTAATCAGGTTGCGGTTTAACCGGATTCAAAAAAAGTTTATTAGCGAATTTCCCCTATAGGGAAGAAGCTATTACCGTAGTCGGCATGGTAAGACCTAGGCCCGGGACCATGATAACTTTTCGTTTTGAGGTCCCCAGACCCCAAAAACACCATTCGTTCGAAACTGTATATATATATATATATATATATATATAGATATATATATATATATATATATTATGTAGCTTAAATTTTAGCTGGGGGTCAGAGGAAGTGAGTTAATCATGTGGGGGAATAAATTAATTATGTATTACCCATGTGTGGGATAAAAATGAGGGGGGAACTAAATGGTTAATTTGTTGGACTAGATTATTGGGCGTGCTGACTCTGCTACTAACTATAAATAATGAACTGTAATGCCTAAATGGAAGTAAGACTGTCTTCAAACCTGTGTTGAAATACCGGTACCAAACTATATAATTGAACTGGAAAACGTGCTTGGGGGACTAGAGGCTCGGAGATCTTTTACCCGAGACCAGAAAGCCTACTTAGCCAGCTTTGATTTAATCTAAATAACTGAAATGAACTAACTAACGATCCTTCCAAAAACTGATATATACTAAATCGGCATCTGAGGTTATGGCAATACTGATCTAGGCATGGTAATTAATCCTTAAGCTAAATGAATGTATGGAAATACTGCAAGCTAATCAAAAAACTATGGATAATCTTCTGGGGAGTCTGATTAATTTGGTCTAAACGTGCTGAAAATTCAACCTGTTGCAAAGTGTTCGGGCCAGGCCCGAACACTACTATTTGTTCCTACATTCCTGTATCGGGGCGAACCTTATGGGTTTCCCCTTAATAAGCTGTTTAGCCAGCCATTCTGTCTCTAAATTACCCTATACTTAAATGAAAACTTATCGGTTGTGCGAATTGGTTGCAGAGATGAGGTTCAACACGTCCGTCCTTTCTGACGCCGGCAGTAGGAAGGGGGAGAGGACGCCGCTAAGCCAGATTTCGTTGACAAGACGGAAAAAAGTTGTTCGCTCTGTCAACGGCGCGACAGGCGAAGTGCTCCAGGCAGTGGCTGCGCGACGGAGTTTGCGCGCACTATATAAAATAGGGTGACGCTAAGCGTCACAACCACCCCCCTTACGGCAAAAGAAAAGAAAAGAATCAGTTTTGCTGAAGGTGTGAGGTTGTTGAGTGTTTTTTGTTCGAGTTGCCTCCCTCTATCGTGCTCTGGGTCCCGAGATGTCATGGTCCCGGTTTTAACTCAAGGGAAGCCGAGAACAGATGAGGAAAGGCGAAAACCCCTGACCAGTCCGGCTTCGACTTGGAACCTCGTTCGCAACGTTTGTTTGGGGAAAAAGCTGATTGTTTTGGTTGACCAACCACGGCAGGGATCGGGATCCACCCCCCCTCGCGAATAGAGGAAGGTATGTTGGGTGCGACAGCTAAATTAACCTAACCTAGCAAACTTGTGACTACTGTGATCTTGGCTCAGCTGAAACAGAAAGTCGGAAAGCGACAGTAAAAGGGACGGACAACTGCACGCACAAAAACATGTTTTTTTTTTTTTTTTTGTTTTTTTTTATAAGTTGAAAATCGCACAGAGTTGGAGAAGATAACGTGGTCTTTGGTGATGTTTTTTGTTTGGGGGGTGTCCGAGAGGAGGTCTTGCTCAGGCATCGACTTGGCTGGTTCCCCGCTGACAGGTGATGGAGAAAACTGGAACAGCCGAGGATTGCAGGCAGCAGGGTGAGATGTGCTCCCAGCAGGTCCTGATCACCGCGTTGCTGTTGGTGTGGACAAAGCTGAGGCTCTGCTGGATCTGCCTTTGAAGATGTTGCCATCCTCTCGGAACTTGGTGTCGGAATATCACTTCTGTCACTTGGAGCTGATGATGTGAACTTGCGGTTGAGAAAATGTCTATTTTACTGTCCAAGTAACTGACACTGTCCAAATAAAGCACTGGTAACTGATATTGCTTGAGATCACTTTATTATTCTGTCTTTAAATAATATCATTTGGTTGCCGGTTGTACTGTTTAATGTAAATTTTTGATTGTGCAGTTGTCATGGTGTTATTTTAATAGTTGGGGGTATTAACTGTATTGATCGGTGATGATTGCTAAACAAAAAATCTTTTTAAAGGTGAACTGTCGTGGTGAAGGTGATGAAAGGTTGATCGCAAGGCGGCGGTCCGATAACTGACGGGTTGGTCTTTTCCTAACTGGGGTACCGTGGGATTGTCCCATGTTTGGCGCCGGGTTACCAAGGCCAGACTGGTGAGGTCCGCGGAAACTGTTTCTGAAGTGAGTGAGAGTTGTGGAGTTTGGAAGGATCTGCAAAACTGTTGAAAACCCTTTTTTTGTATTTTTTTTGCTTCGCATGCAGAAAAAAAATTGCGCTCGCAATTACGCTATGATGAGCGGTAATTTCAGGTGAGGATAGGTGCTTGTGGACTGTTTGGGGGAAAAAATCTTCCTAGTGCCCGGTTCTTGCTTAATTGAGAAAAATCCTGCCCCTACTCGCTTACAAACGACGTTTGTCTTGGTATACCTATTACAACATGAAAATCTTTAACTTAACTACCTTCTGATCTTCTCTAGACTGTTCCTAAACCTAACTACTACTACTTTAGTGACTAATTAAGCCAAGAAGTGTGAAAAGAGCAAAGGGAGAGAAATAGGAAAGAATAGTAAAAGAGTTTGTCTTCCAAACACTCGACTAGTACAAAGGTCGCCACAGAAGGTGCCACCACTGAGCCTCTTCCTGCGATGGTGAAAAAATGAATAAAACAAAAAAAAAGGTAACCATGCGCAGAAAGGTTAATCTCAATCAGGAAAAAAAATTCTTTACAAGACCCAGTGAGGGTGTCGGAGACGAAAAGGGGAGGGGAAAGATTTGGCCGACAACGCACGGGGGAGGACGTGTAGGGCAGCCCATCCTAGGGAAGGATACCCTGAGACTCACAGTCCCCCGGGCGTTGGCGGGGACAGCGACAGAGAGAGAAGACTTAACCTAATATCACTTTTGTAGAGCGTTTCTGGTCTGGGTAAAAGGTCTTTAATATTGTGGCTGAAAAAATCTTTTTAACTGCGAAAAATGAGCATTAAGCACTGAGGGTACAAACCCAGGAAGTGCCTGCTAGCAACTCTTCGGGCGAATACACCCTTGAGGGCATTTTGTCTAAAAACCAGGAAAACTACAAAGTGAGAAGAAAAAAAAAATTTTAACACAAAACACCTACTGCCTATGGGTATCCCTTATCAAGAGTCGTTGCTCAAAAATTCAAATTGCGCAAAAAGGGTAACCCAGGCAACGCGCCCAACACAAGAAAAGAGGTATTAATTAATTTTTTTATTTTTTTTTTATTTTAATCCAGAATCACAAAAAAAATCCCATTAATTTCGATAACGGAAAAACAAATCCCTAAATGATTGGGGGTTGAGCAATTGCAAAACAATTGGCCGTAACAGACTTTCCCTGGAGCATAAAATTGCTGTTCGATGAAAACCATTTACAAAAAGGAATCTATGTCGGCATTGGTGATAAAGAGTTTTCTATTACAGGAATCAACTCTATAAATGCATCGTTGTTGAAATGTATTCCATCACGACGCATTGATTTCCCATAATAGGCATGAAAAAATCGGGTGCGATTTAATTCGTCGGGGAGGTCTATCACTTTGACGAAGTGTGAACGTAATGTGAGCAAAAACCTATTAATTTTATGTAAAATGGTAACTGCTGGGGTGTAGTTTCCTATCCGTGGATAACTCGGCAATGTTGTAAAAACAATGACCATCCTAGGATATAAACGCCGTATCAGTCTCAAAAAGGACAAAAAAGAATTCTTGAAAACTGTAATATCTACGTTTGCTAAAAAAATCGTTTGTACCTAAGAAACATAACAAGGGCATATGCGGCTGTATGGCTGAAACATTTAACTTAACAAAAGTCTTAAGGTCAGATACTCTTGCTCCAGAGATGATCCGAATTAAAATTGGCCGTAAACTCCCAGTTAGGCCGGGATTTGCTCGAGAAAAATTGCAAAAACGGGCGGCATATGAGTCGCCAAGGACCTGAACACTAATCAAATTACTTGCTTGGGCCATAAATAAATTAACAGTGAAGGGAAAACCCAAGCTACGCCGACCGACACTGGAAGGTGTCTATTTGTGAAATGAAATGAAAAGGTCGGCCCCTAATGTCCCGTATCTAACTACAAAAGAAAACAAATGGGCATGAGCTATCCTAAATTTTCCCCAAATGTAAAATTCGGTTCCCTGAACAAGTAACTGCACACAAGCAAAAATGAAATTGATAAAAGTGCCGGTTTAACTTCAGTTAAACTAATTGAAAAAGATTTTACTAGCAAAAAAAGGTGGGTGCAGCGCTAATCCATTGGCCGCCCAACCAGACGTTAGCTGTAGGTAAGCTAAGTTCAGCACAAGAATTGGTGGCGAGTGACGTAGTTGTGACGTAGCGTGACCGGCCGGAGTATCGACCAATTTATAAACACAAGCCCCGACCGAATTACTAGAGGCACATTGTTGCTCAAAACGCATAATTATAAATACATTTGGCACAAGGAAAAAGAAAAAATATATTCTACAGTACGTTACATTAATGCCTTGATGTAAAATGCCAGCTGTACCAAGCCAGAATTCTGACTTAGCCTAAAAGTGAACTGAGTTAAAAACCAACTGAAATGCAAAATATAAACTAAATTGACTATGGTTACCTATGTTAGACATGTCCTGAGAACCCATTCTACAATTATATACCATAAAAATCTAGCCTAAAGGGTTTTACTGATCCAAAATTTGCAAAAAACTTCCTACTGCAAAAACTGCTAGGCCCTAAAAACTTTACTATTGGCAGATTCTGGCCCTGTATTTCTGGCCCACTGAATGCTTACACTAAAAGAATATTATTGTTACTAGGGATGACCAATAGTGTGAGAAAATATATTCACATAATTTTAAAGACAAAATCACATCGTACAAAGAATAAATTAAACATTGGACAGACAAACAGCACAGATTGTAGCCACAGACTAACAGTTGTAAAAGATGAGGCTGCAGCATGATAAATATATTTTATTGAACAATTAAATAACATAAAAAACAGTCACTGAATTTAACACATAGCAAGGTGTTGGCTTTAACTATAGAAACTGGTCTTTATTTGTATAACAAAACAAAACACCTTGGTTTTGGCCAAATGCCATTCTAATTGTAATAAAAATTGGGTTATGGCCGTTAAACCACCATACCTGAGACCTGTACCCAATACATTTTTTTATAGACCAGATATGCCTCTTGCTAGGCTTACAAATTAAAATCCTAAACACTGAATCACATCACTGAAACACTTGTACTGCTGCCAAGGCCTGATGAGTTGTGGATTCTCACTGAAATACAAAACAGAACAACAAATACAAAATCCTACCTAAGACACACTATTTTCCCTTGGTCACCCTAGTTTGATAAATTTAGAAAAGGTTTAACCTCAAAAATTGTGGGCAAGGACCCCTACCTTCCTGGTGTCAGTCTAGCATTCTAAAAAATTCTGATATGGGACATAAACTCCCCAGAAGATTCATCGACTAAATCCTAAGTTTACTAACCTAACAAAAACAAAGCTGCCTAAAGCTCTCTGGTCCTAGGCTTATGTCTGCAACCATATGTAGCTTATATTTTATTGGGGGGCCAGAGGAACGTGGATCTTTTACCCGAGACCAGAAAGCCTACTTAGCCAGCTTTGATTTAATCTAAATAACTGAAATGAACTAACTAACGATCCTTCCAAAAACTGATATATACTAAATCGGCATCTGAGGTTATGGCAATACTGATCTAGGCATGGTAATTAATCCTTAAGCTAAATGAATGTATGGAAATACTGCAAGCTAATCAAAAAACTATGGATAATCTTCTGGGGAGTCTGATTAATTTGGTCTAAACGTGCTGAAAATTCAACCTGTTGCAAAGTGTTCGGGCCAGGCCCGAACACTACTATTTGTTCCTACATTCCTGTATCGGGGCGAACCTTATGGGTTTCCCCTTAATAAGCTGTTTAGCCAGCCATTCTGTCTCTAAATTACCCTATACTTAAATGAAAACTTATCGGTTGTGCGAATTGGTTGCAGAGATGAGGTTCAACACGTCCGTCCTTTCTGACGCCGGCAGTAGGAAGGGGGAGAGGACGCCGCTAAGCCAGATTTCGTTGACAAGACGGAAAAAAGTTGTTCGCTCTGTCAACGGCGCGACAGGCGAAGTGCTCCAGGCAGTGGCTGCGCGACGGAGTTTGCGCGCACTATATAAAATAGGGTGACGCTAAGCGTCACAATATATATATATATATATATGTGTCCGTGAGCACGATAACTCTCGTAAAAATTATCCAATTTTGATGAAATTTGGTATAAACGTGTAAAGCAACATTTATGACTTTAAGTTCGAAATCCAGCCAGATCGCTCTATCCGAAGGGGTTTTTTGGGGGGTTTTGTACCCCAAAAATGGGTTTTTCGAATTTTTTACATATAATTTTGGAAATGGTCAAATTTTAGTTTTTCCCATTGGATTCAGCTTAAAAAAACACACAATTTGGTATTTTGATCATTTCTCTACGTCTATTGGTTACCGAGATATTGAAAGTGCTAAACACAGTACGTTGTCCAATGTTATTCTTATGGAGGAAAATAAAAATTTTATATCTCGCTTATTTATGAACGTATACTGACGAAACTTGGTATACGGCTTCATCTGGTTGTGGACCATTGATACTTGCTCAAAAAAACTATTTTTTACCAAAGGCTCCCGTAGCAGCAAACCTGCGTACTCAGCCCCATGTTATTCTTATGGAGAATAAGTAACGTGTTATCTGCCTTAATTATGAACATAAATTATTAAAATTTGGTATGTGGCTTTACCTAGTTGAGTTATATTGATATTTGTATAAAACCCCATTTTTTGTGTTCCTTGCTTCAGCAAACCTGCATACTCAGCCGCCATGTTATTCTTATGGAGAATAATTAAAATGTCATAAATCGTTTATTTATGAATGTATATTGATGAAACTTGGTATGTGGCTTTATGTGGTATTAAGATACATATATATGCATTGGAAATTCGCTGAGTACGCAGGTTTGCTGCTACGGGGGTATTTTTATTAATCCCCTTCTTAACATAAATAGAGCAATAATAAGAATTTATTTGGTTAAATTAACTCGAGAATCCTAAAATTTACTTTATTTATCAAAATAAATACTGTATAAATAATTTAGTAAGCACAACATAATCTAAGAGACTGTCATCTCACTACTGAACCGTGGTCGCGTGCTAGGGAGCAATGACCTTGACACTGCTCAAGTCACCTGCACCTGCACTGGGACAAAGGGACGTCTAAAAATAGAAACCAATCAAAACAATCTCCCTTCCCGTGCTGTTTACCCTTACAAGTTTTTTCCCCATTCAGAATTAATTAGCATACTGTTCTGTATAGTTTTGTGACAAAAAAAACTCTCATAGAGTATTTCAAATGAACCTATTAAATACCATTCAGCGTTTTGAAGAGTTTTTAGCCTACTGCTATCAGCCATTGCTAGTATTAGCGAATTTCCCCTCTAGGGAATTAGCAAATTTCCCCTATAGGGAAGAAGCTATTACCATAGGTGGCATGGTAAGACTTAAGCCCAAGACCATGATAACTTTTTGTTTTGAGGTCCCCAGATGCCAAAATATATATATGTGTCCATTACCGCGATAACTTTTGAAAGAAACGCCCGATTTTGATGAAATTTCACACACATGTGTAGAGTAACATTTATAACTTTAAGTTTGAAAACCAGAGTGATCGGACTATGGGAAGGGGTTTTATGGGGGTTTTAAATTTTCCAAAAATCAGTTTTTTGAATTTTTTCCTCTAAAATTTGTAAAAACTCTTAATTTTGGTAGTAGCCATTTTATAGAACTTTAAAAAAAACAAATAATTTGGTGTTTTGAATCATTAACATAGGTTAAGTGGTTGTAGAGAAAAGTCAAAAAACGTGTCCATAAAATTTCCCATGTTAATCTTATGGAAAACAGGTTTTAGCGAATTTCCCCTATAGGGAAGAAGCTGTTACCGTAGACGGCATGGTAAGACCTAGGCCTGGGACCATGATAACTTTTCGTTTTGAGATCCCCAGACCCCAAAAACACCAATCGTTCGAAACTGTATATATATATATATATATAAAAATATCTATATATAATTATATATATATAAAAATATCTATATATAATTATATATATATATATATATATATATATATATATATATATATATGTGTGTCCGTGGGTGCGATAACTCTCGGAAAAAAGGTCCGATTTTGATGAAATTTGGTACAAACGTGTAACGCAGCATTTATGACTTTAAGTTCGAAAACCAGACAGATCGACCTATCCGAAGGGGTATTTTGGGGGGGGGGGTTTTGTACCCCAAAAATGGGTTTTTTGAGTTTTTTATCTATCATTTTTGAAAAAATAATTTTTTTTCTATTTGAACCAGCTTAAAAAGACGCAAAATTTGGTGTTTTAACCATTACTCTACGTCAATTGGTTACTGAGATATTGAAAGTGCTAAACACAGAATGTTGTCCAATGTTATTCTTATGGAGGATAAGAAAAATTGCATATCTCGCTTATTTATCAACTTATCCTGACGAAACTTGATATATTGCTTCATTTCATTTGGTCTTCTGATATTTGCACAAAAAACTATTTTTTGGCCGATAGTTTCCGTAGCAGCAAACCTGTATACTCAGCCACATGCTTTTCTTATTATAGAAAATAAGTAACGTGTTATCTCCTTTAACCCATTGAGGTAGTAATTTTATTCTATTTGCAGTAGCCTATAACGGGAATTGATTGGTGCTGCACTCTAGTAGCAAAATATGTAACTAATGACCGCGGGCGTCTACAGTTTTATCCGCTAGGGGTGTGGACTGACTGAAAAACCTTAATATCGCTGCCAGGCCTTTGATCGTGTTAGCTGAGTTGGCTACGTCGTGGAAACATCTTGGCCAGGTGGTGTTACGATGTTCGTGGGTTCGATTCCCGCACACGACCAAAACTGACCAGTTGTGCAACTCTCAATGAGTTAACCGGTTGGTGGGAGGGCCCAAGTAAAACAAACGGTGGCAGGCTTTTTGTATATGACATAGTACAAATTCAATTACATTAGGACAGGACGTCTGTCGGGCCAGCTAGTCAATAATAAAACTAAACTAGGTAGCTTAGATTATTCTTCAACTAAAATAGGTATAGATCTGCATGTTCATTTTTATATGTTATTTATAAATGAACATATCTAAATTTAGTCAAAATCATCGAGTGGAACTCAAATCGACGAACGTATGATTGATAAATGTATATGAACAGATAACTACCGCGGGGCACTAGAAATATGTACAGTAGACTCTCGGAAATCTGAATCACACTTATCTGGACTCCTGATTATCCGGACCAATGATCTTGATTTGATTTTTGTTTAAATTTTTTGTTGCAAATAAAAACGATAAAACTGTTTTAGCGCCTTCAGTTTTCTACGCGATTAACCTCATTACACAAATGGCTTGTAATTTGCATTGTGAGGCGTTCTGTGTTTCTGTGCAGTTATCGGTGTTTGTTCACAAATTCTTCTTCAACAAATAAAAGCATTAAGAATAATTTATAATATTAAGAAAAGACGGTACTTTGGTATTATACGGATGCCACCCTTATACAGCGCGTTGCGGCAGTTATGTTAGGATGGGTTATCATAAAAATGATTTTAGGACTTTCCTTGTTTCGTTACGAATCGAACGATACCTGATGAGTCATACTTCTGGCCGCCAAACCCCCTCCAAATAGGCCAAGGTCAGGTCGTTGACCGGAGCGCGCGCATCACCTGTCACCGCCTGTATCTGGGTCAGTGTCATGAGTGATTTATTGCCGTACACTACGTTACATTTGTTTTCATAATGAGTGACGTTCTTTTGGTGTGGGATTTACCTCGAAATGAAGAGGAAACCGTACGTATTTTTATGATAACCCATCCTAACATAACTGCCGCAGCGCGCTGTATAAGGGTGGCGATCGGGTGTGGCTGCTAGCGGCAGCGACGCATTCAACACGATCCTAGCGGACATCGCTGCCTTTTGGGAGGCACAACACAAAGACCGCTCATCAGAATAACGTAAAATTTGTACAGTAAGTCAATAAAAGTACGTTTTTCGAATTATGTAGTTATCCTTTGTATCCGGTAAAAATTTAACCTCCAAAAATATGGCATCCGTATAATACCAAAGTACCGAAAAGACAGTCTGTAAGACCATACTTTTCTCAGATGGGTATTGTTATAGTATACGATTTGTACATTTTTAGCGAATTTCCCCTATAGGGAAGAAGCTATTACCGTAGGTCTCATGGTAAGACTTAAGCCCCAGACCATGATAACTTTTTGTTTTGAGGTCCCCAGATGCCAAAAACACTATTCGTTCAAATTTATATATCTAATATATATACAGCCGCATGTATAACACACCCAGACATAGGAATTCTAGACCACTTCCAGACGAACTAGAAACGTGATATTTGGCATGCAGGTAGCTTGTACCTTGAAACCCCCGGTAAAATTGCCAAAGTATACAATTTTTAATTTTAAAACCACTAATTTTGATCTTGAAAATTGGATATTTTAACATTGGGCTTATAGAGTTTCAAATAAAAACAAAAGAAATCGTAACAGCTGTAAACAAATATCCAGTAAACTGTCAAAGCAACTTTCACATGGTAGAGTATAAACAAATTATAGAACTATTGAATACCCCCGTCGCAGCAAACCTGCGTACTCAGCGAATTTTCAATGCATATATATGTGACTCACTACTACATAGAGCTATTTACCATGTTTCACAAAAATACATCCATAAATAAGTGATATATAGCATTTTATTTATTCTCCATAAGAATAACATTAGGGTTGAGGACGCAGGTTTGTTGCAACGAGGAAGATAAGTAATGTGTTTTTTTTTGCATTTATCAATACAACTGAACCAGGTGAAGCTACATACCAAGTTCTCTTAAAGTAGGTTCATAATTAAGGGAGATATACAACTTTACTTATTCTCCATATGAATAACATGGGGGCCGAGTATGCAGGTTTGCTGCTACGGGGACTATCAACAAAAAACTCGTTTTTTGTGATAATATCAATATACCACAACTAGTTAAAGCCACATACCAAGTTTCATCAATATACATTCATAAATAATCGAGATATAGAATTTGATTTATTCCATACTCCATAAGGATAACATTGGACAACGTACTGTGTTTAGCACTTTGAATATCTCTGCAACGGTTGGACGTAGAACAACGATTAAAACACCAAAATGTTTGTTTTGTTGAGCTAAACACATTAATAAACAGAAATGTGAAGTTTTTAGTAAAAATATCTGAGAAAAATCTAAAAACCTTTTTCCCATAAGATTAACATGGGACACGTTTTTTTGGATTTTCTCCGGAACCACTTAACCTAGGGTAATGATTCAAAATACTAAATTATTTGTTTTTTTAAGCTCTATAAAATGGCTATAACCAAAATTGAGTGGTTTTAACATGTTGGGGTCAAATTTGCAAAAAACCGATTTTTGGAAAATTGTAAACCCCCTTCCCATAGTGCGATCGATCTGGTTTTCGAACTTAAAGTCATAAATGCTACTCTCCACATTTTTGCCAAATTTCATCAAAATCGGGTTTTTCTTTCAAAAGTTATCGCGGTAACGGACACACACACACACACACATATATATATATATATATATATATGTAATTTTCAGTAAAAAGGGCTACTAATATAATTATTATTTTAAACATTTTAAACACAGTACCCTGGTTTAAATTATTTTATTTCAAGACCGACATGTTTCGGACCTTAAGGCCATAGTCATGGTCGTAAACAAAACATAACCTCACAATTATTATAAAGAAATATAAATGTAAACCATAAATTGCTGACAATATAATCATATGACTTTTTCCACATTTCTTTTAACATGTTTCTCAACTATTGTGGCTTAATAGATCTTAATAGAAGATGATTTGCAAATAATAGAATATGGGTCAAAAGGAGACAAACTCGACGTTAAAGAAGAATTCAACATTTACTCCAGCTACAAAAAAGATCCACAAAATATTATTAACACCATGCAAATTCATATGCAAAACCCAATATATGAAAAAATATTGAAACTAAGATCTATTAAGCCACAATAGTTGAGAAACATGTTAAAAGAAATGTGGAAAAAGTCATATGATTATATTGTCAGCAATTTATGGTTTACATTTATATTTCTTTATAATAATTGTGAGGTTATGTTTTGTTTACGACCATGACTATGGCCTTAAGGTCCGAAACATGTCGGTCTTGAAATAAAATAATTTAAACCAGGGTACTGTGTTTAAAATGTTTAAAATAATAAATAAATAAATATATATATATTATATATATATATAGGTATATATATATATATATATATATATATATATATATGTATACATACATATATATACATACATACATATATATAAATTTGAACGAATGGTGTTTTTGGCATCTGGGGACCTCAAAACGAAAAGTTATCATGGTCTCGGGCTTAAGTCTTACCATGCCACCTACGGTAATAGCTTCTTCCCTATAGGGGAAATTCGCTAAAAATGAAAACATCTAGAGTGGATTTAACCATAGTGAATCTAAAAAGTATACTGTATAAAAAATACTTGAAAGGTCATTGACCAATAATAACAATTGGAGCGACCCCAAGCGGAGGTCTGGGGGCGGAGCCCCCATCGAGCAAAGCGAGTATGTATATATATATATAATATGTGTGTGTCCGTTACCGCGATAACTTTTGAATGAAACACCCGATTTTGATGAAATTTGGCACAAATGTGGAGAGTAGCATTTATGACTTTAAGTTCGAAAACCAGATCGATCGCACTATGGGAAGGGGGTTTTATAGGGGTTTACAATTTTCCAAAAATGGGTTTTTTGCAAATTTGACCCCAAAATGTTAAAAACACTCCATTTTGGTTATAGCCATTTTATAGAGCTTAAAAAACAAATAATTTAGTATTTTGACCTAGGTAATTTAGTAATAATTTAGTATCATTAACCTAGGTTAAGTGGTTGCGGAGAAAATCCAAAAAAACGTGTTCAATGTTAATCTTATGGGAAAAAGGTTTTTAGATTTTTCTCAGATAATTTTACTAAAAACTTCACATTTCTGTTTATTATTGTGTTTAGCTCAACAAAACAATCATTTTGGTGTTTTAATCGTTGTTCTACGTCCAACCGTTGCAGAGATATTCAAAGTGCTAAACACAGTACGTTGTCCAATGTTATCCTTATGGAGAATAAATAAAATTCTACTGTATATCTCGATTATTTTTGAATGTATATTGATGAAACTTGGTATGTGGCTTCAACTAGTTGTGGTATATTGATATTAGCACAAAAAACAATCGTTATTTTTTGTTGATAGTCCCCGTAGTAGCAAACCTGCATACTCGGCCCCCATTTTATTCATATGGAGAATAAGTAAAGTTGTATATCTCCCTTAATTATGAACCTAAATTAATAATACTTGGTATATAGCTTCACCTGGTTCAGTTATATTGATAATTGCAAAAAAAACATACTACTTATCTTCCTTGTTGCAGCAAACCTGCGTCCTCAACCCTAATGTTATTCTTATGGAGAATAAATAAAATGCTATATATCACTTATTTATGGATGTATTTTTGTGAAACTTGGTAAGTAGCTCTATGTAGTAGTGAGTCACATATATATGCATTAAAAATTCGCTGAGTACGCAGGTTTGCTGCGACGGGGGTATTGAATTTATATTGTATGTAACAAAATTAAATATTGCAACTCAGAATCCAAATGTTCATGACCATAACACCAGAAATAATAGGTATGTGGAACAACATAGATAACAATGCTTTGAAATGAAAACTAGTTTCATAGGCACAAAGTTTTTATTTAATTTAGGCCTACCTAATGAACATTTTAAATGTACAAAATTTAAAAACTTAAAAAAATTTACTTAGCAATTATTTATTAACGTTACCGGCATCTTTATATTCACTTGATGATTTTTGGAACTTCAATATTACCACATAATACAAATTTGTTCCTACTGTGGCTGGGATTTTCTACTTGATTGAAAGTGTAATATTATTTTTATTGTTCTTCATAGGAGAAATTAAATGTTGTTATTTTATATTTAATTTTTAGTTTTTCACAATTATTATTTGTTTATGTACATATGTGACACTATTCTTGTAACACTACATGGATGAATAAAGAAATTTTTGATTTTTGTTGTTATTGTTTACGTATCCGGTGCACTGTTCCGTTAAGGTCTTCTCTCCTGTCGATGACTCATCACTGATGATGTAAATCGATAGACCGGTGACAGTTTTTATTACAGTATATAATTGATTTATGATTTACAGTGTTATATTAAATCTTTACAAATATACATATATTTCAATAATTTTTGTTTAAACTCCAGTTTTATCATGTTATCAAGTAGGCTAATAAATTTGTTCCCCTGATTAATCTGACCTTTTTTTCCGACCATGCTCTTGGTACCGTTGGTGATGGATTAAAAGGGTTCTACTGTATTACAGAGTGTTTATAACTTTCTTCTGGAAGCTCACTCTTGTATTAGTACATAAACATGAAACGCATATTGTCATACAATTGTTCACAAGGCGGAATTGATGACACATGCCCACCTCCGAGAAATCTGGATTTTTATAAATCCGGACCGGCCGTCCACCACAAAAACGATGGTTTGGTGATAGTCTAGATTTCTGAATGTCTACTGTAATATGAACAGATAACTGCTGCAGGCACTATAAAAATGTTACTTGCACGCAGCAGCGGTTAGGCTTGGTTAGTTTGTCGTAATTAAATGGAGTGTCTAATTGTGAAGACTAAAAGTGAAACAAATAGCCTATCGGTAATTAACAAGGGCATAAAGTAAAAAAATCTAATGTAACATACTTAGGCCCTCATCATTTATTAAGTTTCTAAAACATTCTTCAGTAGGTTATTTTACTGTGTTATAGATTTTTTGAAATTTATTTCTCGGCTAAAATAACAGAAGTAGGGTAGCTTATGTTGTTAAAAACAGACCACTGTAACTTAACTGTGCTGTGGTAAACTGTATGGATTGGCCATTCACTTAGTGAAGTGGGGTACACTTTCATAAGCAGAACAATATAAAGAAGCGAATAAAAGTGTTTGTTATAAGCCTATGTTATATCGATTTGGTCGATATTTTTATCGATTGCAAAATATTTTATCATCTGTAATATGTTAGTTATTACGTCATGATTGTTTTTTTAGTTTCAATTAAACTTAACATAAAAATGAAATCAACAAACATGAAAATGACATGACGTGATGTTTTTTTTGGCAATACATGTTTCAGTATAAACTTAGTGGAATCAATGTTCGTTATCTCTATCGATTTGGTCGATATTTTTATCGATTGCAAAATATTTTATCATCTGTAATATGTTAGTTATTACGTCATGATTGTTTTTTTTAGTTTCAATTAAACTTAACATAAAAATGAAATCAACAAACATGAAAATAACATGACGTGATGTTTTTCTTGGCAATACATGTTTCAGTATTAAACTTAGTGGAATCAATGTTCGTTATCTCGACCAAGACGTCTTACCAACACATGACCTACACATAGTTTTGTGTTCAAGACGACATCTTCCACCCCTTTGAGACCGAAAGTAACCGAAATACAACTTAAATAACTAGAATCAAGAAGTTAGCTGAAACCATAACCGAACAACCTAAATAATCGTTATACCGAAACGAACAATTTCATTCAGGTTTTTATATTATTTCGCTTATAAAAGTGTAGAACATCTAAGCATAGGCCCAACTTTTAATATAGGCCGTATATAATAATTTAAGTTACCATGTGTTAGGAGATCCTGTGCAATCCCAAACTCATTTTACCGTGTGAAAATAAATAAATGTATAGGTTAAAACGTCCACTGCGTCAATCATGATAACTGAATTTGTTTTATTGCAAAGCAACCCGCCGTAAATCATTTGCGCCACATTGAACGTGCAAAGTCATTTTCTAGGGACAAAATTGTTTAGGCCCATGCAGCTATGATCTGCAAGCACACTAACTTTAGTCACCCCAACAGCACTTCAGGCCTGATAAGTTATATAGGGACATCAGTGATAAGTAACGTGGACAACAATGATAACTTGTACATAATAAAGCAAACACAACCATAAGGACTAGGCCCTATGTTTTTTAGTATTGTTCAGGTGGAGTTTTTATGAACACTAGGTTTTACAATATAATAATTTATTCTACAAATGTGTTGACACAATATAGTTGTTAGCCTAAACTAAAAGGTATATTTAAACAAAAAATACCTATATACAAAGTTTACCGTACGAATAGGCTTATGATTTTGAATCAACATTGCCAGCAGCATCATCATCATCAATAAGAAACATTTTGACACTTTTTAAATAGTCTTCCTTTAATATATCTAGTTCCTTTTGAGTTAACCATTTAAACTCCTGGCACACATCTGTTGAAACATTTCCTTTGATAAGTTGTGCCTTAAAAAAGAATATTTTCATTCCCACAGACTGTTTAATGTTTGCACCCTTGGGGTATCTATATTTGTAGAAACCACAAGGAGCATTTCCTAAGAACTTTGTTTGCAACTTAGGTCCACAGCTGTCCATTAAAACTCTTTCTGCAGCTTGCCGCATAGTTTCACCTTCTTCACGAATACCCTGAGGAAGGACCCAATAGGAGTTTTTGCCTAGCTTCTGCTTGGTTACCAATAACAAACTATTACCAAGTTTTCGCTCAGTGGAAGTAGTATCATTTTTATCATCTGCGATAGTCGTTCGTTTGGCAAATTGAAATTGTTCAAATTCCTTTTTGCATGCATCTTCATATTCTTGTGCAGATTGTAAAGGTACTTCCTCAACAAAACTGTCCCTTTTCTTCATCTCTTCAGCATACATTTTATCTTTAATCTTCCTTACTTCATGGTCAGACTTGAAACTCAATTCATGTTCTACTTTGTTCAACGTTTCAAAATATTTGAACTCAACATCATTCAGATCCCTGGTTAACCTAGGTTTTCTTTCCAAACAAACTGAACTAACCAGGTCCCACTTTTCCTTAATCCCCACAGCAGCAGTACAGTAAGGCGAATTATATTTAATAAAACATGTATGGTCTGATATGGGCATTATTAATCTTTTTACAACAGTTAAAAACATTTTGAGCGTAGGTAAGTCAAATGAAAATTAACCTAACTAACCTCGTACAACCCCGAGTCTAACTTTATAACAGTATGCAGTAAACTGATAATGGGAGTTTTTAAGTTTGTATCATTTTGTGGATGATTAATAATTTACAGGAAAATACTAAGTAGGAAATATAAAATTATTATTCAGTCCAATTCGGGCTTCACTTCCACTTAGAACTACATCTACATAAATAACAAATAGGCAGAGGCTACGTACACGTCCGACGTGAGCCGCTACTGTTAACGCCCGATCCAAATTATGCACCGTACGTTACTTTTCCTGTGATTTTTAAAACAGATTGAGAGCCAGAAAACCTCCTAACCTAACGTAACGTAACGTAACCTAACATAACCTAAAGTAAAGTAACGTAACGTAAACTAACCTAACCTAACCTAAGCGGTAGTGATGTGAATTTGCCTTTACTTTGGACGTGTACGTAGTCACTTCGTAACAAATAATATACTATGGAGTATCGAATTGCACTTTCACTTTCACTATCGAAGTAGGTCGATAATATTATGCTATCGAAACAGCTATCAGTACTCGTTATTTTAGTATCGGAGTATCGGAGTTTTGTCAGGTTATTGCAAGGTTTACTAGGATTATAAGTTCTATTGGTAAAACTGGAGACAACACTGATGAACAAAATCGCGAGCCGTTCTTTGCAAATTGTTGGTGATGCAAAGAACTACTCACTGGAATCGTACGAGTAGACAAAGTGAATCAAACAAATAGCTATTCATCATTTGAAAATTAATAAACTTGTATTTGTTTATTTGCTCATAATTAATCATATATCACGGCAAGATTAGATACATAAATCGAACGAAAAAATTAATTTGTTCCAACTTTTATGACTTATTCCAATGATTTGCATGACTAGATTCACTTATAAGAATAAAAGAAATACAAGTTATAACAAATTATTTTCTTTCGTTTGATTTATGTATCTAATCTTGCCGTGAACTATGATTAATTATGAGCAAATAAACAATTACAAGTTTATTAATTTTCAAATCATGAGTAGCTGTTTGTTTGATTCTCTTTGTCGACTCGTTCGATTCCAGCGAGTAGCTCTTTACCTTTCTATTCTTTTAAGTGAATCTACTCAGCCGCTGGAATAAATGCATAGACTAATTATTGTAGTTCATCTGTGATAAAAGTAAACAAACTTGAAACATTCATTTTGATCGGTTGATTTATGTCAAGCCATGAATACAATATTGAATTAATTATTGATAATTCAACTATGTCAAATTCGTTTGATTCACTTGTTGGCTCGTTCGTTTTCAGCGAATAGTTCTTTGCCTCAACCTCACCTCATAACGTGGCGAACGGCTTGCAATTTTTGATGATTAGTGTTGTCTCCGCTCTCCAGTAGGCCTATATCCAATGGACCTCCAATGAGCTGAGCATGGGCATTTTTATTTTATAAACCATTTCCATGATTCGATCGCCATTTATAGTCATAAATTATAGCCTGTCATCCACAACCTATTTTATGCAGTTCGATAGTAATTTACAGTCGATACATGACCTGGCCAGTTTAATGTGTTCATATCCAAGGTTCGTAGAGCTTTCAGCACAGGTATGACTATTTCCATAACAGTAATGTTCACAGCAAAGATGTCTTGCGTTGCGATGTCGTCGTCCAGCTGATGCATAAATCAACAACATATTAAGTATTCCCAACCTTACAGGGGATAATAATGGTACAGCTATTTTAAAATTGTCACTGGACATGCAGAAAGAAAGTTGAAACCCTTAATCCATTAATCTAATAATACAAATAAATCAAAACAATATATTAGTTTCATAAAATAACAGCTGATCAAGTAAAATATGGTACGTGTACGATAAAAATCGTGTTTCCAGCAACACTGCAGATTGGATTGGTGATCACGTGACCTTACAGCTGGTTTTACGATGTCTCTTCCGGTTAGCTAGACAACCTTAAATATATCGACTGTTCAGACCTTACAAAGAACCTTGGTTCAAATTATCGTCCCTTCGTTAGGTCGCGGTAGGGTTGCCATACTACCGGATTTCCCCAGAGATTACCGGATTTTAGGGTAAAAATATAGCTCCGGGGAATTCTAGGGAAAATAAAAAATCTCTTTTCGAAGTGTTTCCCAAAAATGCGTTGAATAACGCAAATTTTGTGTTGAAATCCTATATCTGTGTACGAAAATCTATTTACGTTTGCAATTTCGTCATTCACCGATTGTCAAATAAGCTAAACCCTGTCACCATGTTTACTTTAACCTCATGAAGATTTATGGCTCTCTGCAGTATATTAAATTACAAATCTCAAGAGTATATTGTTTTAGGACATACATTTTAGTTAATTTCCTGTGGAAAAGTGAACTATGAGCATGACGCGCACGGTGAAACTTAGGCCCGGGACCACCATAGAAGTTCCTAATGTGACCCCCTTAACACGTTTTGGGGGTTCGCTAAAAACTTTATATATATGTGTGTGTGTGTGTGTGTGTGTGTGTGTGTGTGTGTGTTCGCACTCTAGCAGTCGCAAATGTTGTCAGATTTTTTTATGTTAATTTGGTAGGAACCCTTCCTTCTGTAAACAATTGGACAAGTTCATTGGACAAAACAATCGGACAACTCTAACCCCGTTTTTTGGGGATTTTAATTTGGGTCCAAAAAGGAGCAGGAAAGCCCCGAATGTAAAATTATTGTACACAAAATGCCAAAAATTTTAAGCCCTCCCTCATTATTCTAGCACAAGTATTTAGCGAGTTATTAAAGAAAATGTTAATTGACTTAACACAGTATGTTGTCTTTTAGGGATTTTAAACTAGAAAAGGCTGTTTTCATATCTTGACTAGTTTTATCATAGAATAAATAATGCATTATATATTACAATGTATTATTTATTCTATGGTTTTATCAATCACCCCAATACCACTATACCAACTGGTTATCCTGACTATACCTCCTCCTAACCTTATAATTTACAACATTGCCATCGCAATAGTGAATTTAAATATAACCGGGAGCACCAGAACAGCCAAAAAATCAACATTTTCAAGTTTCCAATGAAATGTTAAAAGTGTTGTTTTAAACCCTTTATTAGATTGTTTTAAAGGTTTAAATGCGGAAATTCACTTCCCTGTCGTGCAAACTTGTATTTTAATTTTTCGTATAGTTTTTATGTGATTTAAAATTATCTAAATAAAAAATAACAATAGTAAATACATTTTCCTACAAAGTTTACTTTAATCTTAAACTATTTTTAAACACCCCCAGTAAATTGGGGGTGTAAATTGGGTGCCTACATTCAAATGTAGGCACATAAAATTAGCAAATAATTTTATTCTATAATTGATTTAGTATGCTAAAAGGCATTCATAAGCATTTTTTTAATAAATACCTCATATTCAAAATTTTCATGGGGGGGGCGGGGCAATCCCGGACCCTCCCCCAAAGGGGTTATTACAAAATCTCCTCTTTTGTCAGGGGTCTCTCTACCATATGGCAACCCTAGGCCTGGGGCCAATATAATTATAATAATTAGTTGTGTTGTGACAGACAATTAATTATCAGCATTAGTGATCAGCGATCTACTGAAACTAGAATTTCTGGTGCGGCGGGAAAAACTTGGTTTCCATTAAAACATTTTAAAACTTCAAGTCGCGTTCCTCCTGAAAGGACAATGACATTTAGTCAATAATCTAATTAGTGAACCTGCCAGTAAAATAGATATTACACATATTGTGTAATTAAGCGAAAAAACTTAATTTACGATTTTTAATGCAACAACAAATTTATCTTTTAATCATAATCCTTATTACCATAATTTCTGTTTAAGCCAGAATTGTAAAAAAATAATTATTATCGATCAAGTAAATGAAATTCAATAATTGGGCCTAATCATAGATTCAAGGTTAACTTGTAGGAGTCATATTATAAAATAAAAAACAAACTCAACATTGCATACATTTTTTTATTACGAGATTTAATTATGCCCCAGAAAAATCTTGGTAAACTTGTATCATGCTTTAGTAGGGCCGAGACTGAGTTATGGCTTGGTCTTGCTGGGGTGGAACGTAGACCTCAACACTTAAGCCTTCAAAGTTCTTAAAATATTTTTTACAAGAAGCACAGCGCATCTACCAATTTCAGATAAACTTTATTGTCTTCCAAACGAGTTTGCAGTTCTACTTCCACAACCACGCATCAAATCTAATCAAAATAACTTTATTCCTGTAGCACATAGGTTGTACAGAATGGTGTCATTTACAAAAAATAAAATAAAATAATGCATAATATTACACAATCAGTTTGAGATTAGTTAAAAATAGGGTGTGCGAGTAGTTTTTTAAATCGAGTCGAGTCGAGTAATGCCAATTATTTTTGAGTTTCGAGTATTTTCGAGCGAGTATTTGCCACCAGTTGGTAGTTTAAAATAGTGAAATGTGATTTGGATACCACCCTAGATTTGATAACCTGAACATGGTTTCTAACTAATACATGAGTAGCAATACAAAGTTTTGGCCAGTACAATCAAACTGGATTACGTATTGACAAACAAAACATGGCCAATTCATTTCCGGCCAATGAAACAGGGCCCAGTTATCATTTGGCCAATTTCACCTGGTCCAGACATCACTTATAATCAATATCATATTAAATGACGAAACGTTAGTTACGGCCGAAATTACGTGGTCCAATCATCATTTTCGGCCTATTTTACGTGTTGCGTTCGCCTTTTGCGGCCGTTACTACGCGTTTATGGCCGGTCGCAATCGTTCGCGGTCGTAATTTTCGGCCGATTTTACGTGATACGATTGCCTTTTGTGGCCGTTACTACGCGTTTTGGGCGGTCGCAATCGTTAGCGATCGTTCGGAAATCGGCGGGAAATACTCGCTTGAACTTTCGAGTAGTTTTTTAAACTTCGAGTCGAGTTCGAGTATTAAAATACTCGGCCGAAAACACGAAGTTTCGAGTACTCGCACACCCCTAGTTAAATATTAAATAAATAAATGTTATAAATCTCTTTATGCAATGTTGTAGGTCCAATTATTTGAAGCATGTAAAATATCATCTATTTTATATAGTGGGTTATTTATGAGATGCATTTTTATTTGGTTTCTGAACATTTTTAGGATCTTTTAATTCTTTTATATCTTTTGGCAGATGATTAAAAAACTGTATTCCTTTATATGAGGGTTTCATTATGTAAATAGATGTGTTATGCCTATTGTACGCTAGTTGGTTACCTTTCCTTGTTTTTTACTGATGATAAGTATTTAATTTTGGCAGTTTATCAAAGTTTGATTTAATATAGATGGTTAACTGAAAAATAAATAAGCTATAAACTGTCATGATTTTTGCCTTTTTGAATTGTTCTTTTATAGATTCTTTTTGGTTTCAATTTTAACATGATACAAAGTGCTTTTTTTGCAGTTCTAGTATTCGGTCCAAATTATTGCTTGAAGTACATCCATAAAGACATAAACCAAAAGCAATATGTGATTCAATTAGGGCATGATATATTATTTTTAAATTTAAAAAAATAGTGTATTTATACATCTGCCTCCATGCAGAGACCCGAAGATATCTTCTTGCAAACTGAATTTATATGACTATCCCATCTAAAATATTTATCTATATTTAACCCCAAAAATTTGATAGTCTCCACTTCATTTAGCTGGTATGTATGCTGGTTACATATGACTCTGTATTAAAGGTTTTTTTAAATTATAATGGACCTCGTTTTTAAACCTTGCTTATCAACAAATTGTAAACAACGAAGGAAAAAAATATTACCTTGAAAAACATTAAACTTTAGCTTTTGAGAAAAGAAAATTTTGAAATTTATTTATAATACCAGTTTTATTTACCTTGTATATTATTTGATTGTTTTTCCATATGTTTATATTGGAGAGTAGTTATATTTTTAGTTATAAGTTGTACAAGAGGATGTAGAATTTATAATTTAACATAAGCTAATTGAATATTATTTTTAGGTTTTTCTAATATTGTTAAGTTTTGTTTTACATTCAATGACGTGCTAAACAACAGTACACATGTTTCCTATTTTTAGTTTAATTAATTATTGTTTTAATATTTTATTTTTGTTATAACAGTAGTACGGCTGTCTTTTTCTTTCACCGTTAGTTTTAGTTACCTGAAGGTAACCCCAAACAGGCATTGCCTAGGGAATACCGTCAAATATATATTCACCAATGTGAAAATATATATTTTAAGTTTTATTATATTTAGTTACTTGGAAACAACTGTTAAATTTCCTTTGTTTTTGTATCATATTTGGAGAGTAAATTTTATTAATATTAAGTTCCAGTATTGAATTCAAATTCAAATTCAAATTTCTTTATTGTTCGAAACATGTAATTACATGCATAAACATTGTCAAAGGTTCTTAATCTATTTCACAGTGCATATTTATATACATTTTTCAGTCACAGTACAAGTCAAATTAGTCCTAAATATCAACACAATATATTTACATGAAATATATACAGAACAAAATTTATAAAGTACACGCGATTTATATTTCTACAATTGTAAATCATAAGGACACTTCATGATTAAATATCTCTTGAGTTCTGTCCTAAACTTATTTCCATCTAAGATTTTTATGTGTTGAGGAAGTGAATTAAAAAATATTGCACCTTTAACATAAGGACTATTTTCTGTTGTTTTGAATTTTCTATTGACTCTATAAAAATCAAATTTTCTCCTTGTATTATGAGCATGGACATCACTATTTTTACAAATGTATTTACTATCCAGTTTCAACAGCATTATAACTTGAAAAATATACAAAGCATAAACTGTCAAAACATTAAATTCAATAAATATATTTTTACATGGTGTTCTAGGATTCACCTTAGCTAGTAATCTTTAGGATTTTTTCTGGAGGATAAAAACTCTGTCCATGTGTGTTTTGGCTGCACTTCCCCATAACAGTAGGCCATAAGAAAGATAAGGGTACACTAGGCCATAGTAAACTTTCATTAACATATCAGGATGAAGATAGGAGTTAATTCTTCGTAATAAAATTAGGCTAGGTGATATTTTTTTACAAACATAGTCAATATGTACTTCCCAAGAAAATTTGGTGTCAATATTAATACCAAGAAATGTACAAGATGCGACAGATTTAACACTAAAATCATTGCTATTTACAACAAACTCCTCATTTACACCACTTGGGCTAAAAAACACTAGTTGGGTTTTATCTATATTAAGCAACAAATTATTTTCTTGAAAATAAAGTTTGGACTCATTGATAAACGTGAGAACTTTATCTTTAAAAGCGGGATAGTCTTTCGCCCAGCAAAGACCAGATGTATCATCTGCATACATACTAAGGAAAAAACTATTGTCCAGTGAAATCTTAAAATCGTTAACATAACATATAAATAGAAATGTCCCTAAAATTGAACCTTGCGGCACACCAAATTTTACTACCCTAACATCTGATCTTCTCTTTTCTATTAGGTATCCATCATCATACATAATCTCAGTACATTGCATCCTATTTTTAAGATATGATTCTATTAACAGCAATAAACTTCCATTAACTCCAACATTTGACAACTTATTTAACAGAATTTGGTGATTAACCCTATCGAAAGCTTTCGATAAATCTAAGAATGTTCCTGATACTTTGTTACTATTATTTATAGATTCCAGAGCTGTATGAACAAATTCTGCAGCCGCAGATGTAGTGCTACGCCCTTTTCTAAAACCATGTTGAAAGTCTTTCATTAAGTCAAGAGAATTATAGAAACTAGTTAAATGTTTTAAAATAATTTTTTCAATCAATTTACTGAAAACAGATGTAAGAGCAATGGGTCTATAATTCTGAACATCGGTTTTTGTACCCTTCTTATACAGTGGCTTTATCAAAGATAGTTTTAAAGCTTCTGGAAAAATTCTTTCCTTAAGTACATTATTAATAAGATGTAATAGGGGAGAAGCTAATTCAAACTTACATGTTTTCAACAAATATGGTGAAATTTCATCCCAGCCAGAGATCTTTTTATTATTTAGACTATTTATTATATTCAGAACATCATCGTAATATATCTCAGAAATATCAGATATTATATTATTTTCAAAATTCTCATTACCCCTAAGCAAATATTCACAAGCATCATTTTCAACAGAATCAATAAAGTATTTATTAAACTTATTACATACAACTTTAGGCATACATGTTATTTCATTATTTACATCAATTTCAATATTAGGCTTAATACTATGGCTAGAATTATCACCTCTTCTAATTTTATTTACCACAGCCCAGCAAGACTTTGATACACAGTCAGATGATTGGATTTTATTATTAATCTTGTTAGCTTTTAACTTTTTGACTTCTGCACGGAACATTTTTTTGTATTCAGTGTATCTGTCTTTATAAAAATCTAACTTATATGTTTGATGCCAATCATACATTTCCTCAATTTTTAGTCTTAGATTGTTTGTTTTCTTGTCTAATTTAACAGGATTTGTTTTTTTCTTTCCTTTCCTCAGATTGACCTTTTTTAGTGGACAGGCCAGATCAAGATGATACCTTAATAAATCCAGAAATACCTCCCACTTGTCATTTACTCCCTTTGACTGATAGACCAAATTCCAAGACTCATTGTATAAACTATATTTAAGTAAGTTTATACTATTTTCAGAGAATATTCTTTTGAATTGACATTTGACTTAATTTACACTTTTATCTTTACATCCAATTATTAATATCTGACCCAGATGATCAGAAATATGCCAATTAATGACATTTACAAAAGATATATTAACAATATTGGTAATTACATGATCTATTGAACTTACATGATTAGGGGTGATTCTTGTTGGAATGTGACCTAATAAGTCGTACATACTGTGTGATAAAATAAAATCCTTAAATCGTTTAGTTTTTGGTAATTCATCCAAAGTATTTATGTTAACATCTCCAATAATTATTATATTTTTCTCATTACCTCCTAATGATAACTTATTTAAAACACCCTCTAGAGAGGGTTTAAATCATATTTAACAAATAGACAGCAATATGTTGAATTAGAGCACATTCCAGATAGTTTTGCATCTAAATCTAACAATAAATATGTAAACAAATTTTGCTCAAAATTACAAACAATAAAACATGGTGTCCCACAAGGATCCATTCTGGGCCCATTGCTTTTCCTGTGTTACATAAAGGGCCTTCCAATGGTTCTTACTTCCTTGCAAGAGGGAAGCAGCTCTGTATGTTTATATGCTGATGACTCAAACATTCTTTTTTCAGGGCAGTCAATGGAAAATATTGAAGTTTCGTCTTTTTTGGGATTAGCTATGATCAAAGACTTTTTTAACAGCAAAAATCTTCTTTTAAATTCCAGCAAATCAAAATTTATCTCCTTCTCTACCAAAAAAGCAAAAAACCAAATTTCACCTAACATTTACATAGATGAAGATTCTCTGGATCAAGTTCAAAGCACAAAATTTTTGGGGCTAATAATTGATGAAAATTTGAGCTGGGATAATCATGTCACTCATGTAGTTGGTAGAATTTCTTCCGGCATCTTTGCTCTAAAACAAATGTCACGATTTTGTAGTTTGGAAACTTTAAAAACAATATATTTTTCTATGATTCATTCTCATTTGTCTTATGGAATTGGCATTTATGGGGCAACATCAAATAAGAATTTGGACAAATTACTTATTCAACAAAAAAGAGCAATTAGAGTCATGCTAAAGTTAAAAGCTACAGTTTCTGTGAAGGAAATATTTGCAGAGCTGGGCATTTTGACTGTTTATGGGTTGGTTATCCTTGAAGCAGTTAACCATGTAAAACAGTTTTTTAACCCATTGTTACAAAATAACACTCATTCCTACAATACCCGCCCAAATCGTAGAGTGGAAAAACACAATTTAGAGTTTTTTTAAAAGAAAACCGTTTTCCTAGGTACTAAGTTCCTTTATCACCTCCCTCGGAAATTCATTGAGGAGGTTGATATGATCAATTTTAAAAAACAGCTAAGAGATTACTTGTTGAGCATTCCTCTTTACTCTTTTGAAGAGTTTTTAAAAATTAGGCACAACTGATCCACCAGCTCTAAACTATTTTAAACTATTTTATATTATTATTATTATCTATACAGAAGTGAACTATTTATTATAATTTATTTATTAGATTAGAAATGACACTATTCTTGTACCATGTACAATTTTATGAATAAAGATGATTGATTGATTGATTGATTGATTGAAGATAAGAACATATCACTGTCACCAGATGGAGATCTATAAACTCCTACTATAAAGAAGACATTCCCACAGTAAATTATTTTAACAATAACAGCTTCAAAATCTAAATCCGTACATATGTTTTTAGCCAATTCAATTTGTTTAACAAAACTACAGTTTGGACTATCCTTATAATAAAGAGCAACTCCACCCCCTTTATGGTCACTTCTACAATAAGATGCTGCTAGCTTATAATTAGTAAATTGAAACAATCCAATATTTTCATGTGATTGCTGATGTTCTGTTATTACAAACACACTGGGGGAAACTAAATTAATATAATATTCAATCAAATCAAACTTATTTCCTAATCCCTCTTCATTATAATGCAGCAAAGAAAATTGTTTACAGTTTAGTGTGCGGTCCAGATCTATAGGCCTATCCTTGTTACCACCAACCAGCTGCTGATTTTTAATCAAAACATTCTTAGGCCTACTTGCCTTCTCATTGAAAAAATGCTTCTGGATTAGGCTACCAGCGTAGGATTTTCCTGAACTAAAAAAATATCTCGACTATAACCTAACACTATAAGGGTATTTATTTCTACTTTCGCATTAAAACTTAGACCATCAACATAATTTACAATTTGTTCAGCAATTAATGCTTTACCCAACCTATTGATATGAAACCCATGTGAGGTATGGAACCTTCTACCTATCCTGCTTATATCTACAAACTTAACATTATTAAATCGCTTACAAATGTCTTTGATTTTTTCATTAGTTTTCTTGATCTCTTCATTTACACAGGACCAATCAGGTAGGTCATGCCGGTGTGGAGTTGAGAAGACCATGACATTTGTTTGTCTTAATGCATACAATCTGCGACGAAGGCTTCCAAGTAGTTTGTTTGCTTCATTCCTAGCGACATCATTGGTTCCAGCCAAGAAGACCACTGCATCATCCTTACTCATCTCTTGACATTCACCAGTAGTTCCCGATGTGGCATCTTGAAATTTTGCACTAGGCTTAGTGAAATTAACAACATCTAGATTGCCTGTACACTTTGACATTATTATTTTGGCTAAGTCTCTTCCCTGACTATCTGCAAAACACTTTATTTTCGGAGTCTTCCGCAAAATTTTTTGGGCTTTAGGTTTATCTTCATTAGGCCTATGGCAAATTTGGATTTGAGGAACTTCATCACTAGCAACTTTACTATCATCATTAAACTGTTCATCTGATTCTTGAAGTAGGCTATATCTATTGCTTACCGGTACCGGAGGGGAAATCTCCACAATTGGTTGTGAAAAACTGCTGAAACATGAAATGTAATTTCTAGAACTCTTTTAACTTAAATCTTGAAGTCAGAGAATTGTGTAAACAATAAAAAGTGTTTGATGTTGTAGAAGCCACAAAGTCTGATTATTTATTTCCGGATGGAATATTGCTAAACTCTTAATTGTAACTTATTCAAAATATATTGTATTTTCTTGAAAAATGTAAACCCCGGGCAATTCAAGATGTATCGAAACTGATATTTCAGCAGACTAAATAAGTTAGGTTTCCAGCCATGCTATTTCTTACGCTAGCGAGCGAGCCCATCTACAGCTGATCATGCACACACATTTTCTTTTATACCCCTTGCGGACAAGTAGCAACCCCAGTCCGGACACTGGACAGAGCCTCAAAACCCGGACTGTCCTGGGTGTGATAAATCTACTTCTGAATAAAATATGCCAATATAATTCAAATCAAGATTTTATTTAGTAAGCTAATTTAAATAAAAAGCACAATTCAATACTGACACAAATTTTGTTTCCGCTTTAAAAATTTGGTTTTATTGTTAAAAAAACTTACATCTGTGTTTTTTATCAACTCGTAGTTTCAATTACAACAATACTTGACTTGTAACATGTAAATTAAAACCACCAGAAAACATTGAAAATTTATGAAATTTTACATAAACAAATTGTAGATATCCTAACTGAATTAAATAAATAAAATCAAAAAGATTATCAGTCTACCATACCGAGATTGAAATGATAGGTTTACAGGCCCACTCTACAGTTATGAAACTTTTTTCTTACCTTTAGGCTTAAAGTCATGCAAAGTAATTGCTTGCAGTATGTCTGTATTTGAGTTTGGCAAGCCGGAGTGGTTGTAAATAATTTTATGAAGACAGGCTATTGTACTCTTATAGGGACATCGAGACTCATAGAGATATCAGGCTGGATTTCAAATAAGCTTTTGTCTGCGTTCAAACGAGAGAAAAGTGCAACCCGTACTGGCATTGTATGTCAGGTACAATATTGCTGTTTTGCAGGAGGTGTTCAGAGGCTGAGTGCAGGACAGCTGCTACAGTGTGTGCTCAGCATCTTGCAGGAGAGGTTCCACTGCAAACACTTTGGCTACACCTACCTGCAGGTGTTGCGCCACCAAATATTCACCTGCCACAACTACTGTGCGAGCGTCGGGGAGGACAACTGGAAGGGTAAGCTCAAATAGTTTTATTAGAGAGGTATTTTAATTGTGAATGATGCTTAGAGGATCACAGCCATGCTAAATGCTGTGTTCATTCCAAGAAAACCGATGTTGGTGTGCGGTGCCAGAACAGAACACCAATATCTGGATGATGTTGGTGTCATGCAAACATCTGAGTTTGATGTTATGTAAACTAGAAGACGATTTTAGAGGGAGTGATTGAATTACAATTGACTTTTGAACCATTCCTTTACCCAAGAAGGTTCCTTCTCTTAACTTGTTTTATGAGCAACTCAGAGATATGATATTATTTTGAATTTAAATTGTATTTATCGTTCGACTAATACAGTAGCCTCTCAGAATTCTGGACTACTATGGCGGACAACCAGTCTGGATTTAGAAAAATCTGGGTTTCCCGAATCTGGATATGAGACATACGAGACAAAAATAAGGAAAAGTAACATTTGCACTAACAAAACGGGTACAGTGAACTGAGACTCCTGTCCCCTCCACCCCTACGCTACATCTCCACTACCTCGTAAATAATAAACTACACTAATTTGACTGAAACATGGAGCGCAGACGATGTAAACTACATGACATTTGTGTAATGCGAACTTATGTGGAAACTAAGGTGCTAAAATGGAAAATTTTGTTATTAATTGCATCAAAAATTAAAAAAGATCCGGACTAGGCCGATCTGGATTTCTGAGAGTCTATCTGTGTACATGCCTTATAAGATTGTAAATCTGAGGAAATGCATTACAATCAGGTATTTAAATACAAATTCCAATTAATCAGACAGCAAGACAACTTTATTATTTAAAATTTATTCCATATTATTAACATTACTTCTATTTATATATTTTACTGATTCTTATTTTCAGATTTGTTACAACTCTGTGAGCAGCTCTACAGAAACCCACCTCCGAGAGTAGATAAGATTCTTATTCTATCTATTTTAAATTTGATTATAAAAAAAGGTGGAAACCATTCATTTGTGGCCTTGGAAATAAAGAAAAAGTAAGTGATTATCTGCTAATTTGATTGATTTATTATTAAGTAATAATAGTTTTATTAATCAGTAGAAAAGTTTTTTTTTAATTCAATGTCATAATTCAATTTGAAATATTTTTTTACTTGTAACCTGTAACATACCTCAGAGAGTAATTCATCAGTTATATTAAAATGTAATTGTTCTACAGTTTTCAACAAAGAGCTAAATGCCAAAAATTAATGGCCACCCAGAATATTATTTTTATGCTAGGTGGGTTAGGTGGGATAACTCATTCCTTTTTTGTGTTGTTCTTTATGGAACAAGTTTTAATAAATATTTAATTTTTAAGTAATTGGTTTGTACCATTCTAGTAGCATCCCATGTAAAAATTGAGTATGTAGGTTTGTGATATTAACTGGGGATGTAAAATAAAGTTTCCTAAATGTTGACCAATGCCACACACATAGACATAAAATCATTAAAATTTATCTTTAATCTGTATGTTTTATTTTTAGATTTCCCTTTATCATAGAGTGTATCAAAGGTGATGCCAGAACACTGAACTTACAAGAACACCTGGCTCGGTTGGCTCTCTCAGTTTGTCAAACGGTATGTTTTATTTTTAGATTTCCCTTTATCATAGAGTGTATCAAAGGTGATGCCAGAACACTGAACTTACAAGAACACCTGGCTCGGTTGGCTCTCTCAGTTTGTCAAACGGTATGTTTTATTTTTAGATTTCTCTTTATCATAGAGTGTATCAAAGGTGATGCCAGAACACTGAACTTACAACAACACCTGGCTCGGTTGGCTCTCTCAGTTTGTCAAACGGTATGTTGTATTGATTGCAAGTTTATAGTAAAAGAGTTGCAAAAGTTGTAGGTGTGAAGTGAAGCACGACTAATCAGAATTTACAGTCCAAAATTTGATTTAAAATGTAAAAAAAGGTTCATCAGAAGAAATGCTAACTATAAGTGCATATGACATTTAGCAAATACACAACATCAATCTGACCACGTATTAATTAATTAGTAGTACTGAGTTGTTGTTTTGCGTTTAGTTAGACAACTTGAACTTCAACGGTATTTGTCAGAACCTCAGAAATTTTTTATTTGAAATTACAGTTCATTCCTGATTTAAACAATTGGAACATAAAAACTCACAGATGTCTGATTGATTTTCAATTTGGAAAAAATCAAAAGGTTCAGATTAGTGCATCTTGTGTCTTTCTAGTCATCAATTCAGTAGTTATTGATTGATAAGTTTATTCTGAGTAAGTATAAGAGCCAAGTATGTTTGAGAAAGGTACCTACCAACAAATACAACGTTTATTCACAGTTTCAAAATAAAAAAAACAACATATTTTTCACTTCTAGATAACCACGGTGCATAGTGTCTTATTAATTTTTAAAAATTGAACTTAACCCATTGGCGTAGACATAGGAGCTGCTCTCGTTCCTTACTTGTCATTTTTAACCTGTGAATTGGGATACAAATTTTTTTTAAATGGATTAATGATTTATTTTCATTACAATACTGTTTTAATTCCGTTTTAGAATCGCAATGACACACACTCAGTAGAAAGGCACATAAGTAAAAAGTAGCAAAATCAGTATTGACCATGTGCATCTCTCAAATAATTAACCGATCCCGTCAACTTCCAAGTAAACCTGCCACCATTTATTTTACTTGGGCCCACCCACCAACTTTGCCACATTCCGGTTAACTCATTGTAAGTTGACTGGTCAGTTTTGGTCGTGTGCGGGAATCGAACCCACTTAGGTGTTTCCACGACGTAGCCCTCAGCTACCACGACCAGTGGCCTAGCGTAAGTTAGGTTTATAGTCAGTCTGTCCCCCTAGCGGAGAGAACCGTAGTTGCCCGCAGCCATTAGTTACAGATTTTCTACTAGAGTGCAGCACTAATCGGATCCCGTTGTAGGCTATAGGGAATAGAATCAAATTACTAACTTAATGGGTTAAATGCAATCTTACAGTGTATTTTCCTGTTATTTTTTCAGCTGCAATATGAATGTCGCATGGCAATATGTAAATTTGGGGAAGAAGTCATGTCAGACCTTAGAAACATGTACGACCACAGAGAAACTGGATCCTCTAGAAAAAAGGTGAGTTGTGAAATAATTATAATCACAAACAAATATATACACAAAATACTCTCAAGCTATTTACATAATTTTATATTTATTCAAGTTTAAATTATTAGGATAAACTAATCATAGCTAAGATTTATTAGAAATGTAACGTGTGACAATGTTTGTTTTTTGTGTGTGAATAGTTGTATTTAACTGTCTCAGTGGTAAACGGACTCCATGAAATTATTAATTTACCTTTGGTAAGTCTCATTACAGTAAATCTCATCAACATAAGCTGGAAGTCACAGCAGTTAGAGGGCTTCCCAATTCAATTATAAGATCATAATTTCGATGAAAATTTCTAATATGAGGTGGTAAGAAAGAAAACCTGGGTTTGAAATTTCCCTTGTGAAAATGTTAAAAAAAGGCCACTGGCATAAAAAACAAACAGACAGTGTAGTATAACTATGCATTTCTATCCTATCCTACTAATATTATGAATGTCAAAGTATGGATGTTTGAGCGAAACTCTGAAGTTCCATCATGTGAAAATTACTGGACCGATTGAGCTGAAATTTTGGAGAGAGGTACTTGATAGTCCTGAGTAACATATAGGCATATTAAAGTTGTGAAAATCCTATAGGGCTATGCCCCACAGGGGTTCAAAGTTCCCATGTATTCCTTATGTACATTCATTTTTGTTTGAGCTGATGAAAATACAAACAGCTGATCTTGATTCGTAGTAGTTCCACAGGCTAACCACAGAATGCAGCACAAAAAACTGTCATATAGTTTTTATAAATGATTCGTGGGGTGAAGCCTATGGGTAACAGCTAGTTAACTATAAATTTAAAAAAATCTTCATCAGTTATCTTTTGGCTTTAACAATATCTGAGTTGCAATGTAGTACTAAATAATGAGGAAATAAAACAAATACCTTATCATTGTTTGAGTTGTATTGTTCCAGTATGAACTCATTTAAGCTCATTTATACCAGCTTGGAGGTCAGCATTGACTAAAGCAAATGAGTATGTCGTAGCATGTGGGTAGTCCTTCGACTACCTAATTATGGCAAGCTTCCCTTTCACCTTGGTCCCACCATGTTTGTAGCCAGTAGGAGACAGAGGGTATGTTATGACCGTGGTGCCCAACTAATGGATATATTGTCAGTGTCAGTTAGCCTAGATGACCACCTGTTTAAGGGCTGAGGAACAGCTATCGCAGGTAGTTTGCCCTCTAAAAAGTAAATTTTGCTGTTGTATCCTGCCCCATCTTTTCCATCCCAGCTTATTCAGTCCTTCTAGTGAATTGCACAACATTTCCATGTGGCAGACTTGCCTATCGGCTCTGCCAGCGTTTCTTAATTCATAAATCTAACATCTAAAGGAACCAATCCGACCGTGACTAATTCTGAGGGTTCAAATGCTTTACTAATAAATTTAATTTTTAATATTTCCTAGAACAATTTTTGCAACAAATTGTTACTGAACAAATTGCAATATCACATTGACCTGTTATAAAAACACATTGAAAAACCAACTGTCAAAACTGTTTATCTGTTACAGGATGTGCTATTGGAGTGGTTTGTCCTGCAAGTCCAAGCTCATCACCCGGGTGGAGTGCGTCGTGGGTGTCCGGGTGCTTATGCGGGTGCCTGGGACGTCTGGGTGAGGCAGCTCGGGTGGCTATACCAGCTGATTACTGCGGAGGTTACTTCCCTGCTGAGACACAGGAGCGCTTGTCGAACTTTGCGACCTGCTTTTGTCACCCTGGCTGTGTGTGTTTGTAAACAGGCGAGTAACATGCAATTCCCACTGAGATCAAATATTTGGAAGGTTTGGGATAGAGGATTGCCTGAAATTTCAAACAGCCCATTTTGTCGCTTAGGTTTGATTAGCTAACATTTACTATTAGTTTTACAATTCGTTTACCAGGCAAGAAAATACTCTATCAAATGTAAAGATCCATTAGTTCCCATTATTATTGTTATATTGTGGTTAAAGAGAATAATTTTCTGGGGAAATGTTTTAGATTTGTTTTTATACAAAAGAATCTATATGTGATATTGGAAACGAGGACATTTATTTTGACTGAGACTCTGGAAAAGTGGACATTGTTGTACCAGATTTTTTTAAAATCTCATAAACGTTTTGGTGATACTGTCAAGTCATACCAGTGTCAAATTTCCATGTTAAAAATTGTATTATGTTGTTTTCAAGAACTAAACTAATGGAGATAGTAGGTGGATTGGATGAGACTTGGCCACATAATCCATCTGTTCTGTCTAATCTAGTGTAGATTGTTCACTTTTTCTGAGCTCTGGTTTATTATAACTAATTAATTTCTAATGTCCAATCTTTGAAAATATCAGATGCTTGGGGCATCAAATTACTTGGCAAAGCTTTATTATACCTTAACAGTCAATTGATTTGGAAAATGGGTAAATGTAGATAGCCAAAAATATAAACTAACCTACAAGATGTAACCGCTTGGGTTAAGGGTTAACTATTTGCATTAAGGGTCAACTATTTGACTATAAACCAGTTTGGCTATTGCTTGTTCCCGCTGTACCTACAGAGTGAATTCAACTAAGCATTGAACTTTCAACTTTTGCTACTTCTACGTTGCAACTTACTAAACATCTTTTGACAGGTGTTTGAAACAGACAGCAGACAGCTGCTGGACATGAGCTTGATCTCTAACCTGGAGGACACATCGATGGTGGAAGCCCACACTAGCAGCAGTGCACCCAAACGTATCAGGCTGGAGACAGGTGTTGTGGCCGTGGTGGACAAACTGGCAACTACACCACAACAGGACATGTGGCCTTGGTCAGTAGTGGCTGCCGCGCCAGGAAATGGCTGAGAGTTTTGTGTTTTAATGACATAACAGGGAATTATTCAATTCACACAGAGAACAAATGAGAATTTTAAGTAAATTTGAAAAATGCATGTTAGAATGAGTTTTACCAGAAATTAATGGTTTCGAAATAATTTAACAGATTTCAATAGTTTCACGTTAAATTACTTTTTTATACAACAAATTCTATTCATAACTGAGGTTTGGTAACTGAAATTTAAGTACTGTTCAGAGATGATTTGTTACCTCCTTAGGGGGAAAACAAAATGAGGGGCCTTTTGGACAGTTCTTTTGAGGAGTCTTTTGGATCTGTGTTATCACGAAATTTGATCACTGCTGGTTGTTATAACTGTTAGATTTAATTGATAGTTTCTTGGTTGGTTGTGTCAATGAACAATGTAAGAACAATCGAAGAGTAAATATTCCCCCTCTCTGGCTATGAATGAATGTACATTTGTGCAGTAATGTTGAAACTGCTTAGTTTTGAAATAAACCATAAATTCTAGAAATGTCAGAGTATTTCACATATAGTTTTTTGTACTGTAAAATATGTCAAGCTGGAAAACACCCACCTTTCTCCTTACTCATGCCATTGGACAAAGTGAAAATTCGGGGTTGCCACCGCCTGGGAAAATCCTGGAAAAACGGGAACTATGCGTAAACTTTGGTGACCGGGAAAAATGTGTGGAATATGCGGGAATTTCAGGTTGTGATCTTCGGCAATTGCGTAACGCGTTCTGAATAGTAGGCGAAGTTAGCGATGCGTTGTTGATTTCCAGCGACAATAGCGATGTATTCTCGGTGACCGGCGATGTTAGCGATAAGTTCTCGATTGTCGGTGACGTTAGCTATACATTCTTGATGGTAGGTGACATTAGTGATGCGTTCCCGTTGGTCGGCAACCTAGCGATACTTTCTCGATGGTCGGTGGCGTTAGCAATGCGTTCCCGATGGTCGGTGACGTTAGCAATGCGTTCCCGATGGTCGGTGACGTTAGCGATACATTCCCGATGGTCGGCGACGTTAGCGATACGTTCTTGATGGTCGGTGATGTTAGCGATGCGTTCTCGATAGTCGGGGACGTTAACCATGTGAGTGTGAGAGCTATTGTTGACAAAACTTTACAAAATGCAGTCATGACTATTGGCGACATTTTTTATTAAGTTCAATAATTTAATTTTTATGTTGTTTCAAGCAGTGGGTAATAGAAGTGGCTCATTGGTAATTAATTGCAGTCTGGTCAAAATTGTTAATCAGCAGACCGCAAACTGAGCTGATATGGAACTCAGTTTCTAATATGTAATATATCTATATCTTATATATATATATATATATATATATATATATATATATATATATATATATATATATACATATATATATATATTAAGATATACTGTATATAGATATATACAGTGTGTTCATTTTGTATGCTCACCATTGGGATCTTGTAAACCACAGTAGTTACAAGGAAGGTAAAATGGGCAAAGTAATGAGTAATTAAAAACTAAATAAAATGGCGCAGAGAAATTTAAAAATATTCCACCAAACTCGTTCCCTACACTCAAAAATTATTTTTGAACTAAAACAAAAATTGCTTATAACTTTCTTATTTTTTAAGTTAAAAAAAGTCAGATCAAAGTTAAATGAAATTTTACGTCAAATTTGAGTAAGTCCAAGTCCAAAATCTTTAATGAAAATGTAGGGTTTATACATTTTAATTTGAATAATTGTTTTTCCCTGATTAAAAACATACCACATATGTGGTATTTTATTCATAAAATAAGTCCATAATTTAATGAAAACCTTTTTTTAGCAACTATTTGTTGGATATTTTGTACTGTTTCCAACATAAAAGTATTAAATTTTTGATTTACGTAAAACAGTTGATTCACAGTGAAACCAGCTATTTAACAATGTAAAAAATAAGGTTTTTGTAATAGCATGTTATTAAAAATAAATTTAAATCTTGATGATTTTATTTTTTTTAACGGCTGATTTCTCCGTAAATCAGCTGTAAAACATAAATTTAATACTTAAATGTTGGAGCCAGTTCAACTATCTAACAAATGATTGCTAAAACACGGGTTTCGTTAAATTATGGACTTATTTATGATAAAACTACCGCATATGTGGTGTTTTTGTAATCGGGGAAAAAATGTTAAAATAAAAATATATAAACCCTGTACTTGTATTAAATATTTTGGACTTGACCATTTTATATCAGAAACCAAGTATATTATTTAATTTTAAGCTAAATATTCCAATTCTTTATGTAATCTTTAGCAACTTTGATCTGACTTTTTTTGTATCTTGAAAAATAAGAAAGTTATAAGCAAATTTTCTTTTTAGTCAAAAATGTTTTTTTGAGCGTAGCGAATGAGTTTGGTGGAATATTTTTGATTTTCTTTGCGCCATTTTTTTTTTTTACTTTATTATTACGCACTACTTTGCTCATTTAACCTTCCTTGTAACTGTTATGGTTACGAGATCCTAATGGTGAGCATAAAAAGTGAACACACTGTATAGATATTAAGATATTCCCCCTCCTAACAAATAAAATATTGTAATGTTTTTATATAGAGAGAGCAACCAAGTTCATTAATATAAATAATTGGCCCAGCGTATATACCCATTTTTTTAGAAAGCATAACAAAATATGAGATGTAACTTTAATAAAACAAAAGTAATAATATAGGCCTACTTCCTAAAAAGTTATAATTTTTTGTTAAAATAGCACTTTTATTTATATTGTAAATCGTTATAGGTGTAGCAAATAGATAAAAAACGCCGCGCGAGTTTACCTGGAATTTTGAGATTTTACCTGGAAAACCTGGAATTATGTATGAATTTTTAAATGCAACTTTGGTGGCAACCCTGATGTAGCATATATTAGCTTGAGAATATCCCAGTGTTTGTAATTTAGCTGTACCGGCCCCATATAGTTCTACTAGTGTTGGCTGAATCTTACATTCAAGAAGTATGCCAGGAGGAATTACAGTTACATCTGCTCCCGAATCTACTTTAAATGTTAATGGCTTTCCCTCAAATAATAGCTCTACTCTCCATGGTTTGCAGTTTGATCCATCCCCAGTTAACCCCAAAAGCGAACCTATAAATACTTTATTATTCATAGATGAAAGGTAACTTACTTCTCTTTTAGCGAATTTCCCCTATAGGGAAGAAGCTATTACCGTAGGTCTCATGGTAAGACTTAAGCCCGAGACCATGATAACTTTTCATTTTGAGGTCCCCAGATGCCAAAAACACCATTCGTTCAAATTTTTATATATGTATATATATATGTGTGTGTGTCCGTAAGCACGATAACTCTCGTAAAAAAGGTCCGATCTTAATGAAATTTGGTATAAATGTGTAAAGTACCATTTATTTGAACGAGTTCAAAAACCAGATGAATCGCACCATCCGAAGGGGGGTTTTGTACCGCAAAAATGTGTTTTTTTGGGGTTTTCACATGTAATTTTAATTTGAATCAAATTTTAATTCATACCATTGAAATCAGCTTAAAAAAACAAATAATTTGGTATTTTGATCAAGCTCTACGTCAATTGGTTACCGAGATATTGAAAGTGGTAAACACAGTACGTTGTCTAATGTTATTCTTAAGGAGAAAAAGAAAAATTGTATATCTCGCTTATTTATGAACATAAACTGGCGAAATTTGGTATATGGCTACATCTGGTTGAGGTTTATTGTTGTTTGCACACAAAAAAATTTTCGCCCATGGTTCCTGTAGCAGCAAACCTAGGTACTTGGTCCCCATGTTATTCTTATGAAAAATAATTAAAATGTTATACATCGCTTATTTATGAATGTATATGGATGAAACTTGGTATGTGACTTCACTAAGATGAGTTCTATTGATATTTGCATAAAAACCCATTATTTTGTGTGCTTTGTTGCAGCAAATCTGCGTACTCATCCCCAATGTTATTCTTATGGAGAATAATTAATATTTGAAATATCGCTTGTTTGTGAATACATTTCTTATGAATCCTGTTAAGTGTTTTAATGTGTTATGTTATATATTCATTGGAAATTCGCTGAGTATGCAGGTTTGCTGCGACGGGGGTATTTTGATTTAGGTCCACCTCGTTAGTAATTTTAGATCGGCAGACCTTTGCAAAATGTCCGAACTTCTTACATACGCAGCATGTTGCTTTGTTAGCTGGACACACCCCCCTAGGATGGGATGGTTTACTCCCACACCAAGTATACTGTGCTGAGTGTTCATGCTTCAGTTGGTGAAACATATAACCTTGACGTTGACGACATCTCATTTTGACGACTTATTCTACCACTTTGTAAAACAGCAGCTTCTATAGCAACGTTTTTTAACACATTTAAATCTTCCTTATCTTGTTTTACACTATCTGCATGGGGGATGAATGTAATGGCCCTATCAAAGTTCATGTGTGGGCCAAGTAACAGGCGATCACTGAGTTTTACGTTCTTTAGTTGATCTGAACTTAGATACACAAAATTGTTGTTGAATATTAGATATGCGATGACAGAACGCTTGATCACAATGTCTGATGGTTCAATCTTTAGGTGCTGAAAAATAAAGTCAGTCTTAAAGTTGGCTCCCACATTCTGGATTGCTTGTATAATTCAATCAATAAACATCAGCATGTATATGCCGCAGTCAATCGAATTATTTCCTTGCTGGGGGCACTTGATAATCCTGAGTGTAGGTTCCTTGAAAACCGTACTTCCTGAGGGGCAAATATACGGGTGACATTCTTGACAAAATCTCTTAAGCTGGTTTTAAATTATATTCGCCTATAGAGTCAAGATAGTAGTATGTGTTATCCGGTCTTGAGAAAAGTATCAAACTCCAATGTGAGCTGCTATTACTGTCAAAAATTGTTGCATCATTCACTGGAATAATTACATAAGACTTTTTCTAAAGTTGTAGGGGCTTCAAAATGTAGTCAAAATCACCAAGGCATTTAGAAACCTGGCTAAATGCTAGATTAGCTAGGAAAATTTCCTTATTAGTTAAAATACTGTTTGTGATATTGAAATACTTCTCGATAGAATGCCTATTAGACTAATAGAAAATTCTGCATTTTTTTAGTTTTAATATTAGTCTGGACCGATATTTTCTCAGTGAAAGCTGTTTTTTCATTAGCACAAAATTCTGAAGAAACAGGAGTGCTACTTTTAGTTGACTCCAGATTAGTGTCATTTACAGTTACATTCAAGTCTAACTGTAAGTCAGACTACTCCGACAAATTACTTAAGCTACTATCACTGTAATGGTTTTCCAAATTTATTTCATTTTCAGGTTTAGCATTCAAAATAGACAAATCATTACTAGTAGCTTTATTTTGAGTAGTAGAGTTATTTCCTAGTGAGGTTTTCCCTGAAAATTTAAAATCATCAATCTTAAAGGATAATTTGTTATCTTGTATGTATTTAGACAACTCCTTTTTTTAACTGAAGATTTTACCCGTAGGTGATTTTATGTACACATCAATTTTTCCCTTGCTCAATCCTTTTTGTTTTATCACTTCTTTCCTTTCCCATCCTTTAGTTAGTCTACTGTTTTTTTCTATAGTCATTTTTTTTATATGAGAAGTTAATGGTTTACATATAATTGATTTATTATATTGATTTATATTATATAATTGATTTAAATAATTGAGTTATTTATTATCTTTCTTCATCATCACAAAACTAAAAAAATGCTTCTCAAAATCTAAGTTGTAGTTAATATTTTCAAATGTAAACATAAACAAAGATGTATAAGACCTGTACTGCACGGTGAACATGGAATTGAGTAAAATGTTTATTTGATAATCCAAACATGGTTTCTAACTAACACATGAGTAGCAATACAAAGTTTTGGCTAAAACAATCAAACTGGATTACATATTGACAAACAAAACACGGTTTGACATTCGTTTTCGGCCTAAAATACATTGTCCGGTTGTCATTTGGCCAATATCACCTGGTCCAGACATTGCTTATAATAAATTTTAGATGAAGAAATCTTTCGTTACGGCCAATATTAAGTGGCCTGATCGCAACTTTTGCCGATATTAAGAATATCGACGTCAATTTCGGCCTTTATTACATGATGCAGTCGTAATTTTTGGACGATATTATGTTATCCTTCATTATTTCCAGCCGAAATGTTGCGACCCTATCGTAATTTTTGCCCATTTTTCGTGAAGCGATCGCCTTTTGTGACCGTTACTACGCGTTTTGGCCAGTCGCAATCGTTAGCGATCGTCTGGAAATCGGCGGGAAATACTCACTCGAACTTTCGAGTATTTTTCAAAACTTCGAGTCGAGTTCGAGTATTACAATACTCGGCCGAAAACTCTTTTAAGTTTTGGGTACATGCACACCACTAGTAAAAAGCTGTTACCATGAAAACTCAATTAAAATCATTACTCCATGAGGTTAACAGTGGTGATTTCAAACATACAACCTTTAAATACCAGTAGGGCAGAGCTCCAAATTATGTTCAGTAACGGAGTAGGTAAATGTTTGATTCTCATGCACCAATCTCCCTACCGAACTTCAGCTCCATCAGCTTCAAAAGTGTGGGATGGCAGAAGGGGAGCCAGCATGCAAAATTTCAGCTTCACAAGCATTGCCAATTTTGAGATACAGCAATCATTAAGAAAATATAGATGTAGATGATTATATAAAGTTTGTTGATATTATTGAGTGAATCGTTCCAAATCTAAACACAAATTCTATACTGCAATAGGCAATGGTCAAATATCTTTATTCATTATTGCACATACATACATACATATAGTTTTATAATCACGATACAGTTTATAAAAATAAGAAATAGTAGCTAGTTCAAAGTTTCTAACTTACATTATGCGTGTAATGTTCAAACTCGGCCACAGAAATATAGAGCCAAGCTACTCCTTTTAATGTTCTTTTAAATTGTTAGAAAGCTGCTTTTGTTTTTCAAGTTGAACAATTTTAACAAGGATGTAAGAGTTAGTCACCCAGTTATGTAGTTAAAGGTATTATGACTCCTTTACTTGGTCGTCCAGCTATACAAGATTTGAAAATCTTACCATTTGTCAATTCATTATCACAAGGTAATAGTAATTTTTTTCACTGAGTATCATGAGATGTTCAATGGAAGCAGAGCTTGAAAGTATAGTACAAAACAATGTAATCGCTCCAGTTGAACATGCCTCTCAATGGTGTTCCGCAATGGTGGTAGTCCCTAAAGCTAATGGGGCTATTCGCATATGTATTGACTTGACTAAATTAAATGAATGCGTTCAACGACCCTATCATCCAATCCCAAAAATCAAACGTCTCTTAGCTCAATTTCTGGGGCAAAATTGTTTTCAAAACTTGACGCAAACTGTGGGTTTTGGCAAGTTCCTTTATATCCTGACTCTCAAGATATGACGACGTTTCTTACTCCTTTTGGGCGGTTAAAATTTCTTAAACTCCCATTTGGTATAACATCTGCACCTGAGCATTTTCAGAAACGTATGAAAAAAATTTTAGGCAATCAATCAAATGTTTCGGTTCACATGGATGATATTCTCATATGGGGTAAAAGTAAAGAAGAACACGACATGGTCGTTAGGCAAGTCCTAGATAAGCTTAAAAGTGTTGGGATGGCACTTAACAAGGAGAAAACTGAGTTTGGAAAGACTAATATCAAATATCTAGGTCATTATTCATTATCTATCCCCTCACGGGATTTCTGTCGATTCAGAAAAGGTTTTGTCCATACTTAAAATGGATTGCCCTAAAAATGTAAAAGACCTTCAAAGGTTCAATGGAATGGTAAACTTCCTTGCAAAGTTTATACCTGAAAAGGCAAAGATTATGACTCCAATCAACTTGTTACTTCAGGCTAATATTCCATGGATTTGGGGTCCAGAATAGCAAAAGGCATTTGAAGAAATAAAACGTGTTTCGACAAAATCCCCTTGTTTGGCCATTTATGATGCTAATAGAGAAACAATTATCTCCTGTGATGTGTCAACCAAGGGCTTAGGTTCATCATTGTCCCAAGTACAAGAAAACGGAACAGAACACCCCGTATCATTTGCTTCTAGAAGCCTACTTCCCACAAAGAATAACTATGCTAACATTGAAAGGGTGGCTACTGCAGTTGCTTGGGCATATGATAAATTCAAAGAGTTCATTATCGGTAAGAGAATAACTATACAAACTGATCACAAACCTCTGCTTCAAATTTTGAAATCCAAGCACTTTGATGAACTGTCAACAAGAATTCAAAGAATTCGTCCTCACCTTATGAGGAATGATTTTGCAATAACTTACGTTCCTGGAAAACAACTTGTTGCTCACACTCATTCCCGAGCTCGTCTTACTTTTTCAGATCAAAATGACCATCAATTAGAAGAAGAAACCTAAGCATTTGTTCAGATGGTTTTGTCGAGCATTGATGTAAATGATTGCATTGTTGCAGAAGTGCTTGAAGAACAAAACAAGGTTCCAACTTTAACCGAACTGAAAAGAATAACCATTGGAGGATGGCCATCACAAAAATCGTTACAAGCAGAACTGAAGCCATATTACTCTGTCACAGATGAACTAAGTGTGGACAATAGTATTATTCTTCGGGTTATACGAATGATTATGCCACCTAATCTACAGCCTTGGTCACTTCAGAGGATTCACGAGGGTCATTTTGGGATCACCAAGTGTCGCCTACGAGCTAAAGAGTCAGTCTGGTGGCCAGGAATATCAACAGCTATTGAGAACATGGTTAAAGTTTGTCCTGTATGCATCAGACACTCAACGAATAATCACGAGCCACTGCTTGCTTCGAAATTCCCTCATGACCTTGGAAAACTTTAGCCATGAATTTTTTTAAACTAGGTGGAGTCTGGTTTCTGACTGTGACAGACTATTACTCTAGGTATTTTGAGATTGCAGAGTTACAATCACTGACATCTCAGGAAGTTATTGTGAAGTGAAAGGCCTTCTTCTGCCGACATGGGATACCTGAGGAAGTCAGATCTGACTCCGGGTCACAGTTTCAAATCCTTGAACATTCAGAGTTTAAAAATTTCTCAAGAACTTATAGTTTCAAACACACAGCAAGCAATCCAAAATTTTCCCAGAGCAATGGCAAGGCAGAGGCAGCAGTAAAAATTGCAAAAATTATATTAAAGGAAAATGAGTTCGTACGCAGCACGCTGACGTGAGGGAAGTGAATTTCCACATAAAAACTTGTTAAGACTCAAAATCAGTTTAAAAACATACATGTATTCCAATTTTTATTGAAATCTGAAAACATAGATGTTTTGGCTGTTCTGATGCTCCTGGTTTCATTTACCTGCAAAGCTGGGAATACAATTTTGCGCATTATAATGTTAGGAGAAGGTCCAGTCAGGCTTGAAAGTAGGCGTGAGGTTGCTGGGGATGATAAAAGTACTCTAACAAAGGAGTAGCAGGCTTTTCTAGTGTAAAAACCCCATAAGACAACGTACTGTGTTTAGTCTAAACACATTTTCTTTAATAACTCGGTAAATATGTATGCTAGAATGACGAGCGAGGGCTTAAAACTTTCACCTCACTAATTCCCATTTTTTACATGTATTAATTTTACATCCGGGGCTTATCTGACCCTTTTTGGGCCCAAAAACTCGAAATTTGAAAGATTAATCCCCAAAAAAGGGGTTTGGAGTTTTCCGATTGTTTTGCCCAACGAACTTGTCCAGCTGATTACAGAAAGGAACGCCCCTACCAAATTTGAAGTAAATTGGACAAAAAATGTGACCGCTAGAGTGCAAACACACACACATATATATATATATATACATAATAAAATTTTGAACGACCCCCAAAAACGTGTTCAGGGGGTCACGTTAGGAACTTCTATGGTGGTCCCGGGCTTAAGTTTCACCGTGCGGGTCATGCTAATAGTTCACTTTCCAAAGGAAATTCACTTATGAAGAAGATCCTTACTTAGCACTATTAGCCTATCGTACAACCCCTCTTCAAAATGGTTACAGCCCATCTCAAATGCTGATGAACAAGAGATTAAGAAGTACACTACCTCAAACAGGACATCTACTAAGATAAACACCTGATCTGAAGAATCTTGCTGGGAGGGAAGAAGCTTATCGCAAGAAATATAAGACAAATTACGATCGAAGACATAGAGTACCACCCCTTGACCCTCTTAAAATAGGAGACCCAGTGTGGATAGTTGACTTAAGAAGACATGGCAAAATTGTGGTCATCTTAAATAACCCACGTTCATATCTAATAGAAACTGATCTAAGAATCATAAGAAGGAACCGATCTCACCTGAAACCTGCTCCTTACTTAAAGAATCAAATTACCAAAGAACAAACGCTTAAAGCAATGACAAATTTGCAACAAAGATTTACTAACAAAGTCCAACGTTCAACCAAAAAGAAATGTTCAAAAACCTCATTGGTTTAAAAGTTATTAAACTTAAAAGGGAGGATGTTGTAAGAGTATTTTAGGTAACATATGTTTTATTTGATTATTTACAATCATATATTTGTTGTATGGTAAAATATGAAAGAAGTTAAATAAACAGTTTTGAGTTTTGACATGAAACATAACAAGCCTTTTTATTAAAACTATAATACGTAATAAAGTAGAATAAAACAGAATGTTTTTAAATACTTCCAAAAATCTCTTCCCGAAGAAAATGTGTCCTTTTGGGTGAAAAAAACTATTGAAGCAACTTTAACCAGTGTGCGCTCGGTTTATAAATTTCGCAAAGTGAAGACCATTGGAAATATCATGACGCCAATAAAAATACCGCGTAAAATAGAATATAAAACAAGTAGAAAACTTAAATATGATGTGTTTGTTGTTGGAAGTATTCGGAAGATAATGCATTCCTTTTTTGTTAGTAACACACCTCCATCACTTTCTGCAGTTTTAGAAAAAGTTAACGAAGATCAAGATCTTCCCGAGTTTAAAAGAACAACGCTGTGGAGGTTGCTCAGAGAAGACGAGTTTTGCTTTGAAATGCGCAGAAGACAGTCTTTACTGTTAGAAAGAGACGATTTAATTATTTGGCGTCATTCATACTTAAGATCAATGAGGCAGTTCAGGAAACAAAAGAGAAATAGTTTTTATGGATGAAACATGGGTAAATGTTGGGCAAGCGGCCTCGAAAATATGGAAAGATACAACTATTAAAACACCGAAGGATGCTTTTTTGGCTGGGCTGATGACAGGATTGAAAGACCCAATTCAACGAGAGCCCCGTTTTGTCATTGTGCATGCAGGAGGACAATGTGGCTTTGTTGAAGGAGCGCAGCTAGTATTTTTCAGCAAAAAAAGGATCAGCCGATTTCCACGCTGAAATGGATGGAGCACATGAAAAATGGTTTGTAGGACGATTAGTCCCAAATGTTCCTCCTGGTACCGTTGATCTTATTGATAACGCATCATACCATAGCCGTAAAATGGAAAAATACCCAATACAAAAACTAAAAAAGAAGTCATCAAGAATTGGGTAATAGCTAAGCTTTTCCACCGGGCAGCTTGAAGAAAGAACTGCTCGCTGAGGTACAACAAATTAAGCATATGTTTAATCTTAACGTTATCGACGAGATAGCTAAGACCCAAAACTCAAAGTTCTGAGACTCCCTCCTTATCATTGCGAATTGAATCCTACAGATTTAGGCTGGAGCCAAGTTAAAAGACCTGTGGCCGAAAATAACAGAACCTATAATGTCAAGCTAATGGAGCCATTAATTGAAAACTCCTTTAAGGCCGTCACAAAGGAGCAATGGAACAACTACTGCAATCACGTGAACAAAATTGAAAAAGGTATGTGGAAGATAGATAATCTGTAGGATGACGTGGAATCATTAATTGTTCACCTCTTGGGGTCTTTGAGAAACTCGTCCAGTGAGGGATAAGACAGCTCAACTACGTCACACTTCAGCGTTGAATCTGGAGTTGCTTTGCTACAATACATCAAGAAAGGCAATCAACGTGAGTAAAGAAAATAGGAGTCTCATGACAATCTTTATTAATGTAATATAAAAAAATACATTTGGAGTTTAATATAAATATTTTTCCTTATTAATAATTGCGTTAATTATTATTTCAAATTTATTGATTTCACGTGACTGAAGTTTATTTAACGTACATTGTTCTAAGGGCCTATTTCTTGAATAATTTATCTCTGATGAACTCTTATTATTTAAAAATAAAAGTAAGTGAAATATTGTAGTGACAAAACTAAATTAAATAAAATAGGCCTGACCGAAATAAAATCATTATTTCGGTGTATAAAGGAGCGTTACGCGGGAGTTGATGTTTTTTGGACGGCTAGTATCGCTGAGACTGCCGGATAGAATATAACATGGCTTATGGGCGCTCCGTTCTGCTCGGTGAACGTGGAATTGAGTATAGGGTAGTATCCAAATCCCATTACACTATTTGAAACTACCGACTGATGACAAATACTAGCTCGAAAATACTCAAAACTCAAAAATAATTGGCACTACTCGACTCGACTCGATTAAAAAAGTCACTACTCGCACACCCCCAATTTTTACCAACGGAAAACAACAGGAAATAACAGGAAATCAATAGGAATCAACCAGAATCAATAGGGGGAACAAGAAATACCATGCGAACAAAGTCGCGGGTACCAGCTCTTGTAAAAGTGTGATAATCCTTTACACATTCATACATGTTGATTCTTTACAGCCATAATTATTTCATAAACTAAAAAATGAAAAACATAAATTAGAAAACAATTTAATCCAGTAAAATTTTGTGTTGCTTGTTTTAAGCGATGGCAAAACCTTCAATAATTCTGAATGTTCCCTCTGCAGGTTATCTCTACTGACAGTGTTGTGCTCTCAACATCCAGAGTTAGTCACGGAGGCTGATGTGTTGTCCTTGCTGCATCTTTGCTCTGAACACCTTCAGACCTGCAAAGACATAACGACCACTGAAAACTTGTACAGGTAGTTGGGAATTTAATCATTTCAAACTTTGATAAATTACGCTAAGAAATTGTATTTGAGTTATCATTTCTTGTTACTAATAACAAGTGAGGAAACATTATTTAAGATTAGCTTAGTCATAGGCGATTTTAATAAGTTTAACAGAGCTTAAGACTCGTGGCTAAAATTTAAAAGGCTGAAAAAACTTAAGTAACCTTTTTTTAAATTATGTTTAGTTGTACATATAGTTTGTAGAATATATCGCATAACGTCTGCAACTGCTCAGCGGCAGTTATAAAATTAGCAGTGGATTCCAGTATAAAATTTGTATAAACCCTTTAACTCTTCCAAATTAATTCTTAAGTTACAATGGTCTATGTTGGGTATCAGTAACCGGAAGGACACTTTGTTTGCAGATGCTGTGACGTTTTGCTGTACGTGGAGAGCCAGAAAGACACTAGACTGCTGGACACTGGCAGGTTGAAGGAGCTATGGGAGAGTGTGTGGGACACTTCCTTGAGGTAACACCAGCGCTGAGGGTTTAAACAACATCAAACAATAACTTGAATAATTAAAACATATACCGTATTGAAGCTTGACAATTTTATTCTCATACATAGGCCTAGATGACTTAAGTCAGTGTTACACCATTGCAAGCTTCGATGCCAAGTACCTTTCCACTCATCTCTACCCCCCTTGCCTTGCAATGAGCCATTTGCTCTCCGTAAACGTATCCCTGCTCTCCGTATTAAAATATTTGTCTATGGGATTTGCTTCTCAAACGTATGTAAACGAATCGGCACAAATTTGCAACATAGGTGAAAAACCAAAGCTTGCAATGATATAGAGCTGACTTTAATGCTGCTATTTAGTAGTCTAATTTTATAACAATTCCAGAGAATACTCTTTCCTTGTGTTATAGTTGTGTACATCCTGTCAAAATGTGTAGCTTAATACATTTTCTTCGACATTCAACAGACAGCTGTAAATCTACAAACATGTCAATGTCATAATTTACTTCTCAAGTCTCGCATAATTTCCCTCATGTAATTTTGAGACTTAAGTGGCTCCAACTTGATAAAATTTGTCTATGACTTGCGTATCAATATTAAAAATTACTCATAAAATTGTTGGTTTATCTGTCAACCAACTTGCAGAGCTGTGGGCCTGAACCTGAGTGAGGAGTGCTCCCACGGTCTGGTTCGCAGACTGGTGCTCAGCAGTAAGCCCCTCGCCGTGGACCGACTGTTACAGCTGTTCATCTCCGGGGCTATCCACAGGTCGGCTCACAGCATCACGACACTGCTCACTGTCGCTAACAGCCACTGCATCTCCGAGCTACTTGGTGTCAAGGTAACGAGACGATTCGTTAATCTGTTTGATCGGAAAAATTGTACACCTTTTTGCGGTTACCTCAAAAATGGATAAAGTACAATTTAGACATACACATTTATGATGACGCATTTAGATTACTTAACCCTTTCAGTGCTATGGTCCGATATATCGTCTTTTGAATCTGTTATCAATAAACACTGTTACTGCTTCATAAGCGATTGTACCGCTAGGCGCTCAGTCTGCAGTCTGAGTCTGACATGTGGTGAAACCTGGTAGACACGACTTGAACTACGTCGTCCAGCGCCTAGTCTCTATAATACCAACTGATCCACTGCAGCTGCTAGCCTGACCAGTGGCTGTGCGGTCTAAGGCGTTACCTTCCCGGCCGGGGGTAACACTTGGATCGAGGGTTCGAATCCCGTCACAGTCGGTGGTTTTTATGTGCAACTCATGGAGAGTTCACCTGTCTGTGGCAGAGTTGAAGGGGAGGGCGGACCTTAAGCAAACGGTGGACGGCTCGGGTCCAAGCTGACGGGATGGGTGGATTCTTTGTGAGTTGCACATCTGATCAGGTGTTTTGCTACTTTTTACCTATCCTTTACTGTGTGTGTCCAGCGGAAGCACGTTTTTATTAATTTTAACTGTTCAGGCGTTCAATATATTAAAAAAATCAACAAAACATCACGGATTCAACTACTCCTTTCAGAAGCTTAGCACTCAAAGGGTTAAGATTAAATATTTAAGTGGTTTAAGCGATTACCACTCAGAAAAATTGTATACCTTTTTTCGGTTACCTCAAAAATGGATAAAGTACAATTTAGACATACACATTTATGATGACGCATTTAGATTACTTAAGATTAAATATTTAAGTGGTTTAAGCGATTACCACTCAGAAAAATTGTATACCTTTTTGCGGTTACCTCAAAAATTGATAAAGTAAAATTTAGACATACACATTTAGATTACTTAAGATTAAATATTTAAGGGGTTTAAGCGATTACCACTCAGAAAAATTGTATACCTTTTTGCGGTTACCTCAAAAATGGATAAAGTACAATTTAGACATACACATTTATGATGACGCATTTAGATTACTTAAGATTAAATATTTAAGTGGTTTAAGCGATTACCACTCAGAAAAATTGTATACCTTTTTGCAGTTACCTCAAAAATGGATAAAGTACAATTTAGACATACACAATATGATGACTATTTGGATTAAACAACAGGATTAAATATTTGGAGCCATAAGAGGGATTTTGATATGCTAGAAAAGTTTATATGTAATAACCTAAACATTGTTATTTCAATTGGACAAAATTGTATGTTTAGGGCTTTCATTGCATTATTTTTTTACTCCAAAAAATAGGGGTGTGCGAGTTGTGATTTTATTAATCGACTCGAGTAGTGCCAATTATTTTCGAGTTTTGAGTATTTTTGAGCGAGTATTTGCCATCAGTTGGTACCTAGTTTCAAAAAGTGTAATGAGATTTGGATACCACTCCAGATTTGATAATCTAAAGATGGTTCCTAACTAGAGATGTGCGAGTACTCGAAATTTCGAGTTCGAGCCGAGTTTGGCACTGAAACTTGAGGTTTTACTGAAACTCGAAGGTTTCTAGCAAGTTTACTCCCGCCGTTTACCCGTGCTACCTATGGTACGCGGCCGTTCGTCGCCTGTAAATTCAAATTGAGTGTGAACGCATTTGAGGTGTTAAAGAGTTGTGATGTGAATTTTAGTGTTTTATTAATAAATAAGTAAGTTGTGGCTTATAAATTTATGTTACTCTTTACCTAAATGGAGGATTTATCAGGACCTTCAGATTGAGTTGTATGAACACTGTCTGTATAGTCCACTTGTAGGTTAACCTAACCTTGACATTTTTTTAAGTAAAATATAAAAACATATCTGTAATGAAATATTATAGGTAAGCATAAGAAGTTTGTGCTTGTTTTTTTACAATAATTTAAATTGAGTCAATCCATTATTATTAAGCCCAACTGTCCTTTGGCATTGAGCTTTTTTTTAAAAGACAAGTGATTTGTTTTGGCCTTGTTTAAGTTTCATTAATGATTTTTTAAATAATTTGTAATATTTTAAAACTCTATCTAAGACATGGTTTCAATTTTATCAATTGATTTGACAGGCACTTTCAAACATATCTTCATATTGTTACTAACTGATTGTTCTTATTAGGACTATTAGTGTTAAAATTAATGCTAGGACTATTAGTGTTAAAATTAATGCTAAGATATGTTAATAAATACATTTGTTGTGGTTAGTAAGTAGGCTATGTTTTACCATGTAATAGGCCTTTTAAATATTAAAATAAAGTTTATTTTAACTTATAGGCCTAAATGTAATTTTATTTTCTCCATTCGTAGAAAGATGTAGCTTAGGCCTTAACATAACATACAATACATAGGACAAATAAAAAAGAGGAAATAAAATATAAAACTGAGATTATTTTGTAATGAAACTGTTAACCCATTGAGGTAGTAATTTTATTCTATTTGTAGTAGCCTATAACGGGAATTGATTGGTGCTGCACTCTAGTAGCAAAATATGTAACTAATGACCGCGGGCATCTACGGTTCTATCCGCTAGGGGCGCGGACTGACTGAAAACACTTAATATCGCCGCCAGGCCTTTGGTCGTGTTAACAAGTTGGCTACGTCGTGGAAACACCTTGGCCAGGTGGCGATACGATGTTCGTGGGTTCGATTCCCGCACACGACCAAAACTGACCAGTTGTGGAACTCTCAATGAGTTAACCAGTCTGTGGCAACGTTGGTGGGAGGGCCCAAGTAAAATAAACGGTGGCAGGCTTGCTTGGAAGTTGACGGGATCGGTTAATTCTTTGAGACTTGCACATGGTCAACACTGATTTTGCTAATTTTTACTTATGTCTACTGTGTTGTGTGCCAATGCGACTCTCTAAACTGAAAGAAAACAATATTTTAATTAAAATATGCCATTAATCCATTTAAAAACACCAATTTTATACTCCAATTCACACGTTAATAAAATTACAAGTAAGGAACGAGACCTGCTCGTATGTCTACGCCAATGGGTTAATTAATACCAGATAACAACCTAAACAACCTTAAGAGGGGGCTCCAGTCCTCTGCGTCTACCTGCTTCTCCCATAAGACCAATGTTAACTTTCAAAGTCCGTCCCTCCTCAACGGGTTGTCCGAAATTGATTATTTATGGTTAGTTTTAAAGATCTAAAATATATCTAGCGATTTCAGTAAGCAGAATTTTGTTATGATACATAGTTTTCACATACAAAAATCGTAAATATTGAATATTTTGGAATTTTATTGATCGATTATTATTTGCGATATCAAAATTCTGCTTACTTAAATCACTAGGTATATTTTTGCTCTTTAAAATGAGCCATATATCAACGATATCGAATAATCCATTGAGGAGGAGTGGGCTTTGAAAGTTAACATTGGCCTTATGGGCGAAGCAGGTAGAAACGCAAAAAGTTGTGTGACTAGAGCGCCCTATTTATACCAAAAGATTGAAAGTATTTTTTCTTCATGGCAAAATGTAAATGTTTTGCAATAACTTTGATATGATTATTTTCGGATAAATGTACTTACCTTTTTCCAATGAAGCAGGAATCCATTTATTACTTACTATTGTTATTTTCAGGTCATAGTGACTAGAAAAGTGTATTTTAATAACAACATTTATAAATAGAACCCTATACACTGTTTTGATCCAATTCAACTCTACCTATGTGTTATTTTTAATTTGTATTCTCGACTCGAACTCAAGATTCAAATCTTTTGCCATTTACTCGTCTCGAACTCGACTCGACTTAAAAACCTGTGCTCGCACATCTCTATTCCTAACTAATACATGAGTACCCTTACAAATTTTAGTCTAGTGCAATCAAACTGGATTATGTATTGACAAACAAAACACGGTTTGATGTTCGTTTCCAGCCGATAAAACATGGTCCGGTTGTTATTTGGCCAATATCACTTGGTCCACACATCACTTATAATCAATATTAGAAGATGAAATCGTTATTTATGGCTGATATTAAGTGGCTCGGTCGCCACTTTTGCCAATATTATGTTTTCCGTCGTCATTTACAGCAGAAATTACGCGTCTAGTCGTAATTTAACACGTTCAGTTGCGTTTTATTATTGAGGTTATTGAGGCTTTTATTGAGGTACTCGCTCAAACTTTTGAGTATTTTTCTAAACTTCGAGTCGAGTTCGAGAATTGAAATACTCGGCTGAAAACTTAAATTTTCAAATACTTGCACACCCCTACCAAAAAAACATATTCTCTGAACTGTAAATGGATGACAGTGGAATTCAGTGGTGTCTCGTAAGTACATCTACAGTGGGTTCACAGTAAGTTAATAATTTAATAAGTTGTTATAACTTAATTGATTCCAATATTATTCCATTTTAGCATTATTGCTTTAGAGACAAACCGTTTTAGAAAGTATGAACTGTAAAAGATATAAAACTGTTTAGTGTTTAGTGCTTGCAGTTTTTGAGAAACACTTGTGTGTTGCTTGCAATATTCATAGAATTTAGGCGCTGCCATACCTTGAGGCAATGTATTAATTATACCTTAAACAAAATTATATCTATACTACTTTACTTCAGCTATTTCACAACTTTACAAGTATTACTTTATTGATTGAATACTTAAATTCAAGATTTGTTAGCTTTAGACTAAAAATGAATTTGTTCTGACATTAGATTTTTTTTAAATGAACAAAATTAATCTGTGCAAATGAGTACAGTAAAATTATGTTTGCCCTACAGCAATGCAAGGCCCTGATGGACTGGATACTACCCAACAGAGAGGAGATGTCAGTAGATGACTGGACCTCTATACTGCCCTGTACTGACCTGGTGGCTAAGGCACTGGTGGCCCTGACAATCAAGGCTAGAGTCCCTACTGACAATAAGGATGGTCAACGATTGGCGCCAGTCACTAGTGTGGAGCAACACTACTTGTTTACTGCCTTCGAAGGCGGACTTGTTACCAAAAAAGCTAGTCAAAAACCAGAAAAAAATAAATTAAAGGAAGAACGTAAGTGTCCAAACAGTATTTTTACATGTAAAATGTTGATTAATCTCATTCCATAAATATATAACTATAGTAGAGCCCGTCATGTCCATTGTCCTCGGAACTAAGTCATGGTAGAAATTGAAAAAAGTTGGATAATCAGAGAATCCAAAATTTAGGGTCAGAGGAGCAAAAAATTATACTTTACAATGGAAAAAATCAATTATCTATGCATCTTGTTAAGACACACTCATAGCATCATAAAAATCACTATCAGAAACTCGCTGGTTGTTGTGATAGAAACAAATTGTTAGCCCAGACGACAATTGTTGCTGCTGATTCGACAGTCTGACAAATGGTCGGTTATCCCGATGAGTCAGTCCTGAGGTTGGATGAGGGGTTCTATCGTAATTTTTATTCTGAAATAACCATAAAGATGATTTGCAGCCACACTTTCTCATCAGCTCTACAAATTTAACCTGTAGGCTATGTGATTTGATAATACCTAAGTGTACAGAAAATAGCATTACAAATTATAAGTTCAGTTACACTGTTGAAACAAACCACCTAACTATTAATAAGTTGGGGTTCCAAATGAACCTAACTATTAATAAACAAGATCACAATGTCAAAGAACAAAACTCAGCCTTTTAAGATGAGTCCTACCCAACTGTCTAGTTAAATTATCTTAAACTTCGAAACAGACAAGAAAAAACTCTTCATGTAGGCTTCACAACAAAGAATTTGTTTTCCTTAACTATCACAGCTTATTCTCAAAAGTAATTGGCTCTATTGCATTCCAGTGTTGACTGAGACAGAGTTGGTGAGGCATATGATGCTGCTTTTGACCAGGGAACATTTCGTCACCAAGGAGGGTGGGAGGCAGCTGGCTACCCAGCCAGGCAGCTGTGGCATTGTCCACAGTCTGGCGTTACACACTCAGTTGTTGGCTCACACCACTAACACCTTGAGGGAGTGGGGGCTCAGTGTGGATAACAGGTGATGTTCGTGCAACTATTGTGTAAGAAAATAGCAGGCTGTCAGGGAATTTGTTAATAAAATGAAAGGTAAATTAGTAATTTTAAATTCAACCTTATCTGGCAAAATTTTGCAAATTTTGATGTACTCAAAAACACATAAAAGCCACTGAGATGCATGAAAGTCCAATTCTCAATAGAAGTCAAAGTCAATACATGAGTCTAAAAAGTTGATGTGCTGTTTTGGCATTCAATATTAAAATAATAACATCGTTAGGAGCCTTCACATAAGAAATAGTTTTTATTTAGCTTAATTTTGCATATTTGATCAAGAGACGTAAAGAAAGAAGAATCATCAGAGAAAAGTCATAGATTTCTCCAGAGGTTTAGACAGCTTGTAAAAAACTAAAGTTTGTTTTTATCTCATTATTCCCTCTTTTAGCCATGGAAGGAATGTGAGTTTGTTTGTGGATAAAATTTTCTGGACTTGACAGTGTTCAAATAAAATTGGCCAAAATCAACAAATAACATTCATAAATCAGGTTTGCAAAGGAAAGGTTTGCACTTGGCTTGAGAGTTTCATTGAAAAAAGGTGGGATTCACAGCTAACTCACCTGAAGAAACTGGTTCAGATGAGCACAGCAACAAAGAAAGTACTTTACACACATTACATAATATTTCGTCTCCATTTGAGACTTCTTCAGATGTAGAGGGAGACTGTCAGTTAAAATACTGTTTGAATATGAGCTTGTTTAGTTTTGCCAACACTAAAAACACTAACACTAATTTCTTGGAACTAAAACATATAATACACACTATTGCATGGAATGTTTCAGTTAGCTGTGTAAGGAAGGGTGGGTATGAAAAGGAGTGAACTGGGATCTTTGATTTAATATTCAGGTTTGGTGGGGCCCTTGAATTTGTTACAAATTGGTAAGCTAATTCCTATCTCCTGAGCATTGAGCTATTACAATGTTTTTTGGGGAAGGATTTCAAGGCTTTTGTTGTGAAACAGTCATCAAACTGGAGGCTGTGAATCTGGGCATATTGTACTATTGGTTTTTCTTTATTAATTTTTCAACATGTTGGTGTCCATTCATGCGTTTCCTGAGGGTTTCAGTGGTTAGGCCTATATATTGAGCGGGCATTGTGTACATTTTAATTGATAAATGAGGTTTTCAGAACAGCAAGTATTTTGTATTGCTTTTGATGGTATGAACTAGTAAAAGATTCTGACGGTTGGTTGATTTTGCAGGATTTACATCTATTTTCGTTGCGTTGATACGAGCCTGGAGATGTTTTTCTAAACATGAGTTTGATGGGTCAAATAGTTTTGGTTGTACTAGAAGGTTTTTTAGGGTCGGAGGTTGTCTGTAGATTAAGGTGGGGGGTTTCTGTAGAAGGTTCTTCGTTTGGCTGGAAGATTCTAGAATTTTAACCCTTTCCCCTCGAATGCCGGGGCAGCCCCGCCCACCGCATTTTGCCATGTTGTCGCAAGCCAGGTCTGACCCGCACATGCGGTTTTTTAATTTTTAATTTTTTTTTGTCCCCAATTAACTGTATCAAAATAAAAACACAAAAGTAACTTTTTTTTTAACAAACAAGAACAAAATAAATAATTAAGTGACCAGCTGTGATTTTAAATGCAGCTGGATAGGAATAGGCAAGTACAAAAATTAGAGTGGAAAGGATTAAATCCTGTTTTAAGGAGACTGTTTAACGGTTGTAGGCCAGGGTGGTATGTGGTTATCATGTTCAGCTATTGTTGTTTATTGTCATTTGATTTTGTACGTTGCATCAGCTATCTGAGATTTCACTGAGATTTAACTGACAGTCTCCCTCTACGTCTGAAGAAGTCTCAAATGGAGATGAAATATTATGTAATATGTATGTAAAATATTTTCTTTGTTGGTATGCTCATCTGAACCAGTTTCTTCAGGTGAGTTAGCTGTGTATCCCACCTTTTTTTCAATGAAACTCCCAAGCCAAGTGCTTTTCCTTTGCAAACCTAACCTTAAAAAACAACCATTTTCACTTTTTACCTTGACTTGTTTTTCCTTGTTTGCTCTATCTTGTTCTCCTTTCCACTATGAATCCTCCTTGTGGTTAAAAAAATGCCAAAAACCATGCCTTCAAACTGTCAAAAATCACATGCCATGAGTATTTTTTGGAAACTTGTTTAACACTAGGAACCACCCCTATAGGCCTCACTGTGAAACCAGCCATAAGTGGAATGCCTCCTGACATGTGGAACACAATACACAATACACAATGTGGCTCAAAAACAGTCCATAGAACTCACCAAATCAGCCCTACAAATGAACTCCAAAAAAAATGTTTTACCACAAGCAATGTTTGTTCAGCCTAACTGAATTAATTCTTCAAACACAACCGAGCCTAATGGGGCCATACACATATTACATAACGCACTTAAGGGGGGGGAGGGGGTATGGCATAGCGGTATCCTGCGTTACGTTGGGGAGGGGGGGGGTTTGGATCAACGTTACGTAACTCGCACATATTAAACAAAGAGCTGACGCAATCCCGTATTTATTCACACTGTTATAAATCTTTCAGAATTAAAAAATAATCAAATTGATATCTAAATCAAGGTTACAGTTAGTTATATACAAAATACTTCCGTCATACTATTTTAACGCATTGGGTGCGGCGGTATAATTGAAATATTCACCCGAAATCTGAATTTTTTTATTTAATAAAAATTTACATTTTGATGGTAGAAATACTTAATAATAGTTATAAATGTGATCACAACAACATTTACCTTGAAATGATGGCTACAAAGTTAGGTATCCATATGGTAACCATCGCCACCAGGTAGTGATGACGGCCGCACACGCTGTTTCGGGTCGACGAATTGCCATCTTATTTCCACATACATCTCTGATTGTCCCAAAAAATTTACTAAAGTCTCCATTGAAAAAAGAAACAGACGCACGTGGCATCTCGCCCCCCCCCCCCCTCCCGTGCTACTGATGACGCAACAAAAATAGAAACAGAAACCAAGGTCGCCGTGTTCATTCAACTGTATCAACTCAGGTGGCTACAAAGTATTAGTTCGAAATATTGAGTGGCTGAGCCACAGGAAATTATCAAAGTTTAGACTGTTCCAGGTATCCATATGGATACCGTCGCCTTTAAGTGATGGACTCGTGGTATCCATATGGATACCGCCACACCCAATGTGTTAATAACAGTTAAACTAAAAATAAATTCAAAACGTGTTTTGAGCAAGTTCTGTATTGCTTTACACCTATGTTTTGTATTGTTTTAGAGTGTAAAATCATAACTTGATACATTATTGTGCAATGCCACCCACATCTTCAGTTTTGTTAAGTGGTTTCCTATTTGTATTAGTTATAAATTAAATTTGTTATGTTTTGGCTGAGATAGATTATTTTGTTGTGTATATTATTAGTAACAGTCTTGTTTGTTTGTATACATTTTGCTTTAAAATAAGTTATTACAAAATGTAGTTAAAATAATGTCATTTAATGTTTAATGATTCATTAAAATCCATATTCTAAATTGATAATAAAACGATGTTTAAAAGGTTTAAGCTGTTTTAAAGCCTACTACGATTGAGTTACGTCACACATTGGGGGTGAGGGGGTATGGTCATAGGGGGGGTTATGGTGTGTTACATGGGGGAGGGGGGCCTGAAATGTCTAAAAAATGTGTTACGTAATATGTGTATGGCCCCAATAGAACAACTTAACTCAGTTGTACAGAGAGCCTTAATAAGTATGAATCGTGAAGCAATCGAGAAGAAAGCTATATCGAGCCTAAAATCCAACAAAGAAATAGTCATCCTCCTGGCCGACAAAGGTTCAACTATCGTCATCATGAACAAAGAAGACTGCATTTCAGAAATTGAACGACAACTTTCAGACACCACTACCTATCTCCTGCTGAAAGAAGATCCAACAACAAAATTCACAATAGAACTAACAGACCTCCATTTCTCATCATGCCAAATCAAACAATATCACTACGGAAACAGCCAGCTTGTTAATACCAGAAGACCCAACAACTCCAAAAATCTACATCCTTCCAAAAATCTATAAAGGAATCACACCCCCACCAGGCAGGCCTGTAGTGTCAGATTGCGGTTTGCCAACAAAGAATCTCTGCCTATGTTGACTCCTTTGTACAACCTCTTGTCCAAAATTTAATCTCCTACATCAGAGACTCTAGTGATTTCCTTGAAAAAACTGAACCACATAGCTCAACCCCTTCCTGACAATGCAATTCTAGCTACAATAGATGTCACCTCCCTGGACACTAACATTCCTCATCTTCACGGCCTTGCTCCAGCAGAAACTCATCTACAAAACAGACTCAAGGGTCCCCTCCCCACCACCTCATTCAAAACAAATCTCATCAAATTCATCTTAGAAAGAAACAATTTTCAGTTTCAAGACTAAAATTACCTGAAGATAAGGGGGACAGCCATGGAGACAAGGATGGCTCCGTCATACGCTAACCTCTATATGGGAAAATATGAAGACAATTTTTTTTAAGAAACAAGAAAGTCTACCTATCTGTTGGTCAGATACATAGAATATATTTGCATAATATGGACCCATGGTGAAGGAGAATTACAGAGATTTCTAGAAGACCTAAATCGTTTTGGCCCACTGAAGTTCACCTGGGATTTCTCCAAAATATCAGTAAACTTCCGGGATCTCACCGTAAGGCTAACTAACAGTCAAATCACTACATCTATCTATATAAAACCAACAAACCATCAACAGTATTTACACTTCTCTAGTTGCCATCCGAATATTACAAAAAGATCCATTCCCTACAGTCTTGCTTTAAGAGGGAACCGCCTCATCTCCAACAATGAAAATAGAGAGCAATATAATAACCAACTCCAAAAGGCCATAGAAAACAGAGGATATCCTAAAAACTTAGTGAAATCTCAGATAGCTGCTGCCGAGAAGCAACGTACAAAATCAAAAGAACAATAAACAACAACACCTGAACCTGATAACCACATATCACCCTGGCCTACAACTGCTAAACAGTCTCCTTAAAACAGGATTTAAAATTCTAGAATCTTCCAGCCAAACGAAGAACCTTCTACAGAAATTCCCCACCTTGGTCTACAGACAACCTCCGAACCTAAAAAAACCTTCTAGTACATCCAAAACTACCTGACCCATCATACTCATGTTAGAAAAACCATCTCCAGGCTCGTATCCATGCATCGAAAATAGATGTAAATCCTGCAAAACCAGCCAACCGTCAGAATCTTTTACTAGTTCATACCATCAAAAGCAATACAAAATCCAAGGCCACCTACCTGCTGTTCTGAAAACCTCATTTATCAATTAGAATATACACAATGCCTCGCTATATATATAGGCGTAACCACCGAAAACCTCAGGAAACGCATGAATGGACACCGACATGATCTAAAAACTAATAAAGAAAAACCAATAGCACAATATGCCCAGATTCACAGCCTCCAGTTTGATGACTGTTTCACAACAAAAGCCTTGAAGTCCTTTCCCTAAAAACATTGTAATAGCTCAATGCTCAGGAGATGGGAATTAGCTTACCAATTTGTAACAAATTCAAGGGCCCCACCAAACCTGAATATTAGGTAAAAGATCCCAGTTCACACCTTTCCATACCCACCCTTCCTTACATAGCTAACTGAAACATTCCATGCAATAGTGTGTATTATATGTATATAGTTCCAAGAAATTAGTGTTAGTGTTTTAGTGTTGGCAAAACTGAACAAGCTCATATTCAAACAGTATTTTAACTGACAGTCTCCCTCTACATCTGAAGAAGTCTCAAATGGAGACAAAATATTATGTAATATGTGTGTAAAATACTTTCTTTGTTGCTGTGCTCATCTGAACCAGTTTCTTCAGGTGAGTTAGCTGTGAATCCCACCTTTTTTTTTCAATGAAAATTCAGAAAACAGTAGGGGTCTGCGGTGCACCGAAAAACCGGTACCGGTACGGTACACAACTAATTACCGTCATCGGTTCGGTACAGAACATAACCCCGGTACAGATTCGGTACGGTACAGTTTACTGCTTCAAACAATAAACAGAGATAAGCTAAACAATGTTTAACAAAATAAGTGGTTTAAATAAGACCGACTCCTATTTATAACTAGTCATTTCCTTTAAGGAAAACAAGCCCCAAAACTCGTAGGAAAAGAGACGTTGACAGGTGTTATTTATAGCTGAACGAGAATGGAGATACGAAAGGTGTGCAAGGGGAGTGGGGAGTAGCTGGGTAGGGTCGCAAAAAATGTCCTTGAAGACAAGAAAGGTTTAGACTAGGAAAGCGTGAGGGGTAAGGGGGGAGGGAGGTAAATTAGCTGTAAGTCAGTTGTTTGTCAACAATATTCCTAGGGTGAGTGGCTGTAAATCAGTTGTTTGTTAACATCATTCCTAGAGTGAGAAAAGGAATACTATCCTTTAAACCACTTTCGTTCTACATTATGATTTCAAATTAAACTGCTTTTATTTATGTATTATTATTATTGTTATTGAAGTATACTAGTTAAATTTTTAAATTATATTAAAAAAGGTTTAAAAAATGGTTGAAAACTAATTCAAAAATAGCCACTAACTTAAATTTCAAATGGTAGCATAAATTTGTTATTTTTTACTGTGCTGTGAAATTTGTACATACATATATCTGTTATATGTTAGATTATCTTGTGTGGTTTTGGAAAATTCAACTAATATTTATTATTAACATTAACTTAAATTTATTTTTTGATAAGGTTAATAGCTAATTATTTCAAATATGATATAGGCAAATTAACATTATATAAAACTGTCTTACTTTTATTACTTTATTTATTTATTTTTCAGTTTTCCATGGTACTTATGTTTAAATAAATGTACTGTAATATTTGTTATGGACTTCAATTTTGAATTTAGTAATATAATTAAGTAATTTTAGAATTATTTTGATTTTAATCTTCAGTATTTATTGGTCTTTTTTTCTAATTTATAATTTCTTTTAGTTTCACATCATACATAGTTTTATTTAAGTTATCTGATTTTACTTTGTATTAATGATGTAATAATCTCCCAATGCAACAAGAATAGTATTTACAAAACTTTGATTTTTGTTGTTTGTATGAATTAAACCAATAGTTTTTATTTATATTGAAATCAATATAATTAATCATTTAGCAACTTTGCAATTGATTGATTTTCAAGTAATTTTTGAATTTATTTCTCATGATTATTTCAAGAACTTGCATTAATACCCAATAATAACAATTTTAAAATGTAATACTCCGAAGATGCAGGTTTTAAAAATATTTTTATCTTTAGTATAGTTATTTATTTGTTTAATCAAATTAATAATAATAATTGTATATGACCTTAATTATTACTCAATAATTTGTTTATGATACATTCAAATTAATAACTAAATTAGTATATATGACGGTACATTGTACCGTACCGAATTTGTACCGAGAACCGAGGTACAAAATCTTTTACCGTACCGAACCGTACCGATCTGAAATTGTTGGTACCGCAGACCCCTAGAAAACAGAAATTCTTTATTCATAATCTTCAAGATTAGAATACATGTCAATTTGCTATTTACAGGAGTAAATACAATTCAGATAAAATACAAATAAATAAATATAATACAGATTTTCTTTTTCCTTAGACAGTAGGCATTGTAATTGGTTCCCTCATCAGATGGTTAGTTTTTCAGTTGGTGAGTCCATAGGTAGTATTTTAAATCTCATTTAAATCAGTAGTCTTTCCTAGAAAGTGAGGGCTTGGAAGATAGGCAGTTAAAAGGAAATAATAAAAAAGATGTTTTTCACTTACTTTAATTATTGGTTTAGATTAAAGGAATATACCGGTATGGAAGAATCATGTGATGTGATGACTAAAGGCATCATTGTTTTATTTAGTCTAGCAACATTTCTGGCAGAGTCATGTGAATTGACAGCTGAAGCGATTAAAGAAACTCTCATGAGGCAAAGTGACATCGCCACCATCACAGCTGTGCTGGGAAGGTTGGTAGACCTGCTACAGCTGATTGCAAACACTCAATCAGCTGATTTAATGAGTCGCCTGGCTTCAAATTACATCATTAAGGCGTGCAACAAACTAGCTGTTGTTTCGCAGCGAGCACACCAACCATCTAGTAAGTGGAAACAATTAAATTTCGATATTATTAGTGTTTTTTTAAAGTTGATTCCAAAAAAATCAAAATCTCTTTTTTATTTGAAAATTTTTTATTCATTTAACTTCGTAAAATTCATTTGGACTATTCTGAATTAATTGGGGTACTAAAAGATGTAGTTAAACTTTATTAATCGAATGTGATTTTGGACTTCCCCAAATAAGGCAGTAACAAAGTTTTCAATGGGAGAAATTTAATGCATAGAATTTAGATCCAACAAATTCCACTAATACTTGCTGTAAACTGTGTGGAGTCATTTTTTAGATGTCTCTGTCTCAGGATAAATTAAATTTGCATTTGGCTACATATATTTTTTACATGTTCTTCAACAGCTAATTTAGATAAGTAATAAAGGATCGTTGGATTGGAATTAAATATTATGTATTGGATGTTTTATTTTTAGTATTTTTTGAGTTTTTTTATATCAATGAATGTTGGAATTTTTAAGTTCTATAAAATAATGTAGTACTGGTCAAACATGATTAAGTGCTATGCTGCCATTTAACATATCTTTGTTGGCGTGAATACAATGTATTTTAATGGGATTGAGTTGATTATTTATTTGGTTGTAATTCTCATTAGGGAATATATAGATAGGGTATGCCAAATTTTAAAACAGTTTAAAGATAGTTATATTTTTGCAAAATTGTTACTTAATAATTATTTTAGCTAATTTCCACTATTGGGAAGAAGCTATTACCGTGGTCGGCATGGTAAGACCTAGGCCTGGGACCATGATAACTTTTCGTTTTGAGGTCCCCAGATCCTAAAAAAACCACTCGTTCAAAACTGTATATATATATATGTGTGTGTGTGTATGTGTCCGTGAGCACGATAACTCTCGTAAAAATAGTCCGATTTTGACAAAATTTGGTATAAATGTGTAAAGCAACATTATGACTAAGTTCGAAAACCAGACAGATCGACCTATCCGAAGGGGTATTTTGGGGGGGTTTTGTACCCCCAAAAATGTTTTTTTTTTTTAGTTTTTATATGTAATTTTTGAAAAAGTCAAATTTAAGTTTTTTTCATTGGAATTAGCTTAAAAAGACACAATTTGGTGTTTTGATCATTGCTCTACGTCAAATGGTTAAAGAGATATTGAAAGTGCTAAACACAGTACGTTGTCCAATGATATTCTTATGGGGAATAAGACAAATTGTGTATCTCGCTTATTAGTGAATTTCCTATGGAAAGTGAACTATTAGCAAGACCCGCAGGTGAAACTTCATAGAAGTTCCTAACATGACCCCCTGAACACGTTTTGGGGTGTCATTCAAAATTATATATATATATATTTTATATATATATTATATATATATATATGTGTGTGTGTGTGTATGCATTCTAGCGGTCACATTTTTTGTCCGATTTACTTCAAATTTGCTAGGGACGTTCCTTTCTATAATCAGTTGGACAAGTTCGTTGGGCAAAAAAATCGTAAAACTCTAAACCCCTTTTTTTGGGATTATTCTTTCAAATTTCCAGTTTTTGGGCCCAAAAAGGGTCATAAAAGCCCCGGACGTACAATTAATGCATGCATTAAGATGGGAATTAGAGAAGCAAAAGTTTTAAGCCCTCTCTCGTCATTCTAGCATAAATATTTACCGAGTTATTAAAGAAAATGTATATCGGCTAAACACAGTACGTTGTCTTATGGGGTATTTACATTAGAAAAGCATGTTATTCATTTGTTGGTGTATTTGTTTCATCCCCAGCAACCTCACGCCTACTTTTAAGCCTGACTGGACCTTCTCCTAACCTTATAAGGAGATTATAAGATTATAAGATGGAGATTCCTAAATATGTGCATGAATATGTACTTAATGAATAAAGATCATTTTGATTTGATTTATAATGCGCAAAATTGTATTCCTAACATTGCAGGTAAATTAAACCAGGAGCATCATAACAGCCAAAAAAATCAATGTTTTCAGATTTCAATAAAATCGGCATAAATATATGTTTTTACACTGGGTTTGAGTTTTAAAAGTTTTGTATGCGGAAATTCACTTCCCTTATGTCAGCGTGCTGCGAGCGAACTCGTTTATCAACTTATCCTGATGAAACATGGTATATTGCTTCATATAACAATATCTATTAATTTTTGCACTAAAAACATTTTTTGGCCGATAGTTCCCGTAGCAGCAAACCTGCGCACTCAGCTCCCATGTTATTCTTATAGAGAATAAGTAACGTGTTATCTCCCTTAGTTATGAACATAAATTAATAAAATTTGGTATGTGGCTTTACTTAGTTGAGTTATATTAATATTTGTATAAACACCCATTTTTTGTGTTCCTTGCCTCAGCAAACCTGCATACTCAGCCGCCATTTTATTCTTATGGATAATAATTAAAATGTCATAAATTGTTTATCTATAAATGTATATTGATGAAACTTGGTACGTGGCTTTATGTGGTATTAAGATACATATATATGCATTGGAAATTCGCTGAGTACGCAGTTTTGCTGCTACGGGGGTATTTTGGTTTGGATAGGGCAGCAGACTTACCTTAAAATGGATTACTATTAATTTAAAACTAAGTCTTCTTTTAAAGTTAGTATTTTAAAATGTGACTTTCTTGTGTTTAACTTTCAACTTAAAACCAGTAATCCATACTTCAAAGTAAGCCTGCTGTCCTATTCAAACCTAAAACTAACGAGGCCTAGTTACCTAAAAACCGTTACCACTTAACAATGTTTAATTTTGTTTTTGCAGGTGAATTTGATTTTGAAGAAATGGAAATCACGCCAGCAAATCATTCAGGTGAGACACTCAAAATCATGAAAGCTGTGCATTTTATTGGAGAGCAGCCATGTTGCATTTATTCTTCCACGAGACAAAATGTGAGATAAGACTTGCTGTTGAAGTACCACCCGGCTCCCACTAGGTTATGTAACAGTAGGGTGTGCATTCTGTGTGTGGTTAATCTTTGAAACTGTTTCAAATGACAAACATCTGGTTAACTTGTCATCCAATCAAATAAAAGTATGGATCGGTTTTGTGGTTGGGGCAGGATAGAACAGGGCAAGATTTGTTTACTCTTTCACAAATTTTGAGGTTTTTTCTCCAAAATTGTTGGGGTTTTAACTCAATGTTTAAAAAACTGCAAACAAATATACAAAACATTTAATAATTAATTATTATAGTAATTGCAAAACTATTAATATACACTAACCATCTCACATTTATAATTTAATTACTTGGAATAAACAACTTATTTAAAAAGTATTTTAGTTTGTTTATAAACATCAAAATCAATCACCTTCATCTTCACCATCTCCACATCTTCACCTTTTCATTTAATAAAATAAAACGTTAAACAATTAAAGGAATTCAAAACTTAGTGTTAAAACTATTGCTTTTAGGGATTATTGGAACCGTGCGATTTTGGCCAGGAATTTTGATTGCACCTCTTAATCTAGGTCATAAATTATGAGCACACCACACTAAGTCATAAATTAATTAAAATCATGCTGGTGATTCGCTGTTTCATCCGGAAAACAACCAGACCTCATCCCGTAGTAGATGACCGAACCAATGAGATACAGCTATAACTGGCGATCGCGCTGCTATTGGCCATAACAGACGACCATACTACTCATCTTCAGTGTTTTGGGAAATAATCCTGAAGTCAGTTGTAATCTTGCTTGAAAAAACAGAATAATTTTTTCCAACCAATTTCTGATATGTTCGGTCCCGCCCATCTACAGATAAAAGTGATTGTCCATAAGAGTAAGATTTGAGTTTTGAAGACCCGTGGGTTGGAGTCTTGAGATAAAATTGGAATCAAAACCCTTTATATTTCATACTCTCAACCAAAAGAATTAGTTTGCCAAATTTCACTTCTCCAGGATATTAGGAAATTGGAGAATTAGTAATTTTTTTCAAGATTGTAGGATTATCAACTAAATCTCTTTAGACTCACATTAATGTTTTTGCAGAGGAGACTTCCCCCTTGAGTGAAGACAGTGTGCAAGGTTGGGCCCAAGTACAGCTGATTGCCTACAGATCAGCATTGCAAGCGGGCAGATTCAACGAGGATTTGATGATTAGGCTACTGGAGTTGCCTTCAGTGTGCAACAATGATGTCTCACCCACCACCGCTTTACATATGGTACGGTACGGTTTTGGAGGTTCACAGTTAGTGTGAAGGTTTGTTACAGACCCACAAACCTTTTTTGGAAACTCTCTTGAGTGTGCATGTCAGTCGATCACATCATTGGCTCAGGAAAAGTACTGGAGGATATGGGCTGAACTCTCAGTCTTTTGAGAAGCAAGCTCACCCTTCATCCACCGTCTCAGCAGGCTGCTTCACAGATATATATTTCTTGATGTCTACTGTACAATTGTCACAGATAAATAGTGTTAAATTTTTATCTATTAAACATATTAACATGTTCACTGCTGCTGATAGGTATCCCAGTCGCCGAGTAACATGGAAACATTTGAACTTTCTAGGTTTCTACATAACAACTGCAGTGACCATGTTAACGAGTACTGTACTTACTTAATAATTAGGTAGGAGATCAAGCTAAATTTAGCTAAAAAACATACACAGATTTATGCAGAAAACCACTATTTCAAAATTACATTACAGAATTTACAGTTATACAACAAAGCTCTTTAGCCCGGCTCATACTTATGTTTGATAAATTCTACAATCCAGCATAGATTGAGCCGCCCTCGTTTCGGTTTTTCTGATGGATTTGTGCATTTGCTGGCCTTAACTAAACTCTGCAGTGGCTAGAATGACAAAATATATCCTGCATGTACTTTATCGGATATTTATATTGTTTTCACATGTTCAGAATGTTCATAAACATGTAAAATACATATGTTAATAGTTTGCTTGAGTGATTTTTCTTTGAAATTGAAAATGAAATGTTTATTTAACAGGCAAAGTTAGGGCCACATTGCCCTTTCTTACACTTAACCTGCATAAAGATGGAGATGGATAAAACAGCATAATCAATAATAATAAAGTTTAAAACTACGTTTATAATAGGAAAAACCCAAAAATTTGACTCATTTTCTCTAACACACTCCCATCAGTGATCCCACCCATGACAATCCCCTAGAACACATCGGCCAAGGACATCCGCTCAAAGTATGACTTTTTCCGTCTTAGTTAGTTATTGAAAGAAACCAATGTAACCAAAAACAACTGTCTTGGAAATTCTTTAAACAAATATTCTATGACTTAAAGGCTTTTATCGTATTATTTACCCAAAATATGTTTGGAAATTGTTCAAAACATATAAAAGTAATCTGTAATCCTGTTATTTTTATAAGCATTTTTAATTATTTCTCTAGTTTTTCACTTCAATAATATAGGTCGTTCTCGGTTTGTGTTACACTGAACAAATTCTTCAATATAATTCAAAACGTGAATGTTCCAGGCCCTGTCAGCTGCTCAGGTGGTGTGTTCGTTGCCGACAGCGGACGACACAGCTGTTGGCGCCCTCCTCCTCCTGTTGCAGCACCTCTGCCGCCAGTGGCACGCCAACGACATCGTGACACTCTCAATCCTCGGCATCTTCCAAGGTACAGTAAGATGCAGCCCAGTTGGTGGCCTTTCCACAGAGTATCAAATCAAATCAAAAGTAGCTTTTAATTCTCAAAGTTTAAGTATTTGTACATTCCTAATGTGGTACAGCATGTCTATACTCCTACAGAGTTGATTACATGTATTACTTATGCAGTGGAACATGGATAATTCAAACTTCTATAATTCAAAATCTTCTTTAATTCAAACTTTACACTTGGTCCCTTGCATTTTCTATATAAACAATGTTAAAAAAACTCGGTTGATTTAAATTTTTCTTGGATGATTCAAACTTTTTTATTTAGGCTAAATAAAAAACCAGCCATAATATAGTTATCAAAACTAGGAATGCCCGAAAACAGGTGTTGCACAGTTGGTATACGGCTAAAGTCTCAGATATTTACTCCGCTTCAAGGTATGTTGCAGCAGCTAGGACTAGAACTAGAGTAAACCTCGGATTATGCGGAATAATTTGGCGGAATATTGATCCAGGTAGCAAAAAATCCGGATAATTTGAAGCTACTATAGTATTGCATAAATAATGATCGTAAAGACAGATTTCGATCAAGTTTGAAATGGAATACATGAATTATTTAGTATGAAACATATTTACAGCTAGTTATGAGGTACATTAAATGATTGATGTTGGTTGGTGATAATACACTTCTTATTCTAAATTTACATAAACATAGGGACAATACATAAATGGGGAAATATGGGATGAGGGATTAGGATAGTTCATGACCGGACATAAGGGGAATTGGGATTAAGGGAACATTTAATATAAAAATTGTTTATTAGTATGGGGATGAAATTCTTCACTTGCATAACAACACTTTCGGTTTTTACATGGTTTATTACAAGGGCAAAATCACTGTTTATAATCATCGCATTTAATGAATAAATTGGTATTCAACACTGTTTCTGGGGAATAATCGCACTGTTCACACTTGGGGAATATGGGAATGGGTACGCACTCGCGGTTAAGGTTCATGACGATCTCCTCATTTAAAAATTATTACACTTGATGATATGATGATGATGAACTATTTACACTGTTTTTAAGAGTTTATGTTGTCAGGGTCTTCTTCACTATTTACAGTATCCTCTTCTACTATCGGTTCTATGTATCTTTTCAATGCAGATATGTGGTATGGTCCAAATAAGATGTCTTCGTTCTCTCTGGTTACATGAAAAGTAGATTTTCCTAATATTTGCTTAATGATGAATGGTCCTTCGTAAACCTCGAAAAGCTTTGCAGTTTCTCCATAAATAGCTCGGGAGAGGGGATGTGATTTGATTAGCACTTTATCATTTATCTTTAATGTTTGTGGTTTTCGATTCTGATTTAATTTTGCTGATCTTTTAATTCGTTTGGCATCTAACCTTAGCGTTAGCGATAAGTAACTTTTGTTCTATTGGAGTATCGATTATGAATGGATTTTCAGACAAATATTTTTCCCAAAAGCGGTGGTCTCGAACGCCGAATTGTAGTTCGTTAGGAGTGAATCCGGTCGATTCATGATATAATTCATTGAGACATGCGTTAATATCAGGAATATATTTCGCCCACTTCTTGTGTTGACGGGAGCAAGAGGTGCGTAGACATCTCTTAGAAATATATTTATTGATAAGTCAAGTAAGAGTATTTGTGAGCTATATTTAAATAGCCTAGTGAATTTTGTAGGTAGTAACACTCTTTATTGTGAAGACAAGCTAGGCTTAGCACATGGTAGCCATTGCCCACAGATCAGATAGCGTCACTTTTATATCCACATTTCCCGATCACATCCGAGCAGATAATTAATTGAGATTTAGTAAATAGATTCATAAGTTAAGTAGTAACAAGAAAGTAAATTCTTATGTACTTTCTTGTTACTACTTAACTTATGAATCTATTTACTAAATCTCAATTAATTATCTGCTCGGATGTGATCGGGAAATGTGGATATAAAAGTGACGCTATCTGATCTGTGGGCAATGGCTACCATGTGCTAAGCCTAGCTTGTCTTCACAATAAAGAGTGTTACTACCTACAAAATTCACTAGGCTATTTAAATATAGCTCACAAATACTCGTACTTGACTTATCAATAAATATATTTCTACCTATGGTCTTCTTTGGTTTATTGTAGTGAGTAGAATGTGTTTTGTCATTAATCTGGATATCAACAGAAGGTAGGTGTACAATTTCTAGAAATGTCTTTTAACTATTTGAATGAAATACAAAGTTACAGAGGAACAATATAATATTTATTTATCTAATAATAACAATTACGTTTTACAAAGTTATCAATCAAAGGGATTTACAAATAATCTACAATTCAGGGGAAAGTTACAGTGAGTGGCCTAGGCTAGAAGATGGATGGCAATAATACATGTAGGCTTAAGACTAAAATGTTCATATTTTGATCCTAAATGGGGTTCTTTTATATATGAGGGCTCTTTTTCTCATGGGGAAGTATCGTGCTGACTTGAATAACGTTGAAATTATAGGTGAAAGAATATTTAGTCCAATTAGGCTTATGTTGTTTACAAATTGCAACAATGATAAATTTTGGTGTTGTCCAAAAGGAAAGTCCAATAGTTTTCACTGAATTTACTGATGATAAAATACTCAAATTAAATTTAGAAAAGATAGTTCAATGTAATAATATACTCTTGATGTTAATTTAACTTTCAGAACATTAGACTTGTTCTATTAAATGTCTGTATTCTTTCAAGTCCCTAATAGAATACACAATGGAAGTGGTTTACCAATCAGCTTACAATGTTCTTCGCTCAATACCAATTTTTGGGGATAAAACAAAGAAAAGGGAGTGAATTTAAAATGGTATTATACTGAGCAATGAGTCCCTAATAAATGAGCACTAAGCAATTCAAAACTTAGGCCATACTGGGTGAATTTAAATAGGAACTGTGTCCTGCACAGATTTTAGGTCTTGACACTATGGCATCTGGAACAAGAAGGAAGATCTAGCAGAGATGAGGTCTGGAAGCATGGTCCATTGTTGAAAGCATATGGTACACACAATTGTTAACACTGGTCACTGTAATTTAGATTCCTTAAGGACTATTTTTGAAAAGTATATTATATTAACTTTTAATTCTATTGCAATCCTCTCACATAAATTATATCTAAAATATTATTATTAGTAAACATATTAAATTAAGTGAGTAGGCTATTAGATGGGGATAGGCTGTGAATAGTTATTGGTGATTAACTAATGAAATACATATTATTTTACAATTGCACAGATAAATAAACATTAAATACATAGAGGGGAATGATTTTTCTGGGGAGTGGTGATAAGGATGATTATTATTGGGCATGAACATAGGGCAATTAATACAAATAACACATTTAGGGGAAAGTTACATATAAAATAACACATAATGGGAAAATTATCACTAAATAATGAATGGATGACATGTAATACTATAATCGGGACACTAGTGCATTGATGCTGCAAATTCCGTGAGAAGGCTAAAAAAATGAATATGCGTGCGAATGTCGTAGGCGTTTAACATGTACATTAGTGTATTGTGGTTGCGTCTGAGACTTAGAAGGCGCTAGCGCGGGAGAAAATCATGTTTTACTGTAATTTACAGTTTTTTATTTCGGACAACCTTATCCGGTTAATCCGAGATCTGGATGATTCGGGTCCGGATAATCCGAGGTGTATTGTATTTAGTTTAATGCTCCGGGGGTGAAAACAGTTCCAACCGTTCCAGTGAACAAGCTTTCAGCTAGCTACAGCTGTTGTTAGCGCTGCAACAATTCATTCCAAAAACAGCTGCAGCGGATCATTCCCAAACAGCTGAAGAGCCCCGCAAACTAAACTAGCTGTAGCTGAACTGGTTTTGGAAGCAGTTCTATGGGCTCTGTGGAACTGTTTTGAGTGGATAACTGCTTGGTACTTTGGGAATTATGAAGGTTTTAATCCTTATTCAAAGACTTCTGCAATTCAAATTGTTAAATAGTTCAAATTTGTTTACTGTTCCCGTGAGATTTGAATTATCCAAGTTTCACTGCATTTGATAAAATTCAACTTTTAGTCTTGCTGTTTGGTTATCCAGATGTGTGTGACCACTTAGACCGATGTTCTGACGATGACAATTGGAGCAACTATATCGTCCTGGTGTCAGGCATTTTTAAATTCATCCGAAAGAAGAAATATGGAGCTCGTGTATGTGACAGATTCGTCTGCCTTTTGGGGCATATTGCTCAGGTAATTAGCTCTCCTTTCCTTTATTATTAGGTTAGATTTAGAGATATGCGAGTACTCGAAATTTCGAGTTCGAGCCGAGTTCGGCACTGAAACTCGAGGTTTTACTGAAACTCGAAAGTTTTGAGCGAGTTTACTCCCGCCGTTAACCTACCAAGGGGGCCGTCCGCGGCCGTGCGTCGTCTGTAAATTCAAATTGAGTGTGAACGCATTTGAGGTGTTAAGAGTTGTGATGTGGATTTTAGTGTTTTATTAATAAATAAGTGGGTTGTGGCTTATAAATTTGTGTTACTCTTTACAACAAAGTGGAGGATTTACCAGGACCTTCAGATTGAGTTGTATGAACACTGTCTGTATAGTTCACTTTTAGGTTAACCTAACCTTGTAATTTTTAAAGTAAAATATCAAAAACATATCTGAAATATAATCTAATAGGTAAGCTTAAGAAGTTTGTGCTTGTTTTTTGTTCCAAATTGAGATTGAGTCAATACATTAATTTCAGGCTCAACTGTCCTTTGGCATTGAGCTGTTTTTAAAGACAAGTGATTTGTTTTGGCCTTGTTTAAGTTTCATTAATGATTTTTTTAAATAATTTGTAATATTTTAAAACTCTATTTGAGACATGGCTTCAATTTAATCAATTGATTTTCCAGGCACTTTCAAACATATCCTCATGTTGTTACTAACTGATTGTTCCTATTAGGACTATTAGTGTTAAAATTAATACTAAGATATGTTAGTAAATACATTTTGTGTGGTAAGTAGGATAATGTTTTATAATGTAATAGGCCTTTTAAATATTAAAATAAGGTTTATTTTAACTTATAGGCCTAAATGTAATTTTATTTTCTCCATTCGCAGAAAGATGTAGCTTAGGCCTAAACATAATATACAAAACATAGGATAAATAAAAATAAGGAAATAAAATAAAAAACAGAGATTATTTTTTAATTAAACCGTTAATTTATACCTTATAGGCTATAAAAAAACTTAATACCAACAGATTAAAAGTACTTTATCTTCATGGCAAAATGTTATGCAATTACTTTGGTATGATTTATTTTCTGACAAATGTACTTACCTTTTTACAATGAAGCAGGAATCCATTCATTTTACTTACTATTGTTATTTTATTTTCAGGTCATAGTGACTAGAAAAGTATATTTTAATAACAACATTTATATATGGAACCCTATACACTGTTTTGATCCAATTCAACTCGATCTATGTGTTTTTTTTTATTTGTATACTCGACTCGAACTCGAGATTCAAATCTTTTGCCATTTACTTGACTCGAACTCGACTCGACTTAAAAAACCTGTACTCGCACATCTCTAGTTAGATTTGACTATCGTTTTCATTGTCATTGTTTTTAAACAAATCCAAATATAAATCTCAACACTCCAGGGTCTCTTGTGCGTTTTTCATCAAGTGAACTGTAGCGTTCTTCATCAAGTGAACTGTAATTAGAAGTTTAACTGTAATGCAAAAAAAGTGCTTGAATACACCTGACATTGGAGCCTTGTTCATTATATTACCTTGATAACAAATGAGTAAGTTAATTTTAATCAGATTATGCCATCCAATTAACAAATATGTTTTGTCCTCAATTTCAAATAAATCCTGGTAAAACTAAAATTGAGTTGATTATATTCAAAATTAACCAAGAATGAATACCAAAATATGGTATTAAAAAACATTCCAATGACAATTTCAATTTAAAGCATCATTTTCAAGTTGTAATTTCTTTTTTGTAAATATAGTCATATTTTTATTGAATAAGTTGTTTAATTATTTGTTTTACTATCATTGTTTGTTTTGTTGAGTTTATGTTATTTATAACAAATATAGCAGGCATTGGCAATCGCTAATTAAAGAACTTTCCTTGTGAATCTTGTTTTCTCTAATCAGTGATGGAAAATCTCCGCTATAATTTAATTAATAAAAGACATTTATTTAACGTAGCTGCATTAAAAATAAAGAAAATGTATATTTTAAAACAAACTAAACATTTATTTACTAGATTAAGCTTTGTATTCTGTGGAGGAGAAATTTTTCACCCCTCGTGGATTTATCATTATATGTATGAGGTTTTTTTATTTTTAGTCCCGTGTTTCTGTCAGTTTTTGTTGATGTTATTCCATGTACGTAAAAGGTATTTTCTGAATAAAGATTATTTGGTTTGATTAATTACACAAGTTCTAAAAGTGAATTTTTCTTTTGTTAAAAATGATTTAAACATCATCTAAAGCAAGTCGCAAATAACTCGTGAATATACCTGAAGTTTTATCTGAACATATGCCCTAAAGTTCACTGAACATTTCTCACTGCTAATCAACACTACAATTTTTGCATACTGAACTATTCATGAGTACTCTGAATATTTGTTATTCGGCTGAATGTTCAGGCGTATTCAGGAGTTGTGTTGGACCACCTTTATCTCATATAGTTTTATACAACCAATTTGAAAACCTACTAAACAGCTCACAAACACTCAAAGTGAAATCAATAGTTTTTAAAAATATTGTTGAGGTTCACTATTCACATTCACAGTGAACGTGTTATACACAGGTAGATGGACGAGGCCAGTGGACCTCTAGGGTGACCGATGACGGGACCAGGAGGCCTCTCGCTCACGAGCTGCTTTCCTTCCTCACGTCTCCCTTCCACCAGGTGGGCTGACAGTATGAACAATAAGAAAACATAGGGCAAGTCAGTAACAGGCATTCAACCTTTCCAATGGCAAAATGTTAATAAAGGGATGTAATCTATCAAAAAACAAATTTATTGCAAATTGGGAGTGCTTATACTGGACATTAACATAAAGGATATTCTTGTAGAAAACCAGTTACAATTTGGAAAATAAAAACTGTTATGAAAGAAACAATTATTGATCTGGGACCAGTTTTACAACTTTGGTAAGGTGTTGCTTATAATTGTCCTATATACAACTGGTTCTGCCGGTAACTGCATGCCTTAGTTATACACCCATTAAGGTATTTCCCCATTGGATCTACCATATCCGACTTACCTGGAAAAGTTAACACATTGAAATAATGTTGATTTAATGGCCAACATGTTGATTTCTTTTCCACTTACCCGGTCAGGATCATTTTTGTTGTTTTTTAAATGTCTCCAATTGTTCCAAGAGTAGAATTAATACAGAAATTCTCTTATCGAATTAGTTAAATGCTAGCAAATGTCAGAAACTATAACCCTTTCACATTTGTAGGGGAATTTGGATTTCAGATTCCAACAGACTCACTGGAATATTTAGTAAAAATAACAGTTAATAAAAACTTTTACTTTTTAGTAATATTTAGAAACAAGACAAACATAATTTGTTACAGGTTAGAATAACTGCTAGCCAGATGATCTGGACATTGTTCTCAGCGTCGAGTGTTCAACAGCAGCAGATGGTGTTTGAAGATTTGTTGACTGCTGTCAATGATATATTCATCATTCAGGTGATTTTTATGGACCCATATGAAATCAAATTAGCTGTTGTGCAAAGCGTGAAAGTGAACAAGTGTGTTTGGTAATATTTTAAAGTTAATTTGAGGTAGTTGTTTGCTGAGTCTTGTTACTCATCTTTTAAAATAGGGAATGAGGAATATTCTCCGAATGCTGAATCAAAGTTAACAATTCAATCAAAGTTAAAGTATTGAAAAGGTTATATTTGACTATATAAAATTCAAACGTTGAAAGAGTCCTGCTATCTACTGACAGATGTAGTGAAATTGTTGTCTTAGTATAAATAACTTATACTAAGACATCAATTTACAACAGGGGATTTTTCATCCCCTGTTCCCAGAGAGACTGTTTTCCTAGCTACTCTTAAATGTTAGACTGGTGGGTTAAGAAACCCCGGCAGAGCCGCTAAGCAAGTCTTGCATATGAGAATTTTGTGCAGGTTACTGGAAGGTAAGGAACTAGCAGGGAACGAAAAGATGGGACGGGATGAGATATCCTTGTTCAGCTAGGGACCATTATCTGGGGAAGATGTTCTGTCTCCTGTCATCTACAAATATGGAGGGACCAAGGTGAAAGGGAAGCTTATCATGATGGATAGCCAAAAGACTTCCCGGTTGCTATGACACCTTCATTTGCTGTACCAAATGTTGACCTCACAACTGGTTTGAAATTCATCTTGGGACCCCTGCTACTCTTATAAAATTATCACTTAAGTGATAATGTGTTCTTATCTCTCGCTTCACCGATGCCCCAGGGTGACTTGGCCGCAGAAGAGCAGTTGGAGGAAGGCGTGTTGCGTACAGCCTCGGCCCTTCACTCCCTAGCAGCTGTGTTGGCTGTGACGTCGCAATGGCGCAGCAGAGCATTGCTGCACACCTGCCTGCTTACCGTGGAGAAGAATCTTAACACCGGTCAGTTACCTCGGCTATGAGAGACCCCCTCTTTGACCATGTAACTGTTCAATTGGAGATTTTGATCAACTTCCTCATGTAATATTTTCAACATAGCGGGTAACATCCATGAAGTGTGTTTGAACCCAGACGTTATTAAAAAACAGTACTGCCCACCTGAAAAACTGGTTGTCTTTGTTTTTGCTAGGGGTGTGGGAGTAGTGATTTTTTTAATCGAGTCAAGTCGAGTCGAGTAGTGCCAATTATTTTTGAGTTTCGAATATTTTCGAGCGAGTATTTGCTTTCAGTTTGTAGTTTCAAATAGTGTAATGGGATTTGGATACCACTCCAAAGTTGATCATCTAAACATGGTTTCTAACTATTAAATGAGTAGCAATACAGATTTTTGGCCAGTACAATCAAACTAGATTACATATTGACAATCACTTTTATATGCCGATGACACCTCTTTCTTTGTTTCTCTGTTTTTGTGAGGCTGATGTAATTATCGATGATGCAATTAAAAATTCTTCTACCTGGTTTGACGCAAACTATCTGGTAGCTAATAATGAAAAAACCGAACGCATTTGTTTTTCCTTAAGACATGTAGATAATCAAAATATTTCTTCGTCTGTGAAACTTTTGGGGATTCACATTGACTTGAGGCTCACTTGGGAGACTCACACTCATCATGTAATCTCTAAGATCTCACATGTGTTTTTTTTCTATTAAAAAGACTAAAGTGTTGTGTCTCTAATAGTATGCTAATGACCGCTTATCACAGTTTTTTCCATTCTCACCTTCTCTATAGAAACATCTCATGGGGAAATAGTGTAGGAGCCAAGAAGGTCTTCGTTTGGCAAAAAAATCACTGAGAATAATGTTTGATGTTCCCAGCATAAGCACTTGCAAGCCTTTTTTTACTAACCATAGAATTATGACTTTGCCCAGTATCTTTATTTTTTACAATATATTGTTTGTTTAGAGAAATGGATTTGAGTATAAGATTTTAATACCACCCTAGATTTGATAATCTAAACATGGCTTCTAACTAATAAATGAGTAGAAATACAAAGTTTTAGTCAGTACACTCAAACTGGATTTCGTATTGACAAACAAAACGCGGTTTGACATTCGTTTCCGGTTGTCATTTGGCCAATATCACCTGGTCCATACATCTCGTATAATCAATATTAGATGACAAAATCGTTAGTCCGATATGGCCGATATTAAGTGGCCCGGTCGCCACTTTTGCTGTTATTATGTTTTCCGTCGTCGTTTACAGCCGAAATTACGCAGTCCGATCGTCATTTTCGGCAGATTTCACGTGATGTGATCGCCTTTTGCGGCTGTTACTACACGTTTTGGCCGGTCGCAATCGTTAGCGATCTTCATTTTCGGCCGATTTCACGTGATGCGATTGATTTTTGCGGCCGTTACTACGTGTTTTGGTCGGTCGCAATCGTTAGCGATCGTCCGGAAATCGGCGGGAAATACTCGCTCGAACTGTTGAGTATTTTTCAAAACTTCTAGTCGAGTTCGAGTATTAAAATACTCGGCCGAAAACTCAAAGTTTCGAGTACTCGCACACCCCTACTTATAATCAATATTAGATGACAAAATTATTAGTTATGGCCGATATTAAATGGCAAGGTCATCATTTTCGGACTTTATTACATCATCCAGTCATCATATTTGGCCGATATTATGTTTTCCGTCGTCATTTACAGCCGAAATTGCGTGGTCCGGCCGTAATTTTTGGCTGATTTTATGTGATGCGATCGCCTTTTGGGGCCGTTACTATGCGCTTTGACCGGTCTCAATCGTTAGCGATCATTTGGAAGTCGGCGGGAAATACTCGCTCAAACTTTAGAGTATTTTTTAAAACTTCAAGTCAAGTTTGAGTATTGAAATACTCGGCTGAAATCTCGGAAGTTTAGAGTACTCGCACACTCCTAGTTTTTGCATTTCATTAAGATTTGTGGAGGTACTGATAAATGCAGTTAGAGTTCGTATTAACGCTCCTTTGCTCATAGCATAAAACAAAGATCATTGAGCAAAGATGGCTTTTCTGTTTTGTAGGAATTAGTATCAATCCCACTCAGGCGGAAGCTATAGCCCATCCGTACTATATGATTGTTTCAATCGCAAAATAATCCTCCTCTCTACAAATTATTGTGGAACCCTTGGAATTTTGTTCTTTGGTTTTTTATTCCTGAGTTTTTAAAACCCTAAAAGCTAAACTTATGTTGCAGAGCTTGTCAAGAAAATGCTGACAGTAGTAGCCAGCCACCTTGGCGTACCCAGTCTGAGTGAGCTGCTACAACCTATGCTGCCCTCGGTTCTGTGGGTGTGGCATGAACGATTTAACAGTTTAGGCCAGTTCCCCTGGCCGGTGCTAGGCTACACCAATGAAAACCGGTTCTACCAAGCCAACATGACTGCTGTAGTACCGGTTCTGGTTCATCGTCGGGATTCCAACACTCTCAAACATATTTCTTCTGTAACAGGGCACCCTGTCTCGCAACTAGTTCAGGTAAGGTTACAGTTGTTTTTGATCTAGTAATAAAAATTTTAGTTTTTTTTTACACCAGAAACCTCTCATATCTTAACCTCAGAATCCAGATCATCTGGTAAACTAAAACTATAATTATTGTAATGTTCTATTTCTCCATTCAAACTGCTCAAGGTGGCAATTAGTTTAGATATATCTCAAAATCTCTTGTGTATTAAACACTTTTTCTGTTCATCAGGCATGTTACCCAGTTCTTCTTGGAAGCATTTTACCTCGCTTTGCAGATGAAAACCAACAACAGACCGCAACTGTTATCATTGGAATTGTAGAAAAATATCTTGGTAAGTGAAAATAAACTTAAAATTGTATGAGAATTTCACTGATTTTTAAAGTCTCTCTGTAAGTTAGACTATACTTTAAGGCAACTCTGTAAGAAGTAAAGGTGTGCAAGCCGCTCGAAAACTGAGCCTGATGAAAAAAATGTACGCAATTATTATCAGGCTCAAAAAACAAGCTGAGGTGAGCTTATTATTGCAAGTGAAACATCCATGATATATTACAACGAAGTGCTAGCTATAAACGACGAGCGGGCTGTGTAGTATCACTCACAAATAACAATGGTCCGTGACACATCTCCATATACAACAATCCGACTGTCAACCTTCGGCATTTAAAGTTGGGGGACGTTTTATATAGGCTGAAAATCAGAATGGGACTAGACTACTGTCACGTTAGTTGGCACAAACAGATATAAGCAAACTATTACCTTTTTGCAAACTTAAGCGTAAAGTTCAGTCTTAAAAATATATTTTCCATATGTTTTGATTCGTAAGCATGTTTTCAATGACCATTTATGCTGCAGTTGCACCTTGAATGTAAATTGTGACAGTTTGAAAGGTAATTACCTACATTAAAACTTAGCAATTGTATTGCTGGTAAACTATTTGAATTGCAATTTATTTGTAAACAAACACCATCTGATATTATGAGCAAATTGTAAACAAGCAGCACATGTGATCCAACCATGGTTGTAATTTGATTAGTATACAAAAAGAGCTTGACATGATTAGTACACTCGGGTGCCAACTTACATGTCTCTTACTCTACCAAACATCAGCTATTAATGATGGATGGACCGCAAAAAATCTACCGATATTAACGGCCGTGAATGACAGCGGATCAAAAACATCAAAAGCGAAAAATCAGTTAAAAGCAATGACTGGGTCGTGTAGTATTATCTGTAAATGGCGATGGGGCATAATCTTGACCGTAAATGACAATTGGCTTATCATATGGACCAAAACAGACCCTAAACTGTGTATTTACAGCCATTAACAATTGGATCACATAGTATTAACTGTAAAAGACATCAATCTATTTATTGTTTGTCTAAATGGCTAAATGGTAATCACACTAAGTATTATTGGTTGAGAAATGATGACTAGTTGGTGTGTTAATGAAACTGTGTTATCAACAGGGATAACGGACCATGCATTGTCGGTCTACCCTTCAATTGAGCCTCTCAATTTGGTAATGAACCGTGGTTGGACTCAATCAATCAATCAATAAAAACTTTATTCATTTAAAGTACATGGTACATTTTAAATGGTGTCAAGAAGAACATAGTTGTCTTAATAAATACTTCCTACAACTAAACAAACCCATCTTGAATTTTAATACAAACAATATTATTCATTTCTTTTCCTATTCAAAACAAATTCATCAAAGCGGTATAATGGTCTCATCACAGGTACTCTTTTAGTTTTCTCTTAAAAATAGTGAAATTGCTCTCGTTTTTTAAGGAGCTTGGAAGAGCATTCAAAAATTTAATTCCTGCATATGATGGCCTCTTGGTATACAGTTCCAACCTATGAGAGGGAAAAGCAAGATTATTACGCCCTCTTGTATTATATTGATGATGAGCACCAAGAGTGTTTAAATCAGTACTAATGTTTTTGACATAAAGCAATGTTTCATAAATATACTGGCAGAAAACAGTCATAATACCCAATTCTATGAAGTATTGTTTCACAGAATCTAGCGAGTTCAATTTTAAAATAATTCTAATTGCTTCTTTTTGCAATAGTAAAATTTCATTCATATTTTTCAGAGATGTGGCACCATATAAAATAATTCCATAACATATATGTGAATGGATTAAAGAAAAATAAACAATACATAATGTTTTTAAATTACTAATACGTGACATCTGTCTTAGAACATAAAGACCAGAGCTATTTTTTTTACATATACTGCTAACATGTTGGTTGTATGATAATGTTTTGTCAGTATTCAATCCTATGAATTTTGTATATTGAACTTCCTCTAGAATGTGGCCATCAACCAAAGTATTAATTGATTTTTCAATAGTGTTATGTGCTGCTGGGAATGAAATAAATTTAGTTTTGTCAGGGTTCATCAAGAGATTAATGTTGCTAAGGAATTGATTTAGTTCCGCCAAACACATATATGATGATACTTCTAGATCATTTTGATCAAAGCTAGATGTTTTTATGCTTATATCGTCAGCGTAGAGACTTAGTTTAGCAGGTTGACTTACCACTCTAGGCAAGTTGTTTAAGTAAATAATAAAAAGCAAGGGGCCCAAAATTGACCCTTGCGGAACTCCATATTTAACTTTTTTGATGCAAGACTGAACAGCTACTTTATTGTTAAAGTTATTAACACAGTTAATCTCTACAAACTGTTCCCTCCCAGCTAGGTATGACTGAAACCAAGAGAGACACCTTTTGTTCACCCAACTGGCCAATAATTGTAGCAGTTTTTCATGTGACACACTGTCAAATGCTTTGGACATGACCATAAGATCCCAACAGTGTCCTCCCCTTTATCTAAAGAGTCAATGATTGACTCAATATAATCTATTGCAGTTGTGGTGGTGGATCTGTTTTTACGAAAACCATGCTGTTCAGAAGCTAATAAATTATTGGTTTCTAAAAATTTGAATAGTTGATTAAACATAACTTTTTCAAAAAACTTTGAAAATGAGGTTAGTAATGAAATTGGACGATAATTTTTTATTTCTGTTGAATCTCCACTTTTAAAAATAGGTTTTATTTTTGCGATTTTTAGCCTATCAGGAAAAACACCTGTGATGATGGATGCATTTATCACTTGTGTTAAAGGTTTTAATAAAAACAATATGGCATGCTTAGTTACTGGCATGGGAATGTCAGTGAGCTGCTAAAATGAGTCATAGCCTGATGAAAATTTGTTTCCAAGAGAGGAAAGGACTTTTTCTAAATCGGTTTCAGTTACTGTTTTGGGGGAGAACCTGACAGGACTTTCATCAACATTTAACATGTTAACACTAGTATTATTTCTTAAATTAGGTATGATGTGCTCCTCAACCATAGTACAATAATAGGTATTAAACATTTCACATATTACTTGTGGGTTATGTTCGACTGTGCCATTCTCACGATTTATTGAAATATTGGAAAAATTATCTATTAAATAGTATCAGCAGTAGCTGACAAATCACATTATTCTGTCCAAAACCTTTTAATGTCATTGATTACATTGATAATAAAAACTTGCTAAACATCTCATACTCAAAATAGTTTGCTCTTTCTTTAGGTTTGAGCTTTTTTTAGGAAATTTTTGAAAAAGTAGATGATTTCAAATGGAAATTTTGTAATCACCCTGAATCAAGATGATTTGCACAATTTTAAGAAATCCTGTAAAATCTCTCATGTCTGTATCTATATACATGTAAAATTGGTATCTGTTCGTTTTTGTATCCATGCCAGTGGAATTTTAAAAAATTGTGATAGGGAACGGTCCAAACCCTGGTTTGTCATACAAAATTTTATTACAAGTAATTTGTAATGAAAATAATTCCGTTTCCCAAAGCTTGAGTTAAATCTGATTACATTACATTACATGCTTGATATACATTACATGCTTGACTTGAGCACAGATTAAAAAAGCTAGGCGAACTTCTGCTTTGAAACATACAGCTTATTTTTATAAAAGCAGTTGTAACGGTTTAACCCTAGTAGCAAAATGTTGTTAAACAGTTGTCACGAGGTACAGCCAAAAGTACCAACGTTTGTTAGTAGGGTCATCTGATCAGCTATTTGGGTATTAAAACTCAATACTGAACAAGTAGAGTTGAAAATTATAATTTGATTCAATAACGTTTGTTATCAATATAAAAAATCCCCGTTTACGTAATAAACAAACCAAAAGATTGCCACTCTCAGTTATTATTTGACACTCTAGGATGTATTTCAAAATAAATAACCCGCTCTTTTTTTGTAAGGGAATTTATAAAACTTCCTGACTCAAAATTTGTAAACAGAAATTGAATGATACACTCAATATTCATTTGAAAATCAATAAATTGTATTAATATAATTAATTTGCAGTTTTAATTTGTAATAACTGTAAAAATTTGATGGTAAAATTGTGTTGGAGGGGACGAGAAGGTGAACAGCATGTTGGTGAGCAAGATGGGTGATGTGATCACGAACATGCTCGCCTCACTGTATGACGTGGACTCGCTCAAGTCACTGTGCGAGGGACAGTCGCCCGTACTGCCCGAGCCTGCCAAACTGGCGTTCTCCACTGACCTCATACTGGGCGGCATACATTACATACAGGTATGTCGGTGTTCAGGTTGTGACAAACAGGGTGTCAGCAGTCCTGAGGAATTAATAACATCCCAGGAGGAGAAGACCAAGACATGGAAGTTAGGGAAAAGGAGATTAATGTGTTTCTTTAAAAATTCATAGAATGTATTAAGTTTGGAAAGTTGTTTTATCTTATTTACTGAGAACTCTAGGGATTTGCTGTAAATTTATGTGGTGGCAGAATTGTGCAGATTGTTTGTTAGTCTTCTAGACTGCTAGACTAGATATGTTTCTTTGTTATTATTGGGCAACCTGCCCAATGTATTGATATGTCTAGTCCAGTGATTTCCAAACTTTTTTGCCTCTTCAAAAAGCCGATAATTGCCGTGGCACACCCTACTGTAAGCCATTGAGCGTGTTTTTTTAACTGATATAAACGTACTTACATAATAAATAATACCATTTTCTAGGTAAAGTTAAAGAAACATTACATTTATACTTAAAGAAACTTCATTTATTCTAACTTATTTAGAAAATTAGTCAAATAAAGTAGACACCAAACATTATATCATACCATACTTCTTGCTTTCTATTACAAAATTCTTGCTTAATGTGAACATGGGCTTGATGTTTTTTCAGTATCCCCATTTTTCGTTGTTTTACAACTGACAAGGTCAAACTCATGTCGTGCTCTTCTGTTTGAAGCTTTGTTTTTATTTGGTTCATAGCCGAAAAAAGTGCCTGTCAAATGTAGGACGTTGAAAATGTCAACAGTGCTTTTGTTGCCTTTTTATTTATTCAGGGCAGTTGAATGTCTTAGTCATCTGCTAGGGCCCTAGGCATTATTTCGTTCGCAGCTGTTTAGATTTTTACTTTATTTTCTTTCCTGATTTCTCAATTTTATTTGATTTATTTTCTCTCTGCCGTGGCACACAGTTTGGGAAACTCTGGTGTAGTCAGTTCACTCTTACAAGTTTATTAAAGTACTTGTTAAAAATAAATGTTTTTTTCTATTTCTTGTTTTGTTTGATTTTGTGTGTCTTTCTATGCCATTCTCGTTTAGTTACGTTTTAATAGGGAATGGTCCAAAACCTGGTGTTGTCATCAGCTAATGTTGACCTGCTCTTAGAAAGCAGCATCCAGGGGGAAGGATCCCATATTGAACCTTCACAGAAATGCCAGACTTGCTCAGGATCTATTAGGGGTGGGCGAGTAGTGTTTTTTAAAATCGAGTCGAGTTGAGTATTGAACCAAATTACTCGATTAGTTCTTTAAAAAGTAAAAAAAAACTAATTTTGTTTTTTGTATTGAAATCAATGTTTTTTACATATTAAACTTTAATTATAATCATAATATTTTATTGAATTATTAATGTTATTTTTTAAATTATTTTAACCTTTATTTTACAATGAATGAATAATGATTTAAATGAAAAAAAATATATATAGGCTATACTGTTTTCAACAACCATAACAAACAAAAGACAAGTATTACAATTATATATCCGTACAAAGATTTTGGGTTGGTTTATCAAACCAGAACATTTTAACAAGGAAGTGATTTTTTGATCACGACCCAAACACTCCCTGTGCCCCTCTCTTACTTATCTTAACTCACAGGTATCCATTAATAACCCACCTGTCAATGTCTCCTTTCGTATGAGCTAAAAATAGATTTTAAGCTTATTTTTCTTTATTTCTGTCACTTATTTTGTTAAACGTTGGTTAGCGCCGTAAACGAGGGTAAACTCACTCGAAGTTAACAACTATCGACCTGTGTCTGTCCTTAGCTTCATCTCTAAAATTTTTGAAAAAGTCATGAATTTTAGATTAACTAATTACTTAGAATCAAATGATTTACTTTCTGAAAATCAGTTTGGGTTTAGGAAAAATATGAATTGTGAAGGAGCTTTAACAAGACTTGTTAACCAGATTTCGGGGGCCCTGGATGAGTCGTTATGTACAGCTGGTATATTTTGCGACTTATCTAGGGCTTTTGACTGTATTGATCACAGACTGCTTGCAACTAAACTGCAACAGCTTGGAGTCGAGGAAATGCCCTAAACTTTGTTCAATCTTATTTATCTGATAGGAAACACCGAACTGTTATATATTATAGAAGTAATAAATATTTTTGTAAGTAGTGTGATGACAAGTTTGGAGTTCCACAAGGGTCTGTATTGGGCCCCACACTATTTTTAGTATACATTAACTCATTAACTGAAGATCTTCCATATCACATTACTAGTTTTGTAGATGATACTTCACTAATTCTCAAAGAGTATTCACCAAATGTATTGATAAATTTTATAAATACAACACTAAAGGAATAACATGAGTGGTTTGCCAGTCATGGACTGCTTTTGAATCTTAATAAAACAACAACAATCCTCTTTAAAACATCTAATAGAGCGACAGATGACTATCATAATTCAGAGTTAAATGTCAATGAGCACCATAAGGTTTTAGGTATAAATTTTGATAAAAACTTGAATTGGAAAAGACACACTCAGCTTCTTTTAAAAAAAATTGAACTCTCTCAGGTTTGCACTTTCAATTTTATCAGATTCCACATCAATAGATACGGTAAAAGTTGTTTATTTTGCTTATATTCTTTCAATAATTAAATACGGGGTTATTCTTTGGGGTTCTGCTTCGGGTTCTTCAGATGTTTTTAAAACTCAAAAAAGTATTGTCCGATAATGGTTAAAGCAAACAAACGTCAAAGTTGTAAACCTATATTAAAATACCCCCCGTCGCAGCAAACCTGCGTACTCAGCGAATTTCCAATGCATTCAACTCAACTCAACTCAAAATATCTTTATTTGTCATATGTACACATGATACAAGTAAATAGTGTCAATACATTTTATAAACTATACAATTAAAGCCTAGGCCTAGTTACAATTCTCATGCAATTCCTCAAATGAGTATAAAGACCTAGAAAATAAATATTCTTTCAGCAGTTTTTTAAATCTATTTGGATCTCTTTCTTGTTGTAAGGAAGTGGGTATTTGGCTTAAAAATTTTGTTCCAATATAGGAAGGTTTTTTGTCATAAAATGCCAGTCTATGAGCAGGTATGATGATATTTTTATTTCGTGTACTATATGGGTGAGGTTGAACATGCTCTCTGTTCAAGGGATTGTTAATTGCTATTAAAATTGTGTCATATATGTATTGAGCAAAAACAGTTAATATTTTTAATGTTTTAAAATATTCTTTTACAGATTGATCAGGTTTCAATTTTAGAATAATTCTCACCGCCTTTTTCTGTTTCTTCAAAATTTCATTTAAGTTTTCCTTTTTTGTTGATCCATACAAAGCAAGGCCAAATGATATATGGGAATGAATATGAGCATGGTAAATTGTTTTCAGTGTAGCGATACTATTGCAAAAAAATGACATTCTATACAAAGCGTAAATTCCTGAATTTATTTTAGAAAGAACCTTTTGACAATGATTATTCCAATTTAGATTTTCATCTATTTCTAACCCCAAAAAATTTGTAAACTTTCCCATTTCAATTAGCTCAGAATCTATTGCAATGGTTGGTTCATGTTTTCTTCTACACTGTGCAGTTTTAAAAGATACAAAATTTGTTTTTGATGTGTTCAGTTTCAAATTGTGTTTGTCAAAAAAGTCCAAAATATTTGACAATTCCACGAATGATAGAATTTCAACATCTTCAACTGTTTGTGCAGATACTTTGAGGTTTGAATCATCTGCGTATAAAACTAAATTATTTTGTGGCAATTTTGATAAGGACTGAGCAATATTTGTTATATAACAGATGAAGAGGAGGGGGCCCAATACTGAACCTTGAGGCACTCCATACATTACAGCTCTTAAATTTGACTTTACTTTATAAACTCTGTCGTTATTAACATGTGTTAATTCAACGAACTGTGTTCTACCTGAAAGGTACGATTCGAACCACTCAAAAGCAGTCTTGTCTATACCAAGCAATTTAAGTTTTTCCAAGAGAGTAGGATGGTGAACTGTGTCAAATGCTTTGGTCAGATCCATAAAAATGCCTACGCATATTTCCCCTTTGTCAATCGATTTGATTATTGATTCAATGAAGCTCACTGCGGCAGTGATTACAGATTTTTTAGAACGAAAACCATGTTGAGAATTATCTATTAGATTGTAATTTTCTAAATATTCTACAAGCTGATTATAAACTATTTTTTCATATATTTTTGAGATCACCGGAAGCAAGGCTATGGGACGGAAATTTAAAGGATTCTCTCTGTCATTCTTTTTGTGGATTGGTAAAATTTTAGAAACTTTGAGTCGTGTTGGAAAATTGCCACTGACAAAGGAGGAATTAATAAGATGAGTTATTATAACACTAAGTTCCAGTTTAGCTGCCTTTATAACTATAATCGGAATCTCATCATATCCGCTCGAAAATTTGTTTAAGAAAGAATCAATAACTGCCTCTACCTCTTCCTTACAAGTATGTCTAAGTCTAAAGCAAGGATTGACAAATAAATCAGTGTTTTCTATTGCAGTGTTATTTTCTAAAAACACATCATCAGTATTATTTCTACTAATTTCATTAATTATATCAACAAAGTAGTCGTTAAATTTATTACAAACATCTTGGGGGTCTGTATATTTTTGACCATCTATATCTAATGAGAGGTTCTTAGTTAATTTTTGCTTCTTATTCCCCACTTCCAAATTTATTATTTCCCATACGGTTTTTTGAACATTTGTTGATTTTTCAATCTGTTTCCTATAATAATCTGATTTAGAATTTGTCAAGGATTTTTTGTAACTCTGCATTTTGTCTTTTAATAATGTTGATAAATGATTACTATTTGATCTTCTAACATGTTTACTGAGATTTATAATTTCTTGCCTTTCTTTTCTTAATTCCGTGGTAATCCAACTCTTTTTGTTTCCATTAAATTTTACTAACCTCTTAGGGAAGGCTTCATCAAAATAATATTTAAGAGTTATAAAAAATAAATCATACTTCTTGTCTGTTGTGGCCAAAAATATATTTACCCATGTTTCTTTCTGCAATAATTTTCTAAATAGTGTTATGTTTTCTTTTGAAAAACTTCTCTTTTCATATGTAAAACCAGTGTTAATTTTGTTAACCAAATTTTCTATTTTTATTTCCAGAATTTGACCATCATGGTCAGATAACATTGTGATTACACCTTGTACAATAACCTTATGCTTAAAAGTATTTTTGACAAAAAAATTATCAATAGCAGTTTTACTTTTGGCAGTTACTCTTGTGGGAAATGTTACCATGTAACTCATATTTTGGCTCTTTAGCAAATTTTTCAAAAGGTCATGTTCTTTTTTATCCAACAAAACATTTATATTGATATCACCTGCAACTATAACCGATTCACATTTTGACGAAAGAAATTCTAAAAGCAATGATAGTCTATCTAAAAATTCTTTTGTGTTAGAGGAGGGTGACCTATAGATTGCCAGTAAAATAAACTTTATTTTATTGTGATTGTACATGCTAACACAGAACTCGAATTGCTTATCCTCCAACATTTGGCTGTGAAAGAATTGTGGAATGGAAAATTTTAAAACCTTTATTTCATATTTGCTTAGAATCATCACACCTCCTTTATTAGAACATTTCCTTGAATAATAATTATCTACTTTGAAGTTATTTATATTTACTCGATTAATTTCATCATCCTTCATATCATGCTCAGTTAAAATAATAAAATCAGGATTTATCTCACTTAAAGTAATTTCTAACATTTCAATTTTTGACCTTAAATGTTCAATATTCTGGTGAAAAAATGAGACTTTTGCTTTTTTTAAAATATTGAACTCGGAACTACCTAAACTATCTGTACACTTACTATTTGTACAAGGCTTTAAAGAATCAAATTTATTATTTTGACTTAACCTAAACCTAAAAAATTTTGATCACTTTTGCTGCTCTCTTTCACTGCACTACAAACTTTATTGACATGGGCATTGAACACCCCACTGGCACTAACACTGTTTTTTTCTCTAATTCTCTTTGAACGTCGGACTGGAACCAGAGGTGGGAAGATGTCTGCAGATAGGTTGCTGCCTGGTGTGAAGACTTCCCTGTTAGGGGCCCTGAAGTTTGACAGTTTTTCTGTGAATTGTTGAAGGTTTGTTGAATCTGGTGTAGTCCAACCCTTGAATCTGGGTGAGTCTGCTTGTTGTATAGGTGTCATCGGAGGGATTGGTAGAATAGTGGATCTTACTGGAGGGCAATCAAGGGGTTGCATCCAGTTAACAGGACTATTATGCTTCTTAGATACATCATGATTGCAGAGAGGTTTAGTTGAAGTTGTATCAATATAAGCAGCTTTAGAAATATTGATTTGTAGTTCTTTCATGAAATGAGAAAATGTGAGTCCATTCCAGAGGGGTTTAACCGTTTTTTCATGAAAAACTATTATGTCCACAGCAGCTCCAGTGGCTTTTTGAAATTTTACTATATTCTCAGCAAAGTGGTCCAGGGCTATTCCATCCCTCACACATCCTACAGGTGAACATATCAGTTTTTTAAGGTTACGTTTCTTGAAATCTTCTGTTAAATGAAAAAATGCCATGTCATAATCATGTTTTGAAGGTTTTTTGTAGTACTTCTTTTTTGTTAACAAGCCATAGACATTTGCATTAGCACCTACACCAGCTTTCTGCCAAGTCAAGTAATTACTAATCATATCAGAGGACTTGGGTTTCCCAAACTTATTTTTGAACACAACGGCCACGCCCGCACTCATTTGCTTAGCATCATCAAAATCAGCTGATATTGCATGAGCAAAAGCAATCTCCTCATTGTGTTTGAAATTGTCAATAATTCTTTTCATATCTGTCTCCAATACTTTGATTGCTGACTGTTTCGAGGTTGACTGGGATACACCATTTTCATACTCAGTCATGCTTTGGAACTTTGACGATGCAAGGGTGTGTCTAAAAGACTTTCCATTCAATTCCTCTGTTGATGCTGGGATATTATTTTTTTTAATGATACTTGGTGATGAAGCTAATGATACAGAATAGTCCACATTTTCATTTAACATTTCTGGTTTCAGGAATGACAGTTCAGCAACCGCATTTGCAATCATACTCCCCAATACTTTTTTCCCCTTGTTTGAAAAATGTAGGCCATGTGATGTAAATAAGTGCTCTTCCATTAGGTACATGTCAATGATGTGCACGTTTTGTCTTTGTTCTGAGAGCATCCAGATGTAGTTATTAATTTGAAAAATTGTGTAATGTAATTCACTATTGATAGAAATATCATGTCTGTAGGGCAGTGTACACAACCATATATTGGCGCTGCAAAGTTGAACAATCGTTTTCAGAAGATTGCAGATGTGTTCTAGACTGTGGGTCTCCACATCATTTGTCCCACACATAAAAACTAGATTGTCTGAGGGCTTAAACTTCTTCATGTTGACGGTATCTATAATGTCCTGAATTGTTGCATTAGGTTTGATGGTAGAGAAAGCTTTCTTATCTGAAGGTAAGTTTTCCGTAATAATCTTAGCTAAGCCTCTTCCATGGCTGTCTGCCATCAGGTGTATAAATGGTTCCGCATGTGTAATGTTAGGATCATTGATATGTTTCTCACTAGTACATAAAGCCACTCACCAATTTTGACAAAAATACATTCATAAATAAGTGATTTATTACATTTTATTTATTCCCCATAAGAATAACATTAGGACTGAGTACGCAGGTTTGCTGCAACGAGGAAGATAAGAAATGAGTTTTTATGCAATTATCAATATAACTGAACCAGGTGAAGCTACTTACCATGTTTTATTAATTTATGTTCATAATTAAGGGAGATATAAAACTTTACTTATTCTCCATAAGAATAACATTAGGGCTGAGTATGCAGGTTAGCTGCTACGGGGACAATCAACAAAACATTTATTTTTTGTGCAATTATCAATATACCAGTACAACATGAAGCCACATACCAAATTTCATCAATATACATTCATAAATAATCAAGATATCAAATTTTATTTATTCTCCATAAGGATAACATTGGACAACGTACTGTGTTTAGCACTTTGAATATCTCTGCAACGGTTTGACGTAGAATCACAATTTAAACACCAAAATGATTGTTTTGTGGAGCTGAAGTGATTGGTAAAAGAAAATGTGAAGTTTAAAGTAAAATTAACTGAGGAAAAGCCAAAAACCTTTTTCCCATAAGATTAACATGGGAGATTTTATGAGCATGTTTTTTGGATTTTTTCCGCAACCACTTAACCTAGGTTAATAATTCAAAATACCATATTATTTGTTTTTTTAAGCTCTATAACATGGTCTAAACCAAAATTAAGTGTTTTAAAAATTTTAGGGTAAAAAATGCAAAAAACTGATTTTTGGAAAATTTAAAACCCCCATAAACCCCCCTTCCCATGGTCCGATTTTTCTGGTTTTCGAACTTAAAGTCATAAATGTCAGTTTACACATTTGAGCCAAATTTCATCGAAATCGGACGTTTTTTACTCAAGTTATCGCATTCACGGACACATATATATATATATAGATATATATATATATATATAGATATATATATATATAGATATATATATACATATATATAAATTTGAACGAATAGTGTTTTGGACATCTGGGGACATCAAAACAAAAAGTTATCATGGTCTCGGGCTTAAGTCTTACCATGAGACCTACGGTAATAGCTTCTTCCCTATAGGGGAAATTTGCTAAAAACTGGAAATTTTGACTCTTCCTTGCATTTATATCTTGGAATTGGCATACTTTGTAGTTAAGAATCCAGATATTTTTGATGAATTTAAATCGAATAGTAAATGCAAAACCAGATGTAAATATTTATACAACTATCCTATCCATAGATTATCTCTTTTTGAAAAAAGCCCATTGTATATGGCACTAAAGGTTTTCAACAGTATCCCTCTGGAAATAAGAAATCAAACTCCAAACCTAATGTTATCAAAATTTAAGCAATTTCTCATTGAAAAAGCTTATTGCAGGGTTTCAGATTACTTGGTTGAAAATCCTGTGGGACAAGTTAAGTAGTTTGGGGCCTGTATAGGCCCTTAAGCTCCAACACATTTTGTTTTTGTTTTTGTTTTTGTTTTTTAACACTGGTTGAACTTTCATTATGTTATATTAAATGGATTGTATATTAGTATAGTATGTAAACTGTTATACATTTTATGTTATGAAAGTATTTGTAATTATGCAAGGTTCTGGATAAAGCACCGATTTGCACTATCCTTGTGATGTAATGTCAAATGTTATGTGCTAATAAATTGATTTCATTTTATTTGAACTACGCTATTTTCAACTATCTGGGGTAAATGGCGGGAGTAGTCAACTACTCGACTCGATAGTTTGAGTATTTTTACTACTCGACTCAGCCTTCGAGTAGTCTTTAGTACTCGAACAAATACTCAAAACTCAAGTACTCGCCCACCCCTAGGATCTATCGGGTGATCCTCAGATTACAAGGCGAGCACCCTAACCACTTCACTACCCAGTCAGTTACAATTAGTTGTCAGTTATGTAAGCGATATATATAGTAGTGAGATGTTTGGCGGATAAATGCTATTTCATTTAGTTTTTAAGTATACATTTTTACTTGATTCTTTAAATAAGTTGTGGTCGAATGATAATTTACTAAACAATCTGTTTATTTTCAGGAAAACTCACCGAAGAGTGACATTCCATTACTAGTCTACCTTTCCCAGGAGAAACCAAGGCTCATCCAAAGAACTCTTTTGAAACTTTATTTAAAAATCCACCAAACGAAGATCCCTGAGTACAAGTAAGTGCTATAAGGACTCAGAACCAAAGCACTTGTATATAATTTAGATTGGTTAATTAAGATATGTTCCATTTTGCAGTAAAAAATGATCACAAGTTCAATTAACAACTGTCACATTGTACAAATTCTTCTTGTACAACGTGATAAGACAGTTAGACAACGTTTTATGATTAAAACAGTCAAACTATGCTTTGTAACGTTTCCTAATTTACTAAGCAATTAGTGAATTAATAGACATTTATATACAGGGCGATTGATATAAGTGTGCCATCTGATTTACTTGAAACGTATTGAAGATATGGAAAAGATTAAATGGCAGCTTTCTTGAACTTTAGATTTTTTATTTTCAACTTTTTTTCAGTATTAACCCCACTTTTTAGTGAGTTTTTAGAATATAAAGGGACTTTTAAGACATTTTTATTCTTTGGTATTTTTTCCCCCCTAAATTAGTACTATTTCCTAATATTAGCAGGCAAGAAGTTTTTTTTTAGCTGGCAGCACAATTTTAAGTTGTTTACCACATAAATGTATGGACCAAACTTCAACAGCATTTACCTCCAAACTGTAATGATAAATAAAAAAAAAAACTAAGAATGAAAATATTTTGATATAAAATTTTATTTACCTTTCTTTCATAATGCTCTACCCCTTTATTCTTTTAAATGTACAGCCAATACATATTTTTCCATTATGTCTAATTATAAATATTTATCAGAATGACCTTGTAAAGAAATATACGAGGGTCATCCAGAAAGTAAAGAATGTTTGCTTACTGGACCTAGTACAGCTCCTCATCACCACGATTGCGTGTGAGGTAGTCCACTCATCTCCCCACCAAATTATTAGCTGAGTCTCGTTTTGCTGAGCGTTCATGCGTCTGATTTCTACAGCGATTCAAAATGGCAGTGTCAATCGAAAATCAGAACAGATTTGAGATCCGCTGTGTTATTGGTTCTTGAATGAGCAAAATGTCCAACGTATTGAAATTTATAGGCAAAAACCAAAGAAGGTATATGGTGAAAATGTAAAAAGCAAGATCTTAAAAATTCATGTATGTGCTAAAATTTTAGCGGCTGTTTTCCTCAAAGTTTCTCTCATGTCTTTCTTTCAAATCATCTTTCTTGAGCGATAACCTACCTCTCTCTCCAATCCTCATCATGGATCCGCACAATGGATCTTTTTTCATTAAACCTGTTGCACCATTTTTTGTTTACCATTTTTTCCCCTGAAGACTCGACTTAAAAACTTCTTTCCACTTTCAACATAAACTTTCTTTGGTGTTTGTCTATAAATTTCAATAGTCCAAACATTTTTTGTATTGAGAAACCGAATAACACTGCGTATCTCATATTTGGTGGGATTTTCGACTGACGCCGGGGCCATTCCATGTCAAATCATCCAGCCAAATTACAATTTGACACCCAAGTTCTCAGATTTTTATGAAATTTTGTATACATTAAGTGTGTACAAAAATAAGAAAAAATGCAAATTTTCACCAAATTCCATTAAGTAGTTTCAGAATTATAGTCGTTTAAAGTTTTAGAAAAATGTAATTTCCAATGGCAGTATGAGCGGGAAATCAGCTTGTATGTTTCCACGTTTTTCTAAATAACATTTATATTTATGTAGCTAGAGGCTTCAAACTTTATGAATTTGTCCTAAATTTAATGGAGAATCAGATTATACTATAAGTGTTGGCATTATAACTTTTCATCATTGTTTAAAAATTCGTAAAACACAAAAATTATAGTTTTTTTCAAATTGTGACGTTTAAGTAAAAAACAATCTTTGGCTAAAATCTCTCTCCAGATACCCTAATACAACCATATATCACTGAAAAGAGCATAACATTTCCTTATAAATAGTGAAATATGTAACGGGTGGCTCAGTTCATTGCTAAATTAAATACATTTTAATGACAATAAATGACAAAATGACATGTCACAAACTTTTGAGTTAGTAAAAATGAAATATCTTAAAAATTATGAGTCCAACTGAAATAAAAATCATACAGGAACAAACTATATGAAATTCTCTAGCTTGTGTGAAAAAACTATAAAATTCTATCAAGAAATAAAAAAGTCAATTTTTAACAGTTGAGATCAACAGTTTAACTATTGTGCAATAATTAACTTCTTAGTAAAACGGGAATATCTTTGAAACTAAGCGTCCAATTAAAATTAAACCTACATAGGAATAAACCATATGAGATTCCCTAGCAGCCCTGAGAAAATTATCAAATTCGGTTAGAAAATAGCAAAGTCGATTTTTTAATGAGTAAATATGTCAAAATTAATAAAGAGGGAAACCGGCCATATTGGCGAGGTCTACCGCGCAGAAACGCGGGGCAGTTTAGCCCAAAACCTGATGGCGTGATCTAGACAGCCAATCAGATTGCTTGGCGGGAGTGAATCATCCTCGCACATAAATAGGGCGAGAACGCGCAATTCTTTTTCTTTTGTCAGTTTCATCGGTGCGTGAAGGTGCTGGAAGATGTACTCTGAATCTAGCTGATAGACGCTAAGATGGCGTCTCCGGTGTGTTGTGAAATCCGTTAAAAAGGGCATTTGTGAACGGGGTATTATCTGTGACAGTGTAATTAGTGTCTAGGCCTTGTGGAAAAAACATCGAATTGATAAGTATTTAACTTAATCAAAATGATTTATTGTTGATACTTCTGACAAATTTACTTAAATTATTTGAAACCTAGGGCAAGAGGTTAACCTTTTGGTTAGAGGCTGAGGATAACCTATTTTGGGTTATAAAAAGACATAGCCTATCTCGTTGTGTTAACTGAAACTATTTGGAAATAGTAAACCTATTCTGAACACTGAAATTATCAGAGGCTAGGGCTCAGTCAGGACTATGCTAGGGCTGATTAATACAGAGAGGCATAGCCTATCTCTACTAAAAGAAGGACTATAATCAAAATCCAGTTAGTAAATATCTAACTGAATAACAAATTTCATCTAGACAACGACATAATATTTAATGGAATTTAAACAACAGTAAAAAATAAACAATACTCTACAAGAACTTTTATAAATAAATTGTTTTATTCTCAGTGACATTATTTTGTTTCACAAATAAATTCACAGGTACAAGATAGTTATTAAATTGTCTGATGTGATTAGGGTGTATTAGTTTTATCTGTATTTAAGGACTAATTGAACTTTTTTACAACCTTTGTTAAGTTAAGATGTTTATAAATAAATAGATGTGTGTTCAGAATCATATACTTTTTTATTATCAAGGCCTAATTTCCAACAAGCTCCACACGAACTCACAGGATTTCACATGTGGATAAGATTCAACATGGGTCCACCCTGTCGTTAAGAATATTATGTTTTGCCGGCTGAGTTAGTAATTAAAAAAAAAATCAATGAACCCTGAGATAAATTAAATGGAACCCTGAGATAGCTTAATTGAATATCATTGATTTTGTTGTTTGAGATATTAATTAAAATTAAAAAATAATAATTAATTAAAGAAAAAAGAGATTAATTAAATAATTAATAAGAAAAATAAAAAAGGTATAGAGGTTACAAAGTGGCGCGCCAAGTAGTGGGGCTTGTTGTTGAAGATGGCTAATGATGATTGAAAGAGTATGAACTAGTTATTGTGAATTTTATTATTAATCGGGTGTTAGTTTATAACTTGATTACAAAATGTCATCTGAAGATTTGAGTAAAATGGAGGAGGTAGCAGATCACAATGTACTAGAAAATAATAATCAGAGCCCATCTAATGTGTCTTCATTGTCTGGAGAAGATTGGCCTGGTTGGGATTTAAATGGACTAGGTGTAGGCTCAGTAACAAAACAAAATGTTGTAGGCCCCGTAACAATGCAAAATGAAGTAGGCCCGGTACCAAGCCAAAGTAATGTAGACCCTATCCCAGACCAAAATAAGGAATTTCAAAGCCAGTTAATTAAAATGTTGCAATCAATGAGTGACAATATGAATACTAAATTACAAACAATGAGTGATGGTATTAATGATAGGTTTGAAAAAGTTGAGGCTAATTTTAACGCTAGGTTTGACAGTATGGATCAGAAGTTTAATGCTAGGTTTGACAGTATGGACCGTAAGTTCGAGAGCATTGAGGTAAAACTAAACGAACATAGTAACAGACTGGACGAGATTGACATTAGAATAGGTGCGGAATGTAAAAAGCTTGAGTGTAAAATGAGTAAAGAGTTAGGTGAGGTAGAAGATAGGGTTAATAAAATGCAGTCCAAAATCCTAGAATCTGATGGCACATTTCAACAGGTAAGTGAACGCACTGTTGCGTTAGAACATAGAGTTAACACTAATGATGGAGAGTTAAGGAAAATTGAACGACAGTTTAATGAAGGTGAGTCAGATAGTAAAATTAGAGTTGAGGAGTGCGTTAAAAAGCAAGACAGATTTGAAGAAAGATATGATAATGAGGCTGTTGTTGTAACAAATAGAATAAAGTCAGTTGAGGTTAAGTTAAATGATATGGAATGTGAGGTAAATGACCTTAGACAAAAAACTCAGCCTACATATGTAGTAAGCCAGGAAGTCAAATCAACTAAGCCTAGCACCATAAGTGCTAATGCAGAGTTGTTTTTAACAAAATTTAGTAATGAGCCTAACTCGGTACATCCTATGATTTATTTAAAGTTTGCAAGGAAGTTTGTACAAGTATCAGGTGATAACTGGGAAGTGCAGTTATTACATTTGATTAAATACTTGAAGGGTGAACCAGAGACTTGGGCTAGACAACAGGTAGATAAATTTGATAATTTTCAATATTTTGAAAATGAGTTTAAGAGGAAATACTGGGGTAACACTAGGCAGCGGGAATTTGAATGTGACTTAATGAGCAGTGGTAATTTTAAAATTGGTAAGATGGATTTGCAGACCTATGTAATGAATTACTATGAAATCAATAAAGTATTAGACAAACCTATCAGTATGGAAATGTTCTTAAAACATATTTGTAGGCACTTACCAGAAAGTTCAGCCGCAGCTGTTCAAATGATTATGACAGTAAAAGAGATTACGACAGAGGGTGAACTAGAAAATATGTGTAGAAACCTGGGAACGATACATGATAGGGAAAGTTTACCGATAAGCTACGGTAACTATAATAACAGGAACAGAGATAACTTGGGATTCAGACAAAATAGTCCAAGGGCAAATGTAGGCCAACACAATCAGAACTCGGAGGTTAGGAACCAGGCAGATAATGTGGGGGGTGGAGCTAGATTAGATGACAACAATGATGGTGGTAATGGAGGGTCTGGTAGGTATGTTGAGAACAATAGAAGCAACTATAGGGGAAGTTACAGAGGCAATAACAGGGGTAACTATAGGGGTGGAATAAATAAAGATTGACTAGTTGAACCACATGTTAACTGTATTACTTTGGATAAGCCAGAAGTAATAACAAAACCAGTCTATAATGGTTATGAACTATTGGGGGATTCTCAATTAGTTAGATTTTCAAGACAATGTATGAATTTTCAATCCCAGTTAATATGTGGAAAATGGACAGCAGGCTTATGTAGGGGTGGACAAACGATTAAGGAATTAAATGGACTAGTAAACCAAAATATTAAAAAAATAAATGAACAGGTAATGGTATTAATAGGGACGAATGATTTTTTGAAATGTAGGTCAACTAACGAAATAATAAGTGATTATAAATTACTTATTGAAACATTAGTGAAGGCAAACAAAAACATAGTAGTGTTAACTATCCCGCCTATTCCTAAGTTAGCTTTGAGTGATGTTGACCATTTTAAAAAATTAGAACAAGTAAATGCTTTTATTCATAGCCTAGCCTACATAAACAAAATCAAAATCATAGATGTAACAAACCCATTAATTGATAGTAGAGATGAATCCAGGTGTAAGAGAAGCCTATATGAGGAAGTGATTTTTCTAGGCAATAAACAAGTTTTAGACCTGGTACATTTAAATAAGAAAGGATTTTTTGAAATTAAGAGCGTTATAGATAGTTATACCCAAGTCAATAGGACAGATCAGATAAAATCAGATAGGCCTAAAGGTCAAATAGACAAAGTAATGGGAAACGAGAAGTTAATTGATAGTTTGATAGGCCTAAAGAAGGTTAATGACATTTTCTGTTATGATGATCTGAGCAACGAACTTTTAAATGAAAGTAATTACAATGAAATACCGATTGAGACAGTAAATAATTTCTTGCCTGTAGTAGAAGTTTCTATAGGGAGTCTAAAGAACAAATGTATTGTGGATTCTGGGTCACAAGCGACCATAGTGTCAGAGGAGTTTTATAGCAAAATCAAAAACAGTGTTGATTATAGGATACCTGAATTACCAGTATCAAACACCACTAAGGTAGGTGTACATAAGAAACTAGGTATCACATTTGACGCAGTATGTTTGATAATAATAAAATATATAAAAAATACAAAGTAATAGAAAATAATAAATAAAAATAAAATGTTATAAATAAAAGGTATAATGAATATGGGGTAATGTTGCTGCTTCTTGCTTAGCTGCTCTACTTTATCAGAAGTCAATAAAGAAGTCTCATCCCAAGTCACATCTGATATAACGTGAGTCTTGTTATTGTAGTCGGTTAAAACAACTGGCACAATATACAAGTCTTATGTTGTAATCAGCCAAAACGACTGTTTCAACAGACATCAAGTGAATGCATTCTAAATTTGTGGTAATTTTAAGCTTTATGGTTTATTAAAATTGAATAATTAGTGCATTGTATTGTAAAAAATGTAAGTAGTGATATTGATTATGTTAAAATTTTTTTTAGTGGTGTTTAAATATTAATTAATTGTAATAATGTCTAAAAATGTCTTAATATCACATCATGAAAAACATTAGTCCCCTTCGAACAGTATATCTTGTACCTGTGGTTTAAATGGTGTTAGTGAAACGTGTGTGCATGGATGAAGGAACAGCATAGTGCAACACAGTAATAAACAAACCGGAATCCAACAATGTACTTAAGATGAGAAGGAAGAAGTTAAAAATACCATATCCAAATAAATACTGTATTCAAAAAAGATGTTTAAGAAGAGGAATCCAGTAATTTACAGAGGTAAACTACAAACATCTTGGAAGGTATGTGGAATCATCAGTGATATATGAACTATAAAGAACATTTTGTACATGAACTTTTACCATGATGTAAATTTTTAGATTTTAAGATATCAATTTAAAGTGTGTCTTTTATTTCAGTGATGATATATATAAGAATTGTTAGATTTAAGATTTTGTAATAACTTGAACACATTTAAAACGTAAGGTTTTATAATAATTTGAACAAATTAGGGTATTAAAAGTTTTATTTCATAAAAGTCAAAAAAGTAAATAGTAGGCCTATACAATAGCATTCACTGTGCCATTAGGTGGTGAATTTTGCAACACGATGCAATCGGGTAGCAAAAATCAAGGGGGTTTTGTAACGGGTGGCTCAGTTCATTGCTAAATTAAATACATTTTAATGACAATAAATGACAAAATGACATGTCACAAACTTTTGAGTTAGTAAAAATGAAATATCTTAAAAATTATGAGTCCAACTGAAATAAAAATCATACAGGAACAAACTATATGAAATTCTCTAGCTTGTGTGAAAAAACTATAAAATTCTATCAAGAAATAAAAAAGTCAATTTTTAACAGTTGAGATCAACAGTTTAACTATTGTGCAATAATTAACTTCTTAGTAAAACGGGAATATCTTTGAAACTAAGCGTCCAATTAAAATTAAACCTACATAGGAATAAACCATATGAGATTCCCTAGCAGCCCTGAGAAAATTATCAAATTCGGTTAGAAAATAGCAAAGTCGATTTTTTAATGAGTAAATATGTCAAAATTAATAAAGAGGGAAACCGGCCATATTGGCGAGGTCTACCGCGCAGAAACGCGGGGCAGTTTAGCCCAAAACCTGATGGCGTGATCTAGACAGCCAATCAGATTGCTTGGCGGGAGTGAATCATCCTCGCACATAAATAGGGCGAGAACGCGCAATTCTTTTTCTTTTGTCAGTTTCATCGGTGCGTGAAGGTGCTGGAAGATGTACTCTGAATCTAGCTGATAGACGCTAAGATGGCGTCTCCGGTGTGTTGTGAAATCCGTTAAAAAGGGCATTTGTGAACGGGGTATTATCTGTGACAGTGTAATTAGTGTCTAGGCCTTGTGGAAAAAACATCGAATTGATAAGTATTTAACTTAATCAAAATGATTTATTGTTGATACTTCTGACAAATTTACTTAAATTATTTGAAACCTAGGGCAAGAGGTTAACCTTTTGGTTAGAGGCTGAGGATAACCTATTTTGGGTTATAAAAAGACATAGCCTATCTCGTTGTGTTAACTGAAACTATTTGGAAATAGTAAACCTATTCTGAACACTGAAATTATCAGAGGCTAGGGCTCAGTCAGGACTATGCTAGGGCTGATTAATACAGAGAGGCATAGCCTATCTCTACTAAAAGAAGGACTATAATCAAAATCCAGTTAGTAAATATCTAACTGAATAACAAATTTCATCTAGACAACGACATAATATTTAATGGAATTTAAACAACAGTAAAAAATAAACAATACTCTACAAGAACTTTTATAAATAAATTGTTTTATTCTCAGTGACATTATTTTGTTTCACAAATAAATTCACAGGTACAAGATAGTTATTAAATTGTCTGATGTGATTAGGGTGTATTAGTTTTATCTGTATTTAAGGACTAATTGAACTTTTTTACAACCTTTGTTAAGTTAAGATGTTTATAAATAAATAGATGTGTGTTCAGAATCATATACTTTTTTATTATCAAGGCCTAATTTCCAACAAGCTCCACACGAACTCACAGGATTTCACATGTGGATAAGATTCAACATGGGTCCACCCTGTCGTTAAGAATATTATGTTTTGCCGGCTGAGTTAGTAATTAAAAAAAAAATCAATGAACCCTGAGATAAATTAAATGGAACCCTGAGATAGCTTAATTGAATATCATTGATTTTGTTGTTTGAGATATTAATTAAAATTAAAAAATAATAATTAATTAAAGAAAAAAGAGATTAATTAAATAATTAATAAGAAAAATAAAAAAGGTATAGAGGTTACAAAGAATATTTGTGGGTTTACGTGTTCTAAAAGTTTTATTACAATGTAAAGTTAATAAATAAATTTTTGAATAGCGGAAAAGGTATTTTCATTGACAAAGACAGAGTTTGTGGTAAGGATGTTAGAAAATCAATAATATCTTATAAAATATAGAACTATGGAGCTAAAATCATATGTAATACAATTTGCATGGCATATTTTGTAATAACATAAGGCTTACTGTTGGATATAACACATTTACAACAAATAATTTTGTACAGTATGATGTCATTTTGAATTTAAATGTATACCCTTGTTAGCCAACGTATTACTGGAGAGCTGCATGTCAGTATCAAAAGGTGAAATAATATTTGCAAGTTGTAGCATTACAAGAGTTTTAATACAATATAAAAATATGAAATGACATGGCTTAAGTGCTCCTTTTTTACCTCAATACTGAGGGTGTACTGATTTAGCTTACATTAAACAACCTCGTGAATTTATGATACCTACACAAAATATAGAATATTTACATTTCATTTAGTTACTGCACTGGTTTACTTACTTTTTATCCAGATTTTCGTGGGAAAATTCTTCTGTTGTACAAAATGATAGTATATCTTCAAATTGTGTTAAAAGTTAAAAATTGTTAAATAGTTTTTAAAAGTCTTGGCTTGGTTCGAAAGTAACTTGAAATGTAAGTAAACACAATCACTGAATCTTAAAACTGATGACCGTCTATAGTGATATTTTAAAGTTGTCCCAGGCTGTGTTAATTTATTTTTGAGAGTCAGAATCAATCTTATAAGTTCAATCCAATTGTGACGTTACCACTGGAGGTTTTACTTTACAAAGGAGATGAGGTGGTGGTACGGGACAGTTTTCTTCTTTTTGAGGCCAATAAAAGTTTTCAGCTGTACCATGAGGATTGCATAAAGAGGATATTATAATCCCCTTCTTCCTCATTAATTTGCTGAACCATTCCAATCCACCAGTTGCTTTCATAAACCCAGGCAACAAAGGAACGGAGGTTAGGTTCAATCATTGGTCCTGATGGGTTAAACATGTTTTTTCTTAACACGTTGGCTGCTGTGGGCCCCGATCGTTTTTTTTCTTAACATAGAAACTTATGCAAATTTCATGTTTAAACATGTTTGCAGCAGCGAAAGTGTTAAACAGATAACAGAGCCTGAGCTCACTCTTTTTGCTATGATTTCTTCTGACGATGCAGGCTGGAAAAAATTAAAACTTCTTGTTCCAGTTATGCTTTGCCCAGATTCAAAACGACTACTTTGGGTTATTCTGATATTTTCAATATCTTCTTCACTCAAAAAGAAAAATTTTATTTTTGAAAACAGATTATTACAAAGTGTGAACATTTGCCAAGCATTTACAATCCGTTCACTTGCTTTTGAACTTTGGCGGTTTCTCTTTGTATTAGTTCTTTTGTCTTGCCCCCGATTCCGTCACATACAGTTTTTCCATGACTTGTTGCATGAAAAGACCTTCCATAACTTCCATGAAGATTTTCCATGGCTTCCTTTAAGTTGAACATTTTTTCATGACAAATTCATCATGGTTTTGAAATTTTTATACTGTGCACTGCACCCATCAGTAATGTATTCCACTCTGCCAACTGATGGAAATGTCAGCTTAATTAAATCAATCGTTTTTTCTTGGACAGAGAAGACAAATGGTACATCGTGTCTTAGGTCATCAGAAATGAAACACTATGATGTTTCTAGTACCACAATGATGTTTTAAGGTACCATCTCCATTTTTAGAATATATTACTACAGGATGAACTGAACAACTTAAATGGCTCCAGTGGTATGACTGTACTTCATTTTGAAGAACAAAATTATAATTCTCAGCGAAATCCATTAAGACCAAAACTTCATCAAATCCTAGGTTTTCATTTCATATTTTTATATTGTATTAAAACTCTTGTAATGCTACAACTTGCAAATATTATTTCACCTTTTGAGACTGACATGCAGCTCTCCAGTAATACGTAGGCTAACAAGGGTATACATTTAAATTCAAAATGACATCATACTGTACAAAATTATTTGTTGTAAATGTGTTATATCCAACAGTAAGCCTTATGTTATTACAAAATATGCCATGAAAATTGTATTACATATGATTTTAGCTCCATAGTTCTATATTTTATAAGATATTATTGACTTTCTAACATCCTTACCACAAACTCTGTCTTTGTCAATGAAAATACCTTTTCCGCTATTCAAAAATTTATTTATTAACTTTACATTGTAATAAAACTTTTAGAACACGTAAACCCACAAATATTATTTCACCATTTATAAGGAAATGTTATGCTCTTTTCAGTGATATATGGTTGTATTAGGGTATCTGGAGAGAGATTTTAGCCAAAGATTGTTTTTTACATAAACGTCATAATTTGAAAAAAACTATAATTTTTGTGTTTTACGAATTTTTAAACAATGATGAAAAGTTATAATGCCAACACTTATAGTATAATCTGATTCTCCATTAAATTTAGGACAAATTCATAAAGTTTGAAGCCTCTAGCTACATAAATATAAATATTATTTAGAAAAACGTGGAAACATACAAGCTGATTTCTCGCTCATACTGCCATCGGAAATTACATTTTTCTAAAACTTTAAACGACTATAATCCTGAAACTACTTAATGGAATTTGGTGAAACTTTGCATTTTTTCTTATTTTTGTACACACTTAATATATACAAATTTTTATTAAAATCTGACACCATGGGTGTCAGCCCCTGGATGATTTGGCATAGAATGGCCCGCCGTCATTTTGAATCGCTGTAGAAATAAGATGTGTGACCGCACAGCAATGAGACTCGGCTCATACTTTGTTGGGGAGGTGAGTGGTCGCAATCACGGTGATGTGGGAGCTGTGCTAGGTAATTTCTGGATGACTTTCGTAATTTCCATACTTATCATCGTGGAAGGATGACTGGTTTTCTACTTTTAAAATATACTAACAAAATTAGGCTTCTCCAGTAGTTTTCCTTTAACATGTGTGCTAGATATATAGTGTCTGTGTTGCAGACTCCTGTATCTGCACCAGTTTGTCTCGATGTGTGACTTGGTGGTGTCGGTGATCAGCCAGCCTCAGTTTAAAATGTCACACTACACGGTCTCATGGCTGGTAAGATATCTCATGTTCATTAGTGTCGTGTCAAGGTCCAAGTGATTCATAATGGTTAACTTAGATTCATGGATTAACCCATTCATTGCGGCTGGTCCGCCGGCGGATTACAGGAGTTGCCGCTTGGGTGTGGCTTGGTCGCCGGCAGGGCAGCACGCCATTTCGTGTTTGTGTACTCAGTGTGGTTCAGCCACTCGGAGAGGAAGATTGATCTGCTACCCGCATTGTTCCTAGAGTGCGTGTGCATAGTACAGTGCCGTTTGTTCGCGTTTTGCGGGTGCGGCTTGGTCGCCGGTGGGGCAGCGTGCTATTACGGTTTATGTATATAGTATGTACTCAATGTGGTTCACGTATATATTGTAAATAGTTCATTTTTGGTTCTCCCCCATACATAGTATATGCAGAAAGTATTGTTTTCGTCAAAGTTTTTGAATTTGAGTTGTTAGTGGAAATATTCGTTTTGGTGCTCCGTGAATCCAAAAAAGTGATTTTTACGTAATGTCTGTGTGTCTGTCTGCCTGTCTGTTTGTCTGTCTGTCTGTATGGATGTGTACAGAGCTAGAGCCCTAACCAATGGTCCAATTTTTGTGAAATTTTGTATCTAGGTACTAGTGATGTGTCAAAACCAAAACTTCAATCTCAAAACCACCAAAACTTTGGAAAAGTTTTGGTTTCGAGATTCGATCGGTGAGTTTCGAGAATCAAAACTCGAAACTGCTGAGATTTTTTGTGTCTTTATTGTTGTTTTTTTAACAGAAATCACGCCCGTGTTTCGATCAATAATGCAAAGGTCAAAAGCCTACTGTCATCGGTCGTCTACCTTCACCTTTTTTGGATTATTGATTTTTTATTTCTGAAAGAAAAACTCTAACCAAAATATATAATTAGTTTTAATTAATTTTTCTGGATTTATTTTTCATAACCATACCCAGGCAAGTAAATAGGGTTTCGCGATTTCAGTTTCGAGATTCGAGATTCGATTTTGTAAGTTTCGGTTTCGGTTTCGAGATTCGAAATTTCTGGTTTTGACCATCACTACTAGGTACTAATCCACGATATCTCCAGGCATTTTTGATTTTTTTAAATTTTTGATTTTTAAGGGTAATTATCCCCCCAAAAAAACGCTAAAAAACATGATAAATCAAAATTTTTCAAAAACGGCTCTACCGATTGTAATTAAACTTTAGTCGTTTGTAGATCTTTAGTTTTCCTACAAAATGACACCACACACATTTCTGTAATAATTCAGGTTCAGAAATTACAGGACTTAACATCACAAATTCATTTTTTTATTTTTCATAAAAAAAACATAAATATAAAAAATATTACTATTCACCATTAAAAAGAGCTCAAAAAACTAAATAATTTAGTATTTTGAATTACTATTCTACGATTGCTGGTTGCGGAGAAAATTAAATTTTTATTTTGCAGTAAACGCAGTACGTTGTCCAATGTTATTCTTATGGGGAATACAAAAATTACTATTTCTCTCTTATTTACCGATTAATTTTGTTCAAACTTGATATGCTTGTCAAGTTAGCATTGACCAAAAGAGGAAATGCGAAATATGTTGCCCCTTAATAACCCTAGGGGGAGGGGATAGGGGTCTTTTCCCCTCTTAGAACCACGTGTGTAGCAATTAATTCTGTAGTGCCTTTAAAACAGGGATTTGGGTGGATGTTTTTGAAAATAACTTGTGACCAATTAATATTTATGCCTAGAAACCATCGATAGGATTCTTGAATACAGATTATAACACTTATTCCCGACTTTTGAACATAAAAGGAAAGATTTTATGAAATAAAAATTTTTATTTCATAAAAATATACAATTACGCAGCGAATGTGTTAACATGGTTCAGTTTATCATTGCTTGTTCCAGTATAGAATCAGTAGTCAGTGTGAAAAAAGCCTAAGGCATTACAATGGTGTCCTCGTATTGACTTTTTAACCCATTCAAAGACATTTGACTTTGTACATTTCTAATTTTATTAAGATGAGACAGTTTTTTTGTGTATTAACAAATTCAAATTCTTTATCAGCCACTAAGCAACACCACTAACGCCATTAACGGACATATAAATGAAAAATTGTACAAATGGTAATTTTTGCATCTAGGGAACTCAACAAAATTTAAGTAGTCTTGCCCCTAGGTTTTAATGTTCTACCTGCATTAGTTCAAAATGAAAAGAAGGCTACAAATTGAATTAGCAGCTACCAACATCACTACCAACTAGGTATGAGTCGATTCTTGATACCACCGATTCTTTGACATTGGTATCAGTATCGAGATTCATTCGTTCAATGTCGATACCGATACCATCGATACCAGTAGTTGTTAGGGGTCTGCAGTACCAAAAATTTCAGATCGGTTCGGTTTGGTACGGTAAAACATTTTGTATTTCGGTTCTCGGTACAAATTCGGTATGGTATAATGTGCTGTAATATATACAGATTTGTATTTTTCATAAAAAAATATCAAATAATACTTAATGACATAAGCAATTTTTAACATTTATTTCATTAAAAGAAAAAAATGTATACTATAGTTGAAAATATTTTAAAAAACCTGTCTCTTAGAAGTATTGTGTTTTAATGTTTTGATTAATATTATTAATACAAGTTCTTGAAATATTCATGATAAATGAATCAAAAACCAACTTGAGGATCAATCAAGTTGCTGATTAAAATTATATTGCTTTCAATTGCAACGATTTAAAACATAAAAACAGCAGAAACTAAAATGTTATAAATACCATTCTTTGATGTATTGGGAATATAAATTATCAATAATATAAAGTAAAATAGGATAACTTAAAAAAAACAACTATATATGATGTGAAGGTAAAGAAAATTATACTATTTTAAAATTAAAAATGTAATAAGGGTACTCAATTCAAAATTGTACTCCTTAAAAAATATTACAGTACATTTATAAGTAACATGTAAAACTGCAAGATAAAGAAAAAAATTTATTAAAGTACAGAGATAAATTTGGCTATCTCACCTTTAAAATAATTAACTATTAACCTCATCAAAATATAGATTTAGTTTCTTGTTGATAATTTGTTGATGAATTTTCCAAAACCACACAAGATAATCTAACATATATCAGATATCTGTATGTAACAATTTCACAACTTAAAAACAATTACAAATGTATGCTACCATTTGAAATTTATTGAGTTAGTGGTTATTTTTTAATTAATTTTCAACTATTTTTGAAAACAATTTTTTAGGCCAATATAATTTAAAATTAATTTCACTAGTATAATTAAATAATAAGTGTAATAATACATTATATCCTTTTCTCACTCAAAGATTGATGTTGGACAAACAACTGATGTATTGCTAATGACCAGACCCCTCCCCCCTCACTCATCACGCTTTTCTAGTCTAAACCTTTCTTATCTCAAGGTCAGATTTTTGCCCGGCCGACACAACCCCTCCCCGCTCCCCTCGCCTACCTTTCTTATCTTCATTCTCGTATAGCTATAAATAACCTGTCAATGTCTCTTTTCATAGATTAGTTGTGGGCCTTATTTTTCCTCCAAAGGAAATGACTAGTTATCAACAGGAGTCTTATTTCAACCGCTTATTTTGTTAAACATCGTCAAACATCGTTCAGCTTATCTCTGTTTATTGTTTGACACAGTAAACTGTACTGTACTGAACTGATTACGGTAATTATTTTTTTTCGGTACATCGCAGACCCCTAGTAGTTGTTGCAAATTACATAGTTACTCCCGCCATTTACCTGCGGTACAGAGGCCATGGGGAGTGTTTGGGTCGGTGGCAAAAGATCTGATCTTGGAGATAGGAAGGAAGCGGGACGTGAGGAGAGGGGTGGGGTCCGGTTGAAAGCAATAAATCATTCGGCTGACCAACATTATTTCTTTGAGTCATTATCTTACAATCTTGTTTTTCCCCAATATGATTTTACCGTATATTAAACAGTATTCATTTTTGTATATTACTATAGCATACTAGCGAAATCAACTTTAAATTATGTAACAAATTGTGTTAAAAATGTATTTGGTAATTAACTAAAAAAAGCTACTTAATAATTTAAAATGTATTATAAATTTGTAACTGTTTTTAATAATAGTTTTTAACAACTATAGGTACTGAGAAATCGTAGGTGTCGATGATATCGGGATCAGTATCGAGAATCAATAAATTTTTCTATTGACTGTTCCCTACTACCAACACTCAAAGTTAATTGATAAATATAAATAAATAACATGTCAGTGAATTCAAATTTAAATGTGTCATTTGAATAAAAAATTCTAAAGCCGTGTGTGAAATAATAGAAGAGGTCATCTGTTAATTGACAAGTGCAAAGTCCATACTTGTGTGTTTAAGTGATTCTTGTTTCAAAAACAGAAATTTTAATATTTATGGTGTATATGAAAATGTTGAGGAGGACTGTTAATTTCAACAGAATTTTTATCCCAAATTGGGGGGGGGTATATTTTTATATTTTGCTCCCATGAGGGTCGGTTAGGAGGAGTTCTGCTTTTGCAAGGTTTATATTAGAAGGCAGCATTTGCTGCAAGGGCTGTTTGTTTAAAATTTTACATGATCCCAAAGATGACCGCGCCATTATAAAGCAATTTGACAGCATTGCCTAAGGTCAAAGGCCAGACATTGCTGTTATATAAATAAACAAACCTGGTGCCTCCTCTGTAGACCTTTTTGTAGTTGTTTTCAACCATTGCAGGCAAGAGTGTTGCTGCACCTGATCCAAGGTGATACGGGCCTGCTGGCTGTTTCTTATCTCTACAAGTTCCTCACTGCATTGTTGCCCTCCCACTCTGCCCTGGTGGATGGTCTCCTTTCTGTCATTACCTCTAAGCTGGTGCCTCTCGCCTCTCAGGACACTGTCATTGGTAATTGTAAAATAAAATAGTATGATGTAGTTTTCTATAAACTCCGTTTCACGTTCACCATACAGTACAGGTCTTATGGAATACGTCCGTGTTACTACCTGAACTGAGTACTGTACATTGTTGGTATTGTGAGGCAGGTTGTATCAACTGTCCCAGCAACCTGTGTGAAGGTGCTCAAGTAAATGCTTTCAGGGCAGCTAGTACACTAAAGGTGGATCTTCTTGGACTGATTGTCTACCAAACTTTCCATTTATTAGGTACAGATTAGGATTTAGAGAATTATCAATAGTTTTCATTGAAAATTTTTAAATTTTTGTTTACTATTGTACTTATTTTGATAGTGGAAACATAACATAGCACATTACTCGTACCAGACTGGTGTAGCTTCTCGCCACGACTCCCTGTGACCTGTGACCATTGCGTTGCAGGCAAGAAGGTCTTGTCGGTGTTGGAGCTGCTGTTGATCGCCAACGCCTCTTCGCTGCCGAGTATCGCCTCGCTAGACCCCCTCCCCGCTGACCCGATGTTTGCCGCCATGTCGCAGCAGTATGTGGCCCTGCGCTACGCCGCTCCCCTCTCCACCTCTCTGCAGGCCGAGATAGAACACGTGCTCAACACGGGGGCAGGGAACTGTGTGTGTCGATCCGAAGGGCTCAGGCATCTCAAGAAACAGGTTTGGTTTAACCGGTTTTATTTGTGTAACATTTCCTTACCTTTATTTAAAAGCTGTAATTTTTGTATTAAATGGTAGGTTAAGTTTTGTACTCTCAAGTTAAGTGATTCATAACTGTAATAAGCCTTGGCGGATAAGTTATTAGAGGTGAAGTTGACACTCATCTCATATTTGAAATTATTTCAAATAGAAAATACATTTTGTTGAATGCTCACGTGTAGAAAATATATTTTGTTGAATGTTCATGTTTACTAAGACTTTGAATAAAACTGGTTTGGTGCAGTCGCAATGCTGCCGACATGGATGTTGTTAATTGAATACAAACAAACCTATTACCTTAGTGTTTTCATGTTCAAGTTCAAATGATTTTTGAAACTATAGTCTTACAATGTTGGTGAACCACTTTTTGTTTTGGCATGTAATTTTAATTGATTCACTAAATGAATTTTAGTAGTAGTGAGAATATTGATGTTATCTGTATTTTGAAACACTGGCTTACTGAAAATTTAATAAATCTTTTCACTCCATGAGGCTATATTGCTGTTGATGTAATGTGTAGAAGCATCAGAAAAAATGGTGGAGCAGGCATTTTCATACGTAATGGTCTAAATTTTTCAAAAATTGATTCAAGCCAGTTCAATTCAGAACTAAATTGTGAATTTAGTTGTATCAGAATAAAAGATCTTAATTTAATTATCGTTAGTTATATCGATATCCTAGTGGTGATGTAAATTTTTCTTTGAAAAATTTGAAGAAGTTGTAATACATTTACAGAAATATAAATCAAAAATTGCATTTTGTGGTGATTTTAACATTGAATTTGTTGATTTGCGTGAACGTGAATCAGTTGTTTTTTCTAATCTGTTAAGATCTCTAAATTTATTTTGCTAAATTAAAAAGCCCACTCGAATGAATGCTTGTGTAGATAATGTCATTATTAATTTTTCTAGTGATAACTTCTCTGCTGATGTTTTACGTGGTTGTTTTACTGACCAAGATCCTATACTCTTCAAGTATTTTTATTTGTCTCCTTTGGAAAAGTCTCAACATATATAGATCAAAACGTACTAATAAGGCAGCACGAAGAAGAATACATAGAGTTACCTTTTTCCAATGAAGCAGGAATCCATTTATTTTACTTACTATTGTTATTTTCAATACACTGTTTTGTTCCAATTCAATTCGACCCATCTGTTTTTTTTATTTGTATACTCGACTCGAACTCGAGATTCAAATCTTTTGCCATTTACTCGACTCGAACTCAACTCGACTTAAAAAACCTGTACTCGCACATCTCTAGTCATTTGTTATGTTACTTTCTAAACATAGAGACCTCTTTTTATTACAAGGGATGGCTGATTCTGCTCTTGATAGTGCTGCTGACTGGTTCACTGCCAATACACTTTTTTGCAATCAAGAAAAAACTCAATCCTTTTAAGCTTATGTAAAAATACTGAAAATAAAACAGTAAAACTTTTAGGAGTTATCATTGACTCGAAATTAAATTTGGGAGCGCACATTGATCATGTTTGTAAGAAAATATCTAAGGTAAGTTATCTATTAGAAAATCCAATTTACTGTCTTAATGAATTTTTAAACTCTGATGTTACTGTAGATTTTACCTAGGTTCATTGTTCTACTATAAAAATGTTTGTATTGTTTTTTTTACTATTTTATAATGCCTTTGATGTATATGTATACATATACTATGTCTGAATGTGATTAGCTTTAACTTTGATGAAACCTATTCTATGATCAATGGTTAATAAATATTTCTGATTTCTGATGCCTGTTATGTAAATTAGTTTTATTTCTTTGATTAATTTTAGAGAAAAATTAGCAAACCAAAAATTTGTATAGCTCATATAAGTTTAAGCCTAAATAAAAAATCAGGTTTCCATTTTCCTTTATTAGAATCTAAACCAGAATCACAAATCAAAGCCAAAAGTTTGTTAAAAGAAAACTTTGGAATCAACCCATTTCTAGTGTTATCACCAGTTTGTGTTTGACCCTCTACAACAGCTGTCTGAGAGGAAGCCTGAGCTGGAGCAGCTGTACTCGGAGCTGCGAGCGACGAGAGGGTTCTCGGAGGACTGTGAGCAGAGTATTCTGCACCAGCTGATCTCCCTGCTCATCAGGATCACCGCGGGCTCTGACCCTGAGGCGAGTACTGTCGGCAGTCAGCAAACGTTACTCATGCAATGAGAAGTTGACGCTGTAACATAGCTAGCGAATTCCCCCTATGGGAGAAAAGCTATTGCTGTAGTCGGCATGGTAAGACCTAGGCCCAGAACCATGATTGCTTTTCGTTCTGAGGTCCACAGCTGTAAAACCAACACTCGTTCAAAAATTAGCAAATTTCTCATGAACAGAACAAGCTGTTACAGTAGTCTGCATTGTAGGCCGAAGACCAGATAACCCAAGGCTAAAACCTGAGGATTTGTTTGTAGGTCCACAGATGCGAAAAACACCATTTGTTTCAATTCTGATTTAAGGATTTATATATTATATAATTCAATTAAAAATCCAACTTACTTTTAAATTTGTAATAGTTTGGCTGTTGCCATCATCAGATGATTCATGTTTTTAAAACCTCAATACTTTATTGTGTTATTTATAATTTTTTAAATTTAATTTTACATGTCTGACAATCCAACCAACCCATACTTACACTTGTTCTTTTCCCATATCCCTTGTCATCCTACTGAAATACTCAACATAATTCCTACAATAACCTCGCCCTTTCCCTCTTTTTTCCCGCTTCTATTACCCTTCTCTCTAACTCCGACCCTGGCTGTCTGCAGGCCAGGTATGAGGCAGCTTGTTGCCTTGGAGAGCTTGGCCCCGCAGATCTGACCACGCTGGGGCTCAAGCCCGACACTCCCCCCTCCGCGGCGCAACCTCTCGAGTTATTCTTACAAACAGTGCTCGCCCACTTGACTAAGTACCTGTTTGATTCCGACGTCGAGGTTGTTCAAGCCACTTCGGATGCTCTCTACACGCTCTGTGGCAACTTCACCCAACAGTTGAATGGTAATTTGTTAAGGTTGATTGGTATTTAGATTGAAATTGAGATAGCGAGAAGCAAAAGGAAATATGTGATTGGGAGAATGGAGTTAAGTCTATATATTTTCCCGAAACTGTTTGTTGCACGATAATGGCAGTTCTATTTAAATAAGGTTCTGTGATACAAAAAATTTTTGCTTGGTAAATTTCGCCACAGTCAAAATTGTGTACCTCTGTTCTCAGTAAAAGTTCAGTAGTGTATATATAATAGTTTGTACTAGTGATGGTCAAAACCAGAAATTTCGAATCTCGAAACCGAAACCGAAACTTACAAAATCGAATCTCGAATCTCGAAACTCAAATCGTGAAACCCTATTTACTTGCCTGGGTATGGTTATGAAAAATAAATCCAGAAAAATTAATTAAAACTAATTATATATTTTGGTTAGAGTTTTTCTTTCAGAAATAAAAAATCAATAATCCAAAAAAGGTGAAGGTAGACGACCGATGACAGTAGGCTTTTGACCTTTGCATTATTGATCGAAACACGGGCGTGATTTCTGTTAAAAAAACAACAATAAAGACACAAAAAATCTCAGCAGTTTTGAGTTTTGATTCTCGAAACTCACCAATCGAATCTCGAAACCGAAACTTTTCCAAAGTTTTGGTGGTTTTGAGATTCAAGTTTTGGTTTTGACACATCACTAGTTTGTACCATGCCATATTTTGGTACTAAATATTAATTTGTATTAATTGTAAACAATTGTTATGTGTTATTCAGTTACATACAAAATTGTTTAAACTTATTTTATTTTTTTATGAGGTTTTCAAAACCACACAAGATAGTATAACATATGTAATAGTTACACACACAATGTTCCAAGTTTCTGACAACATTTAAAATTATTTAGCAGCTGTTTTTTTTAGTTAGTAGGTAATTTTATAATACAATTTCTATATAATTTAATATTGGACTCCTTACTCAACAAAAATATAACAAAACAAAGGCAGTTCAATTTAAAATCATTATGGTGAAAGAGCGTGAATTATAATATTGCTCTTCTGACCGAAGGGCAATAATGTTTGATTGATAGACTGCTGATCTATAGACTGACATGAACCCCCACCCTCGTCCCCTCTTCTTACCTTCATCCACACACCTGTCCGTGACTCTTGTTTTAAAAATGGTTTGAGGCTTACTTTTTCCTAAAGAGAAGATGAATTTATGTCAAAGAGGAGTCTTATTTAAATCACTTGTTTTGTTAGTACTGGTTAGCTAGTTTATATTTCTTTATTTGTTTGTTTATGTAGTGAAACTACCATAAACTGAATCTGTACCAATGTGTTCTGTACCGCACCGACGACAGTAATTAATTTTGTACCACACCGGTACCAATATTTCGACGCCCCAATTCACAGTAGTTTATATTGAGAATCACTGAAACAACCAGGAATCAGCCAGAAAAAAACTTTAAGATACAGATTGTAAAACATGTAATGTTAAATAATGCTTATACCATCCCGCTTTTTTATCAAATCCTATAGAGTCTTATCACACAGGCACACTGGCCCAAACACGATTCATTACAGTGACATTTCTATTACACTCGGCATAGCTTTGAAGCTATGCTGTTATAATACTGTGTCTGTCCATACAGGCCTGTTGACTTCTCAGCAGACGGAGCTGCTGTATCCGTTCCTCAGCACGGCCAAGGGTCAGAGGAAGCCGCCGATGTCAGTGAGTGTGGACGAGGATGTGCTAATCACCGTCTTGCCGTTGTTCTGCCCCGAGGACATCTGTTCTCACAAGCGCTGGGTGTCGCAACTCATCAGCGCCATTTTGAATACGGCTCAATTCGGATTTCTTGTTCCTGTAGTTGATCATAAGGTACTTTTCGTGCTTAATTGAGCTCTAGCAGTTTGTTTCCTCATTTGATCCTGGTATTTCGTATTAATCAAGAGTATCTAGTGGCAAGATAAACAAGGAGAACAAAGTCAAAGAACTGATCAAGGTATATATAAACTTGGTTTTAGTAAATTTGACTCAAAGTTGTCTACCGAATAACATTTCTATGAACAATTTTGAGGGTTCATATTCTGTCTTTATATAAAAAGTTAAGGTAGTTTGGTTGAAAAACGTTTAAGAGCTCCCTTATCCATCCTCCCCTCTGTTCCTTTTGAGAACCACTAGATTGTCCAGCTCAGTTGTTCATTGCTTCTTGTTTTGTGACTTCTTCATTTGTTAAAGAAGTGTTTATAGCCCAGTGTATTAGATGCTTGCTTTCTAGTCATGTTGTCCCGGGTTCGTTCCCGGTGTCTCATCCTTTCTTTTTGAAATTTGAACATTATTTGATAACTTTAAGTTACTTTGTTTTGCATTTTGCACAAATTAATTTTTAATAAACGGATTTATTTATTTTGGGGTTTTTAAACCATTTACCATGATTGGCAAGTAAAAATTAATTTGAGTATTTATTATGCTAAGTGCACAAGTCAATTCCCAACAGCTAACCACCAACATATATTTGTTTTAGCGAATTTCCCCTATAGGGAAGAAGCTATTACCGTAGGTTTCATGGTAAGACTTAAGCCAGAGACGTTCAAACATATACAGTGTGATTGATATAAGTGTGCCAGCTGTTTTTCTTGAAAAGTATAAGAGCTATTTAACAAAGTTCAATAGCATCTTCCCTGGATTTTTGGTTCTGTTATGATGTTTATGATATTGATTTTTTTATTTTACCTGCCATTTTTCCAATATGGCGGCCAACTTTAGTTTTTCTTATAGAAACTTTAGTTTTATCTGCCATATTGGAAAATGGCAGATAAAATACAAATTTAAAAATCTTAAAATTAAGCAGAACCAAAAATCCAGGGAAGTTGCTATTGAACTTTTTTAAATAGCTCTTATACTTTTCAAGAAAAACAGCTGGCACACTTATATCAATCACCCTGTATACCTATACATGTGTCAGTTAACACGATAACTTGAGTAAAAACTGTCTGATTTTGATAAAATTTGGTACAAATGTATAAAGTGACATTCATGACTTTAAGTTCGAAAACCAGAAAAATCGGACCATGGGAAGGGGGGTTTATGGGGGTTTTAAATTTTCCAAAAATCTGTTTTTTGCACTTTTCACCCTAAAATTTTTAAAACACTCAATTTTGGTTTTGGGCATTTTATAGAGCTTAAAAAAAATAATATAGTATTTTGAATTATTAACCTAGGTTAAGTGGTTGCGGAGAAAATTAAAAAACTTACTCATAAAATCTCCCACGTTAATCTTATGGGAAAAAGGTTTTTGGCTTTTCCTCAGTTCATTTTAATGTAAACTTCACGTTTGCTTTTACCAATCAATTCAGCTCTGCAGAACAATAATTTTGGTGTTTAAATTGTGATTCTACGTCCAACCGTTGCAGAGATATTCAAAGTGCTAAACACAGTACGTTGTCCAGTGTTATCCTTATGGAGGATAAATAAAATTTGATATCTCGATTATTTATGAATGTATATTGATGAAACTTGGTATGTGGCTTCACGTAGTACTGGTATATTGATATTTGCAGAACAAATTGATTTTTTTTATAATCCTAGTAGCAGCAAACCTGCATACTCAGCCTTAATGTTATTCTTATGGAGAATAAATAAAATGCATTGTATCACTTATTTATTTATTTGTGTATTTTTATGAAACTTGGTGAGTGGCTTTATGTGGCAGTGAGAAACATATACATGCATTGGAAATTCGCTGAATACGCAGGTTTGCTGCTACGGGGGTATTTACCTTGCACTCCAAATTGTCTTAGGTTTTATTAGGTTGTCGTAACTAAAGCATGAGTCACTTTATTGATAGGAACTACAATATTATCTTTGTTCATGCTCTGTCTGATTGTGATAAAAGCGCTATCTTGCAACGATTCAATTAACTACTTGCGCATGCACAGGCAGAGGATCGGGGTGCTCTCCAAGGTCTATTATTGTAAAAATATACATTTGTTATCAACACAATTTTACTGATACCAAGTCATGGAAAATGTTCTCCAATTTGGACTGATTTAGGAGGATTACTGGAATTTTATTTTGTGTTTTTGCCAGATTTTATGATTTATTTAGAGTGTCTCCAATACCTATAAACTTTTAATAATCCTGGAATGTCATGAATGGTCTAGACATTTTAAAAACATTCCAAGGCATACTATTTTAAATTTTCTTTTTCTTTTTTTGTAACAGTAGGTTTTATCCAACTAAAATTTAGTAAAATTGCTTCAAGTATAATTTAATAACTTTATATGAACATTTTTGGACTTTATTATGAAATTTTGTTTTATTGACTCAAAAATAACATTTCAGCCATCCCATAGTCAGTTTTAAACACTTACCTATAGGTTTACAGTAAAATTTTAATTAACCATAACCTTCGGGACCTGGACAGTTACAGATAACAGAAATTTAACAATAAACGTGCCAAGTAACAAAATTTAAAATGTTTTTTGGGAGAAATTAAAATAATACCATGGGCAAGTGAGTAAGTAATAGCCGTGCGAACTCCAGGTCACTTGCCTTGCCGCTGCGGAGAGAGAAGTACAGTTGTTCCCCATTGTAATACAGTAGCTCGTACAGACGCTTCCGTACAGTGCCACCGGCGCGAATGCCAACCCTTGAAAAATTTTCATTACGGACATTTTTAACGATGATGGATAACAGAGAATGATGGTTAAAAGAGTGACGGTTAATCAAAGTTTTATAGTACTTGCTTTATAACCTTGTGATTATTTATTTTCAGGAGGAGTTTGCCAATGATCTTTTCCCAGTCAGTGTTGATTTTGTGTTGGACATATCAAGCAGAACTTCCACAACCCAACTGTTTGTTGACCAGATCAACGAATTCTTTGCCCGGCATATAAATAACTCATGTCCAGGTAATGAATTTTTAGGCCTATTTGTTTAATGATCTAGGGATATTTTAGTTTAACTCTTAAAATTATAAATTAACTTTCCAAAAGTATTTCTGGCTTTGGGAAATTACATAAAATATAAATATAACATTTTTTTATAAATATACCTAAAATATTTATGTATCAGTAAGCTTAAACAAATTTGTTTTGTATTGAAAGGTATTAGATCACCTTTCAATATGTTACTGTAAATAACATATTAGACTACATCTTATTTATAAATTTCCATATTGTAATTGATGGTCAATATTGTTCCAGATGAAGTATATGGCAATCGCAGCTCCGTGTTTGCAATGTTGAGAGTTGTAGACTCAGTGAGGAAACACATTCACGATGAAAGGTTAGCTGGAATGTATTTTATTTTATTCCTTTTTTCTTCAATAACCTAAGCTGCCCATCACCAAGGGATATTGACCGGAGCAGCATTCTTAAAAATAGTCAAGAATCGTAACTGAATTTGTCACATTGGGCAAGCCAGTAAAGACCGCACTAGAAAAATACCATAGTAGCCAGTCGGGATCGAACTTGCACCTGATGACATCTATCTTGCGCCTCTACCTATGAGATTTCGGTGATTTTCATAGATAAAAACCAATCCAAATCTTGTTTTAAGTTAACATAATTCCAATTGTTTTACTTTTATTTTGAATAATATTGCACACGTTATTATTTAAATAATTACAATTAGGTCTATTAAAAATCGCATAACACACGGTAACAGAATAAATACATTTGTTTATTTTGTGAATACTAAACAATTTTACTAAACACTTATTCAAAGGGATATACTCTATTGAAGGTTCAAATCTCTTACAGACAAATCAACTATCTCCATGTGTCCAAAGCTGCCCTGTTCTGCTCTGCCTACTTCACGTCCGTCATGTACGCCGAGCTTTGGGCCAGCGAGTTCAACAGGTATACTTCAGCTGATAATTAGACAAACTGCAGAAAGAACTGATTTAGTGAATTGCTTTTTAAATCCAGGATTTATGGCACTGAATTATATCATGATTGGGTAGTATCTAAATTCGAGTAGGTTTATTTGCTATAGGGATGGGTCGGTTGCATTTTTTATCGGTTCGGTTTTTTACAAAAAATTGTTGTCGGTTTCGGTTATTTTTAAGAACTTACCATTACTGTCTCATCCATACCTTAAATTTATGTTTCTACCTATATTCTTGAATTCTGCCTATCTTACATCACAGGGTCATTATCAACTCACAAATAACGTTTTTGCCAATCTTTAATTGATTATATACATATAAATACTTATTTCAGACTTTGATCCACTAATTTACATAAATACTGCTGGAGAGACAATACGCAGGATAGTTGGTTAGAATGTCACAAGTAATCAATCAGAGACAAAACAAACTAATTTAATTAAATATTATGGGCCATTACAAAACTAATTAATCACCTAGGCTTAAAACCAATTTTTAGCCAAATAATAACAAGTTAGCCTAGGGCAGTACCGTAGTCTAAGTAATCTTTGACTTATTGTTAAGTTGTTAAGGTTTAAGTTAAACCTACTGTAGGCCTAGCCTTAAAAACAAAATTGGTCTACCGGTACCTGGTTTTGCTGTTATTTTAGTTTTGCAGACTTTTGAAACCCTAGAATCTTTTCCTACAGGAAGGATATATAATCGAAAATACTGTAGGATTTATAATTTACGGAAACGGTAGGACTAGAACTACCTACGGGGTCGGGATTATTAGCAATGTCAATTGGGCTGAATGTTAGATCGTCGACTAATTCTTCTTCTGGAATTCTCGCCGATATAACAAACTTTCTTAGTAAAAATGTCCGACTTTATTAAATACACAGTAAAATTGACAGTAATCTCGTAGACCCTCTTAGACGTCGCATTGTCGTCTGCTAGTGAGTGATGTGATATGCACAATCTGATATAAACTAATACACTTGCAAAGGTTATACATGAGTTGTCACCAAAAGACACTGACGATCCTGGTGTCTGGAGTCGAAAACACTAGTGATCCTGGCGGTTGGAGGTCAAATCTCATGCTTCTTTCCGTTCTTGTACTGGTTGTAGTTTATATTCTTACCACAAGAGCTATACTGGCACGACGAGGCGCTCTTGTTCCGGGCGGTAAATTCATGAATGTAACTTATAGTTGTGATGTGCATGTTCGATACGTAACGTAAAGGAATGAAAATATGATAGAGATGATACGATACATATTATGCGTCACTGTCACTAGCAGACTAAGTCCAAACTGCAATCGATTATTATTTAATTTCTCAAATCTGGCGTTCTTTTTAATTTATGTTAAGGTTAACTCATCACATATGTTCTTCTTTTTTAAGTTCAAACCGTTTGTTAACTTAGAAATCAATAATTTGGAATACGATATTCCAAAGGCGAAACGTTTTTAACAACGCCGGTATTGCGATTCAGTGCCCCGATATGGTACGGCAATACTTATGATATTAAATACTTGTGTTCGATAAGCAATAAACTCTGCACTGGTTGTTATGCCAAAGCGAGATGAAATAAGTAATTTAAGCATTGGGCTTATGTATCACGATCCACGTATCCCTTTTACTGTACCATTTTTGACATATCATGTCATTAGACTTTCACTGATACATCTCATAGTCTGCGTTAGGAGTTTAAGCGATATTTGTACAAAATTATAATGCTTATTTCTAGTACGAGCACTTACGGACAGTGAAAAACCGAAACCGACATTTGACCATTGGCTCTCGGTTCGTTTTTTTTGTTGTAAAAAACCGGTAAAACCGACAACCGACTTTAAGAACCGTCACATACCTAATTTGCTAAAAATTCCCTAAATGTTGTACATGGTCAGGAATGTTGTTATTGCTGAACAACTACATATAAAACCTTTGTAATACTGACAATCTACGATCAATATATTTTTGATTGCATTTTGTATTGAAGAAATGATTGCCAAAATCTGAGTTTGCGCTCTGAATTTAATTCTCTTAACACAAGAAATAAAAAGTCAACTTATATGGGGACACAATTTTGGACTTTCTGCCTACTGACATAAAAGAGGAACTGGATCAAACAAAGTTTAAAAAGAGTCTAAAACACTGTTAATCAATGACCCCCATTACTCCTTTAATGAATTTTTAAAAAATCTCCTGTTAGCAAATGTGATTTCAATCAAAGAAGTAGGTATTTTGGGTACTGTTATAATTTGTGTATTTTGTATTTAGTATGTAAGATATCTGACACTATTTATGTGCATGATGTGTATTGAGTAAATTAAGAGGTATTTAATCTGATACACATATTAGTTATTAAATCAAATCAAATAAAAACAAATCAAATCATCTTTATTCATTGCAATACAATAGTACAGATTGGCGTCATCATAGCATAAAAAATACAAGGTTTTTAACTTAATACTAAGGTACATAATTTAATAACATTGTTATTTATTGCACAGTTTATTATAATTATATGAACTATTCAAAAAACTCCTCCAAAGAATATAAGGATTTACAAATCATAAATTTCTTTAACTTGTTTTTAAATTATCAAAATCTAAAATATTTTTTAAATCAGCAGGCAAGGCATTAAAATACCTGATACCCGCATAACATGGCTTTTTCTCATAGAATTTTAATTTGTGTCTGTTGTAACTAAAATCATTTCTATATCTGGTGTTATGGTTGTGATAAGACCCCAATAAGCATAGGTCATTTGAGTTCCTTTTAACTACCATAATCAGTTCAAAAATGTATAAGGTAAAAACAGTCATGATTCCTAATGCTGGAAAATGTATTAGAATTCTAATGTAATTAGTGAATTTCCTTTGGAAAGTGAACTATTAGCATGACCCGCACGGTGAAACTTAAGCCCGGGACCACCATAGAAGTTCCTAACGTGACCCCCTGAACACGTTTTGGGGGGTCGTTCAAAATGTTATATATACATATGTGTATATATTAGGGGTGTGCGAGTACTCAAAACTTTGAGTTTTCGGCAGAGTATTTTAATACTCGAACTCGACTCGAAGTTTTGAAAACTACTCGAAAGTTCGAGCGAGTATTTCCCGCCGATTACCGAACGATCGCTAACGATTGCGAGCGGCCAAAACGCGTGGTAACGGCCGCAAAAGGCAATCGCATCACGTAAAATAGGCCGAAAATGACGGCCGCGAACGATTGCGACCGGCCAAAATGCGCAGTAACGGCTGTAAAAGGCGATCACATCACGTAAAATCGGCCGAAAATGACGATCAGATCGCGCAATTTCGGCCGTGACTAACGATTTCGTTATGTAATATTAATTATAAGCGATGTCTGGACCAGGTGAAATTGGCCAAATGACGACAAGTTCCTGTTTCATCGGCTGGAAACGAATATCAAACCTTGTTTTGTTAATCAATATGTAATCCAGTTTGATTGTACTGGCCAAAATTTTGTATTGCTACTCATGTATTAGTTAGAAACCATGTTTAGATTATCAAATCTAGGGTGGTATCCAAATCCCATTTCACTATTTTAAACTGCCAATTGATTGCAAATACTCGCTCAAAAATACTCGAAACTCGAAAATAATTGGCTCTACTCGACTCGATTAAAAAAATCACTACTCGCACACCCCTAGTATATATATATATATATATATATATGTGTGTTTGCACTCTAGCGGTCACATTTTTTGCCCGATTTACTTCAAATTTGGTAGGAACATTCCTTTCTGTAATCAGTTGGACAAGTTCGTTGGGCAAAACAATCGGAAAACTCTAAACCCCTTTTTTGGGGATTAATCTTTCAAATTTTGAGTTTTTGGGCCCAAAAAGGGTCAGAAATGCCCCGAATGTAAAATTAATGCAAGTAAAAAGATGGAAATTAGTGAGGCAAAAGTTTTAAGCCCTCTCTCGTCATTCTAGCATACATATTTACTGAGTTATTAAAGAAAATGTGTATCGACTAAACACAGTACCTTGTCTTATGGGGATTTTACACTAGAAAAGCCTGTTATACCTTTGTTAGGCTACTTTTATCATCCCCAGCAACCTCATGCCTACTTTCAAGCCTGTCTGGACCTTCTCCTAACATTATAATGCACAAAATTGTATTCCCAGCTTTGCAGGTAAATGAAACCAGGAGCATCAGAACAGCAAAAAAATCACTGTTTTCAGATTTCAATAAAAATTTGAATAAATGTATGTTATTACACTGATTTGGAGTTTTAAAAGTTTTTATGTGGAAATTCACTTCCCTCACGTCAGCGTGCTGCGTGCGAACTCGTTTCTAACCAAACAAACTGAAACTTATAAAAATGTACACTGATACCGTTATAGTTTACATCACTTTAAATTTTCATTGGAATAGTAAATAAAATAAAGTCATAGCATAAAATAATTTTATGGAACACTACTTGAACTGAGCATTAATTTTTAAAGCAGTTTTTTTTATTTTGAGACCATTTCCATGGTCGAAAATTTTGTCTAATCTACTTTAAAAACCAAATAAACAGAGTTAAAATTTTCAAATTTTTCACTTTCTCGAATAAGTTGCCTATTTATAACTTTCAGATTTCTTATATTTAAAAAAAATTGAGTTATTCATATTAATCTGTGAGTTTAATAGCTCTCGAGGGGTTTCTTTATGAACGTTATAACTATTATTTTATCCTGTAGAGTTCATTTTCTTTCCTTTAAACATCTTATCTTTTCTTCCATGCTTTTGTTGCAACTGTGTAGTTTGTTGTTAGGAGGCCTAACAAAAATTAGATTTCATTATTGTTCTAATACGTAGAAACAACAACATCCTGCCATTAAGTATCATGGCTGTAACAATACCTACATAAATCATACCTTATTTATTTGTTATTTATGGCTTTCACTCATTCAGCCTTTATTTATTTTCAGTAACCGTGAAGATTTAGATATTGAAGGTGTCTCACAGCTTGAATTTATTGAAGAAAAGGACAGTGGAAATGGACAACTGCTGCAAAATTTACTCCGAGAGGTAAATTTAATTCTAGTTCATAATATGTAAAGACAATTAATTAAAAATTAATTTACACTTCTTCACAACTGAAGCTGCTAAAACAAAGGATTTTAACAACAAATTTTTTGCAAAACTTAAAACAAATTATATATTTATGAAAAAAAATTTTCTATCCACCAATTTTTTCTTTATGTCAACCTGCAGCTTCGCTTGCAATAAAAATACTAACCTGACCATCACAATTGAATCTTTGTTTAGTGTTACCATCTGATTTCCTTTGCCCTAACTGACAAACAACTGCATCTGGTAATTTTACAAATTATATCCTTCCATAAAATTTTCATTGGAACTTAAAGGACCCGAAGGTGGAGCCCTAAGCTTGGATGTGGACATTATCAGGTCTCTATGTTTATGTGATATGTAAGCTATGTTCATGCAAAATTTTAGCTTAATCGGTCGAGTAGTTTATGCGTGATGGAACTCCAAATATCCATACATATATTCAAACAAATATCCCAACTTTCACATTTATAATATTAGTAGGATAAATGGCTCCTTATGTTAGATACTGTTAATTGTGTTTTTTGCATTTTTTTTTAGTTTTTCTTCATAGATATAACACTTTTCATGCGTCTGCTGCAAAGTTTGGATGGTACCTCTTGTCCATATCAGGAGACCAAATATTTCAACACTTATTTTTCAAAATTGTTCTTTAAAACAGTTTTTTTCCTCCTAGACTAACCTTTTTTCCTGATTTTTGTGTTTTAGTTATTCTTTGTTTCTTTCAAAGCAGGTTGGATTGAACATATATCCTTTTTTGAATTTATTTCCCTAGTAAACATTCCTAGTCTCTATAATTTATTTGGTAAATTATCATCAGATAATCCAACAGATTGAGTTTTTGAGTTTATAGTGTAGCATTTACTCAATCATTGGTATTTACCTTGAAATATGGAATATATGACTATTTTTTTTTTTACCTTTTGTACATATGTATAATTCACACTTCCTTTCTCCTTAAAAGTTTGACATTTCCCAGACATCAGTAAAGAAGTGTCTCTCACAATTAAAGGGTTTAACTGATTATGTCATTTATCAGAAAAAATATAAACAGTTTTTCTATTCACTCAGACTACCTCAGCTATAACATGAGGCAACATAGTAGTCTTAGATAATTCTTTCACTTTGAAATCGCTGCTTAATATTCTGTGATCAAATTATTTAATAGTCTGCCCAATACTATAAAGTGTGCAGCCTTAATGAAAGTATTTTAAAAGTGTTCCTTTTCTTGTTTTATGTGATTAATGTTATTTGAGAATTTGGGATTTTCTGGTAATTTCATTATTAATAGTTATACACTTTTAATTAAGATTAAGAATAAGAATGTCTTTATTGTCTTTAAACAATTACAATAGTTGCAATCAACATTGTCAAACTAAATCTAAAATTGGCTGCAATGCTACAAACAATAATAACAACTAAGCAAGTCGTGAATGGTCATATAACACTTTGTAGAAAAAAATTCTTACATATTTTTAGGAAAACAGATCAAAAAACTTAAGTTTGTATAATAAAATAACCACCGTAATACAAGACTTATACTCATTCACTCGGTAGAAAGCTTATGCCTACATGCATCATTTGGCATGCATGACTTATGAAAACATGATGAATGTTATGCACGAAAATGAGTATGGAATGCTTCTAATTCTGATTATAAACTGTTAAGTGACACACATAAATACTGCAATGTTTATTCAGCTTGTAACTCGTTCCTTATATATTTTTCTCGGTCCAGGCCTACATGAAGATTGGTGAGCCGGATGCGGTGTACGGATGTGGGAACACTCACCTGCTGGACCCTCGCAGTCAGATACAACACTACCAGTACGAGGGGCGGTGGCTCAGGGTGGTGGAGGCTTGTGACCTGCAACTGTCACTGCAACCCTCGCTGCAGCTCTCAGGTGTGTGTCGGCGGCGTTGTTAGAACGTTTCATTAGGGAATAGTCAAAACCGTGGTGTTGTTACTGAGGTCGACCTGATCTTGGAAAGCATCATTGTCAATTATCAATAATCAAAAATCTTGGATGAGTGCGGAAATTAAAGCTGAAAAACAAAAAATTATTCAGATGAGCCATACTGCAAGAAAAACTCGTGATAAAAGTCTTTTTTCAAAGATAAGAGAGAGTAAGAAGGTTTTAAATAAAAGGATTATTGAAACTAAAAAGCACTTCTTTGACACACAAATTAGCAATTCTAGTAATGTAAATAAAACCACTTGGAACATAATTAATGGTGAGGTATCAAATAAAAGCAAGGCACCAACTGATGATATTAATTTAGAATTAAGTGGTAAAATGATAACTGATCCAAATTATATCGCCAATCTATTTAATGATTATTTCACCGATGTCATAGATACAATGTGCAAAACACAGTCATTGAATAATGAACTAGATTTTAATTGTCCCTCAGAAAATGATTTTTTTAATATTAAAACGTTTAAATGTACTCCTGTAGAGGAAAAGGAAATTCAAAGCATTTTTAATTCACTCAAAAATAAAACGTCAAGTGGGTATGACGAAATTCCAGTTAAGGTATTAAGGTATGTAGGTGACACCTTGTTGAAACCTCTTGCACATTTAGTAAATTCCTCTTTTGTTTCTGGCTTATTTCCAAACCAACTGAAAATTTCAAAAGTAATCCCATTGCATAAAAAGGGTGAGGTTACAGAAATCTCCAATTACCGACCTGTTTCACTTCTACCATGTATATCAAAAATATATGAGAAGGCAATACACACTAGATTAGTGGAGTTTTTAGAGGAACATAACTTATTTCATAATTCGCAGCACGGGTTTAGAAAAGGTAGGTCTGTAATAACAGCAGCAGTTGATTTCCTTGAATCTATTATAGAATCCATTGATAAGAACGAAAATGTATTAGGAATTTATATGGATCTCTCAAAGGCTTTTGACAGTGTATGTCATTTAACTTTGTTAAAAAAACTGAAAGCACTTGGTATTAAAGGGAGTAGTCTAAAATGGTTTGACTCCTATTTATATGGGCGAAGTCAATTTGTTGAAATAAAATCAAATAATAATAATTTGTTTAGTACAATAAATTCATTAAAACGTAACATTAAGTGGGGTGTACCTCAAGGTTCAATATTAGGCCCAATTTTATTTCTATGTTATATAAAAGATATGCACCATTTTATTGTACACCCTGAAAAATGTAAATTATGCCTGTATGCTGATGATTCAAATTTAAAAGTGTCTGGGAAAACAGTGGATGACTTGGAAATATCAGCATTCATAGAACTAGAAAATATAAAACAATTTCTTCAACAAATTAACCTTTTTCTAAATACATCAAAAACAAATTTTATGACATTCTCTGCTAAAAATAGAAAAAATTATCCTCAACCTAATGTAGAAATGGATTCAGAGCCAATAGGGAAAATTTCCCAGGCAAAGTTTTTGGGGCTTCATGTAGATGAACATTTAAATTGGAATTTTCATGTTGAAAATTTGTTAAAAAAACTCAGTTCAGGATTGTATGCATTGAAACGGATGTCATATTTGTGTAATTTAGATGCACTCAAAAAAATATATTTTGCCCATATTCATTCACATATATGTTATGGTATAGCATTATATGGTGCCACTTCTAAACTTAATTTAAATAAAATTTTAATCGTACAAAAAAGAGCAATAAGAATTATATTACACCTAAAGTTTGATGACTCTGTAAAATTGTATTTTAAAGACCTGAATATTTTAACAGTTTATGGAGCATGCATATATGAAACAATATGTCTTGCGAGAGAAGAAAATATAAGAATAGAGCCTTTGGAAATTCATAACTATAACACTAGGTTCAAAAGAGATATTGTAACCTCACGCCATCAACACAAATTAGAATTTTATAAGAAAAAAAAACAACTTATGCAGGATATTTATTTTTTAGAAAATTGCCTGCAAGCTTAAAGAATGAAAATAATACTAAATTTTTTAAAACCAAATTAAAAAGATTTTTAATAGAGAAGTCATTATATTCAATTGAGGAATACTTTAACTGATTATCTTTTAATGAGACCAACTTAATGTATTTTTGAATTCTGGTTTTGAATTTTCGACTCTGAAAAGTAGTTATAATATTTATGTTTGTATTTGAAATAGATAGGCTAAGTCTTGACGCTATTTATTATTGTACAACTGTTCATGTATATTGTAAAATAAAGATGATTTGATTTGATTTGATTTGATAGGCCATTGATAAACGAAAGCTGGGTCCAGTATCAAGTAGGGGTGTGCGAGTACTCGAAACTTCGGCTGAATATTTTAATACTCGAACTCGACTCGAAGTTTTGAAAACTACTCGAAAGTTCGAGCGAGTATTTCCTGCCGATTTCTGGACGATCGCTAACGATTGCGACCGGCCAAAACGCGTAGTAACGGCCGCAAAAGGCAATCGCATCACGTAAAATTGCCCGAAAATGACGACCGCGAACGACTGAGAACGGCCATAACGTGTAGTAACGGCCGCAAAAGGCGATCGCATCACGTAAAATCAGCCGAGAATGACGACCACGAACGATTGTGACCGGCCAAAACGCGTAGTAACGGCCGCAAAAGGCAATCGCATCACGTTAATCGGCCGAAAATGACCGCATAATTTCGGCCGTGACTAACGATTTCGTCATTTAATATTGATTATAAGCGATGTCAGGACCAGGTGAAATTGCCAAATGACAACCGGGCCCTGTTTCATCGGCCGGAAACAAATGTCAAACAGTGTTTTGTTTGTCAATACGTAATCCAGTTTGATTGTACTGGCCAAAACTTTGTATAGCTACTCATGTATTAGTTAGAAACCATGTTTAGATTATCAAATCTAGGGTGGTATCCAAATCCCATTACATTATTTTAAACTATCAACTGATGGCAAATTCTCGCTCGAAAATACTCGAAACTCGAAAATAATTGGCACTACTCGACTCGATTTAAAAAAATTACTACTCGCACACCCCTAGTATCAAGCCTTAAAAAAATACTCTCTCGCACTAACTAATTTACTTTCCTCGTTAGATCTTTTTACACATTGAATTTTTTTAAATATATAAAAATACAAATAGTTTATTATTTCTAAATATCTACATCCATATACAAAGACAAACTGTATGAGGAACTTTTTAGAAAACTTAAGTTTTGAAAAAGCCTTACATACATTAACCGTGTACTTGAATGAAAGGTTGCAGTAAGAAAATTGTAGGAAAAATATTTGTTTTGTCATGCAATCTCTCCAAAGGCCATAAATTAAATAAAGATGTCAAATTAAATAACATTTTAAAATATTGCTATTTAATCAGCTGTGTGATTTGAATTTGTCTATATAACTGAAATCAGGTGAACAAACAAAGCTGCTGGGAAAAGATAGTGTTTATAAAGGCAGGTGTGGGATCTAAAAAGATATATTAATTATTAATACTTTAACATCATAATACATCATAATGCATCATGATGCATCTTGAATTATGATGCATCATAATACAAGTTGTTACAATTCTTCTGTAGACATATATATTTATAAACATATCTGTATCTTACGTTTACAAATGAAAATAAAAGTAAATGTATCTTCCAGACATTATCCAGCTAATTTTGATATTTTTTCAATGTTTCTTTTTCATAATTTTATGACCTGTATTCTTATCATATTTACAGACAAATTTTTTAACAGTTTCCTAAATCCCAATAACCCTTAGGAGTCAATCAATCACTCATCTCAAAATGCTAACTACATGAAAATTGTCGTCCTTTTCAACATTTTAAAAAGTGAAATGCAAAATGTTTGTATGGTTGTATTTAAGATTTTACCTTTTTGTAGGAAGTGTCAGTAAAAAATATCCCAAAAATGAGTGGCAGCAGAATCTAGTTTTAAAACTAGGAGTGTGCGAGTCGTGATTTTTTTAATCGAGTTGAGTCGAGTAGTGCCAATTATTTTCGAGTTTCGAGTATTTTCGAGCGAGTATTTGCCATCAGTTGCTAGTTTAAAATAGTGTGATGAAATTTGGATACCACCCTAGATTTGATAATCTAAACATGGTTTCTAACTAATACATGAGTAGCACTACAAAGTTTTGCCCAGTACAATCAAGCTGGATTACGTATTGACAAACAAAATACGGTTTGACATTCGTCTCCGGCCGATGAATCAGGGCCCGGTTGTCATTTGGCCAATTTCACTGGTCCAGACATCGCTTATATCAACATTAAATGCCAAAACCATTAGTAAAGGCCGAAATTACGCGGTCCGATCGTCATTTTCGGCCGATTTTACATGATGCGATCGCCTTTTGCGGCCGTTACTACGCGCTTTGGCCGGGCGCAATCGTTCGCGTTCGTCATTTTCGGCCGATTTTACCTGATACGATCGCCTTTTGCGGCCATTACTACGCGTTTTGGCCGGTCGCAGTCGTTTGCGGTCGTCATTTTTGGCCGATTTTACGTGATGTGATTGCCTTTTGCGGCCGTTACTACACGTTTTGGCCGGTCGCAATCGTTAGCAATCGTCCGGAAATCGGCGGGAAACACTCGCTCGAACTTTCGAGCAGTTTTCAAAACTTCGAGTCGAGTTTGAGTATTAAAATACTCGGCCGAAAACTCGAAGTTTCGAGTACTCGCACACCCCTATTTAAAACTTAATAAAAACGTTATATTTATGTTCATAAAACCCACATGACAATTTACATGGTGTTGAAGGGTTCGAGAGTGCCCTTCACTTGAGTGGCCTACATCACCTGGCCGGACGAGTGTCATCACAGCAGAGCTACGAGGCGGCGTGGCGACTCGGCCAATGGGACCTGCCGCAGCCCAGCCCCGGTGACCAATCACAAGAGGCCGCCGTGTACACGGGGCTGCGCGCGCTACGGGACTGCGATACAACACGTGCACTCAGGTACATCGGGTTAATAGTCCGCTTCAAGAGTGGTTTTTACAGTTGGTCCGTTTTAAAACTATTGCCTTCATTTTTTTCCGGTTGCAAAGTCAGTGGTGGTGTAGCAAAAGATTATAAGCGTTGATTTGAAATGTTTTTCATCAGGAGAAACATTTCAAAATTAATAATACATTTAAATACCCCCGTAGCAGCAAACCTGCGTACTCAGCGAATTTCCAATGCATATATATGTATCTTAACACCACATAAAGCCACATACCAAGTTTTATCATTATACATTGATAAATAAACGATTTATGACATTTTAATTATTCTCCATAAGAATAACATGGCGGCTGAGTATGCAGGTTTGCTGAAGGAAGGAACACAAAAAATGGGGTTTTATACAAATATCAATATAACTCATTTAGGTAAAGCCACATACCAAATTTCATTAATTTATTTTCATAATTAAGGGAGATAACACGTTACTTATTCTCCATAAGAATAACATGGGGCTGAGTAGGCAGGTTTGCTGCTAAGGGAGCCTTTGGTAAAAAAATGTTTTTTTGAGCAAATATCAATGGTCCACAACCAGATGAAGCCGTATACCAAGTTTCGTCAGTATACGTTCATAAATAAGCGAGATATAAAATTTTTCTTTTCCTCCATAAGAATAACATTAGACAACGTACTGTGTTTAGCACTTTCAATATCTCGGTAACCAACTGACGTAGAGAAATGATCAAAATACCAAATTGTGTATTTTTTTAAGCTGAATCCAATGGTAAAAACTAAAATTTGACTATTTCCAAAATTATATATAAAAAATTCAAAAAACCCATTTTTGGGGTACAAAACCCCCCCCAAAATACCCCTTCGGATAGAGCGATTTGGCTGGTTTTCGAACTTAAAGTCATAAATGTTGCTTTACACGTGTATACTAAATTTCATCAAAATCGGATAATTTTTACGAGAGTTATCGTGCTCACGGACACATATATATACAGTATCGAACGAATGGTGTTTTTGGGGTCTGGGGACCTCAAAACAAAAAGTTATCATGGTCCCGGGCCTAGGTCTTACCATGCCGACTACGGTAATAGCTTCTTCCCTATAGGGGAAATTCGCTAAAATACTAACAGATTTAAATATGCTATAACATGACTTAAATTATTACATTTCAGCTTTCAACTGTAAATATTGTGAATTTGATTCTGTTTTATTTTGCATGCCTTTTGAAAAGTGTTTTAGATATTTAGTGATCCCATCAAAAGACATTAGTTATTTCAATCATATGATTGAATGATGACTTGTCACAATATAATCATTAGATAATGTTCTGTTTTTATGATCAAATCAAGTTTAATATTTTCTCTGCAAGAACCTCGGATGAAGAATAAATGGATAGCGCTCTCAATGGGCGAAAACCGTGCCGGTCCCTGAGGCCGCTGGGTGGCAAAAAGACCCTAGCCGGCCGCTGCACCGTGTTATGTTAACTTAACTTATGACTCGCTGTGACCATCTACTAACCCTCTTATCGATTAAAAGATACAGAATCTAACGGTATAAATGTTATTGCTGAAGTTCAATGAGAACATTATTTTTTTCTTTAAATTGCATTATACTTCACGCGGACTGACATTACTTTAAGTATGATTCGATGTGAGCGACTGTTAATATTTAAATCGGTTAAAACTTACTCTAACGGAAAGACAAAGCACTAACACATTGAGTACTGTAATTTTGCTTTATGAAATTAAATCAAAACTGTCTTTTATTTTATCTTTAAAATGATGGAATTTGACCATGGCCACAACGTTACATCGATTGAGACTAGCTGAGGCCAGCTGCTAATACTATGGGTGATTACAACTTTGTCAAATGGACGGTAAAATGCCAACATTTATATCCGGCTTTTTTTGTGAAAATAAAAACATAACATAGATTTGTTGCAAAAAATTTTAGTTTTAAAAACAATTCTAGTAGTTATTGTAGAGGTATTTTTGTTTTTACATAGATAATGGCTGTCATCATGTATAACGACTTGCTCACCTGCCAACTGAAAAAACAGTTTAGTAAAACTGAAATAATTGAATAGTTGAATATCATTAAACCTTGTCCCTGCAGTTGACAATTGCTGCTCTTATAAATTGTTTGTAATAAAACAATTACCTTATTATGTGTTTAATTTCAAATTAGGTATCCTATACTCTTATATGAGCAATGTTTGCTTGATTGGTTGGTTGGTTGCACAATTATCTCGAAAACAGCTCCGAGGATTTCCTTCAAATTTTGGAAATAACTAAGTTCTGGTATAAAAATATGTTCTAGACAGGTCTCATCCCCAGTAAAAATAAAAAAATGTTAAACGAGTTTGCACGCAGCACGCTGAAGTGAGGGAAGTGAATTTCCACATACAAAACTTTTAAAACTCAAACCGAGTATAAAAACATACATTTTTGCCAATTTTATTGAAATCTGAAAACATTGATTTTTTGGCTGTTCTGATGCTCCTGGTTTTAACATTAGGTGGTCGCAATCTGGTCCTAATTTACCTGCAATGTTAGGAATACAATTGTTCGCATTATAAGGTTAGGGGAAGTCCAGTCAGGCTTAAAAGTAGGCGCGAGGTTGCTGGGATTGAAACAAATACACCAACAAATGAATAACATGCTTTTCTAATGTAAAAACCCCATAAGACAACGTACTGTATTTAGCCGATATACATTTTCTTTAATAACTCGGTAAATATTTATGCTAGAATGACGAGAGAGGGCTTAAAACTTTCGCTTATTAATTCCCATCTTAATACATGCATTAATTGTATTTCCGGGGCTTTTCTGACCCTTTTTAGGCCCAAAAACTCAAAATTTGAAAGAATAATCCCCAAAAAAGGGGTTTAGAGTTTTCCGATTGTTTTGCTCAAAGAACTTGTCCAACTGATTATAGAAAGGAACGTCCCTACCAAATTTGAAGTAAATCGGACAAAAAATTTGACCGCTAGAGTTGCATACACACATATATATATATAATTTTGAACGACACCCCAAAACGTGTTCAGGGGGTCATGTTAGGAACTTCTATGGTGGTCTTGGGCTTAAGTTTCACCGTGCGGGTCATGCTAATAGTTCACTTTCCATAGGAAATCCACTAAAAAATAAGTTGAAAAGTTAAAAAAATTAACATTGGGCTTATGGAGTTTCAAATCAAAACAAAAGAATTGTAACAGCTGTTCATAATCAACCAGGGAACTGTCAAATTAATACTCATGTTGTTTATGATTATTAACATGTGGTTTCCTGAGAGCAGAGATTAAAAGATTTGAGTGAAGATTACATATATAGAGTAGTAAAATAAATCAAAGGGACATTGAGCTATAAATAACAACTGGAGTGACCTTAAAAATGTAGAAAAGAGGCAAACGAGTTATACAAATCTAATTATCAGTAGCGGGAAGTGGTGAAATATTACTCCAAGTCATCTAAACAAACTGACTGGCCTTCCGCCGAGCAAAGCTCGCCCCCCCAGGTACTTATTAATAATAAAGGGAAACAATAGAAACTATAAATAAATAGGACTACATTATTTGAATCCTACAGTCTAGCTAGATCGTTCATTCTTTCCGAGTACTTCTGCTCCTCGAATTCAGTTTGGACTTCCTCATAGAGCGAATTTCATTGAGGCGCGTGTAATTCCACAAAATCCGCTCTTCAACACAATTTGTACCGATAACAATTTGTCCCACATAAGAATTGTTCAAATAAAAATTAATCTTCAGAATGTTATCTACAACTTTCCTGCTGACAGTTTTTACCTGACCATCAAATTCAAATAAAATATTTCCTCCCTTACTAATTTGTTTAACTCATTCTCGATCTGGACTAAACATATTCCGTGTTTAACTAATTATTACAAATATTTATATTACTTCTTAAAAATTGTAATGCATGTTGTTTGATTCACCATTTCAAGTTGTAAAATTCAATGTAAAGTTAAAATTATTTTCAGTTTTTTGTGGGTTGGATGTCAGTTTGAGCAAAGCGCTGTTCGGTCATCTGACATCGGGGTCTCGGGGATATAGATTCTTTTGCCACCCAGCGGGCTTTATGACGGCACGGTTTTCAGCTCTCCTTAGCATTGCAAGGCGTGTTCCATTTATATTTTATCCGAGGCAAGAACTTGTTGCAAATATTTATTTATTTAGTTTTCATGCTGTGTAATGGTGTTGTTGCTAGTTTTATGAAGCAACATTTTTGTGAGGGAAAGTCAAAGTAAGTAGTTTTTGAAATATCTTTGTTTTTCATATTCTGGCCTCAAATTCTTTCAGGATATACAGGTAGTACATAATTTTTTGTAGGAACCAGAGCTCTTTGAATTTCCAAATTTTAATCGAACACTATGAAGCCAATTAAAAGGATCTAGGTTTTGTTTGTTTTTTAGGCTTTTTACAGATTTCAAGGGGAAATGACTATTTAACATTAAAAATAGGGAAATATCAGCTTTATTATTTAATAGATTTTTTAACATTAGTTTTTTCTAACAGAGTGGTGCGCCAAGCAAGATCGTTTGTGATTGAGTCCCTGGCTCACACCAGCTTAGAAGCTGCAACCAATGTCTATGCGCCACTCGCCAAGCTGCGTGCACTTCAGGTATGTGTTTGTTAATTTGTTGTTAGTGACTTGTTTTTGGCTCTGATAGATTGGCCTTATGATCTGTTTTTGTCCCTATTAGGAAAGTAAGGGTTTTCCAGTAGAGAAACGTAGTCAGGCGACTGAAAAACATAATAGAAATATAAAACAGTGGTGATTGTTGATTTAAGTTTTTATCAAAAACTCAATAAAGCTGTTTTCCTGTGAAAAGTGAATAAATCAGGCCCATGAGCTTAACGGATAGACAAACAGGAAGTTAGGTAACACCGATGTAGACTACTCTCATGCATTCAATTTGAAAATAACTAACAAATACCAGAGTCTATCCAATGTATAGAGAAAACAAAAATTGTATTGATGTAGATCTGTGTACTACGATGTATAAAGTAAAATATTAAGTTGACATAATTAATATTATGTGAAAATAATGTGTTATGTTCATTATTCCCTTGCTATTGATGCTAATACTAGGATTTGGCTTTACTTAAATCTCTCCCCTTCTGAATTTTTTCTAATTTATGATCCCTCCTCTTTAGATCTTATTCTGTCTAACTCCGCCTTGGTCGGGCCTAGCCACAGGGAATGCAGTACTTCTTACCCAACTAGTAAATTATAGGCTGGATATATATATATTTCTGAACGCGTAATATATATTTTTAGGAAATAGAAGACTTTGCAACGATGGATTTTTTCCAAGTTACTGAGAAGTGGGAGTGCCAGGATAAAATTGGATGGAGCAACTTTACTGATATTGAGGCAATATTGGCTCAAAGAATGGCACTGTTGAAACTTGCTAAAGATCTGGATAAGGTATGTATGTTATTACGTAACACATATAAATCATAATGTTGTTTGTTGGACAGAGGTTGGATTCATCAGAAACAAGGCTTAGTTTATTCATTTTTTAAATGTTTACCATCACTTATAATAAAAGATGTTATTAGTTATAAAGCTGTTATATAGCATTATTTAACTTTACTAATGAGGAATTAGGTAGTTCTTGGTTTAAAATATTTCTCAAATTATTCTATGTTTTCCTTCAATACCACTTCGAATTGCATTTTACTGTCGAATCATGGTTTATACTAGAGATAGGCCGATTCCAAAATATCTCGATTCCGATTCTAAAATTTGGGTTTCCATACTCGATTCTTTGTTCAATACCGATTCCAGTGGTATATTTTCTTAAGGAAAGAAAACCACATTATACAAAGAGAACTGTTTATTTTTTATGTAAGTTAAGTAATGGTTGCGGTCTTCTCCGCTCCTTCCATGAGGACAGAGTCTCTCATGAACATTTTCAACTTCAGTCTGTCAGTTGAATACTGAAACAAAATCAGAGTGTATAAGAACACTGACCTTACAATTAACTTTAGCAGGAAGGCCTACATGAAGTTAGGCATGTACATTGTACAGTTTTTGGATTTTGTCTTGTACAAACCTAGCTTAACTTCAGCAACATATAGTTTACGTCTGTTTTTTTTTCTGAAAATAACAAAACAAAAAAGTTATTTGTTTCATTTCCCATCTTCATTAAAATATATTATAAGACAGAAGGAAATAAATTAACATTACAACTTTCTAACAATTACAGCAAGTGTAACTTTAAGCAGTAATAGAAGTGTATTTACCGTATGTTAGGTTAGGTTATCAAAAACTTCAAGTAATTTATATGTCTTTGTTTTTTCTGATTTGTTGTACTTGTAAAATTTTTTTATTTACTTAGGGCCTATGTACATTATTGATAACCAAATTGAGTATATTGGGCACAAATAACTTCACTGAATTTGCAAACAACGAAACACGACAATAAATGAAATGTGATCCCTAGACAGTGTCACCAGAAACCCCACTAGCATACAGTTCTAGCAAAATTATCGTAATATTTTTTCTAGTAAAATTATCGTATTAATATTTTTCCATATTTTGAGGTGATTTAATAAAAAAGAGTTTAATCTTGAAAAAGCAAACAACCAATGAATCTTTCAGCAATCAACATTAAATCTCTATAAAACTGCAAATAAAACTTGGAAAATATAAGTTAATCGTTACCACATTATCATACTCAGGGTATTTCACAATTTACTGCACCCAAATTAGCTTAAAGTACAATAATAAATCGTACGTCTGGCAACACTGACGTCTATTGTATTATACCATTGGGAAGGGAAGGCAATCGCGAATCTTCACTAATCTTCACTATTTGCCGCACGGCGGAGGACGCTAGCGATCCTAGTGTCTAGCAGTAGAAACATGACAAAATCGTAATCAGTCCGATTAAGTCGACTAGGTTAGCAGATGGGTTTTAGTGCCAGACACCGCGAGCGCTTGTAATTGTAGCGCTTCACTTCAGGGGACATTGTAGATGCAATTGTTAGACGGTAGTTACAACTGCATCAGTAATCCAATACTTTGAAAGTAGCTTGTCAGACAAAAACCACTGAGTACAGACGACCATCTTATTGCAAATATGGCCGGTAAAAATGGTTAATCCAACCATTGCTTATGGCCAGTACTACATGACACAATTATCATTTATTTACGGGCAATATGACGTGGCTTGATCGTTATTAACGTGGCTGATTTTATGTGAATTGTAAATTATAATGATTATTATTAAATTATAACGGTTTATAATTTAAGTTATGATAAGGCCTGTAAAGTAGACAACTTTAAACGAGTCCTAAGGGAATCACACATTGCTGCTGATGTTACGTAGTTCAGCAGCTCGTCATCATTAGCGATCTACCGCCAATCAGTAGGATAGCTCAGGTGAGTCTTTTTAAATTGCTCCCATAACAATTTGCTAGCTCAAGTTTCTCCAGATAGCCTACATTTCTCCGATCCCAGATTGCAGGATCAAACAAATTTTGCACCCATGCGGTAATAAAGACAAATGAAACCACTCTATTAAAAAATGCTATTGTTAAGAACAACAAAAGAAAAAAAACATACAGTTTATAAATTACTTATTCCAAAATAGCTGTATTTGCATATGAAGTTTATATATTTATGTGGTTATACTTTAACACAAGTGATGGCCAGTAAACTATGTGGTTCATCTAATTTGGAGTTAATAAATGCGGGGATGAAATAGGAGCAGGAGATTTTTGCTCTACAAAATGTTTTTAAGTAGAATAATGAACCTTGCAGCTTGTAACAAATGTTATGTTTTATTTGCATGATATAATATTTGTTAAGTAATAAATTGACACGCAACACTCCACAAGAATAAAGACAAATGCATATTCTTTTATAATGTTTTTTTTAACTTCTGTGCAGTAATCAATCAGTAATCTTGATGTTGTTTACCTTGAAATGCCCAGAAGTAAGATTCATATTACAACTCTTATAGTAGGACAATCACTTAAAGTGATAGGTTTGGGGAAGGGGTCAAAGAGAGCTGAAAATTACATGATATAATATATCTGGCCCCTGAACCGTTGAAACTTTTTTTCATGATTCAAAGCTCAACTTGACAAGAACTTTATTTTTAATTTCATCTAATCTTTGGCAACCTCTCCATATTACAGGAGAAGTTGGTGACGGTTGTGACCAAGTTGTGCGAGATGGCCAAGACGGAAGGGTTCCACAGTGAGGCGCACAACTGGCTCGTGTCGCTACCAGGGTTGTCCCAGCTGCCTCCACACCTACAACAGACTGTGCAGCTGCTGCAGGCTCAGATATACTGGGACAAACAGGAAACAGACACTGCCAGGTAGGATCAGTACAGTTTAAGGTAGGGGTGTGCGAGTACTCAAAACTTTGAGTTTTCGGCCGAGTATTTTAATACTCAAACTCGACTCGAAGTTTTGAAAAATACTCAAAATTTCGAGCGAGTATTTCCCGCCGATTTCTGGACGTTCGCTAAAGATTGCGGCCGGCCAAAACGCATCGTAATGGCCGCAAAGGCGATCGCATCACGTAAAATCGGCCGAAAATGTCAATTGCATCACGTAAAATCGGCCAAAAATGACAATCACTAATAATAATAATGCTTTATTGTCATTAATCAATTGAAATAGACAACGTCACAAGAAATACAAGAGACATGCACATACCATTCTTCAATAACATACAATATCACATGCAAAATACAATATTACAATATCAGAATTCAAGCTAAATATAGCATGCCATACTAACTATGCAAATCTGTAATTGTGATCAAGCCAAATTTATTCATGCTATATCTATATTCCAAATTAACACATAATGCAAATCAAGCAATTTATTCACCTCAATATGACAGGCAAGTTGCAAGTATAAGGTTGATTTTCGACAAGCTTATAAACGATATCAATAAATAGACACAGTATGGGAAAGCATTTAACATATATAAAAATAACAGACAACGTAAAAATAAAAAATTCTAACAGAGACATTACATTCCAAGTGATAATAATAAGTTAAAAACAAGCAAAATCATCACAGTTTAAAAACTCGTCAATTGAGTAAAACGCCTTGCTCAATAGCCACCTTGATAAACGTTTTTTAAATAAAATAGAATCTAAGCTACGGTAATCTACTGGAATTTTATTAAAAAACTTAATCTGTAAATACTTGTGACTGTTAATGAATTTACTTAATCTAGCAGCTGGAGCATTTAAATCACAAGATCCTCTAGTATCGTAACTATGAACTGAATCACGAGTAACAAAGTTGTTAATATTTTCCTTGACAAAAATTCCTAACAATTTCGTCCGGCCAAAACGTGTCGTAACGGCCGCAAAAGGCGATCGCATCACGTAAAATCGGCCGAAAATGACGATCGGATCGCATAATTTTGGCCGTAAATGACGACGGTATACATAATATAGGCAAAAGTGGCGGCTGATCCACTTTATCCACTTAAGGGACCTAGTGATATTAGCCAAATGACAACCGGACCGTGTTTTATCGGCCAGAAACGAATGTCAAACCGTATTTTGTTTGTCAATACGTAATCCAGTTGGATGTACTGGCCTAAACTTTGTATTGCTACTCATGTATGAGTTAGAAACCAAGTTTAGTTTATCAAATCTAGGGTGGTCTTCAAATTCCATTACACTATTTGAAACTACCAACTGATGGCAAATACTCGCTCGAAAATACTTGAAACTCAAAAATAATTGGCACTACTCGACTCGACTCAATTAAAAAAATCACTACTCGCACACCCCTAGTTTGGGGCTAGATCCTGTGTCTGGGATTAATTTTTGTATGGGATTTTGAGGTTCAACCCATGAAGGCTGGGAATTTTTGCTCTGTTTGAACTAGCAAAAACAAGTAGTGTAGTGTGTTTGGCTACACTTTAGTGTGGTTGGTTAGGAAAAATGTCACATAGCAATTGTATAAAGCCAGAGTTATAACACTGCACTACTTAAATCTATACTCAATTTAATTTATCTTTTACAGGGTGTATACCAGTCACGGAAGTCCCCAAAAAGTCACGGATTTTTGTATGAGGTCACAGAAGTCACCGAAAGTCACGGATTTTGATGCTTAAGTCACGGAAAAATATCGAAGTCAAAATTAAATATCCAAGCCAAAATTAAATAATCACGAGCGTGAATAATTTATTATCAATTAATCATCGATGTTCACCCTAGTGCCAGTGACTTCACGATTTTACCAATTTAAACTGCTGATTGTAGTATCAGTTGTCTGCCTTTTGACGGGACAAAATTATTGTACCCGTCTATGGCTTTTTTTTGTGCTGGCGTCTTACCAAAGCCGCAGCTCGTCAGTGATTAAACTGAAATAAACTCTGCACCTGAAACTGGCTACAACGTAAAAATCCGGGTAGACGTTAGCGATCCTGGTGCCTAGTAAAAGAAACCAGAGCGTTTGGGCAGATTTGTTTACTTTAGCGCCAATCAACAGTTGCCCAGACTGTTACGTCAGAAGACTGTTTTTACGGACAGGCACCACGAGCGCTAGTGAAGCAGCCCATATCCTGCGCAATCGCAATACCGCCCTACCTGCCTACCTGATACGATATTTTGCCGATTGCATCATCTCACGAACAACTCTCGTCGTTGAGTGGTAGGATATGAAGGTTACGAGAGTTAACGCTTGCCAGAAGAAACGTATTGCTTAAGCATTAGATTACATGGTAGTAAAAAACAAATTATTAAATATAAATACCACCGGAGATTTAATTATAATTAATTATTGACATCTTTTATGATGTCCTAACATGATGTTGACCCAGCAGTTATCGTTGGAAGAGCTGAACAGTATTGAGAGCGAATCGGTATTTGGAACAGACTCCCACTTTAGGATTCAATTTGTTTAGTTTTAAAACAAATATTTTACTGTTATTATGTAACGCAAACCTTTTTAATCATTGTGACCGTTTGAAGAATTTAAGAAAGCTAATTTTAAATTATATGAACAAGTTTTGGGATTAATTAATATAAAATGTACTGATAAGGTTATAATTTGGTAGTCTGTTCGTTGATCGTTTTATTGAGTTTGAACTTCTAAGCGATTAGTTCAGCAGTTGTTGTTCGCACGTGATCATGATCATGTGATTGTCAGTGATGTCACTGTTAGTCTCGCGTGTGAATGTGAGTTACTTAGTATCAGTGATTTGTGGTTTTATTATGTAGTGGCTAGGCCAAAGAAAAAAGCGGAACTTTTTATTTTAATCTCAAAATGCCTGGGAAGTGTCAGTTTCAAGATACTTGGATAGAAGAAAACCAGTGGCTTAGAGAAAAGGACAAGTTCACAGCATTTTGTTGTTTTTGTAAAAAAACTTTGATATTTCCCACTCTGGAATAACTGCCATCAAATCTCACGAAAAGAGGAAAAAACACATGCAGTTTGTTTCAAATCTACACAGTGGTAATCAGTTGACCTTGCATGCATTCAACCCAGAAGTTCCTTCTACCTCAGCACAAATAGACCTGCAATACATCAGCCAACATTTAAATTAGGCCTACGTCAAAGTTCTAGTTTAATGCATGTAGGCCAAGCCCTACCATCCAGCAGCCAGGACTGCAGTATCTCTATAGTAGAATCTTCCACAAATAGGCCTAAGTCAGGGATTAAAAGTTAGTAAAAGACAACATAACCAAGAGCGAAATTTTGTGGTCAGCTTTTTGTGTGACTAATCATGTGTCAGCTCGTTCAAAATATTGAGAAAGAACTAAAAAATGTTTTTAAAGTTTTAAATAGGAATTACTTTTGCTTTCTCTGGTGTATTTGGAGGATAGTTAAAAAAGTGATAACTGTTATTAGTATGCCTATAAAATATATTTCAATTAGTGGTTAAATTATGCCTAGTGTTTTTTACATGAACCAAGATTTATTTTGCTTGTGTTTTTGTTCACAACATGTAACGGATACAAGGTATGGTCACTTGTGCATTAAGGAAGAACCACTGCAATGAAATATCCCTTAACTTTTTTTCTTTGTAATTTTATATTTGTGGTAGACCTTAACACTGTTGTGCTGATTTCATATTAATGTTTACTAAAGTAGGCTTAGGCCTAAGCATCCAGTACTGAATATATAAACACAGCAGTTGTTTTTAGTTTGAAGTTTTGTACCATCGTCAGCTATATTCGATTTTATTACATAAAACAAAACGGTACGGTTTAATTTCGAGGTCACTGATTTTTACTGATAAAAGTCACTAAAAGTCCCCAAAAAGTTCCCGATTTTTAGTTTAGGGAGCTGGTAGACACCCTGTTTTACCTTCATCTTCAACCTAGTCTCTAAAACTTATTGAAGGAATAAAGTATGACTCTAGGAGGGGCAATTGCATGCATACAGCGTATTGTGACACAGGCAATCAAAGTAAATGCAAAGATGTGTGTGAAGATTTATAATAAATGATTGGAGGAATTAAAAGGAATCCTTGAAAAATACTGTTACCAGGAAAGAAATAAAATCCCGTGAAATAAAATTGCATGATAAATTTGCTTGGATCACAGAGCCCAGTTCATAATAAATATTTTACATTTCTTCTATATGTAATTGAAATACAGTATAAAGTCTTATAATTAATTAAAAAATAACAGGTCAACTGTATTAATTGTTTTACAATTAACACATTCGCTGCGGGGCACGCCCGGGGGCTGTTTCCGCCACATGGCAACTGTTCCGATAGGCGCGGTCACATTTTGAATTCCTGGCTAACGAATGACAAAAACTGTGTATGGTGTTGTACTGTGTTACAACACAACTGGACGTAGTTCTACAAAACGCCAACAGGTGGCAGGACAATCCAGATGGCAGTAGTCAACCAGGGTTGCAATCTAGAGAGGGACGAAAATGAATGCGGGGAAGTCCCGTGAGGCCGGGATATTGGGGGAAATTTACTACCAACCTACACCAAAATAAAGCTCGCATTCTGAACTACACGGTAGCAACAAATCACTTGGCTCTAACGAATGCTGGGCTCACACTGACTGGTTTAGTTTCAATTAAGTGGGAGGCTGTTTTAGACCGTGCAGCATCCGCACGCAGCCCAAGCCGGTCAAAAGTGACTGCGCCGCAGCGTACATGTTAAAGAAGTTTAGTAAAAAAATTATTTATTACAAGTATACAGTTAGCTTCATTTTACTTCTAAAAACCTAACAACCCCCATGATCCGGTTAAATATCAGGGATTAGCATCCAGAAATATTGGCAACCCTATTAATCGGGTAACCTTATTGCAGTTTTTTGTCTATTGTAAGAAAAATAAATTACTATACTTTTTGAATGTAGCAGTTTTATTGAACGATGTTGCAGACATTTACTTCGTCGCCTTCTCGGGCAGCTAAAAGACTCAGGGCAGACAACTCTGTACGCCAGGAGCTTGGACACCTACGGCTCTCTGGTGGCCCACACTAGGACGGAGCAAGCACAACAGATATTGGAGAAATACCTCATACCAGTTAGTAGTAATTAATTTATAGTAATTTATTAAAGTATAATTAACATAAGTATATTGTTGCAAGTAATTGAAGATTCTCTGAAAAGTATTCACACTTTAAGACAGAGGAGGATGATTATTTCTGTTATGCTGTCAGTATTAATGTGCCCTTTTTCTTTATATCTTTACAATTCGTAAGATCCATCCTGAGCAAAGTCAGAAAATGTTATTAAGGTTTGAAGGACTCATCACTCATTTGTCATTCGGCTAATAATTAATGATGCTTCCTAAGAACAGGTCGGACTTAATAACAAGACCAGGGTTTGGACCGTTCCCATTAAAATGTTTAAAAAGTCAGTGACATATACACACCAAAACTAAACCTTCGAGCAATAGCTGTAATTAGTAATTAATTCTATTACCCATTGTATTCCAGGCAGTGGACAACTCCGACAACGAATTCAAACTGTCAGCGGCCTTGTCATTGGCTCGTTATGCAGACGCTGAGTATCAAGCACTGCTCAACTACATCAAGTCATCAGCCTATACCAGCAAGATGAACAGCATCACTGAGTCTATAACGAGTGCTCAGAAACTGACCAAGGCGGCTGTGGGGACGTCGAGGGCGGAGGTCGATCGTCAGACTAAGATAGACTTGCATAAGACTATCAACATGCACGACAAACAGAGCAAAATAGACCAGATGGAAGTGGAGAATGCTCAGAGGGAACTGGACAACTTTCTTATACTGGCCATCAGGTAGAGTAGCCATCCATGTTTGCCAACATATCACCAGCAATAATCAGAACATGTATAATCACTTTAACGTTCTGTAAATATCATAATTGCATAGATCATGTACTCTTAAATTTTCTGCTTGGTAGTAAAGCATAGTTAACAATTAGAGTTTTAAACACCTGGTAATGTTTATACCAATGGGTGATATGGGTAAAAGTGGGAGCCCCATATCACCCCAAGCATATTAGCGTCAAGTATTTATGAAATTAGCAAACATTTTATTGGTGTAACCAGGGCCATGAGGACTATTGTCTTAAAAGTAGTAACTGACAGAATTGTTGAGTTTTCAGTTTTCACTAATTTGTATTAACTAATTTATTGTTGGTAAAACCTGTTGTACGAGATAACCTAGTGAAAACCTAGGTCACTAACACTTCTTTCATCTCATGATATTTCTTCATCATTCCCCTGCCACAGACACTACCTACTGAGCCTGGAGCTGGGCGACCGCCAGGGCTTGTGTGTGTTCCGCGTGGTGTCGCTGTGGCTCAACAACTATGATCACGAGGATCTGGGGGCGGAGATGGAGGAGAAGATCGCTCGAGTACCGAGCCACAAGCTGCTCCCTGTGCTGCCCCAGCTGGCCGCGAGAATCAGCGAGAACACGGGCCAGCTCTGCACGGACGTACTGCACACGCTTATTGGTATGGCAATTCTACATCGTCAACAGTTAACCCTTGAATTTCTAATGAAACTATGATTCATTGCAGGTTGACTAAAGAAAATTTCACAACGTTTGGGGATCTGTAATCTGTTCTCGACTTCAGGTGAGATAAATACCTAGAACATAAAAAATCACACAAAAAATTAGTGGTACAATCCAGGCAAAGGTTGAAAAGCACAAAAAAATAAAACAGAGAACTAACAGTTACAGTTATATTACTTACAGTTCTCTGTTGTAGCTTCTTTGTGTTTTTTAAACTTTGCCTGGATTGTACCACTAATTTGGTGTGCACTTTTGTTGTGTTCAGGTATTTTTGTCACTGAAGACAGGATCTGATTCAAGATCCCAAAACGTCGTGAAGCTTGTTTTTCTCATTCAGTGATAGCAAATGTCTGCAATAATTTCTTAAATAACATAAACTCACTGTAAACAAAGAAAATGCAAACTCGTAAGGTGTAATTGAAAGGCTTAAGAGATCGGCAAACTGGAGATCTGGGTTTTAAGTCCCATAAAATTAGATATTCTAGTTAGTTTGGAGGTATGGGTTTATTTCCGACAAGTTTGGTATCTGTGATCCAGGTTGCATTATCCTCAAGTTGGAAAACTAGGTTTGTAGTGTTGGCAAGTTGTTGATCTGGGTTCGAGTTGCTACAAAGTTGGAGAACCAGGTTTGAGTGCTGGATAATTTTGGGGAGTCCTTGGTTTGAGTTTAATAGTTGAAGCTCCTATGTTTGTTTGAAAATGCCATTGATTTTTATTCTTCAGGAGCATTGCAAAAATAGTTTCTATGACATATTCAAATATCTTGATTGACAGAATACTTGCCTCTAAAATATGGCTTATCCTTATGGCTATCCTTACTGTCCTCATTCTCTAAAATTTATGAAAAAGTAATGCATGTACAGTTGTCAAAATTTCTTGAGGAAAATAATTTATTAGATAAACAGCAATTTGGTTTCAGGGAAGGAAAATCTGTCATTAATGCTGGGGTCGATTTCTGTGAATCAATTATTGATGCTATAGACAACAAAGAACGGGTAGTTGGAATTTTTATGGATCTTACAAAAGCCTTTGACAGTGTTTCTCATGAATTGCTGCTTCAAAAATTGCATTGTATTGGGCTGGAAGAAAGAGCCCTATGTTGGTTTCGATCATACCTCATAGGCAGAAAACAGTATGTTGCAACTGATAATATAAACAATTTTAATCAATTGACTACTTATACTTCATCAACAAATATTGTCAGGTACGGAGTACCACAAGGGTCTATATTGGGGCCATTACTATTTCTAGTATACATTACAGGGTTTCCAACCATAATAAAAGTACCAAATAATATTTGTTTATTTGCTGATTATATAAGTTTAAAAATATCAGGGATTTCTGAACCTGATGTCGAAATTTCTGCTTTTGTGAATCTTTCTAATACTATGCAGTATTTACATAAGTTAAATTTATTGCCAAACCCAGTTCTCTGCTTCAAAATTAAAAAATGGTAAAAGCACAAATATTTTCATGGATGAATATTTTTTAAATGAAGTAGACACTATTAAATTTTTGGGATTAAACATAGATAGCCACTTTACCTGGGACAATCATGTAGATTCAGTTTGTAAAAAGATATCTTCAGGCCTTTATGCATTGAGACAGATGTCCAAATTCAGTAGTTTTGAAACTTTAAAAATTGTCTATTATGCTCTAATTGAATCGCATATAAGGTATGGGTTTATGCCTTTATGGTTCTACTTCAAACAATAATCTAAACAGAATACTATTACTTAAAAAAAAAAACCCTTCGTATTATGTTAAAATTGAAACCGGGGGACTCTGTAAAAGAACATTTCAAAAATACAGAAATTTTGACAGTTTATGGTTTATTTATTTTTCAGTTAGTAGTTCATATTAGATCAAAATTTCAAAAATTACCCCAATTAAATTCTTTTCATCAGTATGAAACAAGGAAAGGTAATCAACTGGCATACAGAAAGCATAATTCTTCATTGTTCACAAAAAAACCCTCATATATTGGAATAAGATTTTTTAATTCTTTGCCAGAATATCTTAAACGAATAACAGATCTTAAAACGTTTAAAAATCAAGTAAAGCTATATCTTATCAATAAGCCACTGTATAGTATTGATGACTTTTTTTCATGATTATTGTAGTGAACTTGGCAAGTTAGAGTTAGAATTAGAACCATGATTTTATTTAATTTGAACTATTGTTTGTTAAGAATTATTGTATTTTATTATTTGTTTTCAGCATACGCCTAAACAATGTATGTATTGACACCATTCTGTGAATTTTTATGTACTAATGAATAAAGTATTATTGATTGATTGATTGATTGATTGATTGGCTCATCTATTTTAAATGGCAATTGTTGCGCATATTCATGATTTTTTATCATATGATAACAGTGATAATATGGAAATAAAATGGACTTATTCTCTCAATCAGTTTTTCTATTCGAGGCTTTTTGTTGTTGGTTAGGATTTTGGTTGTGTACTTCTAATATGTATTGACCCAATGTAGTTTACTACCAATCCGACATCTGTTTTCCAGAGAGGTGTGCTACGGACCACCCCCACCACGTCCTGCCTCTGATCATAGCCTTGGCCAACACCTACAAAGACGCCAGCTACAGTCAGTCAACCATCAACACTGGTGCCAAACCTGAGGTGAGGATGTTTGATTGTTATTTTTTTTTAATATCTTCAGTTTGTCGTGAAGTTTCCTTTTTAAATCTCGTAACTATATTTTACAAAAAGAAACAGTCATGGACATGGTTAATATTCTCTCATTACAAGAACTCATTATTCTTGTTTAATTACAGCAATATGTTATGTAGTGACCTCCAAATATCACTATCGAGAATAAAGTTATCAAACTTATGTCACTAAGTGCTTGAGCTCACAAAGGCACTCATTAGTTATGTTTGGAGAATGTAAGAACCATTTCATTATAAAATCTCAGATGCTTGTCATTATGGGCTAATAAGTATGTACTGCGATCTGAAGACAGTATCTTAAAAACGCGTTGGCTGCGCCGTCGTCCAAGCAGTCGCTGGGCGCTCACTACCGACCGGTCCATGCAAACTAAATGCAAGTCTAAATAACCAGCACTCATCCTCGACAGACTGCTTGTTTCCCACTCGTTGGAAAGACTGTGTTCTTCAATGTAGTTAGGTTGGTATTAAATTTCTCTGTAAAATTCCCGTCTGGCAATGATTAGAAAACCACTTTTTGTCCAGTTTTTCTCCCTCAGATTGGCAAAACTGGGGGACCTGTTACTATCCAGCTTTTGCTGCTATCTGTGGGTGTTTCAGCGAACTACGTCCACTCTCGTGGTAACGCAGTACAGCACCGCACAGTGTTTGGCGATTCGTAAGACTGAAATATTTGTTTTCGTCTGTGCCAATCGGGTTCGTTGCCACACGCCGGGATTGCCCGCCATTGGTGGCCTGCAGCCAACGTGTTAAAATGACATTAGTCACATAAGCAAGTCATGGTTGTGTGACAGGGATAAAATGTAAATCTTTAACTTGTAACGCCAGTGCTCTACGTGTATTTTGAGCTTTTTTTAACTATAAATTTTGAGTTTTCTGATTAAGAACATTTATTTTATTTGTTACTGCCAGGAGTTACTACACTGTTTTTGATATATTTATAGCATAATACAGCCTAAACCAATTCCAGCTAATTTAAGTTACATTTTTATCATTTATACACATAATTGATTCCTATCTCAAAGAGCTACTAATTCAGTGATGGCATAAACATATTAAACTGTGATTTGATTTTTTCCAGATGGCTGGGTTTTCAAAGGTATTGTCATTTTGATTTTGGTTTTTTTGTCTGTCTGCACCTTTACCATTCTTAATCACACCAGGTTAAAAAAAGTGTGGAGGTGCATTATTAACTCGTGTAACAGTTGAATATGGAGAAATTTGGTTTTGAAACATGTTTAGAGTTCTTTTAAATGTACTTTTTAATTGAATAACACATTTCTCCTATCCTATAATGGACATGCTAGTGGCAGCCTAAAGCTCTAAACGAAAACCATTCATGAGTCACATCTGAGTCAAACAACAATGAAAACTAGAGCTATACCTGTATTTAATAATTTATAAATAAAAGTGGTGGTCTAAAAATCATTGTAAGTTACTCATTAAATTAGATAGAAATATTTTATTGTTAACAGCTACAGCCCTGCTCGCGGTGGTTGGCACCTGGTTTGCGCATGCCTTTCCCCTCTCCACGCTTCTTAGTACAGTACAATCAACTCTCGATATTTGGGAGCGGGTTAATCGGGTTGCGGTTTAACCAGGGTCATGTAAGGTTTATTTAATTTATCCCCTTCTAAACAGAAATAGAGCAGTAATGAAAACTTGTTTGGTTTAAATCTCCAGAATCGTAAAATTTACTTAATTTATCTGAATAAATACTACAAATAATTTTGTAAATACATGTAATCTGAGAGTCTTATCATCTCGCTAATGAGCCGTGGTCGCGTACAAGGGAGCGATGACCTTGACACTGCTCCGGACCACCTGCAACTGCGCTGGGCTAACGACGGACGGACGGAAGTTGACGTCTAAACATAGAAACCAATCTAAACAATCACCCTTCCAGTGTTGTTCACCCTCACACATTTTTTCCCTCAGTGCAGAATTAATTGGCATTGTTCGATGTAGTTCTGTGACCCCGTGTATTAATGTTCGGAAGTGCAAACGACTTTTACTTTATCCTATTAGCTAGTATTAACTATTATTATCTTTGTTGTATTGATTTGTTGTAGATTTCATTACATTGTTAAGTTTTCAAAAGTATTTAATTTACATTAAATATGCCTTAAATGACATAAAACATGCCTTAAATGACATAAAACACAATATTGCAATAGAAAAGTGTGAATAAACCTTTACTGTATTCGATCTATTGAATCCCTTGGTCTTAACCCTAGCAGTGGCCAGCCAAAAACTGTAGAATGGCCAACCAATTTTGGCGATTTTGCAGACTTTTTTTGAAAATTCGTATAAAATTGAAATGAGAACTAAACATAGCCAACCACATATTCATTTTGTTCAGAAAGAACAGGGGTATCTGAAAATAGTAAAATAGAAAAGATCTAAGACGTAGTTTTATCAGCAAAGTAAAGAAAATAAAAAAATATTGAAATTTTTTTTGAAATTTCAAAAGCAGCCTCGGTAAAACTTTTTTGTCAGATTTTTTATGGAAAATTCATTATATACATTTTGTAGACAATTTAATTCCCTACATAGAAATGTATAATATGTTGGGGAAAAATTTTTATTTGTAAGTATTATGTAAGTATATACGGAAAACCGCAAAATGTGAAAATTGTACAGTGTTAGTTAGTACTGTAAATAGGTAATGTAAATATGTATATGCTAATAATAATATGTATATATTTGTAAAGATAATGAAATAAGAAATGTAAAAAAGTCATAAAGTTGATGGTAAAAAATTTGTATCACTTATGATTAGATGAATTTTGGAAATTTTAGGGTATTCGGAAAAAACAAAATTCTACGGTATTTAGTATATAACTTTTTTTAGAAATTTATTCCTCCAAATACTATATATACATTTAGTAGGACATTCAATGCCCTACATAGAAATGTATAATATGTTGCGAAAAGAATTTTATTTGTAAGTACTATGTAAGTATATACGGAAAACCGCAAAATTTGAAAATTGTACAGTGTTAATTAGTACTGTAAAAAGATAATATAAATATGTATATGCTAATAATAATATGTATATATTTGTAAAGCTAATGAAATAAGAAATGTAAAAAAGTCATAAAGTTGATGGTAAAAAATGTTTATTACTTATGATTAGATGAATTTTGGAAATTTTAGGGTATTCGGAAAAAACAAAATTCTACGGTATTTAGTACATAACTTTTTTTAGAAATTTATTCCTCCAAATACTATATATACATTTAGTAGGACATTCAATTCCCTACATAGAAATGTATAATATGTTGGGGAAAAAATTTTATTTGTAAGTATTATGTAAGTATATACGGAAAACCGCAAAATTTGAAAATTGTACAGTGTTAGTTAGTACTGTAAAAAGGTAATATAAATATGTATATTCTAATAATAATATGTATATATTTGTAAAGCTAATGAAGTAGGGAATGTACAAAATTCATAAAGTTCATGGTAAAACTTGTTATCACTTATGAGTAGAAGACTTTCTGAAAATTTTTGGTATTCGGAAAAAAAATATTTTTACAGTATTTAGCATATAACTTTTTTTAGAAATTTTTTCCCCCCAAAACAATATAAACATGTTGTAGAATGTTCAATTACCTACAAAAATATATATAACACTCATAATAAATTGTATGTTTTTATACGTGTTATGTAATAATAAAAATAATCGGTGAACTTATGAAATAATGTAAATCGCGGTATATTCTAATACATGTAAATAATGCCATATTATATCTATATATTATTCCTGCAGGTATTTAGAATCAATAAAATATATAAATATACATATACACAGGGTAGTGGCATATTATATAAGATATAACGTGCGATTGTTGGTCCGGTCACCATGTAGGGAAAATTACAAAATTATTATTTTTTATATTAGGCCTACTCAATAATGAAATAATCCTACCTTACAAAACATCATCTACCGCCTCCTCATCCTCACTAAAAGGTTCGATATCAAACCCGGGAGAACTGAGATCTGTCTCCAACAAGCGGTTTATATCACACTCGTATATTCCTGACATTTTACTAAAGAAAAACATAACTTTTACAAACACTATTTCCACACTTCAGTAATATTTATGCATAATAAAATGCATAAAGATTACTGTTATATACACACACACACTTCACTAACACTAACACTCCGAAATAATACAGGATTTAGCAATAATTCGCGGATAACAAGCGAGCGCGAACTCACATAGGACGGCGACAAAATCATGAGATGGCCGACTTCTACGCATCAGATGTCAGAAGAGTGACGCATTTCCTTCGTCTTCCAGAGCGCAGACGGAAAAGACGATGCGCAAGGCTGCCAATGTCAAAAGCTAAATTTCTTCCTCTTCAAAATGAAATATTATATGACTAGTATTTATAACTTGCACTGGATGTAATTCGTATTTTCCACACTAGCGCATTGCGTCAGTTGGCCATTTGTTAAAAATTCAGAAAACAGCTGTGTTCATAAAATCGTAACTGTTGTGCAATCAATATTTCGTTCTAAAAATAAATACCACAGTGAAACTAAACTCTTTGGCTATGCAGTGGTACCACCCGCAACATCCTAAGACAAAAATTACCCGAGCAGGGTAATTCCAAAGTAGTTGTGTTTTTACATTTTCCGAGCGTCGACTGCAGGAATGGCGTAGCGGCAAAATTTCATTGTAATTATAATCGTCGTGACATTGTTATACAACTTGTAAACGGTTCATTTATGTAATAAAATGAAAGTTCAGAATGTGATCTTTTGAATGGTATAAATATTGTTCACTTCTGAGTTGACTATTAATGTTTTTTTTACCGTTAAAAAAATTTCGACCCGTACTATCGTATTGCGCTAGTGGCCATTTTAAGGCATCACGTGAATCTATCGCATTGTGCACCATGGCCACGGCTAGGGTTAACCGTGGTTTTGGGTTTCATATACTTCATTTTTGTAGTTTTTCTCTGAAAAATAATTGCAGGCGAAGAGCCCAAGGCTCACCCCTGCATATAGCCGGTCCTAGTGCTACCTTGTGTTCTAAATTAAAAAGTACATTTCTAAGACAAAATAATGCAATTTTATTTAATTTTATGCTGATTTAACAGCTTTTACATTGTTTCCACAGTTTTGCTTGACTCTTTTCCTGAAATGCTTTGGTTTCGGAATTTTGTATAAATCAGTCTCAAAATCATCAATAGCACTTGCTTGGGATACTCCTAGCGCTACTATATAGTGGGATGTCTTATTGTTAAGGGTAGAATGTAGAATAACAAAAACATTTTTAAGAGTACAAACTGATATAAATGACTCAACTTATCAAATGTGTATTTTAAACATCAAGTTTCATCTCAAATGTGTAACAAGTTTTACGTATCAGTTTTTTTAATAATTTTGTTAATTTATTGTATTGAGTGGTATTTAGTAATCCAGATATTTTCAAGTTGAAAATTCAGGGAATTATTAATTTTGGTTTTCATATTATGAATTCACAATAAATATACAGTAAAACTTAAAAACTATTCCAATAAAAGATTGAGTTTCTTAATATCCTGTTTGTTTAGCTTTTTCATTTACTTTGCAATTGCATTTGTGTCTGCAGGGCAGGGTAGTCGGAGCCCAGAAGATGTTGGACAAGCTGAAACAGAATGAACCGTTGAAGACACTCATCAGAGACATGCAGAAAGTCGCTGAAGCTTATATCAGCTTGGCTTACTTTCCACACACCTCAAGCAAGTCAACCAAAGGTCGGTATTGATTAAATACACTTTCTATACTTTTTACGCAAGAACATAGCAGTATTCTCCTTATTTCTTCCTCGTATCCATTAGAGACATGACCAAACCCCTTCACTCCATTATTTTTACATCTTCTTTCAGCTAGTTAACAGTAGGCGCTCGCTAATCGGGCATGTTCGGGACTTTGGCAGTGCCGGATAACTGAGCGCGGTCTAAATATAGCCGTTATTTAGAGAATAGCGGAAATACCGCTATTAATAGACAGTCTAAAGGAAATCATTGGTTGGCGGGCCATTATTCTGTGTTTTTTGTGCTTTCTCTGATTTCAGTTAAAAACAATGTTAAAGAATGTTAAAAATAAGATAAAATTTCAACCAGAAAATAGATTTACAGTATTATATTTTAGTACATATAGTACAGTTACTCCTGCCGAGTGCCCGCCTACTCTGCCGATAGCGCCAGAACTCTACTGAACGCGACCAAAAGGCTTATACAGTGTACAAACATATTTTTTTAGAATCCTTTTACCGATGCCGGATTATTGAAAGTGCCTGACCATCGGTTGCCGGATTAGCAGGCTTTTACTGCATTTTGATTGACATAACTAGAAGAAACATACAATCAAGGAGTCAAGCAAACAGTTACTCCATTGACAGGCATCAGACTGATTTGGCTGTTATTGTATTATATTCAATGAAAGAATCTGGTTCAAAAATTACCCTGCTTTGCTTGTTCAGTTATTTTAGCTGATCATAAAGTTATGTGATGATTATTTTTTGATATTATTTTGTTTATGCCATTAGAATTTTCAAATGTATCATTAGAGGATAACAGTTCAAACTTTTTCTTTACTTCGTCGTTCTTTTAAAGTCACGAGGATGACCTAAGAATGAAAATTGACCTCTTGCCTCTCAATCAAAGAACCTGAAAATTAGACTAACAAGGCACCCACTGATAAACATTATAAATTACTGTATTTTTGAAACTCATAATAGCGATAGATTTTAATTTATTTTTTGATTTATTTGGACTTTACCTATCGCTATCGCTTCTAGTGTTTAAAACTACACTACGTTTCGCGAGGTAAGGAAACTCCTCCCGTTATCAAGTGAACCCTCCCCTTACATCTAAATCTCAAGTTCTTACACCTAAATAACCTATATTTTTTTGGATTATCTTAATCTTTTTCTTTTACAATTTAATTTACACTAACACAAGATAACAAATACATATACAAAAAATTAGGGATGAGTCGATACCCGAAATTTATCGATTCTCGATACCAATACCATCGATACCTACGATTTTTCAGTACCTATAGTTGTTAAAACTATTATTAAAAACAGTTACAAATTTATGTTACCATTTAAAATTATTTAGTAGAATTTTGTAGTTAATTAAAAAAAAATATTTAATGCAATTTGTTACATAATTTAATATTAATTTCACTTGTATGCTATACTAAAGTAGACAAAAAAAAACTATATATTATAAATTCATAATGGGGAAAAACTTGGTTGTAAGATAATACCTCAAAGAAATCATTTTAGTCAACCGACTGATTTATTGCTTTCAACCGGACCCCACCCCTCTTCCTTCCTTATCTCCAAGGTAAGATTTTTGCCGCTGACCCAAACACTCCCCGTGCCTTTTGTAGCGCGGGTAAACAGCGGGAGTATATCTTCCCACGCACTTCGTAGCGTGGGTAAACGGCGGGGGTATCGATGGTATCGGTATCGACATTGAACGAATGAATCTCGATACCGATACCAATGTCCAGAATCGGTGGTATCGAGAATCGACTCATCCCTACAAAAAATCAAATACAATACACTAACACAACATTTATATACACAAACAAATGGAAAACCGACAATACATTACCTGTTCTGCATCGTTGCCTCCAAGCTGACGCCAAAAACGGGAAACTTCACTCTCACGTCAACTCACTACCAGACCACGCACTCGACTAGTGGCTAGCGGTAGTGGAGAGCCGTTACCCCCACCTACCGCCAGGGGCACGTGACGACACAGCTGTGGCTACCCACCCGTCTGATGACACGGAAACCAAAAACTGCACGATTCCTCCTAGAATGCTTTACAGGCGCCCCTGCGATATAGAGATTACCGCATGCCTCTAAGGTGAGCATTGGGAACTGGTCATGCGATCAGGTGGCCGTGTTTCCTCCAAGGGCGATCACGGACGCATGTATCGTAGCCGCATTGGATGGACTCTAGACGCGGGAGCAACTGGAACACAAGGAACTGGCATGGGTTTGTGGGGTGATTTTTGACTGAAATGGTTTTTAATTAAGGGAACCCATAGTGGCCTGATATCAATACTACTCTGACTTATCGGATTTTCATGTAATTTAATTAATGCCCCTTCAACAAACTTTCTTTTATAATAGTGAGACTCATGATGTATCATTTTTGCCTCTTCCCAGATAAATTTATAATCATTTTCCCAGTAGTTTTTTTGCCAATTTAGATTTTACTGTTTCACCATTTTTTGTGTTTCTTTTATGTTTGTTTATACAAACTTTTAGCGGCCTTTTAGTTTCTCCTATATATTCACCCTCACATTCACATTTGATACTGTAGATACAGTTTTTTGAGGCTTGTTCTTCATTTTTCGGTTTTACTTTCGGTTAGTTGCGGCCTCTAAAGTGAATATATAGGAGAAACTAAAAGGCCGCTAGAACTTTGTATAAATGAACATAAAAGAAACACAAAAATGGGGAAACAGTAAAACCTAAATTGGCGAAACACGCCTGGGAAAATGATCATAAATTTAGCTGGGAAGAGGCAAAAATTATACATCATGAGTCTCACTATTATAAAAGAAAGTTTGTTGAAGGGGCATTATTTAAATTACATGAAAATCCGATAAGTCAGAGTAGTATCGATGTCAGGCCACTATGGGTTCCCTTAATTAAAAACCATTTCAGTCAAAAATCACCCCACAAACACATGCCAGTTCCTTGTGTTCCAGTTGCTCCCGCGTCTAGAGTCCATCCAATGCAGCTACGACACATGCGTCCATGATCGCCCTTGGAGGAAACACAGCCACCTGATTGCGTGACCAGTTCCCAATGCTCACCTTGAAGGCATGCGGGTACGGGTGCCCGTGTAGCATTCTTGGAGGAATCGTGCAGTTTTTGGTTTCCGTGTCATATTCCCGTCGACACAGACGGGTGGGTAGCCACAGCTGTGTTGTCACGTGCCCCTGGATGTATGTGGGGGTAACAGCTCTTCCCCCTCCACTACCGCTAGCCACTAGTCGAGTGCGCAGTCCGGTAGTGAGTTGACGTGAGAGTGAAGTTTCCTGTTTTTGCCATCAGCTTGGAGACAACGATGCAGAACAGGTACTGTATTGTCAGTTTTCCATTTATTCGTCTATATAAATGTTGTGTTAGTGTAAATTTAAATTTAAAAGAAAAAAAATTAAGAAAATCCAAAAAATGTAGATTGATTAGGTGTAAGAACTTGATATTTAGATGCACTTGATAACGGGAGGAGTTTCCTTACCTCCTGAAACATAGTGTAGTTTTAAACACTAGAAGCGATAGGTAAAGTACAAATAAATCAAAAAATAAATTATAAATTACATCAAAGTAATTATCAAATATCACACAAACTAATATGCTACTAGTATTAATTTGTGTAAAAAGCAATTATTTATTAACAATTACTGAATCTGGTCTTTAATTTTTTCCTCAGAAAATAAGTGTAGAAGTCTTAAAGAAAATTGTTAATAAATAAAACATCTTTCTAATTACTCTTCTGTTTCAGTTCACAAGATCCCCAAGACTGAGCCGATAACAAAGTTGAAGTCCATGGGTCATGTTCTGTGTCCCACTGTAACCTTGCCGGTCAGCAGCTCTGGAAGTTACAAGGATATTGTGGGTGAGCGCTCAATGTTTTACTTACCAAATATATTTTCTGGTTGTCTGTGTTTTAATATCACACAGCGTTCATAATCTTTACAGTATTAAATTCTCAAAATATTTACAACAAATTCAAACTAAATGTTGTTCTTTAGAAGTTAAGCTAGTTCTTTTTACAGGTATCCAAGGATTTGGAGAAACTTATTACTCCGTCGGTGGTATCAACGTTCCCAAGAAGATCAGTTGTATTTGCACAGACGGCCTCAAAAGACCTCAGCTTGTTAAGGTATTAAGTCTTAACATAATATATATTACAATAATACCTTTTGGAACCCCTTCAATTGAACATCATATTGATTGATTTAATTGGTCCCCTTCAGTTTGATTGCTTGCTGATATTTTCATTGGTTTAGGGGTTCAACTTCCTTTCACACCCATGCTGATCCCCCAAACACCCACCTTTTTTAATATGACCCATTATTCTATAAATGAAAAAGCCAATTTACTTTAAATCCATGATATTTTCTTGCAACTATTTGTTATCTAAACATATTTTGCAGGCTCATAATGCCTACTGTAACAAAAATATTATTCTTCAGTTAAATGTGGCCATTGGGTTTCTATCTACTAGAGGGGACACCTTACGGGAGCCAGAGTTAGTAACAGCAGTGCTGCCATCTAGCGTTAAGATAACTAACGTGATCTGCGGTGTCGTTAGGCCGAGTCAACTTGTCCACCGTGTTCGACCCGCGTAAACAAAATATCACTTTGATGACCACCACAAAAAAAGATTTATTTAAACATTTTAAAATCTCTACGAAAACATTCCTAACAAAACCGCAACGATCCCTGGCAGTGTAAGACGGAACTACGTCGACAAGTCTCTAACATTCATTTGCATTGCTTGTTGTCCCCTCTATAGATATAAACCCAATGATGTGACTGTGATTACTTCACCCACAATATGACCACAAAGTACACATGCAAACTCACCCATATTCTAACTAGTTCTGACTTTATAAATAAAAATTGCTTAACACTTCACTGCATTACAAGATCCTGCGGTCTCGTGCCACACACGAAAACGTGGCACAGGTTATTTCAGCAGAATAAAAACGCAGTGAACGTGTTAGAGAAGTTTTGATGTGTATGAGATATAAAAGAAGTGGGGCTAGTTTTGAATGTGACAAATTGATACATCTGGTCTGAAAATGTAATCTTATTCTGCAAGTGATTTACACCATAGATTTGTGAAAGTCAACATTCTCCATGACATCGTGTTACACCTCATACCGTGTTTTCACAGGGCAACGATGATCTGCGACAGGATGCTGTGATGCAGCAGGTATTCACTATCATGAACTCTCTGCTGAGTGAAAACAAGGAGACAAGACGGCGGAGGCTGCTCATACGCACCTACAAGGTCCATGAGTTACCCTAATTCACTGTTTTAAATATTAATTTGAATAAAGTGAAATAGTTTATTGCCCCTTAAAGAACAACTTTGTACAAGGCAGTCCATAGGTAATTATATAACTAGCGATTCTTTTCTAACGCGCTATGAGCAGCTTGTTGTTCAATTTTTAGTGGTTCTACAACTGAAAAAGATTGTTTTCAAATCAAGATTTGGAATGACCTAATTGTAAATGACAGACGTCGTACAAAAATCTAGGTACTTTCCTTTTAGCTCGACCACACCCCAGACACAGCACACAGCTTAGACTGGTCTAAGTTATTGTATTTGTAAAGAACAGTGTTTTACCAATAGAAATCATTTGTGTGGTCCCCTAATTTAAATTTTAATGGTCACGCTGTCACTATCTGTCCAGTGCGCTGTGGCGTTGTTTACATACTCGATTTTTGTCGTCTCACTTGATTGTTTCCTGCGTACTGAGTGATGTGTAGTGCAACTGTTGGTCGATTCCTAGTTAAAGTGCCAAATAGAAGTGCAAAAACCCTAATGGGAAAATGTTGACAAAAACAATCAGGAAGTAATATTATATCTTCTCGCCGACATCGCTGCATTCTTGGCGACACCAAAAGCTTCTGAAACCTCTTAAAAACTTGTAAGTCGTATTCTAGATGTTTAAATATCTCTACTTTAATTCAGGATAATTGGTTTTAAACAGGATGGATAAAATACGTCTTACAACACTATAAAGTATATTTACACTTATACTGTACTTACATACAAGATGGTAAAATATACACAAAAGATGGTATAAGGCGATCGATTTCAACCAGTTACACCGGTCATCATCAGGCCCAATCAGAGAATGACAGAAACAAGATGGCAAACAGCTTATATATATTGGCTACCGGAAGTTCTGGAAACAAGTTGCGATAAGTACCACCAGAGTCAAAGTTTACCTGTTCATTGATCAATTTATCCCTATGCTTACATTTTTCCTTAAAAATAAACTATTCTTCCCAAGCATTCGTTACATTTCCTTTCTTACAAATATGGAGAATATTCAAATTGTCTTCAATTAATCCTAATGAGTGGTTCCAGGAGGTGTTTTGCGACATTTGATCTTTCCGGTTTTCAATTCTTCCATGCTGAAACATGATTCTTGTATATTTTTACAAAATTAACAGTTTGACCAACATAAAAATTATCACAATCATTACAACTGATTGTATATACACCGGGCTTATCAAACTTATAACAATCTTCTACGTTCGGATGCAGAATTTTACTCGTGGTGTTTTGTGTCTTGAAGGCTACGGATACTCCATACTTCTTAAATCGATTTGCAGTATTCTGTGTTTTATCGCCAGTGAAGTTAAATGCAACATATCTCATACCCTCCTTCTCCTGTTTGTTGCTCAGAGTTGTCATATTTCGGAGCCATCCTTGGTTCTTCGTTGGTATTTCATTGATGAAATGGGGGTGAAGATATTGAAGAAGATGAAGAACCAAAAATGGCTCCGAAATATGACAACTCTGAGCAACGAACGGGAGAAGGAGAGTACGAGATATGTTGCATTTAACTTCACTGGCTATAAAACACAGAATATTGCAAATCGATTTAAGAAGTATGGAGTGTCCGTAGCCTTCAAGACACAAAACACCATGAGTAAAATTCTGCATTTGAACATAGAAGATTGTGATAAGTTTGATAAGCCTGGTGTGTGTACAATCAGTGGTAATGATTGTGATAATTTTTATGTTGGTCAAACTGTTAATTTTGTAAAAAGATTCAGGAATCATGTTTCAGCATGGAAGAATCGAAAACCAGAAAGATCAAATGTCGCAAAACACCTGGAAAATGGCCACTCATTGAGATTAATTGAAGACAATTTGAATACTTGTAAGAAAGGAAATGTAATGAATGCTTGGGAAGAATTGTTTATTTTTAAGGAAAAATATAAGGATAGGTATATCAATGAACAGGTAAACTTTGACTCTGGTGGTACTTTTCGCAACTTGTTTTCGGAACTTCCGGTAGCCAATATATATGCTATATAAGCGTATATAGTATATAAGCTGATCGCCATCTTGTTTCTGTTATTCTCTGATTGGGCCTAATGATGACCGGTGTAACTGGTTGAAATCGATCGCCTTGTACCATCTTTTGTGTATATTTTACTGTCTTGTATGTAAGTACAGTATAAGTGTAAATATACTTTATAGTGTTGTAAGACGTATTTTATCTATCTGTTTAGTTGTAACAACACGTATCATGCTAATAAAGAAATTATTTTGAATTGGTTTTATTACTTTCATGTCCGTACATTTACAATAGGGGTGTGGTCCGCACTAAAGGAAACAAAATCAGTTTTGTTGAATTTCAAATCATGCTTATTCTAGACTTAGTTCTAATTGTTTTTCAGGATTAATTTTTGTTCTCGTTCATAATTGGGTTTCACTTGAGGGCAGACCTTAATCTGTGCCTGTTTTTGCTGACAGGCACAGCTCTTAAGTGTTGCAACAATTCTATCAGTTGTCATAACCTAGCCCCCACCATTAGTGCCTTCAATTATTATAAATCGCTTGATATACCAAAGTATCTTGTGGGCTTCTTCAGGTCTGTTTTTGTTTGACATTCTGTATTTCGTTCCAGTGGAGACAAAATATTATTTATTGTGTGTAAATATGTAAATATCTTCTTATTGATGCTGTCTGTGCTCACTTGAACCAGTTGCTTCAGGTGAGTTAGCTGTGTATCCCACCTTTTATTTAATGAAATAACTTATTGCTTTGGATATTTTGTAGATACTTGTGTAAGTAAAACTTATGATCCATATAATCTTATTAAATGATATGTAATAATGAATTTCATTCCAGTTTTTTTTTCATAAGTTATTTTTAAAGATCGTGTAGTGATCTCTGATTTCGAAGAAAACCACAACAGTGCGGCAAAAATCTATTTTTATGTGTTTCTAAATATAGTCTTGTAACATTTGCCTGATCTAATGTTTTTGATAAGAACTCACATAGTTATTTTTTATGATGTATTATGTTTTTATTATGTACTTTGCTGTTAAGCTAAGTTTAGTGAGGCTTTTTTTAAATAAGTGTAGATTACAACCTTATTTGCAGACAAAATAACTCGCCAACACTAACCAAATTTAAAAAATTAACAAAATTATTTACTATATTGACTTCTTAATCTATGAATAAAATTAACACTTCTCTAAAAACACATTAAACGCTTTAATGTTGCAGTCTTTTTCAAATATTCTTCAACAGTTCTCTGCTCTAGCAATGTTTGATAATGATTCTGTTTTGTTTCTGCTATTGTTTACACCAGCGGTTCCCAAACTTTTTTGTCTGGGGACGCACCTTCATTTTGTCTGGGGGCTCACCTTCATTTTGTCTGGGGACGCACCTTCATTTTGTCTGGGGACGCACCTTCATTTTGTCTGGGGACGCACCTTCATTTTGTCTGGGGACACACCTTCATTTTGTCTGGGGACGCACCTTCATTTTGTCTGGGGACACACCTTCATTTTGTCTGGGGACGCACCTTCATTTGGTCTGGGGACGCACCTTCATTTTGTCTGGGGACGCACCTTCATTTTGTCTGGGGACGCACCTTCATTTTGTCTGGGGACGCACCTTCATTTTGTCTGGGGACGCACCTTCATTTTGTCTGGGGACGCACCTTCATTTTGAATTTTATGGTGACCCACATAATAAATAATATTAATAATTATTATTATTACTATCGTGTAAATGTTGTACTGAGAAATACACCTCTAAATGAAAATGGAGAAGATGATATAATTGGAGACACAATATTTAGTCCAAAAAAGACTTTTATTTCAGAAACTTAAAATTATTGAGACTTGTGGAGCTGAGGTTACTATTTAAAGACACTATACCGGATTGAATATTGAAAACTTTAGGGGCAAGTAATTTTTCACACAAATCCTATTTATGTATTTATTTTTTAAATACACCTAAGTGGAGACAATAGACAATAGACAATATTTATTAGTCATTCAGTAATTTACAACAATTACAATAGACCTCGTCACAGTACTTATTACTACAATAAAATTAACCATATAATATATGACATGTAGGTGATAAAAAATTTGTACAAAAACAAAATGCACAGACAGATTAGACACATGTCATAACAGATACAGATTTTAAAATTTCTCCTTATTTAGATTTATTTCAAAAAATTCTCTAATATCATAAAAGGGATGTTTTATTAGCCAGTCATGAAGTTTGTTTTTAAAAACATTTAAAGGTAAAGGAGAAAAGTGTGTTGGTAACCTGTTATATAATTTTACAGCTAAATTTGTATGATAATTCATAGTCTTAGTCAGTCTACATCTGCTCACAGCTAATTTATCATTTCCCCGTGTAGAGTAAGAATGAAAGTGGTTCACTTGTAAATAGTGGTTAAAATTAGACTTAATTAATAACAAGACATCAAATATATACAGATTTACTATGGTCATGATACCTGTTTCTTTAAATAGAGGTCTACAATGTTCCAGTTTATGTGAATTAGTCATTATCCTCAGTGCCCTTTTCTACAGTAATAAGATTTTATTAATACCTGTACCATTACCCCATACAATAAGGCCATATAGAATTATACTTTGGAAAAAAGCAAAATAAGCAACTTTTAGATAATCTAAAGTTACATGTCTTTTCAAATTACTTAGTAAATATATTACTCTAGAGAGTCTTTTACATACTTCATCTATATGGCAACTCCAAGAGAGCTGAGAATCAAGAGTAATACCAAGTATTTTAACGCTATCAGAAACATCAGAATTTACATTATTTTTTGTGGAAGTTAAAGTAACAAGGAGATTCTGAGTTTTATTTTCATTTAAGTACAGTCCATTAGCAAGAAACCAATCTGTAGCTTCATCTAAAGAAATTTTAGTCAAAGTTTTAAGTTGAGTAATATCTTTGTGCGTACTGAGTAATGTGGTATCATCAGCATATATAGTTGAAAATGTGGAAAGATTACAGCTGAGATCATTTATCATAATTAAGAAAAGTACAGGTCCCAGAACAGAACCCTGTGGGACACCATATTTGACATTGATAATTTTAGACAAGGATCCCTTAACATCAACAACTTGCTTTCTATTGTCCAGATAAGACCTAAACAATTCAAATTCAGCATTAAGAACACCATAATATTGCAGCTTTTGCAAGAGCAAATCATGCCTTACAACATCGAACGCCTTGCTCAAATCACATAAGGTTAACTGAGCAGAGCAAGTATCTTCCAAATTTTGCAGAATATTATTGACAAGTTCGTCGACTGCTGCAATCGTCGAACGTCCACATCTGTAACCATACTGTCTAGGACAAAAGAGACCTAAATTTTCAAAATAACTACATAACTGCATCTTTAAAATTTTTTCAAAAACCTTAGCCATTACCGGGATACATGAAATTGGGCGATAACTACTTGGCAAATTTTGATCACCTTTTTTATAGACTGGAACAACCCTAGATATTTTCAGACAGGCAGGAAAAACCCCACTTACTATACATTTATTTAGACAATATGTAAAAGGCTCCAATATAAGGTGTATAATTTCCTTAAATAATACACTATTAAATCCATACACATCAACTGACGTTGAATTAGAGAGGCAATTAACAATTTTCAAGACTTCTTGGGCTGAGGTTTCTCTACACTGAAATTCAAAATTGGGCTTAGTTCTATTACAGAGAAATTGAGCAGACAAATCAACAGTTGTATCAGTTTTATGGCTTAAATCTTCTACTACATTAATAAAAAAGTTGTTAAATTCATCAGGCAGAATATAATTTTCATAGCTATGTTTTTTATTTACAGAGCCATTAATAATTGCCCAAGCAGCTTTACACTTGTTCTTAGATTTTTCAATCGTCTCCATGTTTTTATCCCTTTTGGCAGACTGCAAAGCATTTCTATACAATTTTCTTTTCATTTTTAACTGGAACGAAATCTGGTCATCATTAGTTTTGTTAAATACATCTACTAAAAAAAGAATTTCATTTTTCATTTTTTCAAGCTGTGGGGTATACCAATCTTTTAACTTAGCTTTTGCTTTTACACCACCATTCTTACTAACTAAAGGAAAACATTTATTAAATATACATATTAACTTGTCAAAAAATACATTAAAATTTTCCTCCGCAGAAGTACTGTCCAACATACAGAAAGACCAGTCAAAACACTCCAATTCATTGATAAATAATCTTTTCTTAGGCTCAGTGATTTTTCTTACCAACCCCTTATGGCCCTCACCTATATTTTTATTCACGACAGTCAATTTAAAGATTTCAAAATGGATAGCTTTATGGTCAGATAAAGCAGGGTCAAATACAGAAACATTAAAATTATTTTTCTTAAGGTTAGTAACAACATTGTCCAAACATGAATTTCCCCTAGTAAACTCTCTATTTGTACAGTATAAATTATATTGACGCAAAAGGTTCAGAAATTCAGGAACACTAGGCTTACACTTAGTAATATCAAAATCAGCATTAAAATCTCCACATATAATCAACTTACAATTAAAACTAATCAGGTACTTCAACATTAGGTCAAATTTGTCAAGAAATAGCTTTACGCTTCCATCAGGGGACCTATACAGAGATACAATAATTAAACACGAACTATAATCAACAACACGTATGGCAGCAACCTCAATATGAATTTCATCACAAAAATTCATCAAGTCCATAGGCTTAAAACTAACATCCTTAGAAACAAGAATAGACACTCCTCCCCTACCATTTACTTTACGGCAATAGCTGTTACCAACAATATAGCCCTCAGGAACTGACAAATCAATTGAGTCTAAATTAAGAAAACGTTCATTTATGCATACAGTTTTATAATTACCAGCGATAAGTATAGCCTCCAATTCGTCTACTTTCTTTTGAATACCCCGAATATTTAAATGCATAATTTTAAATTTTTCTTTTTCACTAGGCCCTAAAATATTAATACTGTTATCAGAAGAAAATACAAAATTAGGCCTCCTATTACAAATTATGGAAAAATCATCTCCACTTAAAGTACTGTTTCCTACGGTGGTGGTACAGGGTGTTGAAAAGAGTCGTTTCCCATAGACGCAGTCTCCTTTTCCACTGCTATGAGTAGCTGTGATGTTGGGTTGGGGTCAGAAGCACAGGCACTGCGTTCAATGGAGGAGTCTATCTCAATTGCGTCCCTGACACATTCAAGCTGAATTGGTGATAACTGCAAATCAGTACTCGGAGTGTTAGGTTTACTGGAAGTTACTGGCATCACAGTCACTCTTTTTTCTGTCAGTGCACCACAAATTTGTCTTGCGAGCCAGCTCTTGCCACGTTCATTCAAGTGCATACCATGCCGTGTGTATAATTGTCTATCCGCTGCACTCACTTTAACCAGATAAACATTGGGAAATGAGGAGAATGCCCTCTCACACAAATATGTGGTTGTAAAACCCATCAGCTCTTTTAAGGCTTTGTTTGAAAGAACTGGATACTCTCCCCTTGCCTTTATCCGAAATAGGATTAAGCTTGAGTCCTTGAATGTCGATTTTAGAGCTGATTCACATGAAAGTTCTATCAGGGAGTCTTCTTCAGATGTTGACAGTTTTACTTTATTGAGGGAATCATCATCAAACGGCTTTCTTATCCAGAGCAGTTCATCTTGAAAAAACATATCTCATGAGATATGTTAAATTTTCTTTATATTTCGGCGGAGAAAACACATCTTAAGTGTTAAGTATAAATCTTTTCTCGCGACCACCCAAATTGATCCCGTGACCCACTAGTGGGTCGCGACCCGTAGTTTGGGAACTGCTGGTTTAGACGATAAACTCATTTCGGATTACCCTATCAATTATCCCTACCTAGTCATCTCTTAGTTGTCCCTAGTATATCTCTTGTAATCATTTGAAGGCCCCTGCACCGACTAACCCTAACCCCAACCCCAATTTACTGATGAGTTTACCGTGGTGTGTTATAGGTGGTGCCGCTGTCACAGCGTAGCGGGGTGATAGAGTGGTGCGTGAACACCACCCCTCTCGCCTATTACCTGGTCGGAGATCATCAGTGTGTGGGCGGGGCGCACACCAAGTACAGGAAGGACCTTGACTGGCATCCGTCTGAGTGTAGAAAAAAAATGTCTGTAAGTATTCAGGATGTTACCGTGTAGAAGAATATTAATACTGTACTGGTTCTTTATTTTATTAAAACTTATACCAATACCAAAACATAATTTTTATAGCCTTGAGAAAAGCTGGTCTATCAGACTCTAATTATTTCTTCACGTTATTTAACTCCTTTTGGAAAACATATCTTTCCAAAAATAACTTCTTAGTGCAACTGCACCATTATTAAACTATATTAGTCTGTATATTAGGGGTGTGCGAGTAGTGGTTTTTTAATCGAGTCGAGTAGTGCCTATAATTTTCGAGTTTTGAATATTTTCGAGCGAGTATTTGCCATCAGTTGGTAGTTTCAAATAGGGTAGTGGGATTTGGATACCATCCTAGATTTGATAATCTAAACATGGTTTCAAACTAATACATCAATACATGAGTAGCAATACAAAGTTTTGGCCAGTACAATATTAAACTGGATTACGTATAGACAAACAAAACACGGTTTGACATTCGTTTCCAACCGATAAAACACGGTCTGGTTGCCATTTGGCCAATTTCACCTGGTCCAGACATCGCTTATAATCAATATTAGATCGCGAAATCGTTAGTTCTGGCCGATATCAAGGGGCCCAGTCGCCACTTTTGCCGATATTATGTACACCGTCGTAATGTTCGGCCTTTATTACGTGATCCAGTGATCCAGTCTTAATTTTTGGCCAATTTTACATAATGCGATCGCTTTTTGCCGTTACTACAACGCGATTTGGCCGGTCGTAATTATTAGCGATCGTCTGGAAATAGGCAGGAAATACTTGCTCGAACTTTCGAATATTTTTCAAAACTTTGAGACGAGTTCGAGTACTAAAATACTCGGCCAAAAACTCAAAAGTTTCGAGTACTCGCACACCCCTACTGTATATGAACAAAAAATAAACAAAGTCTAGAGTTATATAAACTGAAACACCGCTCTCTGAGTCCGTCTCCCATATAACTCAATGCATAAACAAAAAGGTCATGAAAACATCGGTATACAGACCGGCTTTTTTTAGGATATATTTTTTTAAATAGGAGGAAATTAAACATAAATTGTATATGTTGTTTATGAGAGGGTTTAGGAAGTTAATGTGGAGTTGTTCGTTTTAACTCAATTAGGATTCACAAAACAAAACAAACAACATGTGTGCTGGTCTGTCAGATCGTTGTTTTGGTATAAGTGTTAAAAATAGTGACAAAGGTAACATTTTATTCATTAAATGCTGTATTTTTATAGCTACCAACCACTCCCACTAATTGGTGAAAGTTTAAATCATGTGGAAAATGGCTGACGTCCGCTTCCAGTCAATGTAAATTCAAAGGAACAGTGTTTTAAATATAAAACTTGTTTAAAAAAATAAATGTTGTAAAAGGTCCTAAAATGTTCAAAATAGAATATTTATAGCCTTCATTAGCAACTTAGTACACTATTTCTCAAATCAAAAAAAATTGTCTTTTTTATATGGTCAGTTACCTGTAAAGTTAGCATCTGGATTTTATAAATCTTTCCCCTGTCTTCCTCTTGTCTTCATCCCCTTTATATTTTCTCTGGATCCTGAAATTCCCCCTCATATCGTAGGATCCATTCTTTAAATTTAAAAAAAGTTGTGATTTTTATTGTATTTGAAGCTTAATCTAGCCTTCTAGTGTGAAGGTCAAACACAACACCTTGAACATAACAATTTTAGTAGACAAAGCCAAGTGGAAATCATATAGGTGCTTAGAAAGAGAAATTGAAAATTGTCAAAAGAATATTGTTTTCTTTGTTAGAAATACATTGTTGGTGATGGTGAGTTCATGTTATTTAAGGAGTTGTCGTGGACATTTTCCATCACTTATTGTAAAAACAAAGTGTCATCAATAAATTCTGGATTGATGACACTTTATATTGGAAACTGGTTATTTTGTTTTTACAATAACTGATAGAGAAACTTGTATGTTCCAAGTATTCTTTGCACCTCAAGATGAGATCACACTGTAGACCTCGTAATGTTGTGAAAACTATTTTCCAACAATCAGGGATGGCTAATATATTCTCTAATTTCTTAACATAAACTCATCATGTCCAACAATGAATTTAAAGAAATCTTTTTCACTTTTGTTGTCCCTTGCTTAACAAAGTTTGCTTTGAGATTAAATAGTAGTATAGGTTAACTGACATATATTTATACTTTCTCCCATTTGAAAAATTAACCCATTAATTTAATGAATTTATCCATTAATTTGTTTCATGGTGAACTTCATTTTAAACTCGACTCTTATATTTCCCCTTTTTGTAAATACATTTTTTCAGGATGCAGCAAAAGCCAGCTTTGCTACAAAACTTAAACTGTTCAAAGAGATATGTGCCAATTTCAAACCTGTGTTTCGCCACTTCTTCTTTGAAAAATTCCCAAACCCTGGAATCTGGTTTGAAAGAAAATTAGCTTATACTCATAGGTAAGACTAATATTATTTTTATCATGAAACATTTTTGGCATTAAAAATACTCTGTTTAGAATTCATGAAACTATTTTAGCCAAACTTGAACATTGTAGGCCAAATACTTTACTGTTCTAACAGAAAACAAATTGGTGTAGTTTGTGTGATTTATTTATTGAGATATTTAGTTAATATAATACTCATAAAACTTAATGTTAAAAGTTAGTTTACTTTGTCAGCTCATCTTAATATCTCTTTAAGACGCCGATGCAACTTGGGCATTTTTTAAGGCGAATATGAATGAATGATGAGTGTCAAATGGGTGAGATGCCTTGTGTAGCCTTGTTACTGAGTAAGTCTGACTAATTCTTTAGCCAGGATAATTAACTAATAGCCCAGTGACCAATGGCAGCTGGATCCAGTATCGAACCTTCACAAAATTTTCTCAGGATTTTGCTCAGGATCGACTAAATATTGTAAAAGTAACTTTGGTAACTTGTAAACAAATTTACCTTTCTGTTATTCAATTTAAAAAATATAATACATGAAGATAAAAAACATATTTTTCAAAAATGAATATGATTTAATAATAATAATATTATTAATATTTTTCAATAAGAATAATATTGAAAAATGTGTATTACGTTGTAAGTCAATTTTTTTGTTTAAAGTACTAAACACAGCAGAAAAGTAATCTGAAAAAACTAGGAAAGGAACAGAATCCTGCAGATGATAAATTCTGTGTGAAGTGACTACACATACAAGGAACAGAATAGGCCAGAATTCGCTTGACATAAGGCACACACTGCCCACTATCTCCGAAGTAATCTGAACCCCTACAAAACCGCCTGATTTTCCCTAGTAAATCTCCCTGAAGTAAGCTGAGCACTCGTGAAAAACATGTAAAGAGGTGTGGCGTACCAGGGCCATTCCATGTCAAATCATCCAGCCAAATTACAATTTGACACCCAAGTTCTCAGATTTTTATGAAATTTTGTATACATTAAGTGTGTACAAAAATAAGAAAAAATGCAAAGTTTCACCAAATTCCATTAAGTAGTTTCAGAATTATAGTCGTTTAAAGTTTTAGAAAAATGTAATTTCCAATGGCAGTATGAGCGGGAAATCAGCTTGTATGTTTCCACGTTTTTCTAAATAAAATTTATATTTATGTAGCTAGAGGCTTCAAACTTTATGAATTTGTCATAAATTTAATGGAGAATCAGATTATACTATAAGTGTTGGCATTATAACTTTTCATCATTGTTTAAAAAATCGTATAACACAAAAATTATAGTTTTTTTCAAATTGTGACGTTTATGTAAAAAACAATCTTTGGCTAAAATCTCTCTCCAGATACCCTAATACAACCATATATCACTGAAAAGAGCATAACATTTCCTTTTAAATGGTGAAATAATATTTGTGGGTTTACGTGTTCTAAAAGTTTTATTACAATGTAAAGTTAATAAATAAATTTTTGAATAGCGGAAAAGGTATTTTCATTGACAAAGACAGAGTTTGTGGTAAGGATGTTAGAAAGTCAATAATATCTTATAAAATATAGGACTATGGGGCTAAAATCATATGTAATACAATTTGCATGGCATATTTTGTAATAACATAAGGCTTACTGTTGGATATAACACATTTACAACAAATAATTTTGTACAGTATGATGTAATTTTGAATTTAAATGTATACCCTTGTTAGCCTACGTATTACTGGAGAGCTGCATGTCAGTCTCAAAAGGTGAAATAATATTTGCAAGTTGTAGCATTACAAGAGTTTTAATACAATATAAAAATATGAAATGACATGGCTTAAGTGCTCCTTTTTTACCTCAATACTGAGGGTGTACTGATTTAGCTTACATTAAACAACCTCGTGAATTTATGATACCTACACAAAATATACAATATTTACATTTCATTTAGTTACCGCACTGGTTTACTTACTTCTTATCCAGATTTTCGTGGGAAAATTCTTCTGTTGTACAAAATGATAGTATATCTTCAAATTGTGTTAAAAGTTAAAAATTGTTAAATAGTTTTTAAAGGTCTTGGCTTGGTTCGAATCAATCAATCAATCAATCAATCAAATATCTTTATTCGTTAACTGTACAATTGTTACAGATGAATAGTGTCACATTTGTCATAGTGAGTAGTGTCTCTCTATTTATATATAAACATGTATTGGAATCTACAAATTTGATAGAACTAGGCCTAGCAACTAGACATTCAAATTTACATGCAATTCCTCAAAGGAGTATAAGGGATGATCTATCATAAACGTTTTAATTTTTTTTATGAATTCTGACAGGTTTTGTGTTTTTTTTATAGAATCTGGGAGCATTTCAAAAAATTTTAAACCTCTATAATTTATGCTTTTCTTAAAAAACTCTAGTCTATGGGATTCGAAAGTTAAAAAATTTCTGGTATTGTATGGACGACTTCTGGCTTCCGCTTCCATCAGAGGTATATTGTGTTCCTTGACATGTTTTACTGTGTATAACACATGTTGGGAGAAAACGGTTAAAAATCCTAATTCTGTAAATTTTGTTTTGACTGAGTCTCTATTTCTTAAACCAAGTATTATCCTTATTGCTTTTTTCTGTATTTTCAAAATCTTTTTCAAATTTTTGGTGGAGGTGGCCCCATAAATACCTACCCCATATGATATATGGGAATCTATAAGTGCAAAATACAAAACTCTCAATGTTTTTAAACTACATTTTTTTGACATTCTTCTAAGTGCGAAAATCCCAGACGATATTTTATTCAAAACACTTTCAATGTGGTCATCCCAGGTCAAATTTTCGTCTATAATCAGTCCCAAAAATTTTGTATTACATTCTTGTAGTATTTCATCTTCATCTATTTTAATAATTGGGTCAATTTTTGTTCTGCACTGTCTTGTTGAGAATGATACAAAGTTTGTTTTACTTGGATTTATTAGAAGGTTTTTGTTTTCAAAATATTGTTTCACTAGTGTAAGGTTTGTATATGAGGCAATTTCAACTGATTCTTGGTTTTCTCCAGAAATTATTAGGTTTGTATCATCTGCGTATATGCAAATTGAGCTGTGAACACCACATAAGACTTCAGGGAGTCCTTTTAGGTAGCACAGGAACAATAAGGGTCCCAAAATGGACCCCTGAGGAACTCCATATTTCACTGTTCGCAGTGTTGACAATACATTATTTATGTATCTGAAATTTTCGTGTTTCACTTGTGTTATTTCGACACACTGCTTTCTTTCATACAGGTATGATTCAAACCAGGCCAATTCTTTATTTTTTATATTGTGGGACTTTAATGATTCAATCAATTTTTTATGTGAAACACTGTCGAAAGCTTTAGTTAAATCCAAGAAAATGCCAATAACTTTCTCCCCCCTATCAATTTTGTAAATGATATTTTGAACAAATTCAATGCCCGCTGTGATGACAGACTTGCCCGTCCTGAAACCATGTTGATGTGCATCAAACAAATTTTGCATTTCTAAAAAATTGTTTAACTGGTTATAAACAACTTTTTCATATAATTTAGAAAATGTTGGCAAAATAGAGATTGGTCTGTAGCTAGATAATCGTTTTCTGTCCCCTTTTTTGAAAATTGGTTTTATTTTGGCGACCTTAAGCTGCTCGGGAAATATACTACTTATAAGAGAGGAATTTATGACATGAACCAAAGGTTTCAAGATAGTATTTTTAACTTTTTTTATCACTGTAATAGGGATTTCGTCCATACCAGATGATGAAGTATTTTTAAATGACTGTATTACAATGTTTAATTCTTGTTCAGTTATCTGTTCAAAACGAAATGACTCCATCGGAGAGGATTCTCCCCTATACTCCCTTGAATGAGACATTTTTGTGGAATCAATTTTTGGCACTACCTCTTTATCAACCACATCAGCAAAATAGTCATTAAATCTAGTTCCTACTTCTACTGGGTTTATAACAATGTTATCATTTTCATGAATACATATGTTTATCTGATTGTCTTTGAAAATGCCAATTTCCTGATTTAATAATTTCCAGGTTGTTTTTGTAGCATTGTCTGATTTATTAATTAGATCATCAAAGTATTCTTTCTTTGCTTTATCAATTGATTTTTTAAGTTCTTTCTTCTTTTCTTTTATAGATGTTTTTAAGTTAACATCATGCATGGTTCGAAACATTTTACTTAATTCAATAATCTTTGCTTTATCATTCTTTATCTCTTGTGTAATCCAATTATTATTATCAAATTTCAATGTAGCCCATTCCTTAGGACAGCTTATATTAAAGTAATACATGAACAAATTATTAAAAACTAAAAATTTTGAAGCTACCGGAGCTTGATACAACTCTACCCAAGACTCACGAGATAAGTAATAGATAAGTGTCTCAATATTCTGTGTACTAAAATTTCTACAAAACTTTTTAATTTTAGTCTGCCTCCAGCTTATTGTGCAAACGTTTTGTATCTTAAGCAATTGAGCATCATGGTCCGACATTTCTGTTTCGAAAGTAACTTGAAATGTAAGTAAACACAATCACTGAAACTTAAAACTGATGACCGTCTATAGTGATATTTTAAAGTTGTCCCAGGCTGTGTTAATTTATTTTTGAGAGTCAGAATCAATCTTACAAGTTCAATCCCATTGTGACGTTACCACTGGAGGTTTTACTTTACAAAGGAGATGAGGTGGTGGTACGGGACAGTTTTCTTCTTTTTGAGGCCAATAAAAGTTTTCAGCTGTACCATGAGGATTGCATAAAGAGGATATTATAATCCCCTTCTTCCTCATTAATTTGCTGAACCATTCCAATCCACCAGTTGCTTTCATAAACCCAGGCAACAAAGGGACGGAGGTTAGGTTCAATCATTGGTCCTGATGGGTTAAACATGTTTTTTCTTAACACGTTGGCTGCTGTGGGCCCCGATCGGTTTTTTTTCTTAACATAGAAACTTATGCAAATTTCATGTTTAAACATGTTTGCAGCAGCGAAAGTGTTAAACAGATAACAGAGCCTGAGCTCACTCTTTTTGCTATGATTTCTTCTGACGATGCAGGCTGGAAAAAAATTAAAACTTCTTGATCCAGTTATGCTTTGCCCAGATTCAAAACGACTACTTTGGGTTATTCTGATATTTTCAATATCTTCTTCACTCAAAAAGAAAAATTTTATTTTTGAAAACAGATTATGACAAAGTGTGAACATTTGCCAAGCATTTACAATCCGTTCACTTGCTTTTGAACTTTGGAGGTTTCTCTGTATTAGTTCTTTTGTCTTGCCCCCGATTCCGTCACATACAGTTTTTCCATGACTTGTTGCATGAAAAGACCTTCCATAACTTCCATGAAAATTTTCCATGACTTCCTTTAAGTTGAACATTTTTTCATGACAAATTCATCATGGTATTGAAATTTTTATACTGTGCACTGCACCCATCAGTAATGTATTCCACTCTGCCAACTGATGGAAATGTCAGCTTAATTAAATCAATCGTTTTTTCTTGGACAGAGAAGACAAATGGTACATCGTGTCTTAGGTCATCAGAAATGAAACACTATGATGTTTCTAGTACCACAATGATGTTTTAAGGTACCATCTCCATTTTTAGAATATATTACTGAACTGAACAACTTAAATGGCTCCAGTGGTATGACTGTACTTAATTTTGAAGAACAAAATTATAATTCTCAGCGAAATCCATTAAGACCAAAACTTCATCAAATCATTTCATATTTTTATATTGTATTAAAACTCTTGTAATGCTACAACTTGCAAATATTATTTCACCTTTTGAGACTGACATGCAGCTCTCCAGTAATACGTAGGCTAACAAGGGTATACATTTAAATTCAAAATTACATCATACTGTACAAAATTATTTGTTGTAAATGTGTTATATCCAACAGTAAGCCTTATGTTATTACAAAATATGCCATGCAAATTGTATTACATATGATTTTAGCCCCATAGTCCTATATTTTATAAGATATTATTGACTTTCTAACATCCTTACCACAAACTCTGTCTTTGTCAATGAAAATACCTTTTCCGCTATTCAAAAATTTATTTATTAACTTTACATTGTAATAAAACTTTTAGAACACGTAAACCCACAAATATTATTTCACTATTTAAAAGGAAATGTTATGCTCTTTTCAGTGATATATGGTTGTATTAGGGTATCTGGAGAGAGATTTTAGCCAAAGATTGTTTTTTACATAAACGTCACAATTTGAAAAAAACTATAATTTTTGTGTTATACGATTTTTTAAACAATGATGAAAAGTTATAATGCCAACACTTATAGTATAATCTGATTCTCCATTAAATTTATGACAAATTCATAAAGTTTGAAGCCTCTAGCTACATAAATATAAATTTTATTTAGAAAAACGTGGAAACATACAAGCTGATTTCCCGCTCATACTGCCATTGGAAATTACATTTTTCTAAAACTTTAAACGACTATAATTCTGAAACTACTTAATGGAATTTGGTGAAACTTTGCATTTTTTCTTATTTTTGTACACACTTAATATATACAAATTTTTATTAAAATCTGACACCATGGGTGTCAGCCCCTGGATGATTTGGCATGGAATGGCCCACCATGGAGTAGCTGTGTTTGGCTGATTTTGTTCAACTTGTCACATATGATTTCCTGGGATGTGTACAGCATTGCACGGCCTACATGTATGCTGACAATTAATTGTCACCTGAAATTGTCATAATCTCCAAGGACTGCTGACTAATCCATCAACAGTATCAATGTTTTTATTTTTATTATAAAAAAATAGTATCAATGTGTTGTCTTCATAGCATTATTTATAGCTGGTCCGTCGAAAATGGCCTTAAGTTGAATGTCAGAAAACACAGTGGAGTTCATGTAGCGCCACATAATGTTATGCAGGCCCTAAACAAGAGTCTTTTTGTTGATACTAAAAGTTCAGAACAGTGCCATCAGGTTTGTGTTCTGCCACAGCCATCAAGACCGTGTGTCACCTTTCAGAGAGGTTCTAAATGTACTCCCCTTGGTATGTTTAGTCCTGACTCCTGACTTGCTGAGTGCTAACTTGCTGTTTGGTCCCCGGTGCTCTTATTTTTGGGGAGCCACAGTAGCTCAGTGACAAGATCTCCGTTTGGCAGGTTGTCTGAAAGATTTCTTATTTTAATTTGATTGTATTATTTATTAACACCCGACCCTCATCATGATGTGTTCTACTGGGGATGGTACACATACAAGAAACGGAGTCATGCCGTGCATTATGAGAAGAATAAATTTTTTCTTCCTCTGACGCTCCAGCAGTCACAGCACGATTCGGCTTGACTCCATTCTCGCTATTTGTATCCACTCTCATTTGATTATTCTGATATCATTGCCAAAAAATGATTTGGCTCCATGCTGTTTCACTTCCTTTTCTGCTATTTTTAACTGTACCTTAATTCAACAGGTGGTGAAGAAACATATTCAAGATTTTTGTCATTTGGCATACAGAAATGATGCATTTGTGACATATTTAATGCAAAGTTAAGTTTAAGTAATATTAAAATTGCCTGTATTAAATTCCAGTGTGGCTACTTCTTCCATGGTTGGGTACATCCTTGGCCTAGGCGACCGTCACATTCTCAACATTCTCATAGACGAGCGCACAGCTGAGGTCATACATATAGACTTTGGTGGGTAATTTGAGTCGGTTGACTTAATAACGTTCTTTTGATGCAGCAATTTATTTGATTAGATCAATACTGGTTTTACACTGTCGAATGACATATTCTATTTCTGTTAGAGATGAGCGAGTACAGGTTTTTTAAGTCGAGTCGAGTTTGAGTCGAGTAAATGGCAAAAGATTCGAATCTCGAGTTCAAGTGAATATGCAATTAAAAAAACACATAGGTCGAGTTGAATTGGAACAAAACAGTGTATTGGGTTCCATTTATAAATTGTGTTATTAAAATATACTTTTCTAGTCACTATGACCTGAAAATAACAAAAGTAAGTAAAATAAATGGATTCCTGCTTCATTGGAAAAAGGTCAGTACATTTATCTTAAAATAAATCATACCAAAGATATTGCATAACATTTTGCCATGAGGATCAAATACTTTTAATCTTTTGGTATTAAGGTTATTATAGCCTATATGGTTTTAATTAACAGTTTCATAAACAAATAATCTGAGTATTTTATTTTATTTCCTCTTTTTTATTTATCCTTTGTTTTTGTATATTATGTTAAGGCCTAAGCTACATCTTTCTATGAATGGAGAAAATTAAAGTTAAAAGTTAAAGGCCTGTAAGTTAAAATAAACTTTATTTTAACATTGAAAAGGCATATTACATGGTAAAACATTAGCCTACTAACTTACCACACAAAATGTATTTACTAACATATCATAGCATTGATTTTAACACTAACAGTTCTAATAAGAACAATCAGTTAGTAACAATATGAAGATGTCTTAAATAGAGTTTTATAAAATTGAAGACATGTCTTAAATAGAGTTTTAAAATATTACAAATTATTTAAAAAATCATTAATGAAACTTAAACAAGGCCAAAACAAATCACTTGTCCTTTAAAACAGCTCAATGCCAAAGGACAGTTGAGCCTGAAATTAATGGATTGACTCAATCTCAATTATTGTGGAACAAAAATCAAGCACAAACTTCTTAAGCTTACCTATTAGGTTATATTACAGATATGTTTTTGATATTTTACTTTAAAAAATTACAAGGTTAGGTTAACCTAAAAGTGAACTATACAGACAGTGTTCATACAACTCAATCTGAAGGTCCTGGTAAATCCTCTATTTTGGTGTAAAGGGTAACACAAATTTATAAGCAACAACTTGCTCATTTATTAATAAAACACTAAAATCCACATCACAACTCTTTTAACACCTCAAATGCATTCACACTCAATTTGAATTTACAGACGATGCACGGCCGCGGACGACCCTTGGTAGCGCGAGTAAACGGCGGGAGTAAACTCGCTCGAAACCTTCGAGTTTCAGTAAAACCTCGAGTTTCAGTGCCGAACTCGGCTCGAACTCGAAATTTCGAGTACTCGAACATCTCTAATTTCTGTATCTTCCTAAAAGTGCAATAATCAAAAATATTCTGTTGAACGAGTTTTATCCAGAAAATTCAACAAAATAAAGATTGGTTTGTCCATTTTTAATTTTGTAGATTTCAATGGATTATATCAGTTGACACACACGATTCCCCCATAGCTTAAATTAGAAGGTTTAATTTTATGGTTTCTTCTTTTGAAAGGTTGAGGAGTTAACTTATTCCCTTTCCAATCGAGATATGATAATTTCAGTCAAGCAGACTCCGGTTCATGTATACTGTTTTCTGTGTTCAGGCTTTTTTATACTCCAAGAGATTTGTAAGCATAATATATTCATCCAGTAGTAATTCACAGGTAATGGAGAACTAAATTTTCTCAAGAAACTGCTAAGAGAAATTTTGCATTGTCCATATTTTTAATTGTTGTTTTCAACTTATATCGTGTTAAGTACTGTAAATACAATTAAGTTGACTTGTCCAAGATTTGTAAAAAGAAGAGGTGTGTGCATGCTCAGCTGATGTAACATAGATGGGCTCGCAATAACAGTAATACAATACAATAATCCTTTATTGTACATTCGTTAAAAAATTACAATAGTGTAATTTTACAGAGTTATATGAAAATAAATTTAATGACAAGAAAGTCAGCTGCTCTGGAGGGTTCTAGTTTCTTCAAAGCATTCAGTCAGTGAGTAGAACGGGTTTGCAATTAGCCATTTTCTTCGGTTCCTGTTGTAGTTTCTTTCCTGTTAGGGCTCTTATTCTTTCTGGCAGATTATTTTTTAGTTTGCAGCCAATGTACGATGGTTTTTTTCTAAAAATAAATAATGTTTATCTTTTGGATCATATTATAGAACACAATACTGATATTTTCAGCAGACTAAATCAGTAAGGTTTATAGCCATGTCATTGGCTGCGCTGGCGGGCGAGCCATCTACGCTGATGGACAGCTGAATGGCAGCTGATCATGCACACACCTTTTATTTTTCATCCTCTTTGGACTTAATATGCTATTAGAGAACTATATTCCAATTTGTTTTAAAAATTAAAAATTTAACAAATTTTGTTTGTCTACTTACAAGTAATTTCAATTGAGTGGGATTTTGTAGGTATTGCGTTTGAGCAAGGTCGAACTTTGGCGACTGCAGAGACAGTTCCGTTCAGACTGACGAGAGACATCATTGACGGCATGGGCGTGTCGGGCATCGAGGGAGTGTTTAGAAGGTAAGTTAGACATTCCTGTGGCTACTATAAATTTGTTGGATATGATAACTGGGTGAGGAGTTTTTGTTGTCCATGGTTTATATTAAACTATGTTACAATGCTACAATGATGTATGATTCAGCCGAGTATCGTGATATGGTGATATGATACATATCTACACAAATATCGTATCGTGCATTGATACGAGTTACGTTTACGTGCCAAAAAACATTCAAAGCAACAGGCATTGAGAAACTGCATCACATTATCTTGAACGACGTCGTCAGAGTCAAAACATGTAGTAAAGGTCTACACGTATTTATTGTTTTGTTTCTGACACTTCTAAAAGTAATTAACACTACAATAATATTGACCAAAGAAAGTTACAAAGAAAAAGTAAAAGAATTCATAGATAACAACCCCTTTCAGAAACTCATTCACGATCCTACGCAGGAGTTTAGTAAACAAACGAACAACGTTATATCAAAAAGTAAGATAATACCAGTTAAAGAAAAAATAAAACTAAAAGTTATCAGACCACAAGCTCCAAAACTGAAAGGTCAACCAAAAACACACAAACTAAATATACCTATAAGGCCTGTAGTAAATTACTGCATTGCTCCGTGCTATAATATAGCAAAATACTTAAATGGTAAGCTGAAAAATTATATACTCTAGAAGAAATCTATAATTTCACCAATACGTATGAATTAGTTGACAATATCAAAGATATAGACATACCAGAGAATACAGTTTTTGTTTCCTTTGATGTTTCAAATATGTACTCCAATATACCAGTGAAAGAAACCTTAGAAGTCCTTAAAGAAAACTTATCAACTAATGTAATTTTATCTCAAGCAGATATTAAGGATATTACATCACTTACTAAAGTAGCAGTAGAACAAAACTATTTCGTATACGAATCACAATTATTTAAACAGAAAGAAGGATTAGCCATGGGCTCACCCTTGTCAAGCATATTAGCTAACTTGTATATGCAACATTTGAAGTCAACTAAAATAATGAATAACTCAAACCCACTCAAAAATAAAATTGTATACTGGCATACGTGGACGATATAATCTGCTTATTCAATAACGATGAAAATAATCCTGATGAACTACTGAACTACTTGAATACTATTTCCAAATCTATAAAATTCACGATGGAGGTTCAAAATTCAGAAATCAACTTTCTAGATGTAACAATCAGAAAAGAGAATAACAAACATGTTTTTAAGATCTTCAGGAAACCTATCCAAACAAACCTAATAATTCCTGCAAATTCAAACCCCCCATGGCAGCACATGATGGCAAATTTTCATACACTCATTAACAGGAGGATTAAAATACCTATGAATGAAAAAGATTATGACGAAGAAAAGAAAACAATACAAACAATAGCCAAATTGAACGGATACAAAATCAATTTAATTGACAGGATGTTAAAAAATCAAATAAAAAAAACAGAATATTCCAGTTGGAAAAGCTAAAAATGATTATTTATGCCTACCTTATAGCGCAACTGTAAACAAAGCCATCCGGAAAACTTTTGAAAAGAAAAATTACAAGCTAGCATTTAGAACCAGTAATAATTCGTTTCACTTAATAAATAAATTCTCAAATACTAATCAAAATCAGACAAACAAATTTGAAAAGTGTGGTATCTATAAGATTAAATGTAGTGATTGCCCAAAATATTATATAGGCCAAACCGGAAGAAGTTTCAAACGTAGGTTCAACGAACACATTCAAGCAGTTAGGCCAAACAATAAAACCTCACAAAAATCTGTCTTCGCTGACCACATACTAAAAACAGATCATAAATACAAGAACTGTGATGAAAATTTGTCTATTCTAGAAATAATGAAGAAAGGCCAAAAATTAAATGTTAAAGAAGAATTCCATATATATCAGAGCCATAAAAATGACAGTAACAATATTTTAAACACCATGCAGGTACAATCAAGTAATCCAGTTTTTAACAAAATTATAAATATAAAGACAAATAGATAACACTTACACCAGTAGAGATCGCAATCAGCTGTCTGTTATCAAATTTTATTTATTTACATTTTGTGAATGATAATGAAAATAAGGTTATGTATTTAGCAAATCAGCACGTGATCATGGCTTTTATAAGTCAAAACATGAAGTGTTAATTAATTAAAATGTTTTCTCCCGGGTAATCATGTTGCTTATTTTTCATCTTTATATATATATCTCTATCTATATGTGTCCGTGAATGCGATAACTTGAGTAAAAAACATTGTATTTCGACGAAATTTGGCTCAAATGTGTAAAATGACATTCATGACTGTAAGGTCGAAAACCAGAAAAATCGGACCATGGGAAAGGGGGTTTTATGGGGGTTTTAAATTTTCCAAAAATCAGTTTTTTTGCATTTTTCACCCTAACATTTTTTTAAAACTTTATTTTGGTTTTGACCATGTTATAGAACTAAAAAACAAATAATATAGTTTTTTGAATTGTTAACCTAGGTTGAGTGATTGCGGAGAAAATCCAAAAAACCTACTCATAAAATCTCCCATGTTAATCTTATGGGAAAAAGGTTTTTGGTTTTTCCTCAGTTAATTTTAATGTAAACTTCACATTTGCTTTTACCAGTCTGTTCAGTTCCACAAAACAATCATTTTGGTGTTTAAATTTTGATTCTACGCCCTACCGTTGCAGAGATATTCAAAGTGCTTAACACAGTACGTTGCCCAATGTTATCCTTATGGAGAACAAATAAAATTTGATATCTCGATTATTTATGAATGTATGTTGATGAAACTTGGTATGTGGCTTCACGTAGTACTGGTATATTGATATTTGTGATGAAACTTGGTATGTGGCTTCACATAGTACTGGTATATTGATATTTGCAAAAATATTCAGTTTTTGGTTAATTATTCCCTTAGCCCTTAGTTTTTGGTTATGTAGCGTGGGACCTGCTTACTCAGCCCCCATGTTATTCTTATGGAGAATAAGTCAAACGTATTGACTCCCTTAATTATGAACATAAATTAATAAAACTTGGTATGTAGCTTCACTTGGTTGAGTTATATTGATAATTGCATAAAAACCCATTTTTTTGTTCCTCGTTGCAGCAAACCTGCTTACTCAGCCCCCATGTTATTCTTATGGAGAATCGCTAAAATGTTATATAGCGCTTATTTATGATTGAATATTGATGAAACTTGGTATGTGGCTTCGCCTAGTTAAATTCTATTTATATTTGCATAAAAACCAACTGTTTGTGTTCCTTATTTCAGCAAACCTGCGTACTTATTACCAATGTTATTCTTATGGAGAATAATTAAAATTGCTTATATGTGAATATATTTTTATGATACTTGGTATGCGGCTTTATGTGGTATTAAGACATATATTATGCATTGGAAATTCGCGGAGTATGCAGGTTTGCTGCGACAGGGGTATTTGAGTTTCTCCCTTTATTTAGGCAAATATCAAGTTTTTAGCCTCCCCTAAAGTATGTTCAGGTCACATTAGGAACTGCTAAGGTAGTCCCCAGCTCAAGACAACCAAAAGTCAGCGTCATATCATTGCACTTGGGTTTTACGCCTACGTTGCCAATTCGTTTACTTACATTTGAGAATCAAATCCCGTAAACAAATGTTTTAATATGGACAGCAGGGTTACACCAAACGGCAACATCCCAAGGCAAGTGGGGTAGAGGGGAGTGGAAAGGTACTTGGCGTCGAAGCTTGAAATGATGTGACGCTGACTATAGCTGCTCACTTTAATAGGAAATATGCTAATAATTCAGCTGTTTTATTATCTTGTACTTCTGGACTCTGATAAACTCCTGCTCCCCACGTGCAGGAGCTGTGAGAAGACGATGGAGGTGATGCGGGAGTGCGAGTCGACCATCGTCACTATCCTGGAGGTGCTGCTGTACGACCCCCTGTACATGTGGACCATCACGCCGGCCATGGCCGTGGCCAAGCAGAGCGGCAAGAAGCCGTCGCAGTCTCAGCCCTCACAAGGTAGGAGCCCAAATAGTAGTATTTCCAACTTATTTTTGGGCACCACCCACCTTCAGGTTGTTTATATGGTGTTGTCCTAGCGGAGACTGATGAGAGTCCTCTTGTCAATTATTAAAGTCAAAACAGCAGAACACAAATAAACACTTAACAACAACAAAAAATGCCACATTGACATTTTGAGAAACTAAATAAAAAGTTTCCCGTTATCAAGGGAGCTTATTGAGCCTAGCATGAACCTGAGCCGAGCGCCTGACCACAACTAGAGGTGAATCATCATTCGTATTGGGGATGGGGGGATGCCGATCCTGTCCTTACCTGTCACTGATAACCTTTGTTTGCATCCAGTATCAGACAGCTGTTTCACTTCCTTATTTGCACCGGTTTTGTTGTTTTTTTTTTCATTGTTATGTCCGCTAGGATAAACCTGAAGGTGGGGGGTAGTACCCAAGATTAGTTAAAAATACTATAACTTAAAATAACGCCCCTAAAACATGTCTTTTAAAGAAAGAAGTAGCACAAATATTGAACAAGTTTTGATATGCAGACACCAAATATGTGTTCCTCTCCTTTTTAATGCATAAGTTTCTGGAGTTTGTCTTTTTTGGCAGCTTATAGATTTTTTCTAATGTCTTCTTGTGCTATTTTAGAATCTTTCTTGATAAATAAATGGCATATAAGTAACAAAACATCGATACCCTACATAGAGGTTATGTAGCGTGTAATTTGGGTATGAGTTTTGGTATTTGGCGCAGTCTGACTTTTCTTATCAACGCGAGATGGTTGTGCCTGAGTGCTGCGAGGCCGAAATCATCCACCATTTTATGACGTCATAAGTGGCAAAGCTAAAAGACTGGAATGCTAGAAAACCTCATAGTCAATCTTGTATTTTTCAATGCTAAGTAGTTCAACACTTATTATTTTTCAGCACCCCTAAAAGTCTCCCAATTTTGTAATCAGCAAATAATGTGTTAAGATCTCTATTATCAACAAAAACATTCACTTAAAAAAATACAGTTTTAATGGTTTTTGACTTGCTACTAAATTTATTTGAAAATATGTGGGTATTCTCAAATTTGTTTTGAGTTTTTTACTGAAACACTGTGAATATATCATATTATATTGGATTCTGAATGTGCTGCTATTACACTAAATACTAAGCCTCCCAACAGGTCAAATGCCATGTAGTTGAGAATATCACTTCTGAGTAGGCGTGATGCAACTGGCACTTGGTCGTAAAATAGTTAGTTTTTTTTTTTCTTCTTTTATAAGGTTACATTTTAAAACAACAGCCATTGTCTTGTAACATAAGCCAAATCTAAAAATCCTTAATGCAGTAGACTCAAAAATCCGGACTATTGTGGCGGACAGCCGGTCCGGATTTTGAAAAATCCGTATTTCCCGGAGGTGGGCATGAATCATCAGTTCCGCCTTTATAGTAGGGGTGTGCGAGTAGTGATTTTGTAATCGAGTCGAGTCGAGTAATGCCAATTATTTTCGAGTTTAGAGTATTTTTGATCGAGTATTTACCTTCAGTTGGTAGTTTAAAATAGGATAAAGGGATTTGGATACCACCCTAGATTTGATCATCTAAACATGGTTTATAACTAATACATGAATAGCAATACTTAGTTTTGTCCAGCACAATCAAACTGGATTATGTATTGACAAACAAAAAGGGGTTTGACAATCATTTCCGGCCAATAAAACGCAGTCCGGTTGTCATTTGGTCAATATCACCTGGTCCAGACATCGCTTATAATTAGAGATGTGCGAGTACTCGAAATTACGAGTTCGAGCCGAGTTCGGCTCTGAAACTCGAGGTTTTACTGAAACTCGAAGATTTCGAGCGAGTTTACTCCCGCCGTTTACCCGCGCTACCACGGGTCGTCCGCGGCCACGCATCGTCCGCGGCCGCGCGTCGTCTGTAAATTCAAATTGAGTTTCAACGCATCTGAGGTGTTAAGACTTGGTTGTGATGTGAATTTTAGTGTTTTATTAATAAATAAGTAAGTTGTGGCTTATAAATTTGTGTTAGCCTACTCTTTACAGCAAAAAGGAAGATTTACCAGGACCTTCAGATTGAGTTGTATGAACACTGCCTGTATAGTCATAGTCTACTTTTAGGTTAACCTAACTTTGTAAAAAAAAATTAAAATATCAAAAACAAATCTGTAATGAAATCTAATAGGTAAGTATAAGAAGTTTGTGCTTGTTTTTTGTTCCATAGTAATTGAAATTGAGTCAAAAGAGACTCAACAAAATTCCATCCATTAATTTTAGGCTCAACTATTGTCCTTTGGCATTGAGCTGATTTTAAAGACAAGTGATTTGTTTAGGCTTTGTTTAAGTTTATTAATGATTTTTTTAAATCATTCTTAATAATTTGAAACTCTATTTAAGACATGGCTTCAATTCGATCAATTGATTTGCCAGGCACTTTCAAACATAGTATCTTCATGTTTTTATTAACTGATTGTTCTTATTTTTTTTTTTTTTTTTTTTTTTTACGTAGGAGGAACGCTTAATGCGCGAACCCAAAGGAACAGTGTGGGACTCCCTCTTACGAGGTATACCCACTAAACCTCCTACGGAGCCGCGGGGGAAAAAACCAGGCCGGAACCCTTATCGGACAACTTCGGCACTGGCCCGCGTGTCTTGCGCCCAGACGGGTCACGTCACCGTTTCGGGAAACTTAGAGGTCACCTAAGCATCCCTCGTCTCGCTTTCCCCGAAGAACGGATTGCACGAAGAGCGCAACCGCTCTCCAGGAGTCTTCATCTCGAAGCATCGCCCCCACCACGACGTCCGGGGACAGATCGCCGACAGCAGAGACGAGCCTCCTCCTGTCTTCAGCGAAACGACTGCACCGGAAGAAAGTATGATGAGCATCATCCACCTCCTCCGGGCAGTACCTACACTGAGGTGACCTCACCTTCCCCATGCGGAAAAGGTATTCCCTGAAGTACCCGTGGCCCGTCAGGAATTGACACAAGAAAAAGTCAATTTCCCCAAATGCACGGCTCAACCACGGGCTTATGTCTCTGATGAGACGAAACGTCCATCGCCCTTCCAGTCCACCGTTCCAACGCTCTTGCCAAACTCGCAGAGTTTCGAGTCTGGCTTCCACAGCAGCTTGGTCTCTTCCAAGATCTGGAGCACGGCGAAAGATGTTCTGCCTCTCAGCGGCGAGCAGATCAAGGGGAAACACTCCAGCCACAACCATTACAGCCAGTCCAGACACAGTGCGATACGCACAGGCAACCCTAAGAGCCGCCCTGCGCTGAACGGAGAGAATTCTCTTGCTGTGTTTTTTGACTCTCATGGCACCCGCCCACACTTCTGCGCCGTACAGGAGAGTCGCGTTGACGGTGGACATGAGAAGTCGCCTCTTGCTGGACCTCGGGCCTCCGACATTCCCCATCAATCTGCTGAGCGACAGAACAACCCTCGTCGCCTTGTTGCAAACCGCCTGGATGTGCTCCCACCATGTGAGGCGGCGGTCAAGCACCACTCCCAGATACTTCGCCGCAGTCTTCGTCTGGACCTCCACGTCACCAACAGTCATAGGGATTACTGTTTGGATCCTCCGTCGCGTGAGCATGACGATCTCGGTCTTGGCGACCGCCAGCTCAAGTCCATGACCGCTCATCCATCTGTTGACCCGAAACATCACCTGGTTGAGGCGAAGCTGGGCTAACTCCGGATTCCGAGCCGTGATGACTGCGGCTACATCATCTGCGTAGCCCACGAGATAGGCTTGTGGTGGCATCTCGAGGCGAAGCACTCCGTCATATGCCACGTTCCAAAGGTCAGGGCCAAGGATCGACCCTTGCGCCGCGCCGGCGGTGACCACTTTGGAACGGACCCCTGCTTCTGTGCTATATAGCAGCCTGCGCTCCTTCAGGTAGTCCTGTACCACGACCAAGAGATAGTCGGGTACCCTGAAGTCCCGCTGCAACGCCTCGAGCATGTCCACCCAACGGGCCGAGTTAAAAGCGTTTTTAACGTCCAGGGTGACCAGCAGCACGATCGGCCTGGCCTGATGGCAGGCCGTGTCAGCCCGCTGGACGGCGCCCAGGACTTCAGCCACGGCATTCAAGGTTGAGTGGCCCTTCCGAAAGCCGTGCTGCCGGGGGGACAAGTCCCCAGCGGCTTCGACGGCCAACCTCAACCTGGGTTTCAGCAACCTCTCAAAGAGTTTACCCGCCGTGTCCAACATACAGAGTGGTCTGTATGCCGACGGGGACTCCGGGTCACCTTTGCCTTTGCTGATGAGCGCCAGTCTAGCTGTCTTCCAGCGTGACGGAAACACACCCGCCGCCAAACACGCGTTGAACATGCGCAGCAGCAGATGTGGGTGACTTCCCGCCACAACCTTTAGAGCCTCAACCGGAATGCCATCAGGGCCTGGAGCTCTGTTGTTGTGCATGGCAGACGACGCTGCCACGAGCTCCTGTTCCGTGAACAAAGGAACATCAGGCACCGGCCCCGTTACTCTTTCCTCTCGCCTCACAGGGTGACTTGGGAAGAGAGCATCGACGATGGCCGTGATCGTGCCTGCAGGCATAGAGGCACTGCTGGCCCCCATTCCCCCGAGCTTTCTCGTGACGAGCTTGTACCCTTTTCCCCATGGATCGGAGTCCACGTCCCGGCACAGCTCCTTCCAGCAGCGAGCCTTGCTCAGGCGAATTGCACTGGCAAGAGCTTTTTTCGCAGTCTTGTGCTCTGCCGACCTGGCCAAAGCCTCCGGTCGGTTTCGAGTTCTCTGCGCTCTTCTGCGAAGCATCAGTGCCGTTCTCCTGAGCTCCGCGATTTCGTCCGTCCACCAGTACACGTGGCGACGACCCCGGACAGGTTTTTTCCGAGGCATCGACGAGTCGCATGCACGCTCGATCAGCTGCATTGTGGAACCCACGAGAGCTTCGACCCGATCTCGATCAGCGGAGTCAAAGCGCTCCGTCAAACCGGCCTCGGGGCTACGACTGAGCCACTCGACGAATTTTCTCCTATCCAGTTTGGCCTGATTCCAGCCAATTGGGTTTCGGGTACTGCATCGACGAGACAACTCGTTTTCTTCCAGATTGAAGGAGATGAATTCGTGGTCACTGGCCGTGTACACGTCCATCACCCCCCACCCCGCTACCAGAGGAAACAACCCTGCCGATACCAGCGTGACATCTGGTATGGAGTCACCAAAACCAGGTCTTCGGTATGTCGGCATGTCCCCTCTGTTCGCCACTTCCAGGTCGAGCCTCGAGGCCATCTCCAAGATTCGTCTCCCCCGGGCGTTAGTGACTGGCATGCCCCACTCAACGGCACGCGCGTTGAAGTCCCCAGCAACTATTACGCCCCCCGAGACACCCTGAAGACTGTCTTCCAGCGCCTCCAGCCTCTCCCGGTACTCCTCGGCGGAATAGTTTGGAGAGAGGTAGACACTGTATACGTTGACTCGCCGAAGTCTCACCCAGACGTAACCGTCACCGGATCCGTGACCCAACACCTGAATCCCCCGACTGTCCGAAATCCAGAGAGCCGCGGTGCCAAGCCGGTCATAAAACCAAGATGGACTGGTTTTGATCCGGTAGGGCTCGCTGACGATCACGATCTGGGCTTTGACCTCACAAGCAAGCTGCTCAAGAATGGCGTCAGCTGCTCGACTCCGCTGCAGGTTTGCCTGGACGAAACGGATCATTTCGTGGCAGATTGAGCCCTCTTAGCGTCTAGGGCTTTCCTGAAAGCCCTGCACGCCCCTGAGCCCGGAATGTGGTCCGCGGACGCTCCAGGTGTGCCGGTGCAGAGAACGCAAGAAGCGGCCGCTGTGCAAGCAGCGGCCTTATGTTCGCCGCTACCGCACTTCCAACAATTGTTGCCGCGGTCGGGACCGGAGCAACTCCGACGCGTGTGGCCGTACCCGAGGCACCGAAAACAGCGTTCTACCTCAAGGCGCTGCCGAACTCGGCAGACGACCCAGCCAATCTTGATCTTCCCAGACTGAAGAAAGAGAAGACCGTCTTTCTCTTCCATCTCAACGACAGCCTTTCTCTGCTCCCGCTTGTTTGGCGAGAACAGGGTGACCTTAGGCACACCGGAGATTGTCGGAAGGTCTCTTGTGATAGCCGCAATGACATCGGCCTCCGAAGCCAGGGCGTCTAGATCCAAGATCTCTACCCTCAGCTTCGGGATGATGGAGCGGACCTCGCCCTTGTCCCCTATAGCTCTCTGAAGTGCTTCCTGGAGTTTCCCCCGGTCGTCACACTTCGAGAGCTCAAGGAGAACCCCCCCGGCCTCCGTCTTCCGGATCTGCCGAACCACAGTTCCGGAGTCCTCTGGCGTCACCTCACTCTTCAACAATCCGAGGATCTCCGAGTAGGTCTTGCCGGTGGACGGATTGATCAGGACCACCTGGTTCCTGGTCTTCCTAGGCCGAGTCTTCTTTGGCTTCTCCTTCTTTTGGCTGGGTGCTTGGGAAGGCGCGTTTTCCGCCTCTTCCCGATTCTTCTGGGCTTTCGCCTCCGCCCGAAGCTTCCTCCTCTGTTTCTTGGAGAGGACCTGATTAAAACCCTCCCTGTCCGCAGACGCAGTGGTGGCTTCTTCTCCGTTCCTCTCCACGTGGACGGTCCTGTTCTTGACGTCCGGTCTCTTCTCCGTTTGCTGTTCCGCAGGAGGGCTAGTCGCCGATCTCTTGGCACCACCACCAGGCGCCCCAGACTCCGAAGATGGAAGTGGAGCTTGCCCCTGCTTCTCCTCCAGAAGCCTGAGCCGCCTTAGCGATGCCTTCCAGAGACCGAGCATCGAGTCAAAGACATCAAGGGATGCATCCAGGGTCACTATCCCGTTCTTGATGCCCATCGACACGGTCTTCTGCTTCGCGACCGCGGCGGACATGTCGAGGAGAGTGTCCCGCATCCTCTGCAGTTCCTCCTCGACCTTTTCCTGAGCAATAGCCACGTTCCTTTCATCCGGCGAAACTACCGGAGACGGAGCTCGAACCGTTCTTGGCTTTGGGGTATTCCTCGAGCTGGCTGAATCCGTGGAAGCCAGCGCGACCACAGGAGAAGAGGCCGGTGGTGGGGACCTCGCTACTAAGCTACTCCTCCGAAAAATGGAGGCAGTACTGGCGCTAGGAGGAGGGAGTTCTGGAAACTCCCTCATATCGTTGCCAATGTTGATGTTGTCGTTGTTTTTAGGGGTTGCCATACTTTATTTTAACCAGCGCATCGCACGACGAGGGTGAACCCGGAATTGGCCAGGCGAGGGTATACCCAGGGGGACGATGCCCCCACCCCAGTTCCCCGGGGACCCGACCTCCGTTTGCCGGCACCGGATTCCAGACGTGCCGGGGTTCACCGTGGCAGTGCAGAGCCCGACCTCTGCACCCACGCCGCACTCCCTGACCAGGGCCCGAAGGGGCTGGCTCCTGACACCCACTGAAGAGAACCCATCGGCAGTGCAAGCACACATCAGCCCCTGCGACACCAGGGACACTCCCAGGGACCCCCCAGTGGACACCGGTCGAAAGAAGGCGGAAAGACACCCATGATGCGGGGTCGAAGAAAAGAAGAAGATGAGCAAGGCTTGCCCAGGAAAGAAGAAAGAAGGCGAGCCAAGGCCCAAAAGGTGAGAAGAAAGGCCTTGGCCCTGGAAGAAACTGTGAGAAGAAGAGTCTCACAGCCAAGTGGATTTTACCCGCGCTAGCCGTGACGCCACTGGCTTGTGACGCCCCGTTGCCCAGGGTGCGCGACAAGGACGCCGCGGGAGGGATCCACACCCTGCACCCCGATTGTTCTTATTAGGACTATTAGTGTTAAAGTTAATGCTAAGATATGTTAGTAAATATATTTTGTGTGGTAAGTAAGTAGGTTAATGCTTTACCATGTAATGGCCTTTTAAATATTAACATAAAGTTTATTTTAACTTTTAGGCCTAAATGTAATTTTATTTCCTCCATTCGTAGAAAGATGTAGCTTAGGCCTAAACAAAAATCAAACGCTACGTTTTATATACAATAAAACGTAGGATAAATAAAAAATAGGAAATAAAATAAAAAACTTAAATAATTTGTTAATGAAACTATTAATTAATACCATATCAAAATCAAATCAAATCAAAAATATCTTTATTTGTCTCTTGCACAAAGGTACAATAAATAGTGTCAAAACATAAATATGATTAGTCTAAATAATACTTAATTACTATTTCTTTACAAAATTGTCCATGCAAAATTCTTCTAGTGAGTACAGAGCTTTCTGCATCAGGAACTCCTTTAATGACTTCTTGAATTTACCATTGTCTTTAATATCTTTTATTTCCTTTGGGACATATTTAAAAAGAATTATTCCAGCATAGGAGGTTTTTTTTGGTGAAACATTCTAGTCTATGCTGTGGTAATATTTTATCATGTTTGTTTCTTGTATTATATGAATGAAAATAATTGTTACTCTTGAATTGGCCAATGTGTGTCTTGCAATGCATAATACACTCAAATATGTACAGACTATGAACGGTTAAAATATTTAGTTCAACAAAGTGATGTTTCACGGATACATCAGTTTTAAGATTTAACTTTGTTCTTATAGCTTTCTTTTGCAGGACAAGAATTTTTTTCAAATTTTGGCTCGAAGTCCCTCCATATATACTTATTCCATATGTAATATGGGACTGTATGTGAGCATAAAAATAAAAAGAAAATGTGGGCATAGTGACTAGAAAAGTATATTTTAATAAAAACATTTATAAATGGAACCCTATACACTGTTTTGATCCAATTTAACTTGACCTATGTGTTTTTTTATTTGTATACTCGACTCGAACTCGAGATTCGAATCTTTTGCCATTTACTCAACTCGAACTCGACTCGACTTAAAAAACCTGTACTCGCACATCTCTACTAATAATCAATATTAGATGACGAAATCGTTAGTTACGGTCAATATTAAGTGGCCCGGTCTCCACTTTTGCCGATTTATGTTTTCCATCGTCATTTACGGGCGAAATTACGCGGTCCAGTCGTCATTTTCAGCCGATTTTACATGATGCGATTGCCTTTTGCGGCCGTTACGACGCGTTTTGGCCGGTCGCAATCGTTAGCGATCGTCCGGAAATCGGCGGGAAATACTCGCTCGAACTTTTGAGTATTTTTCAAAACTTTGAGTCGAGTTCGAGTATTAAAATACTCAGCCGAAAACTACTAAGTTTTGAGTACTCGCACACCCCTACTTTATAGTGAACAATTATGACAATATGCGTTTACGATTATGGGATAATACAAGTGCGAGCTTGCAGAAGAAAGTTATAAACACTCCGTATTATAGTATAACCTCATTAATCTGTCACCAACGGGACCGAGAGCATGATCGAAACAAATAACTGCATAGGATCGGAATGTACCTCACTGCATAGGCAACTTACTGTGTTATTTTTGAGGAGGTAGGAAAATGGCAGCCATTTGTTAATTACTATGAATAGTCCTCACATTTAAAGTGAATTTTCTATAAGACTTAGGATTGTTTAATGTAATATAGTGAGTGACTCTAATATATTTATTATTTTTTAACCTCATGAACAAATAATCTTTTTATTTTACTTAAAGGTAACAGGTATAAACCAAATTCAAAATCTAATTCACAAGTCACCTGCACAATCACTGTTATTTTTATTACGTACAATTCTTCAATTTCACTCACTAAACACTATTAAGTTAATTATATTCTGCCAAGGATTATTTTAGAACATAGATTCACTGTAAAAACTCATTGACAAACATTATAAAATAAATAGTTATCAGAACTATTTGTACGCCAAGATTCGGGGTATTACACAAATTAAATCACTGCGCCTGGACAAGCAAAGATTATCAGGAAATAATCCAGTTGACTCAACTGTGACGTCACCTGTTTGTCTGAATCATTCACCCAAGCAACTTCTCGGCCACCTGAAGTTTGACCTCTGTGATAAGAAATAGCCGTAGATAAGCGACAACCTAAGCTAATCTGAAGGGGCCTTTTCACGTACGATTTATGATTAGCTTACTGCTTGGAAAAATAAAATGTTTGTTTTTGTAAGCTATAGATATTTTTAATGTGATTTTATCCAGACAAAATGAAAAATTGACTTATGATAAAAACCTACTAATAAGTTCCATATTATTTTATGTGAATTTCCATAACTATTAATTTTTAATAGCATAATACCTGTAAAATATTCTTGTGAAATAAAATTAATTCAATACAAGTGGATTCAAAGAATAGTGATAAAAGTTTGCACCGAGGATGGATAAGGGAAGAAAAAACTCGTCAAACTGGTCTTAGTAAAGGAAAAAAGTTGACATGTACATTAAAGCACCAGGAGGTAGATCTTCTAAGAGAGAACTTGAGAATTTGATCACTGAAAAAAGCTATCCTTTAAAATAGAAGATTTTTATCCTAAAGTTAGGAAAACAAATAGCAGCAATGACAGTAACACTTCATTTTCAAGTCTAAATGAATCGTCAAGTCAAGAATCTATTAGTTTTGCTTCCTTGACAAGAAAACAAGTAACAAATAAATCTGCTGAAATAAAATTACCAAAAACAGTCACACCTCCTTCAGCAAATCTATTTCTGAAATTGGGACCCAAACTGTACACACTTCTTTAATGACTAAAAGTAAAATCATCGATGAATTATTAAGCCAAAAATGGCTCACTGACCTTACGATTCAACCATATTTGCAAAAATGTAATGACCGACTTTTAACTTCAAAGTCATGTATCATAATCAACCCGCTGTTTTCTCATGCAATAAATAATCTAGAGGATTTCACATTTTACCTTGACCCGCTATGTATTCAATCTATAAATACTGCCAGTCAATGACCCAGATAAATTAAATGGGGAAGGTGGAACACACTGGAGTACATTGCTTTATGACAGGACTTGCAATAATTTTCTGTATTTTGACTCATTAAAGGATTATAATCTGCTCTCGGCAAAGAACGTCGCAGACAAGCTGTCAAATTATCTGGGAGGAGTCGCTTTGACAGCAACATTTAGTGGTATAAATTGCCCTCAACAACCTAACAGCTACGATTGTGACATTTTTGCCTGCTGGATAATTGAGTCCTTGGTTGATGACATAGTGAATGATTACAAACTTAACATTAGTTTTATCGAAAGGGCTACTTTAACTGGCACAGAATTGGTCGAAAAGAGGTCATTGATGGCGTATTTCCTGTTAAATAATACCAGCTTCACTGACAACATATTTTACTGCAGTATGATTAAGAAGCATAACAAACAGCTTCCCAACTCAGTAAAAAAAAACAATAAAAATTATCATCAATCAAACCCACAACCGATGATAACTCGAGGAGAAAACAAAAAAGTGTGAGGCTAATGCCTGGACTACAGTAAAATCTAAAGCAAACAACAATGCAGGTCTAAACCATAAAATTCCTAAATATGCAGTCATCACACAGAACAGATATGAAATCCTTCAGGACGATTTGAATTCCAAAGATTCCCACTCAGATAATTGCAATAATGGACTGGAAAGCTTAAGAACACGTCAGAACAAGAATAACAGGACTGCAAAACAACCTACAACACGACCTAAGAACAAATACATAAAAGCACCTAAAACTTTATGTCCGCCAGTAAAATTAAACCTCTGTTCAAATAGCCAAGGCAGGGGCATTGCAAGTGATGATTGAAACACAAAGTTTAGTAGGATTAATACATTTGGCTATGTAAGGGCGAATACTACCCTAACTCAAGTCATCGAATCTGCAGCTATTGAAGATTTAAATCCTGTTATTGTAATCGGTGGGACAAATGATAGTCTATTTTCACATTTAGAAGAAAACCTCTGAAGTATAAGCAAGGAAAGCCCACTATTCATGACTACATACCAAACAGATTCAACGAGCCACTAAACCATCCCATAAATATTTAATTAAATGCTGTGAACAACTATATTGAAGAACTGACTGCTAGAATTAACGACGTAAACTTAATTGAGAAAAGGTGGGATACACAGCTAACTCACCTGAAGAAACTGGTTCAGATGAGCACAGCAACAAAGAAAGTATTTTTACACACATTTTTTTCATAATATTTCGTCTCCATTTGAGACTTCTTCAGATATAGAGAGAGACTGTCAGTTTAACTTTAAAAAGCTCATTTGCTCTCCAATGGGATGTATAAGGGATTGTGTACTCCCCAATCGTTTAGTTGCCAACCTTAAAAAATTCAGACGTCTTCAAAAGCTGATCACTATGCCGTCGCAGTAGCAACAGCTTGCAACTAACACAATGACTCAAATACAACCACATACTCAACAGGAACCCGCCCCTGCAGACCACCTAGACACAACCACCTGTCTGGAATCAACCATGATGACACCCTTGGACTCCTGCTCCCCTGCTTGTCAACAACCTCTGCAGTGTTCAGTGGTGATAAGTGATGAGGGGGGTATAAGTCTCAATGGGATAGTGTGTGAAAGTGAAATCGGTGATGCTGACAAAGAAGCATGTCCTGGTAGTAGTATGACTAATTTATCTGTGGTTTGTCATGTTGAATCATCTGATGTAATGGCTGTTTTTTATATTTAAATCAAACAGTGCTACCCATAGAATAAATTCCAAAGAATTTGCTATTTTTCATCAAAATATAAGAGGTTTAAAATCTTCTCGATTAATTTTAAATTACACTGGAAGTCCCACTGCTCTGGTTTTTGACGGAACACAAAATTAACAAATCTACAATTGAAAGACTAAATATTAATGGGTATCACCTTAACACATTTTACGGGCGCGAAAATAGCCGGGGTGGGGGGTTATTATTTTATCCAAGCATGGAATTAAATTCAAAGAAATAAATTTTCCAGAAATCAGTGAGCTTCTATGTGACATGGTATTTGAATGTTGTTTGGTGGAATATTATAATATTCCACCAGCAATAAATCTAGATTACTTTTAATTGGCTTTTACCGAAACCCCATTTCAAAAAATTAATAAAAATTTATTGAAAATGTAGACATTTTATTAGAAATATTAAGTTCAAAATACGAAAATATGGTATTTATAAGTGACATAAATATCAATATGTTGGATTACAATAATTTAAACAGAAATAAGCTTAATAGCATAGTTATAGCAAATGGTTTAAGATCTATTGTAAATTTTCCAACTCAAATTACAGAAACAACTGAGAATACAATAGATAACATGTTTACTAGCTTACATGAACAAAATTATAAAGTAGTAGGTGTCAATACTCAGCTATCTGACCATGATGGACAGCTTTTTCTTATCTGGAGTAAAGATTCTTTCAACCCAAACTCTATCTATTTTGAATATTGTCAACAATTTTGATGCCAATACCAAAACTTTTATTGAAGCTTTGGAACTGGAAACTTGGATGGAAATGTATATGGCTCCTGTAGAGTCTAAATATATGATGTTTTTTACCAAACTTTAGTATGTTATTTCAGTCTCTGTTTCCCAAAAAAACTTGCTAGGCATTAAGTTGACAAAAAATAGTTTCCAGCAGAATTGAACTTTGAGAAAGAAAAACTTATCGACCTTAGTAAATTAGGTAGAGAAACAAAAAGTAAAAATCTGCACAAGCTAGTAAGAAAGGGCAATAAGAATTCCAAAAAGAAAGTAAGTATTGTGAAAAACAGTATTATAAGACTAAGATAGAAAAATCCTCAAATATTAACAAACTTAATGGAATATAATTCATTCTGAAGCTGGAAAAAACAATGTGAAAATCCAAAACATTAATCTAAAAGTAAATGGCAACTTAGTTTCTGAACCAAATGTTGGTAATTTTCCCAACAATTACTTAACTGACTTAGTTGATGATTGTGTCACACCTCATCTAGACATGTCAAAGAGGAATAGTGTTGTACATTTAGAAAATAATAATGGCCAAGTTTTTAAAGTCAAACCTGTTGATGAGAACGAAGCAGCATAATTAGTAATCTGAAAGATTCCTATAGCACTGGTTATGATGAGATACCTGTGGCGCCCCTGAAAAAATCAAGTCTTTCATTATTAAAACCTCTAGCCCATGTGATTAATTCATCTTTTGTATCCGAAATATTTCCTTAAAAACCTAAGATTTCATAATTGAAACCGCTGTTCAAAAATGGAGACAAAGCAAATAAAAAACTACCGTCCAATATCCCTCCTTCCAACCATATCAAAGATATTTGAAAAAGCAATTTAAAATCAATTGGTAGAGTATTTCGAGAATCACTGCCTTTTAAAAGAATGTCAAAATGGTTTTAGGCAGGGAAGATCAGTATAACAGCAGCAGTCGAATTCACTGAATCCATCATTGACTCATTGGATAGCAGGCAAAAAGCACTGGGCGTATTTATGGATATCACCAAAGCTTTTGACTCCCTCAGTCATGAAATGCTTTTGTCAATTTTATATGATCTTGGTATTTGTAAAAACATTTTAATTGGTTAAGAGTCATATTTATGTAATATAAAACAATATGTAGAAATAGTTTACTACAGTAAAGGCAAAATTAAAATTTCTCATCAACCCAAGATCAGATCAGTACATATTTATGTAATATAAAACAATATGTAGAAATAGTTTACTACAGTAAAGGCAAAATTAAAATTTCTCATCAACCCAAGATCAGATCAGTAAAATATGGAGCTGCTCTATTCTAGGCCCTCTGCTGTTTATGAGCCCTTGCTATATTGAGCCTTGCTGTTTATAGGCCCTTGCTATGTTAGAGGTTTGTCTACACTGACCACCAGCAGCCAATTGTGCCTTTACACAGATGATGCCACTCTCAAAATTTCAGGTTCTTCGGTAAAGGCTAATTTGAACCTATTAAAGCAATATTTTAATGATAAGCAGCTATTACTCAGTCCTGAGAAAACCAATTTCGTTGTATTCAAGACACGTCAGACACAAATGTCGATCCATCCGGTAATTAAAATTAGTGAAAAAACAATAATCAATGAAATAGATTATGTACAATTTTTAGGATTAGAAATGGACAGTTGTCTCTCCTGGAATTTACATGCTGAAAAAGTTATTTCTAAAATATCATCTGGTATTTTTGCACTATCAAGATTTTAAAAATTCTTTGATACTGATTCTTTAAAAACAGACTATTTTGCATATATTCACTCGATGATTTCTTTTGGATTATCACTCTATAGGGCCACTTCTGTTAGCAACCTAAACACTATTTTGAAATTGGAAAAAAGGCCATACTAGTTATTTTAAATCTTAAACCAAAAACTTCAGTAAAAGAGCATTTTATATCTTTAAATATAATGACTGTCTACGGAATGTATGTTTTTGAAACCATTCAGTCATTGCAATTTAAATTAGATGCAATCAAATTAATCGGGGATAATCACAATTATAACACAAGAAATCGGGAAGAAATTGCTTTGAACTCCTACAGGCTAGAGTTGTATAAAAAAAATAACATATATATAGGATCTAAGTTTTTCAATAAAATTCCAAAATATATAAAAGACATGGTTGGTCAATCTCTGTTAAAAAAAATTGTAAAACTTTCTCATCAACATGACTTTGTACTCTCTCGAAGAGTTGTAGTGTAGATACCTTGTTTCAATAATAAGATAGCCTTGTTACAATCACGCTGCATTAAATATTTTTTGTTCTTCTTAGAAAACTAGCAAACTTAGTAATAGGACAAACTGATGTATTGACACCATTCTTGTATATATATGACATGAATAAAGAAAGTTTGACTTTGAAAAAAAGGTCGGAATATCAGAGGAACACATTTATTACATGAAAACGATGCAAACTACATGGCATTTTTGAAATGTGGAATAATCACTTGAAAACCAAAGGCACTAAGTTGTTTTTATTTGCAACAAAATGTTAAAAAAATTCAAGATCATCGGTCCGGATAAGTGTGATCCGGATTTTGTAGAGTCTACTGTTGTTCCATGATTGGTCTGTTTTAAGTTTTCTTTTCATTGGGCCAAAATCACAATGTTAAGGGGAAAGGCCGAGAAGTGAAGTTGAAACATTACCTTGTTTGTCTCAGTTAATCATGAGATTTGCCACTCTTTTTTTTAATTTTAAACATACTCTAGCAGTGGCCAATAAAGTAAGTGGGAAATTTCAGAGCAAATTTGGCGATTTTGCAGACCTTTTTTTGAAAATTTGTATAAATTCAACCGTAGAAGTAAACCTAGCCAACCTGAGCCTACCGATCGGTAAAGTGCAGTGCGGAAAGCTGTACCGGTACCGGGTTTTTAATGTAAATGTTTTTACTTTGTGTTCGTGTGTGCGTTTTATGTGTCGGGGATACCCGTGTGACGACCATCAGTGTTGGAATAAACATAATTGTAAAAAAACAACGGCTGAAGATGATCTGTAATTAGATCTAAATGCATCCCGCTACATTTTGAAAATTTGACACCTTCAGGCCTTCAGTAAATAACATTCTTACTAGAGTAAATATTACCAGGTGTCAAGGCTGTTAAAATTTAAAAAAAAAACATAGAAGAATGATATTTTTGTGTATTTGGAACAAAAATTTCATAGGTTTTAGTAAATAACTTTTTCACCACATTATTCCCTCCCAAACTAATATAAACATGTTGGTAGTATATTCAGTTACCTACACAAAAATGTATAACACCTAGGGTAAATCTCACACTTCAGTAATATTTATGAATAATTTAATGCATAAAGATTACTGATATATACACAAAAACACTTCACTAACACTAAAACTCCGAAATAATAAAGGATTTAGTACTAATTCACGGATAAAGAGATAGCGCGCACGTACCCAGCTACACAGTGGCTAAACACAGGCAACTGAAGGTTCAGTAGTGACGTAATACTTCAGTTTTCATCGGTGCAGACGGATATAACCCTGCAACCAGTGCTGCCAACTGCAAAACTAAATTCCTCCAGATATTATTTGACTAGTATCTATAACTTACACTGCATATAAATCCGATTTAAAAATCTGTCCAATTGTGTCGGTTGGCCATTCGCTAAAGAAACAAAAAACACCTGTTTTCATAAAATCATATCATCTGTCCAATCAATATTTTGTTCTAAAAACCAATACCACAATGAAGCTCAACTGTTTAGCAGTGCATTGGTACCAACCGCAACTTCCCGCGACAAAAATTATCCGAGCTGAGTGATTTTAAAAAAAGTCGCGTTTGGTTGTTGTTGGAGCATTGGCTGCAGGAATCGCGTTGCGCCAAAAATTAATTTAATTTCTAATCGTCGTGATGTTATGCAGCTGATTCACGGTTCAGTTATGTAATAAAATGAAAGTTCAGAATATGATTTTTTGAATGATATATATATATATATATATATATATACTATATATATACTATATATATATTGTATACTTTTGAGTTGATTATTAGTGGTTTTTTTACTTTACAAAATTTTTGGTCCCGAACGGACACGAATATATTGTTTACTTTTGAGTTGATTATTAGTGGTTTTTTACGTTGCAAAATTTTCGGTCCCGAACCGATGCGTTGCATCGGCTGCCATTCTAAGGCGACAGAGCAAACCGACGCGATGCGTCAGTTGGACACTGCTAGGGGTAAGCCTGTGATTTTCTTTCCCATGTAACACTTAAAGCTAGATACTTGAAGTAAGGGGTGTTTAAGGTGCAAATAATATTATGGGTTGAAAAAGATAACAATTTTGTTTACAGGAACGCAAGAACAAGGTCAGGTAAACAAGCTGGCAGAGCGAGCTTTGCTGAGACTTAAGCAGAAGCTGCAAGGTATCGAGGAGGGGAGCACGACCAGTGTAGAGGGTCAAGTTTCCAAGTTGATCCAAGAGGCAACGAACCCTGCGAATCTGTGTCGGCTGTTCAACGGATGGCAGGCTCACGTCTAAATCGTCAGAGGAACTTGTCATGTGCTGTACGAATTGTGAAACTCCAACAAAACTGGAACGACGAAAACTTCAAAGTTCAACAGAGTTACAAGTCTTGTTTATGTATGTTTCTCGTAGAGACCGCAAGTGGCTTTTTTAAAGTCAAGATCTGGGCTTTGAACATGGAAGTGTTTTTATTTTACTGGTTAAAACGTTTGGCAACGGTCCTGTTAGAATAGCAGTATGCCTCATAGTATTTATTTGTAGCCAACTCTGGAATGTTTAAGCTTTTTTAATAGGTTTAAAATAAGTTTTTTACTTTTAAGTTTGAATTATGTTACAGTAAGTAGATGAGCACCTAATCTTAAAGCATTCCTGTGATTGTATATACTGTTAATATAATTTAATTTAGTTAGTAATTTTTCTTTTGCAGCCATGCATAACGAGATTAGCTAAGGAACATGCTTTGGTAAAACAGTTCCTTCTTTCAAATTCCGTATTAAGGTGCAATGTACTTACATACTATGTGTATATAAAATATTTGTGATCTTAAATTATCGTAACAAGACCATCACCTCAAAGAATTTATTTTAGTCGCCCACTTAAACATTTGCAACATTAAGTTATTGGTACTTTACTGCTGTAACAGGTCTGAACAAGTTGTACAGTTATTGAGTTTTGTGTCTTCTGAACTTGTGTAGCTTATAGATTTTGGATATTATCATTTTACAGAATTACTTCTATGCAACTCTCTCTCTCCCTGTTAAGTATAGGTTTAAACAATATACAATTAATATTTTTTTAACTCTGTCAACAAACTAGGTAGAAAATATGATAGACTGAATATTTTTAGATAAATGATTAAAATAGTACCGGTACATATTTTAGTCATGACATCACATAAAATTTGTATGCACATGATTTTGACATAGAATTATGTATTTTTAATAAAAAGATTTTTACCAAATATTTTGACTTTGAACTTCCTTAATTAGTTTTGAGCTTATTACAGTAGTTTCACAAAAGTCACACAATGTGCACTTGGGAGGTGCCCTTGTTCACGGCTAAACAGAAGGAAAACTAAGTCAATCGACAGAATAATATTTTAAATAACATTTGAAACAGGAACCTTACAGAGATGTATTCAGGCTTTTCTTTATATATATATATATATATATATATATATATATATATATATATATATATAACTAAAGAAAGTACTGTAGATGCATTGGGATTCTTAAGTGTCAAGTCTATGAGGGTTGAGTTTGTGAGACTACTGTTCTCTGTGCTAGGAAAAGCTGTGACACAACGTCAATACTTTGCACACTTTTAGGAGGTCAAGAAAAAATAAGTCTTTAAAAACAACAATTTACTAGACAAAATTTACAAAAGGAATCAATATCAGCTGTACACTTGTATAAATATTACATTAGTGTTGATGGATTCTCACTCCACTTTAGTAAATTAGTGTTATCACAAGTACAAACAGATTGTCAAGTACAATCAATGGGTGCTGTCTTTGGTGGTAAAATCGTCTTTAACACCAAAGAAACATGTTTGATGATCGACTACATTGTGAAAAATTACAACATAACAATTAGTAGTGGGACGTGAAATATACTTATAACTTGTTTTTATGAATAAAAATGTAAATAACAGACCGATTATTATTGTTTCCAAAAAATAAGAATAACATTTAAATAACTACTTTATAATATGCACAAACACTATAAATAACATAACAAATTAGTGATTTGTCCTAATTTTTAAAGATAATATAGTGACATCTGTTTCAATAAAAACGGTCTATGTGGTCTGGGCATACCATAATTAACCACCACATTAAGACTTAGTTTTCTAATACCAGCCAAAATTTTAAAGAACAAAAACAAAATTATCCTGCACCGGTATCTAGTAAACTTTGTCTCTGATTGAGGTAGCATCATATTAAGTAGAATTAACTTATCAAGCAAGGGTTTTCTCACTTTCAAAGTAATTATTGTAATTTTAAATATTATTGGAAGTTGTAAGTACACAGTATATAAAGAGAATATTTCCATCAAACTCATAAACATTTGTATGTAGGTATTAAATGCTATTGCAGGCGCATAAATTTACAAACATACTTATTTAAATGTTCTCATACAGTATATATGGATTTTACGAAATGCAACTTCCATAGTATTAGCTTTTTGGCCAAGCATCACTAGTATCAAAAACACTAAATTTCAACCTTTTCACCCAATAACTCTCCTGAATGGCAATGACAAATTAAATTAATTACAAATTAAAAAGTAAGCTCTTTTCTCATTCATAAATATTTTTCAGGTGAATTCATTAGGGATATTATAATGACTTCAAGTAAGTGAATTATAAATACTTAGTAATGACTAGTTACCATTGATTATATACTGGACTTCACACCGTACCTGACACTCTGTGAGTTCATATTGAGTTCATTAAGTCTTGCTGAGTTCAGTCCACCTTCATTTCTCAACTCTCCAATATTGTAACTATTAATTACATTAACCTTCATATTTCTTGACTGGAGCACACGCACAACACACAACCCAACGTTACAGGTACTTGAGCAATTACGGCAAATTCCCTTGAGGCCAGAACAACTTTGGTATTTCCGTCCCAAAGAATATTTTCGTGTTGTTGGCGATCGCTTCGTACCTCTTCAGCTCCAGGTATTGGGGAGTCAGGAGCAGTGCGTTGGACTCTGCCTGCGACTTCATCTGGTAGAAGTCTGCATCAGCCCGACTCTTCTGAGTGGCTACATGCATCGAGTCTGAAAGGAAAATGTGTAACCATAGTGAAAAATTAGTGTTCGTAAATGAGGCTTTGGAAAATAAAAGACAAACTATACATTTTGGCTTGGAGAAAATAAATTAAAATTAAGACAGTAGTATCAGTTAAAGTTAAAATATATTTGGTTGGCAGAATTACATTAAATTACTCGTCTATAAGTTAAACTTTTAAATCATTAATTTTTACCATATATCAAACCATGTTTTTCATGTTTCCACCAAACCACTACTATTAATGTTATTTAAGGTAATCTAGGCAACATTAATTTAGACACTAAATAATTTAGTAAAAGTTATACGCTCAAAAAGAAATATTTTGTATCCCTGGAACATATACCGGTGTCCCATAAAGGCCCCCTCCCCCCTCTTAATTTTTGAACGACTGTAAATTTTCAAACAATCTTTGGTAAATGTTACTACCATAAGTCAAAGTATTGTTTTAAGTGGTTAAGGGTTTCAACCCTCACCCCTAAATAGGGGTTGCTGGGGGTAGTTTTTATGTTTTAAATGGCAACCCCTAACCAGTTGCATATACAGTAGAACTCCAATTATCCGAATTAATTGGGGATCGGGCCAATTCGGATATGCAGAAATTCGGATAATCAGGTATACCTTGGGAATTAAGCAAAAAACATCACCATACATAAAAGATCAGAATTTTATCGACAAAGTTATTATAAATGTAGTGAACAGAAAGTGAGCGAACTGTATCAAGAATAAACGTCATAAAAATTAAATTACAGGAGTTAAATTGAATATAGTATATACAGTTGCTCTTTTCAATAGGCCTACATACTGTACGTATTTCACTGTTCAATGTTGGTTATTTCACTTGAACATCTCGAGCAAAGTGAGTTTATCACTTAGCGAAAGGACAACACATTTACGTTTTGTACTCATTTCGAACGATAATCTCGGTGAAAGAACAGTAGCGACTGATGATGAGCAGGGCGGGAAGGGGGTATGACTCATTGTTCCCTGCGAAAATATCGTCCGGAAGGTAACAGCGCAGGCTTTTATTTTAGCGCTCACGGCGCATTATCGCTACACGCGCTCCCGCTGTTATTTTCTTGATTTTTATATTTCAATTATTTCACTCAAAATCGATTCGGATAATTGGATATTCGAATAATTGGGGTTCGGATAATTGGATGTCTACTGTAATTTTAAAGAGGATAAAAAAATAAAATGAATGCTGCAGTAGACCTGTTTATGTATATTACCTGTAGGCCGAGCTTTGCTCGGGGAAGGGCAGTCAGTTTGTTTAGATGAATGGGAGTAATATTTCACCACCTCCCCCAACTGATTATCATATTTTTATAACTCATTTGCCTCTTTCCTGCATTTTTAAGATCACTCCAGTTGTTATTTATAGCTCAATGTCCCTTTGCTTTAATTTGGATATGACCACTCTATATATGCAATCTTCACTTAAAAGTTTTAGTCACTGCTCTCAGGAAACCACATGTTAACAATTATAAACAACACGAGTATAACTTTGACAGTTCCCTGGTTGATTATGAACAGCTGTTACAATTATTTTGTTTTGATTTTTAACTCCATTAGCCCAATGTTAATTTTATAACTTTTCAACTTCGTTTTTTACATTATTTGATTTTTCCTGGAGATGCGACGTGTCTAGAACTTATTTTTATCCCAGAACTTAGTTATTTTCAAAATTTGAAGGAAATCCTCGGAGTCGTTTTCGAGATAATTGTGAAACCAACCAACCGATCAAGCAATCATCTACTTATATAAAGCTAGACGGGTTCACTCACTCACTCACTCACTGACATAAACTATGAGGCACTTCCCGTAATCGAACCCCCCCCCCGACCCCATACTTGAATTAAAGCTCTTGACGAGAAACTCCTAGAAAAATTACCAAAAGTTAACATTTTTGAGTTTTTGGGGCGGGGAAAATTCCACTTTTTCAATTTTTCCACTCTGAGCGCTTTTGTACGGAAACGGTAAGAGATGGCAAAAAATGTTAAATAAAAAAGTTATAGAAAATTTAATTTCCAACTAGCGATTTATCGTCAGATTTAAGATCCGATCATCCGTTTAGCTGCTATTCATCAGAGAAGAAGTAATTTTGAGTATTCTGACCCATTTAAATGTGTGCAGTTTTGGAAAGCTGTTTAATGAAAGCACACAATCTTTGGCTAATACCACATGTGTGTATCAGCTGATTTAAATAAACCGCCCCTGTAGGCGATACTAATTTGCTCACATGAGGTTTATATAAATCAGCTGTTACAAAACAAGGTGAGCACATTATCGCCTACACGGGAGGTCCAATATCGCGAATATCGTTTGTTTCTATATGGGAAAATGTAATCAACCGATTGCTTGTTCTATCGAATGATAAATTTGATATGCCCGCAGTAGCCCAGTGGATATGTTGTCAGGTGATTCAAGATCATGTGGTCATGGGTTTGAATCCTACTTTTGTTGTTTACTTTTTGTGGTCTGCAATTTATTTCTGTTTAATTTGACTTTATCTTGTTCTTACAAATTCATTTATTTGTAATTTGCACAACGAACAGCCACCATACATCGTTCTGCGGAGTTAGGTTAGGTTAGGTTACTATAATTCTGTCGTGAACTGAAGTCTAATTTGTTGGTTTTTTTTTACTCATAAATCCATTTGTAGAACTCCAATTTAACATTGTAACACAACTTTGTATTTATATCTGATTGACTTAATTTTTTGATTTTGTTCACCTCGAAACAACCATAGTAGTCTAGAGTTCACTCGATAAAAGTAACAAGCAACCGGTTGGTCAAATGTTTCGATATCGAACCGATATGGGACCGCCTCTGTAGGTGTTAATGTGCTCACCAAAGGTCATTGTTGTGTAGTTTTTCTTTGGTTAATGAACTACAAGAGTTGAGTTTGATTTAAACTTGAGTTGACTGAGGAAGGTAAGTGAGCGAAGCGAACTCCAAAAGGGGGTTTGGGGGCAAAGCCCCCAACGGCGATAAGCCTAGTTGCTCATATAAGATTACAGGAGTACCTGGGGGCCGAGCTTTGCTTGGGGGAAGGCCAGTCAGTTTGTTTAGATGACTTGGAGTAATATTTCACCACTACTCCCTAATGATAATCAGATTTGTATAACTCATTGGCCTTTTCTAAATTGTTAAGGTCACTCCAGTTGTTATTTATAGCTCAATGTCCCTTTGATTTATTTTACTACTCAATATATGTAATCTTTACTCAAATCTTTTAACTCTAGGACTGCCCTGGTCTGATTTTGGCTAAATTGCTCGGTGCTCTGGGCCGGATATCAGGCCCTTGCATGTGTGCGCTGGCTGTACAAGGGCCGGAATCCGGCCCTCAGGGTTATTTTTGTTTCAACTGCTTATAACACATTAAAAATGAACCAGAAACGTAATAATATTGATACCATTTTAAAGAGAAGATTCTAGACTTTCATTTCCATATATAAACGAACCTCGTAGCATTAACAGATCAATATAACTGCTATTAAAATTTGAATGAAATTTAGAGCGTGAAACATTTTTGACTCGCGATTGGCGAAATCTCGTAAAACACGTGTTCTTAAAAAAAAATCTCAGTGTCTGTATTTTGGCCCAAACAGGAAGCGGTTGGTACCATTCGAAACAACATTCGTTGTTCTTTCTTTTCGTAATAAGAACTTTGTCATACTACTTCAGGAAGTCTGAGAAATAATTTTTGAATTCAGCTGTTATGTGAGCTGTTCATTTTCCCAAATTCCAAAATAAATAGCTCACTAATTCATTTTGCGTGACTAAGTCTTACCTTTTTGAAGCCAGGAAAATGTTCTTCCTCTCTGTACCTATCTCTCTGTGCCTTACCTATCTCTATCCTCTATGGGAAATGAATCTTCTGCTAGCAAGAGCCAATGTTGGATTGTAGGTTATATGGGAAATGAATCTTCTGCTAGCAAGAGCCAATGTTGGATTGTAGGTTATGTTCTGTATTTTACTGTCACATCTTAGTGTTGTAGTGATAAACAAGTGTGTTGTCATGTAGTGTGAGTTATTAGTAATATTTATCCATATTACTATGGTAAAATATTATTATTATTTATGTTCAAAGGTGCGATATTGAAAATGTGAGTATTTTCTATGCTAGGCCTACAAAATTTGGAAATTTTTACTTTTTTTTACTTTAAAGATCTACCCAACCCTGTTTATGTATTTTGATTTTTTATAATTCTCTATTCTTTTGTGAAAAAAAGAGTATGCATATGACAGGGTTATCTTTTATAGTTTGGACACAGACACAGTTTGAAGTAACCTCTGCAGATTTTGCCCAGATATGGCTAAGCTATAAATTTAGGTTCAAAAATCAATATGTGCTTATGGAACTTTTATTTGTTCATATTTCTCTATACTTATATAAATATTCTTTTTCAGAAATATATTTACTATAAAAATATGTACCATTTATTATATTATAATAAAGAACAAGAATTATATCTAGCTTCGAATAACTAATTTTGGCTTTCGGCAAAACTCAAATTTTGTTTTTTAACTCATATAAAGTCACAAAAACAGTTATTACTTTGTACAAAAGTGCATTATTTCCAATAACTATTGTTACCATTAGTAATATAAAAGTTTTAGTACATTATTGTTATACTTTTTATTTTATTTTTATTTTTCAAATGTACAACGTAAGTTTGTCGATTTTCCCCGGTTTCCATATTCCTTTCCATAATTCGGGTAAAAAAACTTTTCAAATAACTCAAACACATTTCCACGTAGGGAAATAAATTACCTACATTGTGTATATCTTTGTCTGTAAAAACATTATGTAAAAATGCTAGGACTCTACTTTTGAAAATTATTTCAAAAATTTGAATAAAATATTGGTTTTTCCATTTTGAAAAAAGCTACCAACAGGGATTCGTTTTATTTTATTTCATTCATAATCTCCTTCTTTTTCTGAACAAAACGAGCATGCATATGACTACGTTATCAACAGTAGTTTAGGCACTGCGAATTGTTGAAAAAACCTCTACAAAATGGCCAAATATTTCAGGGCACCGAGCAGTTCTGTAAATGGCTGCCCAGGGCAGCCAGCGCACACATGCGAGGGCCGGATATCCGGTCCGGAGCAGTCCTAGGGTTAAACTCTGCTCTCAGGAAACCACATATAAACAACACCAGTATTACTTTGACAGTTCCCTGGTTGATTATGAACAACTGTTACAGTTATTTTGTTTTGATTTGAAACTCCATAAGCCCAATGTTATTTTTTTAACTTTTCAATTTCGTTTTTTAACATTATTTGATTTTTACTGGCGATGAGACCTGTCTAGAACATATTTTTATACCAGAACTTGGTTTTCCAAAATTTGAAGGAAATCCTCTGAACCGTTTTCGAGATAATTGTGCAACCAACCAACCAATCAAGCTCACATAAGAACATAGGAAAGGATTTAATCTATGTTATGGCCAGTCAAATGGAGTCCTTGGCAAAAATAAAGAAAGTTTTAAAATTATTTTCTTGCACTTTAAATGGTCTTTATTCAAAGGTCTGATCAAGGGAAAGTTAGATTTGCCCATTTTGAATCTGATTTCTGGTAAGGAGGGGAATCTTAGCAGTTATTATAAAATTAATACATATTTTGCTGGCCAACATATTAGATTAAATAAAAACAGAGAGGTCTAGTTTGCGGCATTCATTTTCTTTTTTACCCTTTTTAAAATGATATGCAACTTGGTAGGGGTTGCTATTTAAAAAATAAAAACTACCCCCAGGAACCGGTGCGGGTTAAAAACATTAACTACTCAAAAAAATACATTGACTTATGCTAGTGACATTTACCAAGGATTGTTTGAAAATTTGCAGTCGTTCAAAAATTAAGAGGGGGGGACCTTTATGGGACACTTGGTAGAGTAACGCACACCACAGCTGACACCATGTACTACATAACACATTGAGTTTATTGGGAAAATATTTCAAATTCACAAATTGTTCGACGAGTTTACACTTTATAACATAAAACCCTTGATTCTTATTAGCACTAAGTATTCATAATTGGTGTACAAAACAATTATTTGGGAAATATTAAGAACCATAGAGTGAGCATTATTAAAATTTATTATATCTGTACCTTCAATTTCAGACATTTTCTGGAGAGATTCCTTCTCCATTATTTTCTGATCAAATTGTATCTTGGACACTTGCGATACCTTCTCCGCCTCTATTATTGCTTTCTTGCGTTCTGTTTCAGCATCTTTCTCAACCACTTTCTGGTGTTGAATAGATATCAAAAGTTTCGTTTTCTCAGCTTCCCTAAAATGTCAAAAGACAATGAAGTGAAATGACTGACAACATATTTATTTTTACAGATAAGGCATTTGATATTCTTCATTGAAATTAGCTTCATTGCATTAGTTTTATTTGAACTGGACATTATACATTAATTAATTATACATTAATTAAAAATTTAATTTACAATAACTAAGAAACATACTATAAACCTGGTTGATAAAACCAGGCAATATTTTATTTTTCACCAAATGAAATCCAAAACATCCAGATTATGCATTAACATATTTCTGAATTCATGTATAAAAGAAAGGTTGCATTATTGCATTGACTCTTACATGAGTTCGTAGTTCTTCCTGATGGCCTCTGGTATCTTGGGCTTGGTGACTCGGACAGAATGTACCTGCAGGCCTGGTGACATCTCGTTCAAGTCTTGCTGCAAAGCTTTTTTCAGGTTTTCATCAATTTGATCAAACAAATCTATGTAAACCTGCAAAATCAATAGTCTTTGTTGAACAGTTTGAATCAACCAATGGCCTCCCATGGAGAGCAAAAGCAATTTAGGCCTAAGTAGTTAATTTTGGAAAAAACAAAATATTTAGTAGTTTGAGTTATTGCCTTAAGTCAATCGGTAACTAAGATATATTATAAGTGCTTAACACGGTCGTTGTCCAATGTTATCTTATGGAGAGTAAATTAAATGCTATAATTCTTGTTTATAAACTTTCATTGATGGAACTTGGTATGTGGCTTAAACTGGTTATGGTATATTGATACTTGCATCAAAACCCCATTTGTTGTGGACCCAGTGGCAGCAAACATGCATTCTCAGTTGCAATTTTATTCTTTTGGAGGATTTTAAAAAGTTATATCTTGCTTATATACGAACGTATGTTGATAAAACTTGGTACCATTTGCTGCTTTATCTGGTCGTTGTTCATTAACATTTGCTTAAAACCACGTTTTCTGTCCCTGTTGCAGCAAATCTACGTACTCAGTCCTAATGTTTTTCTTATGGAGAATAAATAGAATGTCATATTTTGTATATTTATGAAATGATGAAACCTGGTAAGTGGCGTCATGTGGTAGTGTAGTCAGGTAAATATATACATATATGCATTTTAAGTTCACTGAGTAGGTTTGCTCCAATAGTGATTTTTGGTAGGCCTAATTTTTAAAACCTGACCTCATGAAGAGAATGGCCGCTACAGAACTGATTGAGCTCGTGGTGGACTTTATTGAAGATCAGCGTTTTGTCATAGTCCGCCGTGTAGTTCCTCACTATGTCGTACACTGCAAAAGTAATCCACCATTAAGAGTTATTGTATTCAACTTTTAACACTTGTCTAATCTAATATGCCTGGAATAGGTTCCAGTGATGAATTGAGTTTGTATAGGGAAATAAAGATAAAAATTTCATAAATAGTTATTTGTATTTTTGAGTTAGCTAGAGTAGGTACTAAACTAAAGAAGGTAAAAGTGTACAAATGTATGTTCTATTATTTAGCATAGAACATAAAATAAATAAGAGATAAAATAGAATATTAATTAGTGTTTTTTCCTGTTGCTGACTATCTTGATTACACATCAAGGTCACAGTAATTTAAATGTTTATTTGTTTATTTCTCTAGACTAGCGAGATTACACCACATCATAAATGTTCAAGGCAGTAATAAGAAAACACTATTCTGCTGTTAACAAAGCAAACTAAAGATTTTTGAATGGCCTTTACTAGCTGAAAAAACTAGACAGATGTTTCACATCAAAATGTGAAACCAAAAGCAGAGAAATGTATGACTTAACACGTTGGCAGTCCGGAATCCAGGTTGCCGGGAGTTCCCAGCAGACCAAACCTAATACACAAAACTCTCACCATAGACCAAGTCATTGTGACCAATTGTAACCTAGAGACCGAAATTTGTTTTCCGTATTTTTATATGTTTTGAAGTGGAATATGTATATTTACTCATAAAAGTAGCAATAAAATATTATTTCACTGCTATTTTAGCATTTTTATTGCGTCACGTATGTGTGACGTCGGTCTATAGTAAAATTTTATATGATATTTTTTGCGATAGACCGACTGTCTCACATACGTGATGTGAGTTTTCTAACTTTGGATGACTGGGAAATAAAATAAAAAAACGGTTTTTTACATTTCTTTTATTGAGAACAAACTGAAATCGGTTTCAAAAACAAAATTATCATGTGGGCAGACAGGATGGCCAACTTTGAAAATCTGTAAAAAAAATTGAGGTCGTACCCCGAGACCGAGCGACACGCATACGTGTCACATATTCCTATAGACCGATATAATTTACCGTATGGACGAGGCAAGTCATTTAACTAAATGGTGACTGTGTTCCGTATACGTGTTGTCGGTCCACTGGAATCAGCCTGAGCGACACGTATATGTGACACTGGTCTATTTTAAGGTTTTTTTAACATAGCGTCACATATACAAGACGATCGGAAGTCAACGTGTTAAAACCAGGATTAATATTGCTGGAAGGTATATTCTGATCTCTGTTACGGCTTGTGATATTATATCCTCTCTGCACTAGGGGTTTGCGGTACCAGAAATTTAAGGTCGGTACGGTAAATATTTCAGTACCTCGGTTCTCGGTACAAAATAGGTACGATACGCGGGAATAAAATTGCCGCAATTTATCAGAAGTGTATTCGGGAAACCAAACAGAACAAATACAGAAAAAGAATTTTAAAAGAAAAACATACTGGCAGAAAAACAAAATCTATTTAGGTAAGCTTTTGAGATTATAATTAAATACAGATTTTATGAACTGTTAACTATAGCCCAAACAACTTTGTACCGGCACCTTTAGTGGTATTTAACCGAATACGGTAATTCGTTTTGTACCATACCGGTACTGATTTTTCGGTGCACCCCCTATTTTGCACAGATATATGATGAAAGAATTTCAACATTGGGACTTTCTTGGGGACCTAAAATAAATTCTTACTACTTTTTATGATGAAGGTTGCATACATTCTTATAAAGCCACATATTAATTAGTCTGTCTTGTACAGTTTGTTCCCATTGGTAATTCATAAACCGCAAGACTTAAAGGAAACTCTAAATGGGCGACCTTCTTGCCTATTTTTTGTGACTTAAAATTTCAAATTTCAAGAACGGTTGCCATTCCCCAATATGGCAGCAAAATTTAAATGCAAACCACCCTTTTTATGGTGTTTTCAGATATAAGACATAATTTAAAAATTTATAGTCACTTTTATTCTTTTTTATTTTCCCCTAAACTTAACAGTTAAGGAGATAATGCTGGCACAAGTTTAAATGTTTAAACATAAGATGGTAATGGGTGCTTGCAGGTTTTTTTAAGTAGATAGAATGCAAGGGTTAAACTATGACAGCCTTTATTTTATTTAATCGTTGGATTAATAATAATAGTTAAGAACTAGGTTTATCGCCATTGGAGGCTTCACCCCAAACCCCCTTTTTGGAGTTCGCTTTGCTCACTTGCACTCTTCAGTTAACACTAATTTAAATCAAACTCAACTATTTTAGTCCATTACTAACCAAAGAAAAACTACACAACAATGAGCTTTGGTGAGCACATTATAGCCTACACAGGCAGTCCAATATTGGTTCGATATCGAACCATTTTACTAACTGGCTGCTTGTTCGTATTATCGAATGAACTCCCGACTACGATAGTTATTTTATGGTGAGAAAGCAAAACATAAAGTGCACACCTCAATTCAATGTCAAGCAGATATTGTGGTGAGAAAGCAAAAAATAAAGTGCTCACCTCAATTCAATGTCAAGCAGATATAAGTTAAATCAAAAGTTGTGGATACAATGTTAAATTAGAGTTCTACTAACTGATTTACGTGTAAAAAATAACAAAACATGCAACAACTCTTATATTTACCCTGATAATTTTGCGCCAAAAACTAGTAATTTTAATTTAATGTTTCAATATGTAATTTATATCTAATTTTAAACACCAGCAACAACTGGAAATCCCATATTAGGAATTATGTAGATAGGCCTATTAGTTAATTTAGTAATTATTTTAAAGAGAGAAAAATACCAAATAGCCTAGTAAATAAAGATATAATAGCCTATATTACCATATAACAAAATTGCTTCATAATTAATATTAATCTATTTTAATAATGTTTGTAAATTCCAAATTTAGCTCTTTAGCGGTTTGTATATAGTGTATATATGACAGTGGGCATCAAGAGTCAAAAGTGATTCAGTGAACCTTGACATGTGTGAGTTCTTGCAACAATACCAGCATCTCCCTTCTCATTTAAAATGGCTAAGTGTTAAGATATATTAAATAAGTGGGCCTTGTACCATCTTTTGTGTATATTTTACCATCTTGTATGTAAGTACAGTATAGGTGTAAATATACTTTATAGTGTTGTAAGACGTATTTTATTTATCCTGTTTAGTTGTAACAACACGTATCATGCTAATAAAGAAATTATTTGTTTTAAATTGTCAAGTTAATCTTCATTTAAAACAAATACAGATGAACTTTGAAATTCTGAATTCCTATTTTTAATAGACGTTAAAAATCAGATAAGATCCCCCTATTTGAAGTTTCCTATCAATTTTTTTCTTTCCGTGATACCAGTTGTGGCACAGTGTTATAATGAATACCCAGTATATTTTTAATTCACTTTGCAAATTTTCTTCATTATCTTATAAGGTCAAACTTATAAAGTCAAACACCTTTTTGCAAAAATTCAGGGCAAAATTTCAACTATTTTACAAAATATCTTCAGGCTGAAAAATTAAAACTTCAAGTTTATATTTATTAAAAACCATATAAACAATCAATTTACTAACCACTGTCTCGGTTCAAAATGTTGACAACTTCAATTCGGTCAAAGTAGATCATCACGCCTCCACTGGTTCCACAAGGCACGTTCTTTACTTCATCTGTTTGCAATGTCACCTAAAAATAAAATATTACAATCAAATTGTAATTGTTAGTAGTATATGAACAAATTTTAATAATACCACTTCATGATTTAAACACTTTTTAACCTTACAGATATATGTTTGACCTATATGATGTTCATTTCATTTGAGCCACCGTTGGTGTTTCAGAAGTCAAAAAAATTTAAAAATATTAATTTTAAATTACAAAATTTTGCTACTATCTTGATAATTTAAAATATAAAACCCCTTGTTTTAAACGTAATTTTCAATAAATTTTCTTCCCAACTTTGCGGGTAAAGAAATAAGATCAGGTTAGTAAAATCTTTTCCTCATAAGAAATACATGAGACAACCTAATCTATGATTCAAAAATTTATTGTTTAAATTCAAAAACCCCAGAATGTTAATGTCTCAAAAACATATTTTTTGTACATTATATTTCCAAAAATATTTAATAATTGCTACCGTATTGGAAAAATGGAAAACGGTAAGAGGACAGTAAGATAATAAGATAATATATTATAAGATAATATCTTCCTTTCCTTTTGGAATCAAAACTATGTGTATGTGTGTATATAAGAACAAATTGTAATTGAAGATATGTAAATAAAATATTACCGTATTTTGAGATCTTGTTGTTCTTGGATATTTTAAATTTTACCCATTTTACCCAAGTGTTTTGGAAGAACGTGCACATGTCCCATGCATCCTAATAAGGGTAAATTTTTACTTAATGCTGCTCTTATCTCCTAACCCGCTAAATTTAACAGAAATTACCAAAGCAAAAACATGACCGAATAAAATCAACTACCCTTATATTTGGCCTTGACAAACTTAATTTGCAAATCTCTAATCACTAGGCTATTTTTAAAGTAATTAGGCATATAGCTTATGTATCACTAATTTATAATAGGCGATCTATACTTGTTTCCCTAATAATATTCAATTATTCAAATTTTCAAACCAATGCCGATCCTTAACATTGATATTTGTATAAAAGAAGAATTTTAAACTGCAAATACATAAGATGGGTTGAAGACAAAATATTTTTGGGGAGGAGAAGATAGAAGAACCTTGTTAGCACATCCGGAAGATTGGAGCTGCTTTTCCGATTAATGATGATGATATTGGGTATTTAATATAGTTTTGGCTGTACTAAATTGTCATGAATATTATCATGGTTTCAAGTTATAAATGCTGCTATAAAATAATATTGTAAATGGTTAAAGTATGTAAAAATCTACAATCTTTACCTAAAACAATATCTATTAATAATGTCACCCATTAATTATTGTGAATCATGAAAGTGAAAAGAGGGAAGTTATGGAGGGGTTTTCATTTATTTTTAAAGATTTCTATATATTTTTTCCGGTTACTTTCAAGTGGCAAACTATTAAATATATGTTTAAGGGGCTCAGCATAAAACAAACAGGCGTTGTGTACATGGGTTTTACCATGTTTTATAAATAAAAACTGTATCATATTGTATATTACCTAGCCTATATTCATCAATAAAAGCCTCGAAATAAAGCAGGTATACATACCTTTCCATCGTCAATCCTTTGGTTTAGTAGCAGACTACTTGTTTCGGGACTGCTGTCCCATTATCAAATCTGGTGTCAATAAATTAAAATCTGAACACATAGTCACAATATTTACACTAACACAACCCAATCGTACCGTCCGTTTGTGTTGTGTTAGTGTAAATATTCTGACTATGTGTTCAGATTTTAATTTATTGACGCCAGATTTGGTAATGGGGCAGCAGTCCTGAAACCAGTAATCTGCTAGTAAACCAAAGGATTGATGACAGAGAGGTATGTACACCTGCTTTATTTCAATCCTAGAGGCAATATGAAGAAATCAATGTTTTTTTGGTTTTGTCTTTTTAATTTGAATCTTTTTAATTTTGGATATTTGATTTTGAAAACTAAAATTGTTTAAACACCTCAGCTGAAAATTGTAGGTAGGTATGGTTCCTCTTGCGCCAATTAGTAATCCAATTATTTCAATGTCTTTTATATCGTATTTTTCTTTGTAAAATTTTATAGTTGGTTTATATATTTCATTTTTTTCTTGATGCACGTCATTCGGTTAATTTTCATCTCTCTCAAATCAAAATGGATGGTAGGATCTGATATTTACCAGCAAGTCCTTTTTATAGCTATAATATCAATTCTTTTATGGCTTTCTCCGTCTGCAACTCCATGACCTTCTTCGTATATAAAATATCCATTTTATCACAAGATTTTTGCAATAGTTGACCGCACTCTGTGATGGCGTGTGTTGCGGAGGGTTTCACTGTACTGGCAAAAGCCCAATACATGGCCAAGTGTTTCAATCTCACTGTGGCAACGCCGGCAGTGGTTGCTGTTTTGGGGCCTGCCAGGCACGGCTCACACTGCTGCAACATTGCCCAACATCTTCAAACTATCACGCCATTCCCTGGTGGAAAACCCTTCATGATGCCAAATCCAATTGTTTGCTTGATAGGTTATTCTTTGAATAATATTACGCCCTTACCTTTTTGGGGGTATTTTGCCCACTCCTCAAACATTAAATCTCTTAAATGCCCTCTTGTTTTATAAGTATCAAGAGAGTTAATGAGTATTCCTTTCGTTAATAAATTTTGTTGAGGATTCAAGGCCTAAGCGTAACAAGCATCTTAAACTTTCTTCAAAGTTGTTATACAGTTTAATTGATGAAGTCCTGCTTCTCAATTTGCTTTAAACACACCCAAACCCTTGTAGTTTTTTTGTGAATATATCATTCCATTTGGGTTGGTCAAAGGCAGATTTAATATTTCTTTTAGTGATGATTTGATAATTTTATCAAGATCATTTAAAAACCGTTTTGTAATGAGATTTAGGGGTGTTATCTGGAATGTATAAACAGTTGAAGAGCAAATGGATGAATTTAAAATTTAAAATGTCTGATCAAACTGTAGGAGTGAGGATGACATCAACATTTCTAATTTATTTTGGACATTGCCTAAAAAACTTACTTTGTTTACTATGTCATCTGCAAAATTGGCTCCTAAATAACAAATGCATTGCTTCGTTTCAATCGATTTGATATTTAATTCTTTAAATAATACCTTCTTAATAGTTAATTTGCCTTTTTTAGCGAATTTCCCCTATAGGGAAAAAGCTATTACCGTAGTCGGTGTGGTAAGACCTAGGTCCGATGATAACTTTTCGTTTTGAGGTCCCCAGATGCCAAAAACACCATTCGTTCATAACTATAAAATATATAAAAGTCTCTTGTCACAGTGTTTGTAACAAAACTCCTCCGAAACGGCTTGACCGATTCTTTGAAATTTTGTGTGTATATTCAGTAGGTCTGAGAATAGAACTTTTTTAGCGAATTTCCCCTATAGGGAAGAAGCTATTACTGTAGGTCTCATGGTAAAACTTAAGCCCGAGACCATGACAACTCGCTAAAACACTATTCGTTCAAATTTGTGTGTGTGTGTGTGTGTGTGTGTGTGTGTGTGTGTGTGTGTGTGTGTGTGTGTGTGTGTGTGTGTGTGTGTGTGTGTGTGTGTGTGTGTGTGTCCGTGAATGCGATAACTTGAGTAAAAACATCCGATTTCGATGAAATTTGGCTCAAATATGTAAAGTGACATTTATGACTTTAAGTTTGAAAACCAGAAAAATCGGACTATGATAAGGGGGGTTTATGGGGGTTTTAAATTTTCCAAAAATCAGTTTTTTCATTTTTTTACCCTAAAATTTGTAAAACACTTAATTTTGGTTTGGACCATGTTATAGCGTTTAAAAAAAACAATAATATAGTATTTTGAATTATTAACCTAGGTTAAGTGGTTGCGGAGAAAATAAAAAAAAACCTGCTCATAAAATCTCCCATGTTAATCTTATCAATTAATAAAGGGTTAATGCAAGGATCACCCTTGTCACCAACATTATAGAACCTGGCTACAGACCATATATTATACAAACTGTCAGAGAACAGCATATGACAATGGATTTGAAACCAATAACAGTTATGGTGTTCGCAGATGACACTGTCCTAATAGCGAAAGATATATTCTCTGCAACCCATTTGACTCAAATGGCTGTACAAGCATTTAAAGAGATTGGTATATCTGTCAATCTTGATAAGTCATCAATAGTAAATATTAAATAACCCTGTCGCAGAAAACCTGCGTACTCAGCGAATGGAGTCAATCTTGATAAGTCATCAATAGTAAATATTAAATAACCCTGTCGCAGAAAACCTGCGTACTCAGCGAATGGAGTACTACAACCTGGAGTACTACACCAGGGAGCCACGCCCTCATTTGTACTCCATACATAACAACAGCAGTTCTGCCTACTTCCAGCATCCAGCGTAAAATTATGGGACCCTCAGAAACAATCGTGTTGTGTAAGGAAATTATAGTAACCTAACCTAACCACCACAGCACGTTATTTAAGTTTTAGCAAATTTTAGTGAATCACACTTTGGTACAGACGTGTAAAGTAGCATTTATTTGAACAAGTTCGAAAACCAGATGAATCACACCATCCGAAGGGGTTTTTAGGGGGGTTTTGTATCCCAAAAGTGGGTTTTTTAGGGTTTTCACATGTAATTTTTATTTAATTCAAATAGTTATACCATTGAATTCAGCTTTAAAAAATTTGGTATTTTGATCATTGCTCTACGTCAATTGGTTACTGAGATATTGCAAGTGCTAAACACAGTACGTTGTCTAATGCTATTCCTATGGAGAAAAATACAAATTTTATATCTCGCTTATTTATGAATATAAACTGACGAAACTTTGTATACGGCTTCATCTGGTTGTGGTTTGTTGTTTGCACAAAAAACAAAATTTTCACTTATGGTTCCCGTAGCAGCAAACCTAGGTACTCGGTCCCCATGTTATTCTTATGGAGAATAATTAAAATGTAATATATCGCTTATTTATAAATGCATATGAATTAAACTTGGTATATGACTTTACTTAGATGAGTTCTATTGATATTTGCATAAAAACCCATTATTTTTTGTTCCTTATTGCAGCAAACCTGCGTACTCATCTCTAATGTTATTCTTATGGAGAATAATTAAAATTGTATTTATCGCTTATTTGTGAATATATTTTTATGAAACTTGGTATGCGGCTTTATATGGTATTAAGACATTGGAAATTCGCTGAGTACACAGGTTTGCTGCGAAGGGGGTATTTAGTCTAATCGTGTCCACCACCACACGAAAATTATTTATTTCATTCAGTACAGTCTTTTTTTATGAAACGCGGAACAAACCTGCATATAAACAGACAGATTTATAATTGCACCTATAGTTAAATTATAATTATTATAAAATTATAATTAAATTATACAAATTATAATTAATTAAAATATATGTGGTTTAAAATTGTCATATTTTAAGAGGATACAACAATTCTGATGACTATGTCAGTTGGCAGAACTGCTGTTGTTATGTAATAGAGTGGAGACGAGGGCGTGGTTCCCTGGTGTAGTACACATGGCTGCGGGGTGGGGGGACAGCGCCAGTTCCCCGCCAAACATTTTTACTGCGCGAGAACGGGCGCTGCGGGAGGTCCTGACTGTTCCAATTCTGCGCTCCCAAAAATCTGCTACATCCTGAAAAAATGTTGGTGATAACAAACTCATCCCGTTATCAAGTGAACCCTGTTACATTTAAATTCTTAGTATCTTAATATCTTATATTTAACTAGATTACATTTGTTTGTACTTTGTTTGTGTATTCTATGTGAATAACAATGTCAAATAAAACAAAATTAATGTACCGTAGGCTAGTTAGGTATAAGTTGTAGAACTTAAATGAACGGGTTTACTTGATAGCGGAAGGAGTTTCAAGTGGTAAAATCAAAACAATTTTAATAAATAAGGGCATCTTATATTGTGCACATTTTCTAAGCTATTTTTTGATGTAGTTAACTATCAACTCTGTTCAGAACTTCCATAATACAAATCTATATACGGTAGGCCTATCTGATATTTGTAATTATTGAGGTCACGTGTTACATTACCTGTACGGATCTGTAGGTCGTGATAAAAGGCACCATCATATGGAATCCAGGGGGGCTTGTATTAGAAAGAAGAGCTCCACCCTAAAACATAAATTTAAAATGTATTTGCAATTAATTGAGTTTTAGCACTTCCTCGCTGAGATTGCTTATAATGGTATTGTATGGGCCATGTCTTACTAACTAAAGGGTTCCATTGCCACTAACATTCGGTCTAATCATTTCCTAAAGAGTGCTAACCCTTTTAGTGCTAAGCTTGTGAATGTAGTGGTTGAATTTGGTGTTTTGATCATCGCTCTACATCAATTGGTTACTGAGCTATTGATAGTGTTAAACACAGTTCATTGTCCAATGCTATTGGAGAATAAATAAAATGTTATATCTACTTATTTATGAACAAATATTGAAATAGATAACTTGGTAACACCTAGTGGTTATCTATTAGTTTTCACATAAAAATAAGTAAATAAAATTAAATCAGTAAATAAAATTAAATAAATCAATATACTATACATGGTATGTAACTCTGAAGATGGCTGCCAAACATTTAGCTAAACATAAAACTAGAAAAATTCAAATTCATATAGGCCCATTCCTTACTAGAGTAAAATAAATTATTGTAGAAAAAAAATTAAGGGCCCTCTTGAATTTTATTAAGTTTAAAGCTTTTACAAAATCTGGAAGCGTATTAAAAAATGATATTGCAGATTTGCATTGTAAATTATTCAACTATTTAGGCTACTGATTTTTTTCAGGGTTATTTATAATGTTTTTACCGTTATAACGTGTCTTTTTGATGCAAAGCTTAATATAAAAGACTTGCCCTATTTGAAAAACAACAGCTGTTTCCACATAGCAATGAAATATTGAGAACAATAACTTCGGTCTTGCCTAACGATATGTTTAGACAAATAATAGTAGGGGATTCCTCATATTTCTTACTTTACACTAGGTCACCAAACTGTTCATTTTAAATTAAATATAACTACTATACCATAGTTAAGGAAAATAGACATTGTATGCTTACCCTGTAATATACTCCGACATGTCCCTCATCAATTTTATGAACCGCAAAGTTGATAAGAACAACAAAAGCCAAAACCAGGGCTCCAGACAATGCTAACATATCCATCCTACAAATAATTGAACACAATAAATAATTATTAGGCTTAAACATATGGGTACCGGAATAGTATATTAAAAAAGCTATTAGGCTAGATCACTTCCTAATCCAACTTTAAGCCTATTAGCTAAATTTATCTAGGCCACATAATCTTAAAATTAGTTATATTTAGCTTTTAACTTGTGGGATTCAAAGACTAATCTATACCTATAACAGGCAAAGCCCTCACTCACTCATCACGAATAGTTCCAAGGGCTAACCACAGAATGCAGCACACACAATTGCCATTGTTTTTATAAATCATTTGCGGCGTTAAGCCTGCGGGTAACAGCTAGTCTAGTTATATAAAGCTAGTATCTTATATTCATACCTAGGTACTAAATATTTTCAAAAACAACGATGGATGCTGATTGGTTCCCCTACAATTGTTGCTTCGGAATATCCTCTGGTGCCCTTAGATATTCACCACCCTGCTCTTATATTTGACCTCTCTATGAACATTACTTTAAAGTCAAACATTCCAGACCTTTGTGTATGACTACAACAGATGTTGTGTGGATGGTGTCCTTCACAGTCTGAACATCACACTTTAACGTCCTGATGAAAGGGACGTTATGGGTGATTTGGCATTTTTTGTTAACTTTAGTTATGGAATTCCAGGGAGCCCAGCGATTTTTGAGCCCTGAAAAGTAGAAAAGTAGGACTTTTTGACTAAAAAGTAGGACAAAAGTAGGACGAAAGCAAGATGAATTCGCAAAGTTGAGACACACCAGGAAGGAAAAATACTAAAGCCAAACCTAATTCTGAACTAATATAATAATGAATTTGTTATCTTATATATTAATTAGCTACGGAATTTCGTTTTTGGTCCACTACGTTGTTATTTTTCAACCAATTTTGACAATCAATATGTCATTTTAAAGCTTTTACACTGCAGATTAACAGACAAATGTAAATCTTGAAAATACCGCTTTAGTTTTTAAAATATTAACAGATAAAAATTGCTTCATGCCATTTGAATGGGAGAATATTTTTGATGGAACTCGGCCTTAGTTTGAGAATATCAGGTAACGTTTGGTCATGGAATTTGTACCAATTTGAAGCTTAAACATTCCGATACTCCCCAAAATTGTCAGATTTATCATTTTCCCCCTTTAAGTTTGTTAAATGATACAAAGTATAAAGTCCTAAAGTTTCTCCATGTTATTCATATGGGAGAATTTTTATCTAGGATTTTGAGGAACTCGGCCTTAGTTTGAGAAAACCAGGCAACGTGTGTAGTCATGGAATTTGTTCCAATTTGAAGCTTAAATATTCCAATCCTCCCCAAAATTGTCAAATTTATCATTTTCTCCCTTTCAGTATGTTTGATGATATAATAAAGTATTAAGTCCTCAAATTTCGCCATATGATTCATATGGGAGAAATTTTGACCAGACCTAGGCCTTAGTTTGAGAAAACCAGGCAACGTGTCGTCATGGAATTTGTACCAATTTGTAGCTTAAACATTCCGATACTCCCCAAAATTGTCAGATTAATAATTTTCTCCTTTTAAGTTGTTAAATGATACAAAGTATAAAGTCCTCAAATTGCTCCATGTGATTCATATGGGAGAATCTTTGACCAGGAACTCGGCCTTAGTTTGAGAAAACCAGGAAATGTGAGGTCATGGAATTTATACCAATTTGAAGCTAAAACATTTGAATACTCCCCAAAATTGTTATATGTATAATTTTCTACTTTTAAGTCTGTTAAATTATGCAAAATGTAAATGTCTACAAACCCTTTTGGTAGGATTTACAGTATGTTTTGTTTACAACAAATTGCTGGTTGTACTCCCAACTCTGTGATTTTCTTTAGACAGCTGATCATAATTTGTCATATTTTAAGCCAATTATTTCATTTTTGGTGGTTGTTCCTACAGAGTACCGTCGGCCAAACTTAGTATTTTATCCGTCGAATTTCGACGGGCACCTACTAGTTACACGTTAAATAATTATTAAGTAGGTACATCAAACACATAGATCTTGTAATCGTTACATAAATTTTTTGTATCCCCAACCAGTGTGGCCGATAAGGTCCCAGCTGACAATAATAGAACAACCATTTATTATGTGCCATTCATTTAGGGTATAAGAAAAAAACTAAAAACCACAGTTATTTTAATGACTTACTGAAACTATTTGTAATTTTTACTTTCTCCCCCTAAACATTTTATACCTATGAAGAAAGTATTGTTTTTTGTATTTTTCTTTAATTTTAGTTATTAGTGAAAATATTTGTTTTGGTGCTCCATGAACCAAAAAAAATTATGTTTGAGTGATCTGTCTGTCTCACGATATCTCCATAAGTTTTTTACATTTATTAACTTTTTTATTTTTAAGGGTTATTAACCCCCAAAACCACTTAAAATATGTGAAAAATCTAAATTATTTTAAAACAGCTCAAACGGTTGTAACTAAAATATAGTGGTTTGTAAAGTTTTAAGTTTCCAATAAAATGAGACAACCCGCCTTTCTAGGAAAATTTGGGTACAGAAAATTACAGGACTTCAAATATTCCAATGTTCAGTTTTGTAGTTTTCAATAAAAACAATAAGTTTTAAATACAATTTACTTATTACCATTAAAAAAAGCTCAAAAAACTAAATAATTTAGTATTTTGAATTATTATTCTAAGATTTATTGGTTGCAGAGAAAATTATAGAGAAATAATTTTTTAGTGGTAAACACAGTAGTTGTCCAATGTAATTCTTAAGGGGAATGTGTACAAATTTATCTCACATTTACTGATCAATTTCTTTAAAACTTAATACGAAGGTTAAGATAGCATTGACGACCAACAGAGGATATTCTAAACATGTTGCCCCTTAACCCTAGAGGGATGAGGGGGCATTCCCCTCGTAAAACTACTGAGTGTAGCGTAGCAGTGCCTCCAAAAAAGGGACTTGGGTGGACATTTCTGAAAACAAGTTATTTAGAAGATTTTCTGTATCTTCTACTGTACTATATTCTACGGTAGTAAATAAATACCCCCGTAGCAGCAAATCTGCGTACTCAGCGAATTTCCAATGCATATATATGTTTCTCACTACCACATAAAGCCCACTCACCAATTTTCATAAAAATACACGAATAAATAAGTGATGTATAGCATTTTATTTATTCTCCATAAGAATAACATTGAAAGCTGAGTACGCAGGTTTGCTGCATCAAGGAACACAAAATATGTGTTTTTATGCAATTATCAATGTAACTTAATCAGTCGAAGCTGAACCAAGTTTTATTCATTTATGTTCATAATTAAGGGAGACATTACATTTTACTTATTCTCCATAAGAATAACATGGGGGCTGAGTATGCAGGTTTGCTGCTGCAGTGAAAATCGGCAAAAAATTATTTTTTAGTGCAAATATCAATAGACCAGTACTAGATGAAGCCACATGCCAAGTTTCAACCACATACATTCATAAATAATCGAGATATAAAGTTTTAATTATTCTCCATAAGGATAACATTGGACAACGTACTGTGTTTATCACTTTGAATATCTCTGCAATGGTTGGACATAGAATCACAATTTAAGCACCAAAATGATTATTTTGTAGAGCTAAACTGATTGGTAAAAGTAAATGTGAGGTTTAAATTAAAATTAACTGAGGAACAGCTAAAAACCTTTTTCCAATAAGATTAACATGGGAGATTTTATGAGCAGGTTTTTTTTTATTTTCTCCGCAACCACTTAACTTAGGTTAATAATTCAAAATACTATATTATTTGTTTTTTTTAAGCTCTATAAAATGGTCGAAACCGAAAGTATTTCGAAAATTTTAGGGTGAAAAATGCAAAAAACTGTTTTTGGAAAATTGTAAACCCCCATAAACCGATGCAAGGCCGTAGCCAATGGGGGGGGGGGTCAGGGGGTCGAAACCCCCCCCGAAATTTTGAGATAAATAATAAAAAACAGACCAACAAAAAATGTGTAGAATTTTATCATAACAAATTGTTTGAAAATTTAATGATGACAAGGAATAAACTTAAAAACAACGGAAATACAAATTTACTTATTTGTTTAATTAATTTTGTTCGTTCAAGTCATAACGAAAGTCGTAGTTAGTCAGCTGTGCGGACGCCACGTCGCACAGTGGTCACGGCTGGCGATATAGACGCGAAAAAATCTAAAGACTTTGCAAACTATTTTAAACTTCTTATAACGCATGAAAAGGGTGTTAGGGGGTAGATTACGTAACTATTGCACATATTTCGTCTATTTTATTACATTAAATAAAATTTTAAAAACCCTAAATTACTTATTGAAAAAAGAACATTATTGAGATGTTTTGCACACACTTAGTAGGTTAATCACTATCACTGATGTCGGTTTCTGAGTCTTCTGACCTTACTTCTACAGATTTGGGTTCTTCTGGAACCTGTAGAAAACTCAGTACAGTTGAGGGTAGTTTGCTAGCCCTTTTTCGATGTTTAATTCTATAAATTCTAATTAATGGGTCGGATGACACAAGCAGCATGTGGAACAAGTCCTCCATCGTCTTCTTCCGCGAGCATTTTAAATAGATTTTTCTAGGGGTTGAATGCACAATACGACCTTTCAAACAACAAAAATTCCACCAGTTATATCAGCAGTATAAAACTATATGGTATGAAAAACTGTATTCGACAAATTTATCAGATTTAAAATAACTTACTCGTTCAGTGATAGCAGTTTGCAAAAAATTATTTATTGCAAAAGGTTGCAACATCTGAAATTAATATGGGTTGTGTAGAGTAAAAAAACCTATCGACCAGTAATAAAATGTTGGGCAACAATCCAATGTCATCAATCCAAGTGTTTATTCCCTAATTAATTGTAATATACGTATATTTCTTGAATTAAAACTTTTTTGATATGATTCTACAAAAAATTATATATCTCTGAAGGTTGCAAGAGGTAGCAGCTGTAATTTATACGGGTTGTTAAGTATAAAAAGACCTATCAACCAGTAATAAAGTTATGACCAACGATCACCAACCCAAAAAATTATGCACTGCTTAAGTAGAACAACCGAAATTTTATTCTTCCTAAAACATTTTAAGGGTTAAAAAATACAGTTAAAATATTTTTTCAATCTTATAATTACGTTTATTACCTTTCAGGATGTTTTCCATTGCGTTAGGACGATTTTCAGTTTAGTGGAAGAGCAGATTTGTATCGTACGTCAACATTTTCCAACAAAAAATTCTGGACTGGTAATAAAGGAATGTGACTTTGTTATTGGGTTTCCCCAAGAATTCCCCTCCACCCTTCGACCTGTAGGAGAATCAAAAGCAGGTTTCAGGTTTCCCAACCCTTTAGGAAACTCTTCAGTAAAAATTACACATTTTTGCAGAAATGAAAAATACCCCTTTTTCGCATGTAAACAGAGGAATTTGACCACTGTGCGTCGTAGGGATCGCGGGGGAGTGTGAACGAATGAGCGGGAATTTGACATAACCTGTCAATTCACTCATCAGGACGTATTCGTGTGTGCACTGTGCAGTTTACAGTTTTTCATAGTGACAGTTAGTCTTACTAAAGCTTTGTGAAATTCCGACGGAAGATGTAATTAATAGTTTTTCCCAAAAAAAGAACTGGAGGCTTAACTTTGTTTTGTAAATGAAGTATCTTTCTTACAAGAACGTGTTTAGTTTATCTGTAATCATTAAAACTTGATTTTTCCATTTCCATATACTTTAGTTTTTTTTTCTTGTACCAACCACCTTCTATCATTATAGACTGAGGACTGAGTGAAAATATGCCGACAACAAAACTCTGGTATTTATTGTGTTGAAAAATATCCGTTTTATGTTGTTATAGCTTGTTAGTAGTGACATATTTAAGGACGTTCAAAAGTATGTTTTTTAAGTTGGCAAGCTTGAAATAAAAAGAAGAAAGAAGAATTTAGTTGATACGATTACTGCTGTGTTTTCTGGGTTATTTAATAATAATAATAACTATATTTATAAGTACTATTTAAATATTTAAAACTTCAAAAATCTTACTTTAACATTAGATTATACTAGGAGTACGCTCTTATATCGCGTATAAGGATTGAGTGATCGCGTAAAATACAAAAAAAATGTTTCAATTGACAATATACCTCATGGGCCCTCCATTATAACTGCAGCTTGACAATGACACACAAATCCAGAACATGACAAACAATGAGGCCTGAAATCTGTCAATCAGTCAGACAAAGTGCATATGAAGTAGTTACTCACCCCTCAGTCTCACTGAGGGCTGTATCATATAGGTCCTCATAATAATATTAGCTGAAGATTTTGATAAAATATAATATGTTGGCGGCAATAAAGGTCCCCAATCAGTGAGAGCACGTGGTTTAAAAGTAGTTATACACTTTGGTTCCACTGGAGGACCCATCAGGATATTTATTTTATTGTAGCTTAATATTGCTGTAAAAATCTATAAGTATAAGTACAGAACTTGATGAACAATACGTTTTAAAAACAGTCAATTGGTTTTGAATGCCAAAATATTTTAAACTCTAATCCAGAGGTATTAATGTAACACATTAACCTTACTGGGGGGAGGGGGGCTGTGCCCCCAGGCCTCCCATTGTTATTGTAGCTTGGACGGTTGTTCAAATATATAGGCAACCTATAAATGCAGAACTTAAAAAACAATAAGGCTTAAATCATTCCATTTTTTTTAAGAAGAATAAATTGCCTCATATTAAAAAGAAAAGAAAAGTAGTATCTTATGTTAAATATAATCTAGGAAGAAATTAAAACTCTTTGACCCACTTCTTAGAATCCACGAGTCATTGTGTCAAGGTCCAAGATTTTGTATACATCTTAATATATAAATACCCCCGTAGCAGCAAACCTGCGTACTCAGCAAATTTCCAATGCATAAATATGCATATATATATGTATCTTAATGCCACATAAAGCCACATATCAAGTTTCATCAATATACTTTCATAAATAAACAATGTATGACATTTTAATTATTCTCCATAAGAATAACATGGCGGCTGAGTGTGCAGGTTTGCTGAAGCAAGGAACTTTAAAAATGGGGTTTTACACAAATATCAATATAAATCAAGTAGGTAAATTTTTTTTTTTTTTGTGCAAAAAATAATGAACCACAACCAGATGAAGCCATATACCAAATTTCATCAGTTTATGTTCATAAGTAAGCCAGATATACAATTTTTATTTTTTCCATAAGAATAATATTAGACAATGTACTGTGTTTAGCACTTTCAATATCTCAGTAACCAATTGACGTAGAGCAATGATCAAAATACCAAATTGTCTGTTTTTTATGCTGAATTCAATGGTACAAATTATAATTTGATTTAAATAAAATGAGATGTGGAAATCCGAAAAAACCAATTTTTGGTGTACAAAACCCCCCGAAAACCCCCTTCGGATGGTGCGACTCATATGGTTTTCGAACTCGTTCAAATAAATGGTGCTTTACACATTTGTACTAAATTTCATTAAGATCAGACCTTTTTTACGAGAGTTATCGTGCTTACGGTCACTTATATATAAATTTGAACGAATGGTGTTTTTGGCATCTGGGGACCTCAAAATGAAAAGTTATCATGGTCTCGGGCTTAAGGCTTACCATGAGACCTACGGTAATAGCTTCTTCCCTATAGGGGAAATTCGCTAAAAGAAAAATTGTATATCTCACTTATTTATGAACATAAACTGACACAATTTGGTATATGGCTTCATCTGGTTGTGGTTTATTGTTGATTCCACAAAAAACAATTTTTCACCAATGGTTCCTGTAGCAGCAAACCTAAGTACTTGGTCCCCATGTTATTATTATGGAAAATAATTCAAATGTTATATATCGCTTATTTATGAATGTATATGGATGAAACTTGGTATGTGGCTTCGCTAAGATGAATTCTATCGATATTTGCAAAAAACCCATTATTTTGTGTTCCTTGTTGCAGCAAATATGCGTACTAATCCCCAATGTTATTTTTATGGAGAATAATTAATATTTTAAATATCGCTTGTTTGCTTGTTTGTGAATATATTTCTTATGAATCCTCTTAAGTCTTTTAATGTGTTATGTTATATATTAATTTTAAATTCGCTGAGTATGCGGGTTTACTGCGACAAGGGTATTTAGTTTTACTTTAACGGGGGGAAAACGTTACGTAATAACTAACATTCAGACGGTAAAATATTTTACAATCAACCTAATCATATAATCATTCTAATATCAAACAATTTCATTCGGTTTTTTATAAATTTCGCTTATGAAAGTTGATCCACAGAGTTCCTTGGGTCATTTGCCCCTTAAACAGATTTGTTTAAGGTCACTACAGTTATTATAGCTCAATGTTCCTTTGATTCATTTTGGACATGACATGACCACACTGTATGTTATCTTCATTCAGTGGTTTTAGTTACTGATCTTTTAGGAAACCACATGTTACTGCTCTTTTAGGAAACCACATGTTATTCCTATCCCCATATAATCTAATATGAGTAAGGTTTGTTTGCTTGCTTGCTTGTATGCAACTGAGATGCAACTCTAATCTCAAAAACGACTACAACAATTTCCTTCAAAAGTTGTAATTAACTAATTTATGTGTTAAAAATAAGTTCTAGACAGGTCTAATCCCCAAAAAATTCAAATTATGTCAAACACCCCCGTCACAGCAAACCTGCATACTCAGGAATTTCCAATGAATATTTATGTCTTAAAAACACATAAGGCAGATCCAGGATTCAGAAGAAATATATCCACAACTAAGCGATGAATAAAATATTAATTATTCTCATTAAGAATAATGCTGGGGATGAGTATGCAGGTTTGCTGTAACAAGGAACACAATAATGGGTTTTTATGCAAATATCAATAGAACTCATCTAGGTGAAGTCACATACTAAGTTTCATCCACGTACATTCATAAATGAGCAATATATAACATTTTAATTACTCTCCATAAGAATAACATCTGGACCAAGTACCTTGTTTGCTGCCATGGGAACCACAGGTGAAAAGAGTTGATTGGCAAACAACAATACCCACAACCAGATGAAGCCTTATACCAAGTTTCATCAGTTTATATTCATAAAAAGCGAGATATAAAATGTTCCTTTTCCTATATAAGAATAACATTAGACAACGTACTGTGTTTAGCACTTTCAATATCTCAGTAACCAATTGACGTCAGGCAATGATCAAAAGACCAAATAATGTGTTTTTTTAGCTGAATCCAATGGTGAAAACTAAAATTTGTCTGTTAAAAAAATTAAATGTGCAAATTTCTAAAAACCCATTTTAGTGGTCCAAAACCCCCCAAAATACCCCTTCGGATAGATTGATCTGTCTGGTTTTCGAACTTAAGTCATAAAGTTTGCTTTAGACATGTATACCAAATTTCATCAAAATCGTACAATTCTTACGAGAGTTATCGTGCTCATTTGTCATTCATTCCTTTGTAATATATATATATATATATATATATATATATATATATATATGTGTATACAGTAGAACCTCGCTAATTCGAATTTCAGGGGAAAGACAATATATTTTGAATCATGGTAAGTTTGAAATAAAGAGGGTTTGAATTATAGAGGTCATAATAAATAAAATTTGAATTATGGAGGTCCCTGTTTTAAGTGTAGAGAGATTGAATTATAGAGGTCAAAATAAAATTCAAACTATAGAGGTCCAAGTTTATTTTTTAAAAGCTAGACAGAATAGTGTAGTTCAAACACATCTCTTGGACAAAATACTCAACAGGCGTGTTTTTTGTCCTGAATTCGAATTACAGAGGCTAACGGTAACGCAGTTCGAATTGTAGAGGTTGACTTCGAATTTTGGAGGTAACAAAATTTTAATTGTAGAGGCTCGAGTATATACAAATTCAAATTTTAGAGGCTGCATTAAGCGTAAAAATCACTTTGAATTATCTGTATATTATTTTTCAAATTTTAGAGGTTTTCTGAGGGGATCAGACAAACATTACTAATTATAGAGGTTTTTGAATTATCGAGGTTCGAATTAGCGAGGTGCTACTGTAGTTTTGAACGAATGGCGTTTTTGGGGTCCGGGGACCTCAAAAGGAAAAGTTAACTTAGTCCCGGGCCTAGTTCTTACCATGCCGACTACGGTAATAGCTTCTACCCTATAGGGGAAATTCGCTAAAAACAAATTTGAAAATTTAAAAAATAAAATTGATTTTATGGAGTTTCAAATCAAAACAAAAGAATCATAACAGCTGTTTATGATAAATAAGTGAACTGTCAAAGTATATAGTGAACTCGCTTTGCTCGCTGGGGGCTCCGCCCCCAGACCCCCGCTTGGGGTCGCTCCAGTTGTTATTATTGGTCAGTGACCCTTCAAAAATTTTTTACATAGTATACTATTTAGATTCATTATGGTTAAATCCACTCTAGATGTTTTCATTGTTCAATAGTTCTATAATTTGTTTATACTCTACCATGTGAAAGTTGCTTTGACAGTTTACTGGATATTTGTTTACAGCTGTTACGATTTCTTTTGTTTTTATTTGAAACTCCATAAGCCCAATGTTAAAATATCCAATTTTCAAGATCAAAATTAGTGGTTTTAAAATTAAAAATTGTATATTTTGGCAATTTTACAGGGGGTTTCAAGGTACAAGCTACCTGCTTGCTAAATATCACGTTTCTAGTTCGTCTGGAAATGGTCTAGAATTCATATGTCTGGTGTGTTACACATGGGGCTGTATATATATTAGACTATTATTGTAGTTTAAGTATTAACATGTGATTACCTCAAAGCAGTGACTAAAATAAACTAAAATCATAAAATGAAGATTACATTAGAATGGCAATGTCATATCCAAAATGAATCAAAGGGACATTGAGCTATAATAACAACTGCAGTGACCTTAAATATCTCCAGAAAAGAGACAAATGAGCTAAGAAAATCTACTCATAAGTTGCGGGATGTGATGAAATATTAAGTCATCTAAACAAACTGACAGACCTTCCCCGAGCAAAGCCCGGCCTTCGGGTACTACTTCAACAACAACAACATGAGTATTACTTTGAACATTAACTCACAGATTATAAACTGCTGTTATTTACTTTGTTTAGATTTTAAACTCTATAAGCCCAATGTTAATTTTTTAACTTTTAAAATTAGTTTTTTCTAATTACCGTATTTGATTTGTCCTGGGGATGAGACCTGTCTAGAATATATTTTAAAGTAGTTTGATGTGTTTTCAGAGAAGTACAAGTATTAATGAAATAGGCTATGATTCAATGAAATGATAATTTTTCCAGTTTTTAATTTGTTTATAGGATTGATTATACTGGTAGCCTATTTAAATTATAGACTTACTCATTTTACGTTAGTTATTTTTACATTTAAAAACATGCTAAGGGGCCATACACATATATTACATAACACACTTAAGGGGTGGGAGGGGGTATGGCGTAGCATTATGTAGGGGAGGGGTTACGTAACTCACACATATCAACCCTAAGAGCTGGCGCACTCCCGTATCTATTGATAATGTTATAAATCTTTTACAATTAAAAGCTAATCTAATTGATATCTTAATCAAGGTTACAGTTAGTTAGTTCCGTCATACTATTTTACTAACAGTAAAACTAAAAACGAGTTCGCACGCAGCACGCTGAGGTGAGGGATGTGAATTTCCATATAAAAAACTTTTAAAACTCATAATCAGTGTAAACACAAACATTTATTCCAATTTTTATTGAAATCTGAAAATGTTGATTTTTTTGGCTGTTCTGATGCTCCTGGTTATATTTACCTGCAATGCTGGGAATACGATTTTGCACATTATAAAGTTAGGAGAGGATCCAGTCAGGCTTGAAAGTAGTGTGAGGTTGTTGGGGATGAGAAAAGTACACCAACAAATGAATAACAGGCTTTTCTAATGCAAAACCCCCTTAAGACAACGTACTGTGTTTAGTCGATACACATTTACTTTAATAACTCCGTAAATATTTATGCTAGAATGACGAGAGAGGGCTTAAAACTTTCGCCTCATTAATTCCCATCTTTTTAAATGCATTAAATTTACATCCGGGGCTTTTCTGACCCTTTCTGGGCCCAAAAACTCAAAATTCAAAAGATTAATCGCCAAAAAAGGGGTTTAGAGTTTTCCGATTGTTTTGCCCAATGAACTTGTCCAACTAATTATAGAAAGAAACGTCCCTACCAAATTTGAAGTAAATCGGACAAAAAATGTGACCGCTAGAGTGCAAACATATATATATATATATATATATATATATATATATATATATATATAAAATTTTTAACGACCCCCCAAAACGTGTTCAGGGGGTCACGTTAGGAACTTCTATGGTGGTCCCGGGCTTAAGTTTCACCGTGCGGGTCATGCTAATAGTTCACTTTCCATAGGAAATTCACTAATAAATACATAACGTATTTTGAGTAAGTTTGCTTTAAACCTATGTTTTTTGTTGTTTTAGAGCGTAAAATCATGACTTGATACAGTACTGCACAGTGCTACCCACATCTTTAGTTTTTTAAGTTGTTTTGTGTAAGCCACAAAACAAATCACTGCCTGCGGCAATGGTTTTTTATTAAAATGGAAACTACAGCAAGGCTATCATTGACAATTCAAATTCAAGATCTTTTAAGAGGGCGTACCAGTTAATCCATGTATATTTCTAAACCCATAAGAGCAATGATTCTTTCAAGTTCCATCCAGCCTCAATGGGTGGTCGGATGTTGTTGATTTATAGCCTTTTTCAGGAGGAAAAAAAATAACAAAGCGATTTCAGTGAGCAAAGTTTCAAATTTATTTTTTATTTCTATTGAATTTTAAAATGCAAATCGAAAATGTTGTCACTGAAATTGCTAGATAACCACCAGCACAACATTTCTTCTAAATTTTAAAAATATATATTCACAAATAACACAGGACGGATTTTGAAAGTATTGGCCTTATAGGGGAAGCAGTTAGAAATGCAAAAAGTTTAGAGACTTTTCCATTCTAAAAATGCCACATGCATGACCCAGAGGGGAGCGCAGAATTGGACACGTCAGAAAGTGTTGCAGCGACGACTCCAAGCAGTCCTAAAGATTTGGTGGAGTGGTACATTCATGGAGTTCATACCCCTGCCGCCACCATTACTGTACTATTAGACCACGCCCTTTGACTAAGGTTGCTCCCTCCCCATCAGTGATGCCAACAGACATAACAAAATTGTCGTATACTCATAAAATATGACCATTTTAAACCATAACCTTGCCATTCTTTGGACGCTTTGAACATAATTTTACGTTCTTACGTAACTAATTAAGTAATTCAAAGAGTACATTTAAATTTTTTTCATGACCTTGTAAACTGAAAAGCATTGATTGAATAAAAGTTGAACATAACTTATTGAATTATAAATGAAAAGTAAACAATAACAGTTTTATGCAGGACTAAAAACTTATGTAGCGCGCTGCGGCGGTTGGGTTACATTAGGTTACTCTAATTTTACGTCCATAACACATAATTTCTAAGGGACCCATAATTTTAAACTGTATGCTGGAAGTTAGCAGACCTGCTGTTAATATGTGCAGAGTGAGAACAAGAGAGTGGCAACTATAAATTAGTTGACCATCTCTACTACCAGTACAGTGCAATAAGAGCACAATTTAAACTTCTTTCTACTTTCTGTCACGATGAATACATCAGGCATATTGAAAGTAGCCTAGGCTACAAATAATAAAATATTTTGGAGTTTTGTTGGAAGTCTACGAAACAAACCCTCTAGTCTTGAAATGATTTTCCATGGAAACAATAGTACTGACCAGCCTGGATAGAAGTGTAGACTACCACTTTGCAGACTATTTCTCTTCTGTGTATGTACCGTCTGATCCTGATAGGATTCATGCTCCTTAAATGCATTTGACTCCGTTGACATAATATCATGATGCGACTTCCCTGAAGAAACGGTTCTTCAACACCTCCTCAAGCTTAATTTTACTAAAGGTACTGGCCCAGATGGCATTCCACCCATTGTTTTGAAACACTGCGCACATAATATTGCCCCCCTTACCTCAAGAGTTATTACGGTATTTCAGTTTATTTGTGAAGCAGGGTATTTTCCCCACAATTTTAAAGACCAGTTACGTGGTACCTCCACTGAAGAGTGGCGCTATAAGTGATGTGACAAACTATCATCCCATTGTTATTCAACCCACATTGGCCAAGGTCCTTGAATCCCTCGTTATGGATGTGGTAGCCCCTGCTATAAGGAATGTGATTTTGCCCATTTAGCATGGGTTTACTCCTGGAAGGTCGACTGTTACAAACTTGCTTGTTTACAATGACTATATACTGTCTGCATTTGGTAAATGTTGCCAGGTTGATAATGTTTATTTAGATCTGTCGAAGGCTTTCAATCGCATGAATCATGATATACTGATCGGGAAGTTGTTCGCCTTTGGGGTACAGGGGTCGATGCTGTAGTGTATGAGGTCATATTTATCAGATCGTTCCCTTATTGTGAAGTTTGCTTCTGCAAGGTCGCCTCCTTTTGTGGTTACCTCTGGTGTTCACTCATGGGACCCCTTTTGTTCAACATTTATATGAATGATGAGAGTCGAGTCATTCGGTCCAATCACTTATTATTTGCTGATGACATGAAAATCTTTTCCATCATCTCATCTGAAGAAGACTGTTTTGTTGCAAAACTGCATCAGCCAGGTCGTTATATGTGGCAGAGCAGGCAAGCTACTGAGACTGCTGTATAGAATCTCTAAGGAAAACCTTTCTGAGCACTCATTGACCATGCCAGAGTGCATGGTCAATCAAAACCATAATGATTCAATCAACTCAACCGATTTGATACAAAAGACTCCCTGTTGCAGCAAACCACACTCCATGAAACCAGGCAAGTACTTTTATGGTTTTACATGTAAAACCATACATGACGTTTGTCATTTGTATGGTTCTGTTATATGACTCATTTATCAGACTTCTTGAATCCTGCTGCACCATAAGGTCACCTTACCAGACTACATTGGTTGCCAAACTTCAGTCCATTCAAAGGCCCTTTGTGAGGCTGATTGGCATGAAAAGGGGATATCCCTACATGGCTGTGCCGGTTGAGGAAACTGAACGTGACTTGGGTTTGCAGCCTCTTAATCTCAGACGGACCGTTTATGATCTGATGTTGCTTCACAAGATCTTAAGTGATTGGCAGGCTGCACTTCAAAGTGCCTGTTTAGACTTGCTCGACTGGCTCTGCAGCACTACTCAACCAACTATGAGCTTTTCAGGCCGCCACCTAGGATCCAAAGGATGGCCAACAGAACTTTGTTTCAAGATTTAGATTTCTTGAATGAAAGTGATTATTCCTTTTATTATTATGCCAAACACAGTATGTTGTCTAATGTTATTCTTATGGAGAAAAAGAAAAATTGTATATCTCGCTTATTTATGAACATAAACTGACAAAATTTGGTATATGGCCTGATATGGGTGTGGTTTATTGTTGTTTGCGCGAAAAAATTTTTTCGCCTATGGTTCCCGTAGCAGCAAACATAGGTTCTTGGTCCCCATGTTATTCTTATGGAAAATAATTAAAATGTTATATATCGCTTATTTATGAATGATGAAACTTGGTATGTGACTTCACTAAGATGAGTTCTATTGATATTTGCATAAAAACCCATTATTTTATGTTCTTTGTTGCAGCAAACCTGCGTACTCATCCCCAATGTTATTTTTATAGAGAATAATTAATATTTTTAATAACGCTTGTTTGTGAATTTATTTCTTATGAATCCTGTTAAGTGTTTAATGTGTTATGTTAAGATATCCAATGGAAATTCGCTGAGTATGCAGGTTTGCTGCAATAGGGGTATTTTCAAAGTACTTTTAACCAGGCCTATTGGCAATCCTTTCCGATTTATGTTCACAGTGCCACACATCCGCGTTTTGTGCTCCAACAACTTTTCAACTATAGGTATGCCTGTGTAAAAGTTATCAGTGGTCAAGGTTCTTCCCACGTTAAGGTATCCATCAAAGCAGATGTTTTGATCCTCAAATTCCCCCATTAATTCCAATACAATATCATACATGTGACCGTAGGTACTTTCACGATTGAAGCTTTCCCTCGACAATCTAAGGTGTGTTTTCGTTAATAAATCCAATTTCCACTGTAGAAGCATTATGAGTAATGTCTACATATGACACATTAGAGTATTATAAACATTTTCATACATTTTATCGCAGAAACTTATAAAAATTCACAATTAAAATGCATCAGTTTGTTTACCTCATCACAACAACAAGCAGACGACAATCGCCAGCATATGATCGTAAACAAACACTGTTGCCTACTGACAGTACAAGTGAAATTACTTTTTTTGGCTAAATTGGCTATTGGTGAAGCCTCTGGATTTCACAGCAACCAGTTACACAGAGAAATAAAAATGTAGGCCTATAAAATCAGTTCCGTTACGGGCCTCTGGCATAATTCGCAGATACCATACAAGCCCGCTACGGGACTCACGGTACTCAAGCGACGTACATGGCGTGTCCCGCTGCGGGCTTCAGCGGCACTAAAAGGGTTTTAAACCATCAACGGAAACGTGTCACCTACAAGTTGCAAATATACAAATAATTTGTAGGAAAGAATCCAAAATAGCAATTTTCTCTAATTTTTATTTAGGCCTAGCTAGAAACATAACATGTAACTTAGGTCCTATTGGTTTATTAAGTTATTGCAATGTATTATCTGTACCAGATATAGGCCTATTCCTAAACAAATTGTAAAATTACAAAATTTTTAGAGTAAAATTCATTCAAAAAATTCTAATTCAAAGATGGAAAACTTACAGAAATTTAAAAAAATCGGTGAACTACAAATCTCTTGCAGTTTTTTTATGTAGGGCCTAGCTAGGATTAAGTTTTACAAATTCTATACAACTAGGCCTATTTTAAAAATAATACAAATAATAATAATTAAAGCAAGGGGATTTACATAGGTCGAGACAGGGCCTATGTCTATCCCCAAAAATAACGCAACTTATTTTACAAACAAAAAGTGTCATAACACTGACAGTGGTGCAATTTACTTACTTACTACCCTCTTCTCAGCGACTCTCCTCTAGGGACGTTCCGATACTTCCTATACTAGTAGGTATCGATAGACCTACTTTCTTTCCGATACTCAGGATATCAGTATCGGTATCGATTAACCGATATTATCATGGTATCGAAAGAAAAGTTGGCGTATCGGTATCGGAAAAATAGTTCATTTTTGTACGTTGTAAAAACATAACTTAGATACGTTTTATTCTAACATACCTGTTTGTTAGCATATAAACACAGATGATAACTTAGATAATAGTTCTTGAAACATTTGATAGCGAGAATCGACTATTTAAGAAAAATATTCTAACAGAATTACAGAAGTACTGTTTATACTGCAATTTCGCCCTTATTCCGGAAGTTCCGGATAGTGATTCGTTTTCAAACAATCCTTTCTATTATTATTATTATTTTTCTTTTAATAACTTACCCATTAACCCATTGTATACTTAGTTTTTTAATTTCTGCATGGCCCCATAAACCCAATTGAATTTCAATATTTTTCAGTGTTTTAGTTAATAAACTGTAAACAATTTCCTTTTGCTATTAAGTTTAATTGGGAAAACATAGTGTTTTTCTTGAAGCTGGATACATTTTCTTTTTAATATGTTAATAGAAAGCAAAAAATAAAAAATCATATATTTAAAATATTTTGTTATAAAAATAAAAATAAAAATTTTAATTTTTTGAAAAAAATAATATAGTAAAAATATAAAAAAAGTCTAACTTAATCAGTTGTCTAGTAAAATGCAAAAACTATTTCCTTACATAAAACTTTTTAGTTTTTTACTTTATCTTAAAAAACAATTTTTTTATGATTTTTTTGCAAAACCACTTTTTTCTTGAATAATTTATATTTTTACCCGTTTGCCAAAAATGGATCACATTGCAATATTTAACCTATAAAAATCATTCATAGATATAAGGTTAAAGTAAAAACAATACGAAATTAAAAAATTAAAATTAAAAAAATAATAATTTTCGAAAAAAAAACATATGGTATTACATCATCATCATGGAACCACTCCGTGATATAGATTTTGGGCCAAAATGGCCATCACGGAACCGTTCCGTGAAAAGTATTCAATGGGTTAACTATTAATAAATATTAATCATAATTTTGTATGAATATTTTGTTTAATTAATACTGTCTGTAATGGTTGTTTGACCATTGATAAACAATGATTTGAGTTTCCGATACCATTCGAGACGATAAGTTACCAAAGGTATCGATACTTTGGATCCAATAGTATCGGGTATCGATACTTTGGTTTCGATATTGTATCGATACCAAGTATCTGGCCCAAGCCAGTATCGGAACGTCCCTACTCTCCTCTCCTCATAACATATTATTATTATTATAATACATTGTTGCAAAATATTACAATATTTATACTAATTACTCTTAAATATCACGAAATTATCATTCAGACACATTGAGGTTAGGTATTTATGATAAGTGCTACTACTCCATCGTAAATTGAATTGTTTTTTATATGAAGGGAAATAATCCCTGATTCTGAAAATAAAAAAACTATTTTGCAAGTGCATTAGCTATGGCTTTTACAAATTAAGTTACCAAATTATAATATTTAAAATATTAACACTACATACTGACCAACCTAACCTCAATTATACATTACTTGAAAAGTAAAGAATAAAAGAGGGATTTAAAAAATATTATTTACACTACCCACTTTAATGCTGTTGTAACATGTTGCCTGCGATTAAAAATAGGTATAAAAATAAATATTGAAATAAATTAGAACAAAAAGTACTTTTTCAAACTAACCTTAACACGAGACAGCTATAATAAACAAACACTCAATCAGGGAGCCAACAGGCAACCACTGGACTGGAGCAGAGCAGGAGCAGGAGCCAAACAAAAAACTTGAAAAGCAAAGCAATGAAACCATAAACCAACCACAAACCACCAGTGTTGCCACTTGACTCCACGTAGATGAAGATGGAATTATACCACAAACCAGCGGTGAAAATTTTCTAAACCTGTAGATTACCCTAAAAGTTAATTTTCTTGTACAAAACTTCAAAACAACTCAAAATATACGAAGATGTATTGAAATGAGATTAAAACATGATAAATGTAGTTAATTACTCTTTAATAACTGTAATTGGACCTATATCTTCTTCATACTAAATTCTCCAACTTCCCGGCATGCTAGAGTGAATACTAGGCATGCTAGGGTGAAATTTAGCATTGATTCTTTAGTTTAGGTCTAAAAAAGGAAAGTAAAGTGTTTTCATAACAATCCAATGATAGGGCTTTCTCCCACGGGGCTTCAAAGTTACAATGTATTCCTTTGAGGACATTCACTTTTGTTTGAGCTTATGAACATTTAAACAGCTAACCGTGATCCGTAGTAGATACATATAGTATAATAATACATATAGTATAATAATACATATAGTACATGTATTATTTATTTTATGGTAGTTCCACTACAGCGTGCGCAGAGACGGGTCAGCGTGGGTGCCGGAACCGAAAAATGCCCAAAATACAAGAAGATATCATCACAGAATGTATCTTTTCCCAGGAAAAATATACTTGGTTGTACTCGCTATACCGGTACCTAACTGATGACGCAGGGAAAACCCTACGTCTGGCGTAGGGATGTGACGAACCCACCGCCCGGTGGCTTATCCACTGCAGCTAGAGCCTCTGGCTCCCTACTCTTCATCTGGGTCAAAGACTTTTCCTATTGATCCATGTTCTTTCCATTTAATTATGCACACATTGATCAGCTTTCTTCGTCTTGCTTTCTCCAACTTTTGCTCTTCATCCCAATTCTTCCTTCCCCCCTTCCTCAATCTCTGTTGCCGACCAACCCAAGGTGTGCATGATGAGGACCGTGCCGAGGAGTGGATGGGATAAGGCCTTTTGTATGGTGTCTTGAACGGTACAGGCGCTCTCCTGCAATAACCAGCCTTGCCCGGCCATGCGGGGCTCTGTCTGGGTCGACTTCAATTCCCTAGCTACTCGTGGGAATCACATTGACCATTTTTCTACAACCAAACCAAAAGCAAACCTCGAGGGAACTCCAGAAGTTGCATTGCCTTCAATTCAACCAGGATCTGCTCCATCAGTGCAGGTTCTTCAACCTGGAATGAATGCATCAGGATCACAGGAGGTTCCGATGCAATATCATGAAGAAGACTTCATCATGGACGATATAAGCCCAATCACACCAGCCTCTCTGAAGGGGGAGGATGATGAGGTTCTCAGAAGTCCAGAAACACGAAAAACTACGGGGACGCTCGATGATGCCATAAATAAACTGAGTGGCCTGCGGATGAAGAGACCGAACCTCACCACTGCCCAAAGAAGGGAGGCCATTATGGCAAAACTTCTTGAGAGAGGTAAAGCTTTTGACCCAGCGGAGTTTCGGAGGAGTCAAAAGAAAAACTAAAGAGACCAGAGATGGGTGAAACTCCAGGAACGAATGTGGGTCCAGAGGCTGAGTCGAGGGCGGCCTAGTGCCCTAGAGGCAATATGGCCACCCCTCCCTCGGGGGAAGGACCTACAAAACAGGTCAGGAGTGGAACTCACAGAAATGATGACGACCAAACCTTGAACCCAGGGACTTCTAGCAAAGGAGTCTCTTACATGGACGTTTCCGCCATCAAAATGGCCATTGCCTTGGAAGGCTATCCTGAAGCTAGGCTTTCAGCAGAGCAAAAAGAAGTAATCGAAGACGCCATCATGGATGAGCTCCAACCCCTAGAGGATGGTTTCGCTCCATCGTTTGCCAGGCACCTACATGGAAAAAGTTGCCTTGATAACATCCTGCATCAACGAAGCAACTAAGCGTTGGCTGGAGACATTCATCCCCAGATTCAACCACTTGGGGAGAAGAAACTTACTGTTGGTCTGAGGAAATACATCTTGAGGTCAACGAGGGTATTCTGTAGAGGTAATCCAAAGCTTCTGAAGAAAACTCCATGCAGAATAGGTCCTCGAGATGCTCGATAAGCAAACACCCCACCTGAAGGTGAAGGAATGGAAGGTCCTACTAGCTAAGCCAGACCTAAAAGGTTACGGATTCGTCTGTTTCCTGGATAAGGCCTGCTTCAACGCTGTTAGGTGCTTGAAAGTTTCAATAGTCTCAACGACAGTCAAGGACCAGGGTCCTCCAGATCAACCTACATCACAGTAAATTAGCCTCGGCTGCTTTCTGCCAGTTCTTCCTCAGAGAGGGATTTGACCTGGCGCTGATTCAAGAACCATGGCCAAGGAAGGGTTGCAGGCCTGGGCGATACCAAGGGTAGGTTGATTTACTGTACCTCTCTCAAAAATGTCAGAACATGCAAACTTGTGAAGAAAGGTATGGATTGCCTAATCCTCACTGCTTGAATTCTGTTCTAGAGATCTCACTGCGGTATCTATAACCTGAAGTAATGAGGCAAGGAATGGAGCACAATTGCAGGCTCGGTTTATTACTTGCCCTGTGACTCCGGGGACCGGGACCTTCCTCCATCGAGAGAACTCGAACTATTGGTGGAGTCATATCCTACGCTGGCGGACGACAACTCCTTTTAGGTTGTGACGCCAACGCCCATCACACAATCAGATGGGGAAGCACTGACACGAATCAAAGAGGTGAGGCTCTTCTTCAGTTTCTCATATCTAAGAACCTTTATGTCTGTAATGTCGGAAACCGTCCGACGTCCGACGTTCCTTATACGAAATCGAAGTGAGGTAATTGACATTACTTTTTGCTCAGAAGCAGCCCTTATAGGGTCATTGACAACTGGCACGTAAGCCATGAGGCCTCCTTGTCTGACCTCAGGTAATACACCTGTTTTTACTTGCAAAGTGAAGGTGACTCGCCCTACTATCGAAATCCCAGGAGAACAGACTGGTCACTCTATAAGTCTGACCTCCTGTCCTAACTGAGTTCATTAGGTGGGAGGGTCAGCTGCTTTGCAGACATGGATCAGATCGCTTCTGATCTTCAGAACGTAAGCTGCTTTCAGGACAACTGTCCATTGCGGCGGGGAAAGAGTCACACTAATACCAAGTGGTGGACCGCTGACCTTGACCGCAAAAGGACGGATGTCAGGAAGCTTTATAACCATTGCAAACGGAGCCGTATCTAGGAGCTATACCATAGAGCACTCACAGAATGTAGCCTTGTAATCAAAAAAGCCAAAGACAACTTTTGGAGACGGTTTACACAGGAGGTAAACAGTCTCGGCGCAGAAGCAAGTATTCAGCGTATTTTAGCTTCAAGCCCAATTGGCCTCCTGGGATCCCTGAGGTCACCAGGAGGACAATATACGACTGAAATTGGTGGAAGTCTAAAACTTCTTCTTGAGACTCACTTTCCAGATTGTATTTTTGAGAGTGATGGTTCAGGCATGTCAGGCAACAGCAAAACGGTCTCATGGTCAAGAGCCGACCGCGGAAGCTGGACTTCATATAGCCAGACGAATTGTCACACTTTCCAAAGTTAAAAGGGCCATCAGCAAGTTTGGCCCATTCAACTCTCCTGGGGGAGACGGTATTATACCGGCAATGTTACAGCAAGGACCAGAAGCTCTATTTGGGTCCTCCTGTGCGAACTCTTCAGAGCAAGTCTGGCTTATGGGTACATTCCTCAAGCCTGGCGCCTCAGTAGGGTGGTCTTCATTCCCAAGAGAGGAAGAGCAGACTACTCAACTGCAAAATCGTTTCGTCCTATTAGTCTCTTATCGTTATTAAAAGATAAATGAATGAACAGCTGTTAGTTACAATGAACAAAGAAAATCAATTTACTCACTTCTGAAAAACTATACATCAGTTACAAAACATATAAAATAGTATTCACAAAAAAAAATGTTCAGAATGTCTCTATAACTCGGGGTAATTTATATTCATGGGTTCAAATGCTTCTGGCTTGTTAACAAAAGTTATCATAAATGATTAAATTAAAATATTCAATGCAAAATATTATGTAGAGATACTAAATTTTGAAAAAGAACAATGTTCAAAGGCTTTTCGAAAAATTGCTGAGATTGTATTACGCTTTTCCTTTCTTGAATTAAAATAGTTAATAAAATAATTAATTAGTAGTTTAGATGAGTCCAAAAGTTCCTATTAAAAACAATAAAGTTCTTCTAAATGGAGCTGAAAAGGTTAGTTCTGAAAAGATGGAGTGATCTCACCCAAAGTCCTGTTGATTGCCTAGGAAAAACGATAAAAAGATAAAAAAAGATTCAGGTGGGCTAATACAGCTGGGGGAAACTTTTATTACATTTGTTAAACCGCACTAAATAAATAAAACTGGACAAATTCTCTTCTTCTAATTTCTGGGTTAGAGCGACATGCTCCTTGCCCTAAGACTTTCCAAAGGCAACTCCTTCACTTACTTCTTGGTTCAAATTGTAGAAGAAGGCCAATTATCCAATAGCATCGCTTGCCAATAATCCAGGATCTGTCTAATTTTTTTATTGGCTATCAGCTGAAAACTACACTTTTAATTGGTTGTACACTTCACTGAATTTATAAAATCATTCTCTACATAATTGAATTTGGAAAAACAGGAATTTAGGTCTTCAAAACTAGAAAATATGATTAAGAATCGAAATAGTTACTAAAATATATTAAATTCAACTTAAAATACTCATAATTGCATTTCTACAATGACCATGTCAAAAAACAGCTGTTTAGGGAAATCACACAAGTTTCACAATATTTACAATATTTGGTTAAACACTTAATTTCTTCACATATTTAGGTTATTTCTCCTATACCATAAGTTTACAATTAATTTTAGTTCAATTGTTAAAATATTTACTTTTCATTATAATGTACACTTGAATTTAAAAATGTAAAATAATATCTTAAAAATAGCGGTAGGATACAATGTGCTGTGTGGAAATTTATACGGTAGTAGTTCAGAGTTTATCCACTAGGTGTCGGCACTAAATGGACCGGCTGTGTGGTAAGTGACGGACGACATTCGTTCAACAAGATGGCTTCCGTGGATCAAGAGAATGGTGTTGTATGTTTACCTATTTACATTTATTTCGTTTTCAATTACATTTGTGTGTAAATCTTATAGTTAAAATGGATAGGAGAAGTGTCCTACTTACTCTTAAATTCCAATCATTATGGTTATATAGTTCGAAATAGTGCTAATCTTCTCAGAAAGGTGCAGTGTTAGAAAGGTTATTTCCGTTGTGAAAAATAGTCGTACATAATGAATTTAAATCTTTCTACGATATTATTTACAAATGACATGGGTTACTTATATCCTATTACAAAATTCTTTTGTTCTGGTATAAAAATAAATAAACGTACCGGAACCAATTTGTAACATTTAACCTTGTCATGGTTATTAAATTTTGTATCCTGAGATAGGCCAATGGATGTTGGATTAACATAATTCTATGAGTACATCGATTAATATAATGCTTATTATCTAAAGGTTATTACTTCTTTGTAAAATATACTTGTTGGGAATTATCCTTAATATCTAAAAAATTGATTACCTAATACTAAAACGGATTTACAAAATTGACTTGTAGGCTATGATTATACTTGTCTAGGTATTCTGTGAACTAGGCACTGTCTATAGGATTTCTTTATGGGAAAAAGTCTCTATATACAGCTGATTATTGTTATCAATAGAAAATACTGTAATAAAGCCCCTTTTTGTTTGGCGAATGGTTCAGTTCAAAATGAGTCCAAACAAAAATTACAGTTAACATTTCAATACATATACTGTACATGACTTACCTAACATTAAAGACAATGGTAACAAGACATTGAAATGAAATACATGGGAATAAGGGATGAACATTTAAAACGTAACCTAACTAAATTGTTTAACTAAATATAACATGAAATTAATAAAAGATCAGGTCGCTTATCTAATATTTACAGGGTCATTATATTTGCGTAGCAGTTGGGTGTGGAAGGGTCCTTCATACAATTCTAGTTGATTTAAGAAAATGGGTTGCGAATTTATTTATTAACTGTTTTAATTGCCCCTTTTGTACTGGGTTTAATGTATCGGTGTAGTGAGTGATCTTGTTGATTTCCTTCTGGATCAGGTGTGGTCTTATGTTTAGTTTGAACTGGTTCTCATTGACTTTGTTCGACAACTTCGACAGTCTGTCATTCCTGTCTGACATTTGCTCTCCTATTTTAAAGGTAGTGGGCTCCTGCTCGTTTTTTCGCTTTAGGGTAGTCTTCTGTAGCTTTGTCTGACTGTGTGGCCTAGTTAGGGTGAAGTTTTCTAGATGAGCTGTGTGGTTAGGTTTGGTTTCTGGTTGAAATTTGGTCCAGTTTTGTTGGTGGTTAGGAAGCAATATTTTCATGGTTCTTTTGATGTTTTGGATGTAGAGTTCTGACATGGTCCTTGGTGGTTGACTGTTAGGTTGGGTTTGGTTGGTTTGTCGTTCGATTTGTTTTTGAATTTGATTAGGTAGCTGATCTTCAAGTGCTTGAATACGAGTTTCCTGTTTGATGTTTTTATCTTCAAAATTAATATTAACTTGTTTTAAGATTTCGTTTTTCATTTGTAGGTTTTGTGTGTGAGTTTTAAGTTCCAATTTAGAGATTTTATCATTCATCCTATCTTCAAGCATGTTTAGATTTTCAGTCATTTTTTGAGTTAGGCTACTTTCTAGGTTTATATTTTGTTGAGTTAGGTCTGTTTGTAATGTCTCTATTTTAGAATGGACAGAGTTGATTTGGGATTTCAACTCGGTATTGAAATTTTCGATTTTAGAATTGACTGTACTAATTTGAGTGTTTACTAGGTTTGTCAGTTGGGTAGTCATTTGTAAGATTAAGTGCTTGAGCTCTGTTTGTTCGGTTTCTATAGGGTTTATGTTGGAAGGGTCTAGATTTTCTGTGGTTTTGTATTTGTCTAGGCTAGGTATTAATGGTTCTCCTCCTACAGCTATGTCGTGCCTATTCTCTTCTGTTTGAGTGTTTGTGGTGTCTATAGTGTTTGTGTTCATGTTGGGAGTTGTGTAGTCTTCTAATAACTGTAAGTGTTGCAGTTCTTCTATGGGATATGTAAGGTCTTCGTCTTTGCCGCCTTCCACTAACTTGGCACTTTTACGGGGATTTTTTCTAAGGTTATAAGGAGATGTCATTGTTCTTGGGGAATACACAAAAAATAGGGATAGGTCCTACATAAATAATGGGGATACAAAAAAAATGGGGGGAATTTCCTACCGGGGTTTCCTACTGGGTTCCTACTAGGTTTCCTACTGAGTTTCCTACTAGGGATATTCTTATCTTAGGTACAAGTAATCTAAGATTCTTATTCTAATTAAATATCTTAACTAAGATGCAATTATGAGTTTTGAGTTTGTTTTTTTTTTGTTGATAACTTTTGTTTCATAAAGCCACCACGTTGTTGCGCCATTTATTAAAAGATAAATGAATGAACAGCTGTTAGTTACAATGAACAAAGAAAATCAATTTACTCACTTCTGAAAAACTATACATCAGTTACAAAACATATAAAATAGTATTCACAAAAAAAAATGTTCAGAATGTCTCTATAACTCGGGGTAATTTATATTCATGGGTTCAAATGCTTCTGGCTTGTTAACAAAAGTTATCATAAATGATTAAATTAAAATATTCAATGCAAAATATTATGTAGAGATACTAAATTTTGAAAAAGAACAATGTTCAAAGGCTTTTCGAAAAATTGCTGAGATTGTATTACGCTTTTCCTTTCTTGAATTAAAATAGTTAATAAAATAATTAATTAGTAGTTTAGATGAGTCCAAAAGTTCCTATTAAAAACAATAAAGTTCTTCTAAATGGAGCTGAAAAGGTTAGTTCTGAAAAGATGGAGTGATCTCACCCAAAGTCCTGTTGATTGCCTAGGAAAAACGATAAAAAGATAAAAAAAGATTCAGGTGGGCTAATACAGCTGGGGGAAACTTTTATTACATTTGTTAAACCGCACTAAATAAATAAAACTGGACAAATTCTCTTCTTCTAATTTCTGGGTTAGAGCGACATGCTCCTTGCCCTAAGACTTTCCAAAGGCAACTCCTTCACTTACTTCTTGGTTCAAATTGTAGAAGAAGGCCAATTATCCAATAGCATCGCTTGCCAATAATCCAGGATCTGTCTAATTTTTTTATTGGCTATCAGCTGAAAACTACACTTTTAATTGGTTGTACACTTCACTGAATTTATAAAATCATTCTCTACATAATTGAATTTGGAAAAACAGGAATTTAGGTCTTCAAAACTAGAAAATATGATTAAGAATCGAAATAGTTACTAAAATATATTAAATTCAACTTAAAATACTCATAATTGCATTTCTACAATGACCATGTCAAAAAACAGCTGTTTAGGGAAATCACACAAGTTTCACAATATTTACAATATTTGGTTAAACACTTAATTTCTTCACATATTTAGGTTATTTCTCCTATACCATAAGTTTACAATTAATTTTAGTTCAATTGTTAAAATATTTACTTTTCATTATAATGTACACTTGAATTTAAAAATGTAAAATAATATCTTAAAAATAGCGGTAGGATACAATGTGCTGTGTGGAAATTTATACGGTAGTAGTTCAGAGTTTATCCACTAGGTGTCGGCACTAAATGGACCGGCTGTGTGGTAAGTGACGGACGACATTCGTTCAACAAGATGGCTTCCGTGGATCAAGAGAATGGTGTTGTATGTTTACCTATTTACATTTATTTCGTTTTCAATTACATTTGTGTGTAAATCTTATAGTTAAAATGGATAGGAGAAGTGTCCTACTTACTCTTAAATTCCAATCATTATGGTTATATAGTTCGAAATAGTGCTAATCTTCTCAGAAAGGTGCAGTGTTAGAAAGGTTATTTCCGTTGTGAAAAATAGTCGTACATAATGAATTTAAATCTTTCTACGATATTATTTACAAATGACATGGGTTACTTATATCCTATTACAAAATTCTTTTGTTCTGGTATAAAAATAAATAAACGTACCGGAACCAATTTGTAACATTTAACCTTGTCATGGTTATTAAATTTTGTATCCTGAGATAGGCCAATGGATGTTGGATTAACATAATCTATGAGTACATCGATTAATATAATGCTTATTATCTAAAGGTTATTACTTCTTTGTAAAATATACTTGTTGGGAATTATCCTTAATATCTAAAAAATTGATTACCTAATACTAAAACGGATTTACAAAATTGACTTGTAGGCTATGATTATACTTGTCTAGGTATTCTGTGAACTAGGCACTGTCTATAGGATTTCTTTATGGGAAAAAGTCTCTATATACAGCTGATTATTGTTATCAATAGAAAATACTGTAATATCGTTTCTCTTGAAGACACTGGAAAGACTGGTAGAAAGACACCTAAGAAAGGAAGTGCTTTAAGCTACTCCTCTTCATCGAAACCAGCATGCCTATCAGCCTGGTAAGTCCTGCAAAACAGCCCTGCATCAATTTGTGAACAGGGTGGAGGACAGCCTTGCTGCTAAGGAAATCGCTCTATGCACCTTCATGGACATTGAAGGTGCTTTTGACAATGTTAACTTACACGGCCATGGTCCAGGCGGTGCGTGGGCGCGGTCTTGAGTCTGCTATATGTAGGTGGATTGAGTCCATGCTCTGCTCCAGGCGGATTAGAGCCGATCTTCCAGGTGAATCGATAGTGATCGCACCCACGAAAGGTTGTCCGCAGGGAGGTGTGCCTCTTCTGTGGAATCTTGTGATGGACGGTCTCCTTCGTGTGCTCACTAGCAGGGGCGTCTTTGTCCAGGGCTATGCAGATGACATATAGTCCTCATGGTACAGGGAAGGTTCACAAATATTTTTGCTGATGTCTTGAATGTCAATCTTCAATATGTCAATGTCTGGTGTCTTAGAAAGGGACCAAGCATAAACCCCTCAAAGACAGTAGTTGTTTCAACAGAAAAAAGAACCTGGAGTCTGTTTCTCGGCTGAAACATGGACCAACACGGCTTGAAGTATCAGGTGCAGTCAAATACTTAGGGCTGACAATTGACTCTAAGCTGACTTGGAATTATCATTTGAATAATACACTGTACAAGGCAAAATGGGCGCTCATGACGTCCAGGGGATTTGCAGGCTCTACGTGGGGGATCAAGCCTCAAGCAGCGCTATGGCTGTATAAGGCAGTAATAAGGCCTCATTCACGTATGGATGTCATACGAACCAGGTATTCCCAGTCATTGTCAAGTCTGTTGGACAAAGATGAACCAGACTACAGCCATAGCCAAACTCACAAGTTTACAAAGGCTGGGCACTCTTCTAGTCTCTGGAGCTTTCAGGAGCAGCCAGTCAGCAACTCTTGAAGTTGCTCTTGAATTACTGCGTTTGGATATCTTCATCAAGGTAGAAGCACGTAAATCAGCCTATCGTTTAAAAGTCGCAGGTCAATGGAGGGAAGGCCTGTCTGGAACAGGCCATTGCACCATCACCAAAGCTGTTGCTCACAGCCCTGTGCTTGAAAGGATTTTAGATGTCATGAGTACGGAGATGGTTTTCACTAAACCTTTTTCTGTTGAATTCTGCTCCAGAGAAGAGTGGAAATCTGAGGAAGGGCCCTATTTCAGGAAAGGCAGCCGTGTCTGGTACACGGACGGCTCTCTCATTGAAGGAAAATCTGGCTACGTGGTGTACAGTGAATCACCCAGAACAGAAGTCTGGGACAGCACTGTACTATTTTTCAAGCGGAAATTTGTGGCATCATGGTTTGTACCAATCTAGGCTTTGCCAGACGCTATTGCGACAAGCATCCCATATAGTAATCTTGTCAGATTGTCAGGCTGCCCTCAAGGCTCTTGACTCCAATGAAATCAAGTCAAAATTAGTGTGGGAGTGTTACAACACACTCAGCGAACTCTCGCATCACGCAACTCCTGTGCTTCTTGGTTGGGTACCTGGCCATGTAGGCATAGGTGGCAATGAGTGTGCAGATAAGCTTGCTAAAAGAGGTTCAGGTATTTCATTCTTTGGTCCAGAGCCAAGCTGTGGCATAAACAAAACAACTGCTTTTCACACGATCAATAAATGGTCTTAGGACTTACATCGCCAGCAATGGCAGGGATACTCTGGTCAACCACTGGCAAAAAGCTGCTAGCAGACACTCACACTCACTTTACTAACTGGTTGGTGAGGTTGGCCAGAGGTCGGGTTAAGCAGGTAATTGCCTTGATAACTGGACACGGCCACTTCAGGAAACATCTCCACACTCTTGGACTTAGAAATGAAAGTCAGGAGTGTAGGCTTTGCAATCATGCAGTCTGAAGAGACTGCCAAGCACATCATACTGGATTGCGAGAGACTTGGGGCAAGGAGAAGGGCTTTGTTTGGTTGTAAGCAACCAGGTGATGATAAATGGGTCGTTAGTATTGGGAAACTCCTGGATCTCGTAAAGGAGATCCCAACTAACATACTAGGGACACACAATAAGCTTCGGTTGACGTGTGACGTGTGAGGATCCTTGAATCTTTGGATCTCTGAATGCGTCCCTTCAACTACACATAAACATAAACTGATGATAGCGATGGAATTATTATTTATACAGATATTTTTATATTGTTTTACTTTTCTAATTGCTTATGGTGCACTTATACCATACCACATTACTTATAGTTAAAAGTAAATTTCAAATAAATAGCTATTTAAAAATACTCTTTCTATTTACACTCCAAATTTAAACCATTATGGCATTTACTTTTCGAATAAATCCCCGCCTAAGAATGAATAATACCCCGGTCGCAGCAAACCTACATCCTCAGCGAATTTCCAATGAATATATAACATAACACATTAAAACACTTAACAGGATTCATAAGAAATATATTGACAAACAAGTGATATTTAAAATATTAATTATTCTCTATAAGAATAACATTTGAGGATGAGTACACAGGTTTGCTGCAACAAGGAACATAAAATAATGGGTTTTTATGCAAATATCAATAGAACTCATCTTAGTGAAGTCACATACCAAGTTTCATCATTCATAAATAAGCGATATATAACATTTTAATTATTTTCCATAAGAATAACATGGGGACCAAGTACCTAGGTTTGCTGCTATGGGAACCATAGGCGAAAAATTGTTTTTTTGTGAAAACAACAATGAACCACAACCAGATGATATACCAAATTTCGTCAGTTTATGTTCATAAATAAGCAAGATATACAATTTGTCTTTTTCTCCATAAGAATAACATGAGTCAACGTACTGTGTTTAGCACTTTCAATATCTCAGTAACTAATTGATAAAGAGCAATGATCAATGTACCGAATTGTTTGTTTTTTTATCTTGAATTCAATGGTCAAAATTAAAATTTGATTTAAATAAAAATTACAAGTGGAAACCCCAAAAAAACCATTTTTGGGGTACAAAACCCCCCCTTCGGATGGTGTGATTCGTCTGGTTTTCGAACTCGCGCAAATAAATAGTGCTTTACACATTTGTGCCAAATTTCATAAAGATCGGACCTTTTTTACGAAAGTTATCGTGCTTACGGACACACACATATATACAAATTTTAACGAATGGTGTTTTTGGCATCTGGGGACCTCAAAATGAAAAGTTATCATGGTCTTTGGCTTAAGTCTCACCATGAGACCTACGGTAATAGCTTCTTCCCTACAGGGTGAATTTGCTAGAAGGAGGGCAAAGGGGTATTGTATTTACATCCGGCACTCTGTTTCCAAGAAATCTGCCGATCGTCATGGGAAAAAGTCAGATGAGAGTTCATGTTTTGGACATAGATTTTAAATGTTTTGGACATAGATTTTAATGGAATTTGCAATTTTTAATACTACATAACTGTGTTATAATAATACTCCCAGTATTACTTACTACTAAAACAAAAACTTACATATTATTTTGTACTTTCTCTCACATAAACTTATTTTAGCGAATTTCCCCTTTAGGGAAGAAGCTATTACCGTAGGTCTCATGGTAAGACTTAAGCCCGAGACCATGATAACTTTTTGTTTTGAGGCTCCCAGATGCCAAAAACACTATTCGTTCAAATTTATATATATGTATATATATCTAATATATATTCAGCCGCACGTGTAACTGACTCACTGCGGTATACAAATTCTAACCCACTTCTAGATGAGCTAGAAACTTGAAATTTGGCATGCAGGTAGCTTGTAGCATATAACCCCCAGGAAAATTGCCAAAAATAACAATTTAAAATTTTAACTCCCTCAAAAAAATATTTTAAAATCCTTAACAAAAGGCATATTTTAAAATTCCAGTTTTTGATTCCGAACGGGTTTACCTATCGAAAAACGGAAACCTCCACGACCTACGGATTTTGCAAGATCTACAACTTTGGTCCTATGACTTTTTGTCGTATCTCGTCTCCTTCACCCTTAGATAGCTCTAGATTTGATCAAATTTTCAGATTTTGTGGCGGTTTTTTATTTCCTATTACGTTAATATACTTCATGGAGGTCTGATATTGGGCACCCAGTATGTCTACTTAGTAAATAGGAGCAGAAATATGACCAGTTTTTATTACTTAAACCTGTCGAAAAAACAAATACCCCCCGTCGCAGCAAACCTGCGTACTCAGCGAATTTCCAATGCATTGATATGTTTCTCACTAGTACATAAAGCCACTCACCAAGTTTGACAAAAATACATTCATAAATAAGTGATTTATTACATTTTATTTATTCCCCATAAGAATAACATTAGGACTGAGTACGCAGGTTTGTGGCAACGAGGAAGATAAGAAATGAGTTTTGATGCAATTATCAATGTAACTGAACCAGGTGAAGCTACTTACCATGTTTTATTAATTTATGTTCATAATTAAGGGAGATAGAAAACTTTACTTATTCTCCATAAGAATAACATTAGGGCTGAGTATGCAGGTTAGCTGCTACGGGGACAATCAACAAAACATTTATTTTTTGTGCAATTATCAATATACCAGTACAACATGAAGCCACATACCAAATTTCATCAATATACATTCATAAATAATCAAGATATCAAATTTTATTTATTCTCCATAAGGATAACATTGGACAACGTACTGTGTTTAGCACTTTGAATATCTCTGCAACGGTTTGACGTAGAATCACAATTTAAACACCAAAATGATTGTTTTGTGGAGCTGAGTGATCGGTAAAAGAAAATGTGAAGTTTAAAGTAAAATTAACTGGGGAAAAGCCAAAAACCTTTTTCCCATAAGATTAACATGGGAGATTTTATGAGCATGTTTTTTAGATTTTTTCCGCAACCACTTAACCTAGGTTAATAATTCAAAATACCATATTATTTGTTTTTTTAAGCTCTATAACATGGTCTAAACCTAAATTAAGTGTTTTAAAAATTTTAGGGTAAAAAATGCAAAAAACTGATTTTTGGAAAATTTAAAACCCCCATAAACCCCCCTTCCCATAGTCCGATTTTTCTGGTTTTCGAACTTAAAGTCAGAAATGTCAGTTTACACATTTGAGCCAAATTTCATCGAAATCGGACGTTTTTTACTCAAGTTATCGCATTCACGGACACATATATAGATATATATATATATATCTATATATATATATATATATATATATATATATATATATATAGATATAGATATATATATACATATATATAAATTTGAACGAATAGTGTTTTGGACATCTGGGGACCTCAAAACAAAAAGTTATCATGGTCTCGGGCTTAAGTCTTACCATGAGACCTACGGTAATAGCTTCTTCCCTATAGGGGAAATTCGCTAAAACTCTTAAAATCTAAAGATTTGACCGTTTTCTAAGTATAAGTAGTAAGGAAATGCCAGTTCTGGAACAAATGTTATTAATTAGGATGCACGTATCACCATTTATACTTTAACTAGGATCGTGAGATATGGCATGCGTGTAAATAAAAAAAAACCTGCTCATAAAATCTCCTATGTTAATCTTATAGGAAAAATGTTTTTGGCTTTTCCTCAGTTCATTTTAATGTAAATTTCACGTTTGTTTTACCAATCAATTCAGCTCTACAAAACAATCATTTTGGTGTTTAAATTGTGATTCTACGCCCAACCGTTGCAGAGATATTCAAAGTGCTAAAACACAGTACGTTGTCCAATGTTATACTTATGGAGAATAAATAACTTTTGATATCTTGATTATTTATGAATGTATATTGATGAACTGGGTATATGGCTTCACTTAGTACTGGTATATTGATATTTGCACAACAAATTATTTTTTGTTGGTTATCCCAGTAGCAGCTAACGTGCATACTCAGCCCTAATGTTTTTTATCTCCCTTAATTATGAACATAAATTAATAAAACTTATTTTGTAGCTTCACCTGGTTGAGTTATATTAATAATTGCACAAAAACATATTTCTTCTTTTTCTTTTTGCAGCAAACCTGCGTACTCAGTCCTAATGTTATTCTTATGGAGAATAAATCAAATGCTATAGATCAGATGCTATTTATTTATGTATTTTTATGAAACTTGGTAAGTGGCTTAATATAGTTGTGAGAAACATATGCATACATTGGAAATTCGCTGAGTATGCAGGTTTGCTGCGACGTTTTTTTTAACATACTAACATCTAAAACTTGATTTAATCATCTATTTTGGCGCCCTCCTCAAGCCCTCTTTGTAGCTACCGTGCGCACACCTATGAGTTCCATGGGTTAACCACAGAATGCAGCACCAACAATTGTCATAGTTTACGCGGGCATAACCACTGACTATATACACGAGTCAATGGCAAAACTGCAACGGGTCTGCTAGTTACACATAAAACGTGATATTATTAAAAATTACAAAATATATTTGTATTTAGCCGAATTACTAAGTGTATTGGTGTCACTGGTAATGGAAATGTACTGGTTCACTGTTGTTAACAGTTGACAGTTCTTAATTGTTTTATAAAATTTATTTGTTTCACAAATTAGTCAAGTTTATAATGTTATATTATTTATAAACCATAATGCAGTGGGAATATGAGTGTTACTCATTATTATTTGATTACAAATCATACAGTTTCTTTTGTAATACACCACATCACACAAATTTACACCTAACTTTGATTTCTTGTGTGATTCTTTGTGCTCACTGGCCACTGGTTGCTCACCCGTCGTCAGTGATGCCAACAGAATTCGGGGGCGAAACATTTAATACTGAGTGCGAACTTTGCTGGGGCAGTTCCTGACTGAGCGCTTTCCATCATCTCATAAATAGTTGAAGACACATTCACAATTCACATACATATTATTACGTTTTGACTAAAGATTGATTTTCTTCTTTCATTTCGCATGATCCCAAAATTACTGTCAAAAATTATTCTGGAATCTGGGTTCTTCATTGTACTTTAAGCCAAACAATCTTGTCCCTGAAGATTTATAATACAAAATAATTAAATTAAATTAATTCAAGAAAATATACAGTTTGAATAAGGTAATTGTGGAATGAAACAAAAGTTACAACACAATAGTAAATATATTTTAATACATTCAATATTATTTACAAAAACTGCATACAAAACAACATTTTTATAAATATTCTGGTAAAATAATAAAACAACATTGTATTTCTATCTCACTACTAATACTGTCAGGTAACAACAACATTGTGCTGTTTAATAGTAACAACCATTTATACACTAAATAAATATCAGTCTAAACAAATGTTTTCAATACTACTCAAACTCCCCTCTTTTTCAACTCTTTGTGAAAACAATATAATAGACACTTGCCTCCACCACTTCAAAGATTTAAAAACCTTTAAATTAAGCAATATTCCGTTTGTGAGTGTGCACACTTAATTTAAATATATGACTCTTAACCATACAGTGTATCAACTATCTAAATTAGTGAATTATGTATTACTGTCATAAAATCTTTTGCCCCCAAATGATAAACCTGTTCATATTTTGGCGCTAAAGCGGTCATCACCACTTTTGTGTCTCATTAGGCCATCTTGCTAACTTCACAGTCAAGAAAGCTGAGGAGCTGATGATGGTTTGGGAACCAAAAAACATTAACCCTTTTCATTTGGGGTAAAGAATTAATTTGACATAAGTAGTAAATGGTTCTCATGACATATATCCACAATGACAGTTGAACTATGCAAAGGAACGTTGCTATGAACTGCTAATGGTGAGAAAGAAACCTTTCCAGTGCTTCACTCAAACATTCTTTACTGGTGCCCTTTGTATAAACTGGTACAATAACTGGACTTGTATTGGGTCTATTGTAAAGTAAACGGCTGGAAAAACCATTGCTTTTTTATAAAGTAAACTGCTAAACATGGTTTTAAGCACTCCTCTGCTAATCAATTAAAAATGTCACTAACTTGAACCTTATACTTTTAATAAAGATTCACTTTAGAAATAAATATTACTGTGAGACTTATTGCATATGCATCTATAAGACAGGCATCTATAGGCTTGAACCATTGGGATCCTGAGAAAGCAAACATTAATTCCTTTTAGTGCTAAATTTTATTTTGTATACAGACGATTATTAATGAAACTGATAATTATTGTTAAGTAATTTAAATATAATCTTGGTTTTAATAATACATGATACATATGTATTAGGTATAACATAAACATTAGTAAAACTGTTTAGCCTAACCATATTCGCTAGTAATATATCACTATTTGGCACAATTAAATCACAACTTTAGAAAATCGTCGACTTAACAAATTATTGGATGGAAGAAGTACTAGTAGCTAATACTGCTACCTCATTAAAGAGGTAAGGCTCCGGTTTACCCTTGCCACGTTGCACATTACTAGGGTTTGCAGGATTAAGCTTTACAGTGGCTGCATAAATCCTAGACTTAAACAAATAATTAGGATTAAAGATATCTAGTGGACCTGTTTCTCGAAATCAATCAAGTTCTTCCATCTTGATATTGAAAGCACTATACAAATTGAGTTGCTATTTCAGTAGTTTACGTATTTAGATTTAGCTAATAGTAAGTAATTTAATGCTAATACTGTATTTTGAAGCATAAAATTCTGTTTTGAAATGCAATTAAATTAAATCCTTACATGTTAGTTTTCCCTATGAAAATGGGTGGCATGTGCCATTCAGAATGGAGGTAGTGAAAATTGAAAACCACTTGGCAAAAAAAAACATGACCAATTTTTTATCACAAATTGTCAAAATCGATTTAGAAAAACAGTGATCTATTTACAAATATCGCCTTAGTGTAATGTATATATATATATATAAGATGAAGAGATTCTCTTGTCAATTTCACTAATTTCTTTTTTAAGTTAGTAATATTTACAAATCATTTTTAATGAGTTTTTGTTTTTGTTGTTTTTTTACTACAGTAAATCAAGACAGAAACATTATTTTAAAACCCTTAAACATGGCAACAGTAGCAAAAGCTTTCTTTTTTTAAATTCCTTTAAGGCTAATTGTTGTTGTTGTTGTTGTTGAGTTAAACTGTTGTAAAAAATTGTCCTTTCCCCGATCTTGATAATGTATTTTCACGAAGCGTCACACATTTTCCAAAAGGTATACCAGAGCCTCAAAAAACTTCTCAGACAGTTAAAGTTCAGGAAAATATAACTATTGTTTGATGCTAATATACATTAAACTTATCAGCTATTGATCATGTTTTGATCTTACAGACTTTTTTTACGATACTGCCTAACACTACCAAACTTTCCTTCCAACTCTTCAAATTAAGTGAACACACGTCCAACTTATGAAAAGACATGTCTATTAATCTAAAATCGCCAATATATGGTAGTTATCCTATGATTTTTTTCTGTTTGGCACAATCTTATAAGATATTGTAATTCTTGATTTTATCATAAAAAACGGAACTAGGCTATTTTATAAGCAATGCTTCACAACTTTGGAAATTCTACTGCTATAGTTATTATGGCGTCAGAGTGGTATTTAAAAAAATATTTTTGATTTCATCTAAGGAAACCCATTTTATATTTTCCCTTTATAAAACACTCAAACTTAAAAAAATGTTTCAAATATAAGGACTGATAGCTGGAACTTTAGTTGAAAATCAGTAAAATAAGTATGCAAGTTCATCAAAAATTGTCACTTCACCTTTGTGATATTCCTTTGAAGTAATATAAAACTTGTGAAACAGAAACTAGCATGTAAAAATCACAATCATCTGATAATTTCATCTCTCAGACAGTCTTCAAGCGTACACATATCTATTAGTTTCAACTCACGTACATTTCACAAGCTTACTTCCATCAGCAGGTTCCTCATAGACACTTCTTTCTTCACATCCATCAGAAGGTCCCCCCTCACAGACACTCCTCAAACTCACATCCATCAGCTGTTTGACCTCACAGAGACTCCTCAAACTCACATCCATCAGCTGTTTACCTCACAGTCACTCCTCAAACTCACATCCATCAGCTTTTCCACCTTACAGACACTCCTCAAACTCGCACCCAACAGCAGGTTCCACCTCACAGACACTCCTCGTCACTAGAGTCGGTATTGTAGCCAATTTGCTCGTGCCACCAATCACACACCTCCAACATCACATTAGGCACTTTGAGGGCACTCGTCTTGTTGAGGGAAATGTCTCTGAGGAGAAGCCGATTAGCCTCGGAACCTTCCGACACGTGGGGCAGGTTCTTGTTGGAACCTGCACATAAACATAAGTCGGTAATTTCAGTGGTAATTTTAAAATTAAATATTGTAGAGGAAATTTTGCTTATCATAAAAATTAGGGTTTTCATTACTTCTTTTGGAAATAATATTAAGTTCAAACAACATTAAGTGATACAGTGAAGTGATCACTTCTTGCCACAAAAAATACCTAAGACTTAATTACGGTATATTAAAACACTCAGCATTTGTGTATCACACTGTTAAGTCCAAACTACATAATTAGAGGAGTAAAAATTGAAAAAAATTTGGCTGAAACCTTAATAATGATGTCAGGTAAAGCAATACATGTTTTATTTGAGTATTTTTAGTTTCTGGCAAAATGCATACAGTAGACTCTAGAAATCCGGACTATTGTGGCGGACGGCCGGTCCAGATTTCTGAAAATCCGAATTTCTCAGGGGTGGGCATGAATGTGTTTATGTTTATGTGCTAATACAAGAGTGAGCTTCCAGAAGAAAGTTATAAACACTCTGTAACACAGTAGAAACTCGTTAATCACCAAGGAGACCAAGAGTATGCTCGGAACACAAAAAAGGTAGGATTTTCAAAAAAACACATTTATTGAAAACGTGATAAAACTATAGTTTAAACAGAAAATATTTAAATGTACATTGGTAAAGATTTAATGTAACACTGTAAGTCATAAATAAAGTATACTGTAATAAAAACTGTCGCCGGTCTACTGATTAGGTAGATGAGAAATTGACAGGAGAAGACTTGAAAGGAACAGCACACCGGAAACGTAAACAATAACAAAATACGGATAACGGTACGGAAACACAGAGCGCCTGATAAAGGAAACTACAATGACATTTATGTAATTCGGGATACTGAAGGTGCTTAACCGTGAAGTTCCGTTTTTTTGTTTTTATTTGCAACAAACAAATTTAAACAAAATTAAGATCTTCAGTCCGGTTAACCGTGAGTCCGGATAAGTGTGATCCGTATTTCTGAGAGTCTACTGTACTTCTATCTAATGCATCTGATAACTAAATACCCCCCCCCAGCAAACCTGCACACTCAGCGAATTTCCAATGCAAAATATATGTCTTAATACCACATAAAGCCGCATACCAAGTTTCATAAAAATATATTCACAAATAAGCGATATATACAATTTAAATTATTCTCTATAAGAATAACATTGGGGATGAGTAAGCAGGTTTGCTTCAACAAGGAACAAAAAATTTTGGTTTTCATGTCAATATCAATATAACTCAAATAAGTATACCAAGTTTTATTAATTTATGTTCATAATTAAGAGAGACATCACATTTTACTTATTCTCCATAAGAATAACATGGGGGCTGAGTTCGCAGGTTTGCTGCTACAGGAATTATCGGTAAAAATAGCTTTTTTGTGCAAATAACAATAGATTACAACCAGATGAAGCCATATACCAAGTTCGTTAGCATACGTTCATAAATAAGCGAGATATCATTTTTTACTTTCTCCCCCTTATACATAGTATATGGAAAAAGTATTGTTTTCGTCAAAATTTTCGAGTTTGAGTTGTTAGTGGAAATATTCGTTTTGGTGCTCCCTGAACCCAAAAAAGTGGTTTTTACGTGATGTCTGTCTGTCTGTCTGTCTGTCTGTCTGTCTGTCTGTCTGTCTGTCTGTCTGTCGTGTGTGTGTCGTGTGTGTGTCGTGTGTGTGTCGTGTGTGTGTCGTGTGTGTGTCGTGTGTGTGTCGTGTGTGTGTCGTGTGTGTGTCGTGTGTGTGTCGTGTGTGTGTCGTGTGTGTGTCGTGTGTGTGTCGTGTGTGTGTCGTGTGTGTGTCGTGTGTGTGTCGTGTGTGTGTCGTGTGTGTGTCGTGTGTGTGTCGTGTGTGTGTCGTGTGTGTGTCGTGTGTGTGTCGTGTGTGTGTCGTGTGTGTGTCGTGTGTGTGTCGTGTGTGTGTCGTGTGTGTGTCGTGTGTGTGTCGTGTGTGTGTCGTGTGTGTGTCGTGTGTGTGTCGTGTGTGTGTCGTGTGTGTGTCGTGTGTGTGTCGTGTGTGTGTCGTGTGTGTGTGTGTGTGTGTGTGTGTGTGTGTGTGTGTGTGTGTGTGTGTGTGTGTGTGTGTGTGTGTGTGTGTGTGTGTGTGTGTGTGTGTGTGTGTGTGTGTGTGTGTGTGTGTGTGTGTGTGTGTGTGTGTGTGTGTGTGTGTGTGTGTGTGTGTGTGTGTGTGTGTGTGTGTGTGTGTGTGTGTGTGTGTGTGTGTGTGTGTGTGTGTGTGTGTGTGTGTGTGTGTGTGTGTGTGTGTGTGTGTGTGTGTGTATCTGTGTGGATGTGTACAGAGCTAGAGCCCTAACCAATGGGTCGATTTTTATGAAATTTGGTATGTAGGTACCAATCCACGATATCCCCAGGCGTTTTTTTTTCATTTTTTGAATTTTTGTTTTTAAGGGTAATTATTCCCCAAAAACCACAAAAAACATGAAATATCAAAATTTCTCAAAAACGGCTCTAACAATTTTGATTAAACTTTAGTCGTTTGTAGAAATTTAGTTTTCCAACAAAATGACACCACCCGCATTCCTGTAAAAATTCAGGTTCAGAAATTACAGGACTTAAAACACCCAAAATTAAGTTTTTTGGATTTGTCATAAAAATACATAAATATAAAAAAATATTACTATTCACCATTAAAAAGAGCTCAAAAAACTAAATAATTTAGTATTTTGAATTACTATTCTACGATTGCTGGTTGCGGATAAAATTGGAATTTTCATTTTGCAGTAAACGCATTACGTTGTCCAATGTTATTCTTATGGGGAATACAAAAATTACTATTTCTCTCTTATTTACAGATAAATTTCATTCAAACCTGATATGCTTGTCAAGTTAGCATTGACCAACAGAGGAAATTCGAAATATGTTGCCCCTTAATAACCCTGGGGGGGATTGGGGGCATTTCCCCTCTTAAAACCACGAGTGTAGCAATGGATTCTGTAGTGCCTCCAAAGCAGGGATTTTGGTGGATGTTTTTTAAAACAACTTGTTTACAAGATTTTCTGTACATTCGACCGTGCTTTCTATTCTATATGTAGTAAATAAAAAGTAATTTATTCATTAAAGTTGGGCTAAAAGGGAGAAAGTAAGTGTCAGTTTCCTGATACCGTTTATTTTCTTATTTTCCATAAGAATAGCATTGGACAACGTAATATGTTTAGCACTATCAATATCTCTGTAACGAATTGACTTAGAGAAATTATTGAAACACCTAATTGTGTGTTTTTTAAATGGTGAAAACCAAAATTTTACTCTTTAAATATTACATGTAAAAACTTTAAAAAAACATTTTTGGGATCCGAAACCCCCGCCCAAAATACCCCTTTGGATAGATCGATCTGTCTGGTTTTTGAATTTAAAGTCATAAATGTTGCTTTACACTTTTGTGCCAAATGTTATAAAAATCTGACCTTTTTTATATGAGTTATCACACCCACGGACACATATATATATATATATATATGTATGTATATATATATATATATATATATATATATATATATATATATATATATATATATATATACTAGCTGGCCCGACAGACGTTGTCCTGTCCTAATGTCATTGAATTTGTTTTATGTCAAATACTCGTTCATTTTCAATTTGAGCTCGTTCGCTTCGCTCACTCGCCTATCAAAAAGCATAAAATAAAAAATAGCTTACGTCCTATTCTCAGACCTACCGAATATACACACAAAATGTCATAAGAATCAGTCAAGCCGTTACGGAGGAATTTTGTTACAAACACTGTGACACGAGAATGTTATATATTAGATATATATATATATATATATATATATATATATATATATATATATATGTATATATGTATATATATATATATATATATAAACTAACACATTAAAACAGAGAGATATAAATGCTGAAAAAAGTTTTTTGCGAATTTTTGTTTATAATACAGATGTTTTCAAGCAATAAAGGAGAAGGAATCGAATTTGAACAGTACTTAAATAAAAATAAACAAATATTTTACATCTGAATTTTAAAAACTAAAATATGCGATTTTAGATACAGGTAACAAATTTAAATTTAAAAGTAAAACATCAGCTGAGTTGAATCATTTTAGACTTAAGAAAAATTATGTACTGTTCAAATTCCATTCTTTCTCCTTTATTGCTTGAAAACGTTTGCATTATAAACTAAAATTTGTAACCAACTTCATTTTCATCATTTATATCTATCTGTTTTAATGTGTTAGAGTATATAAAGTCGCTTGGCATCCATACCGCAAGAAATATATATATATATATTTCTTGCGGTATAGATGCCAAGTGACTTTATATATTATATTATATATATATATATATATATATACAGTGGGTAATTAAGTATTGAAACTAAAATAGATAGAAATATTTTGCTCGTGGCATTGACTATTAACAAAGGTTCCGGGATTTTTGACATCAAACAAATTGTTTCAACCCCCAAGGGGGTGGGGGGGTAGGGGGTGACTTTTTTTAAAAATAGCAACCCCTATTGAGTGACCCCTCATTTTATAGGTCTTGCCACGCTAAAATCAATGATATAAAGATTATTAAAATCCGTTTAACTCAAACAAAATTGCGGCCAAATACGTCAATTATGTTTGAACTAACATAATGAATGGAGTTATTACTTAAGAAATGTTTTAGTACGTGTTTAAGAAAGATATCCCCAAGACCCACATGTTTTATTAAAAATTTCAAATTAATATGGTCTTTTTAAGGTGAGAAATCCTTTTGTAATACTAATAAACATAAATTTAGGTAATAATTTAAGTATTAAAATTTGAAAAAAAAAACTCATGCCTAGTACCTATCTTGTAACAAATAATGATTATGATTCTTTTCTAATCTATAACAACCTTTATTTTAATTATTTTGGGTTTTGGGTAAGTACACTGCTTTCCATAACAATTACGCATAGTATGAATTTCTTATACTACTTAGAACGTTTTATGATTTTGGTAAGAAACAACAATATACCTAGATATTTCATTTTGAGAGCCAACAAACTATGCTTTTTATTAGAAATCCGAGTACGGAGGAATATGAAAAACCATAAACAACATAGTTTTGTCTTTTAAACACAAATTTAATAATGGAACATACTTTAAATACGGTTAAATCTATTTTAAGATACTGTACTTCAAACGTAGATGTTTTGGCTGTCTTTTTGTTTAGAATCAACGATTTTAATTATCTTTATATCATTGATTTTAGCGTGACAAGACCTATAAAAAGGGGTCACTTAATAGAGGCTGCTATTTAAAAAAAATAAGTTACCCCCTACCCTCCACCCCCTTAGGGGTTTTTAAAAACTTTTGTTATGTCAAAAATCCAGGATTCTTTGTTAACAGTCAATGCCACAAACAAAATATTTCTCTCTATTTTAGTTTAAAAATACAAATTTGTTTCAATAAAAAATACATTTTTTTTCGGCTTCAAGATGGCGTTTAGTCTACTTAAAGTGTGATTTATTGCCTTGGAAATTTGGATGTTTCTGGTGTTCAATGCATGGCCTAGGGGCTATAGACTGCCAATCTCTAACCTAAGATCCAGTGAGAGTTGTGACTATATAAACTTAAACTTTTTGCCAAGTACTAATAACTTATTTTCATAAATAATATACACCGTCTAGTTAAAATAATCACATATTTTTCATGTTTGATCAAGTTTTAATGTAATTATGAACTTTTTTCGATTAACGTCACTGAAAAACATTCTCTAACGTAAAACAACACTTGACAGTTGTCCCAAGTGTCTGACAGACAGCGTCTGACCCCGTTCTTTTTCTTCTCCCAGCCACCGCCTGCCAGATACGCTATCCGTCGCTCTTGCAGTATTGTATGAAAATCACATTCCATAAAGACTTCACTGCTCAACCATGTCTCTTGTTCCTGGCTCCACTTTTTGCGTTGTTTGTATGAAGAAGGTACTTAGTGCAGAAAAAGGTCTTCAATGTGAGAATAAATGCAAGAGATGGTTTCATGCTGCTTTTGTGAATATCTCTGATTAGGAGTATCGTCGACTTTCGTCGGATAATGGAAGAGCATGGACCTGTAATAGATTTGATTGTAGGGAATTAAATCAACATTCTCTAAACAATTTACTAACTAAGTTTGAAACCATCTCATCACAAATGGCCACCATAATTACTAAGCTTGATGACCTAACTTCTATGCATGAAGACATTTCTTCCATTAAAACCAACCTAGTCCAGGTGAATGAGAAATTGTCCAATTTCGAGCCTCGTATAGCGGACTCCGAGATCAGAATTAAATCCCTTGAAGATGACGTCTTGACTTTGAAAAGCAGCAATAGTTCTGGACCTAGTGTTGAATTTACTGTAGAAGAAATCAATAATCGTGAGCGTCGGTCCCGCAAACGCCATTGTATATAATTTTCCTGAGAGCTTAAGTGGTGTGACTTCTGCCAGGATTAATCATGACAGGAATATCATCTCTAAGATTATTCATGCCTTCTGTACTGCATTTCCTAACTGTTCTTTCAAGCTTTACCGCATCGGCCGCTTCCAAAAGAATAAATCTAGACCTCTTAAAGTCATCTTCGAAGATATCAATTCTGCGGTGGAGCTTTGCAAGAACTTTGATCAGAAGGCACTTGGTGACTTGGATCCTTGCCTTATGAACGTCACTTTGTCACGGGATTGCACTCCCCAAAAAAGGAAACACTTATCTCAAATAAAAATAATTTTATTTAAAAAAATACACAATTACAACAATATTAGACTGTTCCTTATTTATGAAACAAAATCCTCACATAGGTAAATCCCGTGCGTGAGGATGAGTCTGTTTGGTATGCGTATTGCTCATTCGTATAATTTGTCGTTTTTTGCCACTTGAAGTAAACGGACAGACGGACGGACAGATAATAAAAACCCCTTCCCTAATTCCCTCCCCTTTCCACAACATTGATTCTCAATCATGAATAGGCCTGAATCTTTGTCTATCACTTTCTCACTCACTCACACACATTCTCACAGACATAACTCACTCACAGACAATCTAACAATCCACCGCTCTGTGTTATAGTCTGTATTGATATGTAATAAGTGATTCGATGTTGTCTCTGCCTGCCTGCTCCAACCAGATTTTGATACTTTTTTGTAGGTGCCTAAAGTACATGTGTCGACTTCTCTCAATGTTTCTGTATAGTATGTGTAAAACACAGTGACAATTTGTAACAGATTAGCTTTTGACAAGTCGTGGTATCTGAATGCCCACGGTTAGGGCACTTCTTGTCGAATACATATGATTTATACTTTCAAATAAAAGAGTGTTTGTACATGTAAATCATTAGAGTCCTAGCAAACAGTTGTCTTATGTCAAACATATTAAAGACATTGAACAGGGCCTCCAAAGGGTTTCTCCGACACCTCCCTAGACCAGCTTTTATGTATACCAGCCTTTTGTGTAACTGCCAGGGGTTGAAGGGTGGACTTGAATGCATCTCCCCAAGCTATAATTGTTCCTTCCAGCAATGATTGCACATATGCAAAATATGCCATCTTAATTTATTTTAATGTTAGGATAGAGCTGAGCTGGTGAAATGCAAAAATACACTTTCTTAATTTGGAATTTAAATAACTCACAGTCCAGTTAAGTTTTCTGTCCAGTCCCACTCCAAGATATTTAAATGAGTCCACCCTTTCAACTGACTAGCAGCCACAGGTATTGCTCTCGTCATCCCCACAATTATGAATCGTCAGCCTACCTCTGAGCGTGCCCCCTCGTTCTCTTAGTGAAATAGGCATGAATTTAGTTTTGGAGATGCTGAGGGTCAAAATATTTTGATCAAACCGTTTTTTTATTACAATGATATCTCTGTTAGCTTTTTGAAATAAATCGTCCCACGTCTTACTACTAAATAAAAGTGCACTGTCATCTGCAAAAAGGAATATTTTACATGCAACATTGATTTTAATCATGTTATTTATGTATATTAGAAACGAGAGGGCCTCTAAATTATTTCCTTGAACGACATCGTAATCCACTGTTTTGAATTTACTCAGTTTTCCATTGATCTATACGTATTTTTTCCTCTTTATAAAATAAGATTTAAACCAATTCAAAGAAGTGTCTTGGACGCCAATTAATTAAAGTTTTTCAATTAATTTTACCTAACCACTGTATTGAGTCTTTTGCTAAATCCAAAAATACCAACAGGGTTTTTTCATCATTACTTATCGCTTTATTGATATGCTTATTTAGGTCGAAGAGCGCATCGTAAACCATACTGAGAATTCGTTAAAATCTTATTTTCATCAAGGTATTTAGTCAGCTGATCTTTAACGACCTTCTCAATTATCTTGGTGAACACGCTCAATAGTTAGATCTTATCTGAAAGCGACTCTAAAGGAGAGAGCCGACAGAGGTGAAGTTGATCTACGATAAAATATCTCAATGGAACTCAAAAAATTGTGAAACAGTCTCCAAAAACTGCTAAGCCTCGGATCCACTAATCTACTCGTCTACTATCAGAATGTCAATGGCCTCCGGACAAAATTATATGAACTATCCAAAGCGGTGGCAGCCTGCGTATATGACATTCTGATACTATCTGAAACAAACCTTTCCCCTGATATCAATGTTCTTGAATTGGGGCTCATAGGTTTTAACATCTTTCGGAATGATAGGTCTTCCCTCACGAGTGCCAATAAAAGTAGTGGCGGTGTATTAATTGCTACAAGAAGTAACCTACGAGTCATGTTTATTAACACTTCAGTGTCTGATATAGAAACTTTGTATGTATCTATTTCCACCAACTCCTCCCAATTATTATCTGTGGTTCTTACATTCCTCCCCAGCAGGCTGTTTTAGTATATGAATGCTTCTGTCTTTCTGTTGATGAAGTTCTGACGTCTTGCCCTTACCCTTGCTGTCTTCTCCTTGTTGGTGATTCAATCTACCAAAAGTTGACTGGACAGCTTCTGATCTAGTTCCTGATGGAGGTGGATCGCATCATGTGATTGATATGTCTTCCAGCTTTGGCTTGATTCAGTCAAACAAAATACATAATGAAAGGAATGTTATTCTGGATCATTTCTTCTGCACGAATGCCTCCCTTGAAGTATTACCTGTCTCTGAACCTCTTGTGACTGAAGAGCCAGCCCATCCAGCATTATTTTGCGATATTCGTACCCCAGGATGTTCACAGGGTGTTGAATATACTTTGTATGATTTTCTCAAATGTGATGTAAATATGATATTCAGTTAAGCTAAGCTACTCTCTTGGTCCTGTTGTTTTCCATGCCCCTGTTGCTCTGGATCAATTTGACCGTATTGTGGGTACTATAAGCAATACAGTCCTTGAACAGACGAGTCTAAAGAAAAAAGGTAAATCCAGATTTCCTTGCTGGTTCTCTCCTGACTTGAGAGGTCTCGTTACATTAAAGAAGATTGCTCACAGGAACTATAAGAACAACCCAAACCTCAATCGCTATAATGAGTTTAGTCGTCTAAGGTCAATGTGCAAGGATCTAAGTTTCAGATGTTATGACGACTGTATTTCAAGGGTCAACTCGAATGTGCATGACAACGTAAAATCCTTCTGGGGTTTTGTCAACAGTATTAAGCGAGTAGTATTTGGCGAATATCACAGACTCTTACTACCTCAATGAAGTAAGGGAATCTGCTCCTGAAGGGATTTGCAACCTGTTTGCAGAGCATTTCTCATCTGTGATCTTAAACATCCTCTGCCCTCCACCAGATTACAATTATGATAACTCTGTCAATCTCTCCGAATGTATTCTGAAGGAGTGTGATGTTGAAAGAAAACTATCTTCACTGGATCCCTACAAGGGCGCTGGACCTGATTTGACACCACCAAATGTACTCAAGCACTGCAGTGTCCTCCTCGCCCCTCATCTTACAGCACTCTTCAACAACCTTCTAAAACTCTGCGTATTTCCCGACCGTCTTAAGACAAGTTATGTAGTGCCTATCCATAAGTCGAATGATGTTGCCAATGTGATAAACTATAGGCCAATAGTCATCCAACCTGCTTTTGGCAAGGTTTTTGAGTACTGGTCTTGGATTATGTAAACTTCAGTTTTAAGAGCTTCTTGAACACTGAACAACATGGCTTTGCACAAGGAAGGTCGACTACTACAAATCTTGCTCTGTATGAAAACTTCATTCAATCATCGTTCTGTCTCGGCAATCAAGTTGACAGTATCTACATTGACTTTTCAAAAGCCTTCGATAAAGTGAGTCATCAACACCTCCTTGCCAAGATGAAGGTTTATGGAATCTTGGGAAATCTTCTTCGTTGGTTTGATTCCCATCTCTCTGACCGATTTTTGATAGTGAAGTTGGCTGGAGCTAATTCTCAACCCTCCTGGCATCTTCAGGTGTGCCTCAAGGCTCCCACTTGGGTCCTTTTCTGTTTTCCATCTTTCTTAATGATATTATTGATTATATCTCTCCTGACTGCTTGTTATTTTCCAATGACATTAAAGTGTTTAACTCTGTTACCTCCATCAGTGATTGTCATCGTCTCCAAAATACTCTTCTGCGTATTGAAGATTGGTGTCGCCGAAACTGCATGACAATGAATGCCATCACATGCAGAATCTTGACCTTCACCCGATCTGTTGACATCACAGTTTTTGACTACCTGCTGGGTGGTTCCTCAGAGCGTGTGGAGACTATGCAGGACTTGGGCATCATCTTATCCTCTAATTTGAGTTCTGAACACCACATCAACATCATTGCCACATCATTGTTAGCAAAGCCACCCGCACATTGGGCTTCCTCATTAGAACCTCTAGGAAATATTTAGATATCAATGCGATAAACATTGTCTAAAAGTCACTGGTGAGGTCTATACTTGAATTTGGCTGTATTGTCTGGTCCCCATATCAGCTTGGGCAAATTCAGCGGCTGCAGAAAGTCCAGGACAGATTTTTGCAAGTCGTTGGTGTCAAGTTGGGCTTCGACTACCAATCAGTACCGTTGCAACAGATTGAGGAGATGCTTGATCTTTGCCCACTGACAACTGGACGCCAACTGCATGATCTTAAGTTTCATCGGAAGTTGCTTGTCGGTGAGGTGGACTGCCCTGCTCTGCTTAGCCTCATAGACTTCCGAGTTCCAGGTCGGACACGGTCAGTTCATCTCTTTAGAAGACGTCCCTGTTCAACCAATTATTAATTGAACGGTGTTATTCCTAGACTGCACACGCAGGCTGGGCAACCTACTCTCTCCTCATTTTGACTTTTTTAATGATTGTGATCATCACCTAAAGTCTGTTTTTCTCTCATTGTAATTTTTTTTGTATTTTCTGCATGTAAATATTTATTGTTGCATTCTGTCACTAGTTATCTTTTTTGAGCATGAATATTGTTAGAGTAAGTCTGCACGTATTTGATTATTTGAATTTTGGCATGTTTTGCATTCTTTCTTCACAGCATGTGAGCTCTATGTTATTGTTGTATGAACTTTGAAGCATATTATCTTGATCTTGAAGCCTGCAAATGTATTTATTCATGTTAAATTGAATATTGAATCATATATGTACTGTTTTTGTATGCTTGCATTGTACACTGGTGAATGCCGTTTATACTCAATAAATAAATAAATAAATAAATACTTTATTTACACACTGTATACAGGGTGTAAATTAAGTCCCGGACCGGCTTAATATTTAGTTTCTCTATACAGAGTAAGCAACAAAACTCTGCAAATCAGCAGTAGGACCATTAATCTACTTTTTGACATAAAAATCATGTTTTTCTTCCTTTACGGGATCGGCCCACGAGGAGTTGGAAGAAATTCTTAAACAGCAGCATGGGTCGAGTTTGATATCAAATTATAGGTATTTTTTAGTAGAATTCAATGCCGCAAACCCGATCTCAAAAGGTTGACATGGTTTAAAGGTACGAAATTGACAATGTTGGATTTGTTAAAGATGGCAAGTAATTGTTTTCTAGCATGAATCATATCAGTAAAACTCATAAAAATCGACTTATTACCTAATATCACACTACCTGTTGCGGTAGCTATTGACTCTTAGCTATCTTAATGAAAGTTATCCAATAATTACCCATAACCACTAACCATAACTTGCTGATCTTTAACAAATCCAACATTGTCAATTTCGTACCTTTAAAACACTATCATTTAATTTTGGGTCAAACTTTTCAGATTGGGTTTGCGGCATTGAATTCTACTAAAAAATACTTAAAATTTGATATCAAACTCGACCCATGCAGCTATTTAAGAATATCTTCCAACTCCTCGTGGGCCGATCCCGTAAAGGAGGAAAAACATGAAATTTACGACAAAAAGTAGATTAATGGTCCTACTGCTGATTTGCGGAGTTTTGTTGCTTTACCTGTAATGAGAAAATAAATATGAAGCTGGTCCGGGGCTTAATTCACACCCTGTATCCAGTTTCGAACGAATGGTGTTTTTGGGGTCTGGGAACCTCAAAACGAAAAGTTATCATGGTCCCGGGTCTAGGTCTTCCCATGCCGACTACGATAATAGCTTCTTCCCTATAGGAGAAATTCGCCAAAAGAACTTAGAATGAAGAACTTCGCCAATGAACAAGTTTTTCTTAATTTCTGATGTCTTATTTTTGATTAATTCTAGAGTAGTATCAAACTGTCAGCATTAATTTACAGTACCTATATATTTATCACTCAGAACCACAATTAATTATGATAATTAGAACTCCTTGAATTTACTTTCTACTAAATCCGGGTTATACTTTAAACACTATATATCCGAACAGTAATCAATTGAATTATGTATTTGACAGCTGTTGATGTACAATAACAAATGCTACAGAACATCAAGAACAGATGTTTCAGGTAAAATGTAATCCTTCTTTTGATTAAAGTTGTAACTCCTTTTTTTATATTCTGCCATCAAGTAAATAAAAATACACAAAGCAGATTACTTTCTCTACTACTTACTAACACATTGATAGGGTAAAAATAGACCCAAACATAAAGTTATCATCATAAAGTGTTAGATTACTTAGCACTGTACTGTGGTTTTGATACTTGTATGGTGTTAAACAAAGAAACATTTACCAGGGGAGATATTTGAGAGTGGTCGGGTTGGCAAGTGATGTATCAGAATTGACCAATATCACCTTGATAAAAGTTTTTTTGTTCAACGCCTTAGTTTACTGCGACGCACCATGAGGGCGGCTGTTCCTCTTCTTGTTCTGCTGCCGCTCCTTGTCAGGACGACTCTGTGGGTCGGAGAGTGTCGGGACCAACAACTTGCGGCCGCTCCCGCTGCCCACACTGTCTGACCGTGGGATTTGCTTGCTCTTGGTCCGATGCCGCGGCCCTTCCACCTCCTGAAATAACACCATACCTTAACCATGTAATAGTTGACAAACAAAAAAACCATTTCATTTCAGGAAATAAAACTGTTGGTGTCTTAAGTATTTAGATACGAGGTTCATTAACTTAACTCTCCAAGAAACTCAAAGCTTTTTAACTACTTTTCTTTCTTTATATATATTATTTTTCAAAGGAGTTTTTTTGTCGTTAGGCCACATCTCTGTTAACACTTCATCGAAACTAATAAATGAGCCATAATTTTGAAGATTTTCTGCAATGTGAAAAGTAAACATATAATTCAAAACCGTAAAAGAGTAATTTAATAGGTTATTCTCACATTATTTGTCAACCTAATGGTGGCACCATCTTTCAGCATGAAGTTCAACTAACTCATAACAGGTGATTCAATGTGCAAGCTGCAAATGGGCAATTCTAATAGTTTTGTATTTCTTATTTTTAGCTTGAACAAGTCTAATAAAGATATTAAGAAACAAAGATTTGTCAGGATTTTAGTACTTAATTCGGAGGAACTGTTCCGTGAAAGCTGTTGTGGGCCTAAATGTTGCATCACGGAACTGTTCCATGGTGACAACATCTTGTTTCCATTAACTTTTTCTGTGTGTTTTTTACGCAACTAAACTTTTTTTAAACTATTATTTAAGTTTTGAAGTTGTATCACACACACAGAAAAATATAAATGTTTACACCGGGAGGTTCACACCTATTTGCACTCTGCTTTGAAACTGATAAACTGTTGATGAACTTTTAAACTCACAGTTGTAAAAATATGTTATGTGACAATAAAGTATTATTAATATTATTCCCTGGGTTGGCTCTATTGGCAGGCAGCTTACCAATTTCCTCCATATTAATATTAATACAGGAATATTATCTTAAAGGAAAATTGTGCGAATGAGTAATGAATTATAGCTTAAATTAGCACATATCCAAGTTTAAATTCCTAAAATAGAAAATGCCAATCGACCAGACAGAGTGGCTCACAGTTTAGGATTCATTAATATTGCAAATACTGATGTGTGCTGCGTTTTCAACCCACTGAGTTATCACAAATCCTATACTCTAAGGTTTGCTTGCTTGGTTGCTTGTAAATCTGATCTCAAAAATGGCTCCAACGATTTCCTTGAAATATTGGAAGTAACTAATTTCTGGGATAAAAATAAGTTCTAGGCATGGTTCATCCTCAGGAAAAATTTAATACAAAAAAAGTATGAAAAGTTAAACAAATTAACATTGGGGTTACGGAGTTTAAAATAAAAACAAAAGAACCATTACAGCTGTTTATTATCAATCAGTGAACTGTCAAAGTACTACTCGTGTAGTTTAAATATTAACATGTGGTTTCCTAAAAGCAGTGACTAAACCCATTGAATGAAGATTACATAAAAGAGTGGCCTTATCCAAAATGAATCAAAAGGGCATATAGCTATAGTAAATACTGGAGTAACCTTAAACATGCAGAAAAGAAGCAAATAAGCTAAGCAAATCTGCTCGCCAGTAGGGGGATGTGGTGAAAATTTACTCCAAATCTTCTAAACAAACTGACTGGCCTTCCCCGAGCAAAGCTCGGTCCTCCAGGTACTTTAAGAAACCAAACACCTGCATCCATGCACCTGTAAGAACTTTACATTTTACATTTCCAGACATCCCATTCACTAAAAGCTATTATCATCAAACTGTGGTTAGTTTGCTGAAATGAATCCCAAAGTCATTCACAAGACAACATTTCACATTCACATGGTGTGGGTTATATAGCCCAATACAGGACATAACCAATCCTGATTGCCCCACCTTGGGATCGCCCTCGCTGTCCTGGTCCTGGGTCGTGTCCTTCGCCTTCTCCTCCGGGTGGTCCAGCGTCGGCCCCACGACCAACTCATTGGTGGCTCTCAGCCCTGCGATCAAGCTGTTCTGCTGCTTCTATGACAACGATCAAACACAACGGTGATCAACGTGTTACAAGAGGGCACTTCACGGTTGGGCAGTAGAAGTGTCTAGTATTGGGGTCAGATGAGTTAAACAAATTTACAATCTAGATCTGTTTAGATAACTCAACTTAATGAGTACGCTGACACTTAGGCTCAAATATCTTAAAAATAAAATTATTTTATAATAGCAGAATCAAAAGTTAATTATATATCAACTTTATTGAGGAATTGTGAACGAGATATACTCTGATGAGGGATGGTTGGTTTATTATTTAGTTAACTTAGAATTCTAGGGTACCATTATTTGAAATAATGTATTTGGATATACCAGTGACAAGCATTGAAAAATTAACAAAGATTTAATAACGATGAAAAACATAGATTGATAAGTTTTTTATTAATTTCTCTCACATAAAAAACAGGATATATGTCCTCTTCATATAAGTTAAAATATGTTCTAAAAAGCTCCTGAAAAAGGTTGAAAAATAATATCCTCTAAGCAACCTTGTACAGATCAAAATTTCAAAATTGTCTTTATCTTTTTATTAACAACACTCATAACAAATAACATAAATCAAAGAAAATTATCATATAGTTGATTGCCTGGTTATTAATTTTTATGAAAATAAAGATTATACATTACTGCTAATTTTTGTTTCCAAAAGATCATGCATAACCAGTCCGTGTATTCTTGTAGTTGGCACTTCAAATCCTGAGAGAGTAACGTACAGAATATCATTTTTTTATGTAAGTGAGTTATTTTCTTCCATTCAATTCACTATTAACATAAGGAGACTTTACTGACCAATATACCGGTTGACCTAAAAACAATGAACAATGAACTTTGAAGACTAATTTAATCTGTACAGTTACATATAGATCACTTCAAAGACATATGACAGCAGAACTTACAAGGTTTTTAATGTTATTTTATAAAATAACTAGCTGATGTACCCGTTCTTCGCACAGGTGTTTTCTTTACCCGTTCTTTAGTAAATGCAATTTGCATTTTAGATAGCTTGAAACACCTATTTTTGCTTCTGCTCTTTAACCTGTCAAAACGAAGTATCCACAGCTGTTCGCATTAGAGTTTCTGTTTAATTTCTTCTGAAATGTAAACATTGAAACTTAGGACGTTCACGGGGCGTAGCCCGAGGGAATTTTAAGGAAGTGAATAGGCCTATGTGTTGCATGGGTTCAAGATCTACCTTTGTGTAAAGTTCAGCCCAGTCGGTTCAGTAGTTTTTGCGTTCACCCGGAACATCAGACAGACAGAAACCACTTCTTCTTTATAATATTATATATACAACACATTTCGTCCTAAAATATTATCTACTTCTCCTCTATAGTGGGCAATCTCAAACAGCTGTTTGTAATTTAACTTTTGTTTTTGCATGTTTATGATTTGTTAATGATTTGTTTATTTACTGACAACCATTACTATGTTACATTTATTAGTGGAATTCTTTTGAGTATTAAAGCCTTATTAAGGTCATTCATTCTCCATGTCTATAACAATTTAATACACAAAAATAAAATAGACTATTTGTTATATCAAATCATGGATCGTATACTCAGACCGAGATTCCGTGTCGATCCTAATTATGTAAATGCAAGTCAAGAATGGAAACATTGGTTCAGGACTTTTGAAAACTTTGTAGTTTCTGCCGAAATAACAGAATAAAACAGACTTAGAGTATTAATTAATTTCATCACTCCTTCTGTTTACGAATTTGTTAACGATTGTGAGACTTACACAGATGCAATTGGTATTCTAAAAAAACTGTATTTAAAACCTGTTAATGAAATCTTCATACGTCACAAACTCAAGATCAGACGACAAGAACCTGGAGAAAATATTGACACATATGTAGAGTCACTAAAGCGTTTATCAAAAGACTGCAGTTTTAAAGCTGTTAGTGCAGAAATAAATAGAGACAAATACATCAGAGACGCATTCATTGACGGCTTGCTAGCATCACACATCGTCAGAGGTTATTAGAGAACTTCACTTTAACTCTGGATGAAGCTGTTTCTCAAGCTAGGGCGCTAGAACTCTCACACAGCATCAGTCTCAACAATACGCAGAAGAATTTTCTCAACCTACAGTAAATGCAGTTACCTCAACCTCCTGTGATGGCAAAACTCTCAACTCGAGTATACAAACATCCAAGACAAGATCTCCTACTCCTGAGGACAATGTTGTGTCATCAGTTAATCAGACATGTTATTTTTATGGATTGCGAAAACACAACAGATCGGTTTGTCCCACTAAAGAAATCATTTGCAGAGGATGTGGCATCAAAGGCCATTACCAAAAGGTATGTAGGAAAAGTAAACCGTCATTAAAGTCAAATATTCCAATTCATCAATCAAACTGTATTGCTTCAGTACCTTCCTGTCTAAGTAAAACTGTAGTTCCAGTCTCTTTAAACGGAACTGAAGCATTTGCTTTGGTAGATACAGGAAGCTCTGGGAGTTTTATCAATCAAAGTTCAGCTCATAAACTCAACATTCCTGTTATTCCATGTAAAGGGGGGGAAGAATTTTCTATGGCTTCCCCTACCTTACGCTCTTCAACAAAAGGACATTGTACAGTCGATCTGAAATTGCAAGATTACATCTACAAGAGTGTAAAATTAAGTGTTCTCCCAAATTTATGTTCTGACATAATTGTGGGCCATGACATTCTAAAAAGACTGGAAGTGCAGTTTGGTGGAAAAGATGCTCTTCTTAACATTTGTAGTGTAGCTGTAGCTAATGTAGAGCCTGTCGAATTGTTCGCAAATCTTTCGTCGGATTGTAAACCTATCTCGACAAAATCACAAAGACATTCTGTTTTTTATGCTAAATTAATTGAAGGTGAGATCCAGTCTTTATTAAAAGAGGGCATTATTGAGGAGAGTAAGTCTCCATGGCGTGCGCAAGTCCTTGTTGGCTCATCCGAGAACCATAAACAACGAATGGTCGTAGATTATTCTCAGACTATAAATCATTTTACAGAGCTAGACGCTTTTCCTCTCCCTAGGATTGATGATATTGTGAACAAAGTAGCTTCTTATAAAATCTATAGTTCTATTGATCTGAAGAATGCATACCATCAAATTCCAATTATAGAATCAGACAAACCGTATACCGCATTTGAGGCTTGTGGAAAGCTGTATCAATTCACACGTGTACTTTTTGGAGTAAGGAACGGTGTTCCTGCATTTCGACGTACATTAACCAATATAATCACTTCTGAAAACCTAGAAGGTGTCCAAGTTTACTTACATGACATAACAGTACATGGCCGTGATCAGTCTGAGCATGACAAGAACTTAAAGAATTTCATGTCAGCTGTTGCTAAGTACAACCTAACCTTGAATGAGAATAAATGCCGTTTTTCAACCACTACGATTCATCTCTTGGGGTTTGTAATCAGCCATAAGTCTGTAAGACCAGATCCGGAACGTCTGCAGCCACTTTGTGATCTCCCAATTCCTTGTAATGCAAATTCCCTCCGTAGAGCTCTCGGTATGATCTCTCATTACTCACAATTCATTCCTCAGTTCTCTGAAAAGGTAAGTTGTCCAAACAGGAGCTCATTTTCATTATCTGACAAAGCTAAACAAGTGTTTAATGAGCTTAAACTCAACATTTTAAATGCTGTCGTTTCTTCGATTGACGATGAAGGAATGTTATCTGTTGAAACTGATGCTTCGGATCATGCAATAGGTGCTGTGTTTACTGTTGAGGGTCGACCTGTTGCTTTCTTTTCGAGGACTCTCATTAATTCAGAACAAAGGCATTCATCTGTTGAGAAAGAGGCCTATGCAATTTTGGAGGCACTGAGAAAATCGAGGAATTACCTTCTTGGCAGACACTTTCGCTTGATAACTGATCAACGATCGGTAGCTTTTATGTTCAGTGATCGTCACTCTGAAAAAATTAAAAATTATAAAATCATGAGATGGAGAGTTGAGTTGTCTTGTTATAAGAATGAGATAATTTACACGGCTGGAAAAGAAAACAAGGCAGCAGACACATTCTCTAGAATATGTTCATCAGTAGAAGGAAACTTGACTAAACTCATATCATTATATGAGGCATTATGTCACCCAGGAGTTTCAAAAATGTATCACTGGACCCGTAGTAAAAATCTCCCTTACTCACTTGAAGAAATAAGGAAAATTTCTTCCTCTTGCCAAATCTTTTTGGAAGTGAAGCCTAGATTTTATAAACATAAAGGGCAACTTATCAAAGCTACACAACCATTCGAGAGACTCAACATAGATTTTAAAGGTCCACTTCCATCCTCTACTAGAAATCGTTATCTATTAATTATTGTAGATGAATACTCCCGGTTTCCTTTTGCCTTTCCTACTCAAGACATGAGTGCCAGCACTGTTATCTTTAAACGTAAAGAACTCTTTTCAATTTTTGGGGCACACTTGCTTTCGTGCATTCAGTCAGAGGAACAAGTTTTATGTCTCAGGAACTGAAATCATTTTTATGTGACCTAGGAGTTGCCACAAGTCGTACAACAGCATATAATCAGCAAAGGAATGGTCAAGCAGAAAGATATGTAGGTGTAATTTGGAAATCTACTGAGCTAGCTCCAAGAAGCAAAAATCTTCTCATTAACGACTGGGAAAAGGTTTATTAAGAAGCTTTACACTCCATTTGCTCACTTCTATGCACATCGACAAATGCGACACCTCATGAGAGACTGTTTCACTTCTCTTGTAGATCTAGGAATGACAATGCTACACCTTCATGGCTGATGATCCCTGGACCTGTCCCTATGAAACGTCCAGTAAGACATTCAAAATACGAACCCATTGTTGAGGAAGTACATCTTCTTGAGGGGAATCCTGAATATTCCCACATACATACCCAGATGGAAGGGAAACAACTTTTCTAGACACTTAGCCCCTGTAGGAGAAACACTTGAAACTATATCAAATGAAACAGTATTGATGCCTCAAGAAGCTGATTAAAGTTCAACACAAACAAACCGGTCATCCAGAAAATGCAGGTTCTACTGAGAATCCAGATACTCTTAGAAGAAGTTCAAGAGAGCGACATCCCCCATCGTTTCTGAATGACTATGCCATGTAGGAGGGGAAGAATGTCCTAAAATATTATCTACTTCTCCTCTATAGTGGGCAATCTCAAACAGCTGTTTATAATTTAAATTTTGTTTTTGCATGTTTATGATTTGTTTATTTACTGACAACCATTACTATGTTACATTTATTAGTGGAACTCTTTTGTGTATTAAAGTCTTATTTCAGGTCAATCTTTCGCTTTCATTCTCCATGACTATAACAATTTATGCTTCAAACTTTAAAATATAACCTAGCATCAAGAAGGAGCTATAAACACACACGCAGCTCTATTCCCTAGCCCCAAACAGTCTCTACACCTCAAAATCATGACATTTTGTACGTTTCTCTTAAAGACTAAGTTTATAATTCTGAAGTTTCCAACCTTCTTAGTAGCCAATACAATTTAAGAGTATGTGTGTCTCTTTTAATTAAAAAATTGTCTATATGTGTGAGTTAATATCTAACCTGTAATCTATTTACAATCCAACAAGGTTGTTCAGTTATTTTTCAGAAGATATTTTCTAAGTAGTAAAAGTAGTGAAAATAATAGATGAGAATACAATTTACATTGGTTGCTCTAATCTTCTTCAGGCAGCCCTCCAGCCATGTCCTGATGGTTTGTTTGGCCACTTCTTCTTCTATTATGTACTCAAACTCTTCCCTGGCCAACAGTTCTTCCAGCTGCAGAGCCTTCCGGATATCCACAGACCGATACGACAACATGCTGCAATCATACATTCCACAGAGTAATCACAACTGACGCTTAAAAAACTATCCTTGAACTACAAATTAATTGTTGCCATATCAAGTTATTTGCCAGATGGCTTTTCAGTTTTCTTCATACAGTCAGAAGAGGGCTTGTGTCAGAGGACAAAACGAGGTTGCTATATTTCTTGAACAATGGTAGGGATAAAATGAAAATTCTTTATTCTCGGTGAGTCTCAGCCTACTTAGAAAAAAATATACAGTCTGCCTCAAATTACATCTCAGTTTTTATTAATACAGTGATTATTAGAATAAATTACATGCTGGACAGTTGGTGTTCAATTTATTCATCGGCAAAATTACGTGTAGTCTTGATTTCATTTGATGAATCAAACTTTTTTAAATCTTGCATTTAAAAAAATGCTACTAAGAATATGGTTTAAAATAATGTTGTAATGTGTTGATAATGATTCATAATCCAAAATTCAATATTTAGAGAACATTTTTAAAAAAGTTAAACAATTTACATATTAATTTTGATCAAAGCCAAAATAAAATAATGTTAGATTTGTACAAACATAAACAGGTAAGTCAGTAGCTTATTAGGACAGCAGGACTTGTGCGAAGGGAGATAAAAAGAGAAGGCTTAACTATATTTTGATAACAAATCATTTTTCCATACCCTTAAATGATGGAATCCATGCAGTAACAAACATAATTCCACACAAACAATAAGTTAAACCAGAAAAAATCACCTGTAACCCTGGTTTTAAAACCACAAAATGCTTGAGTAAAAAAAATAAACACATATTGAACATCATTACGTCAAAGGTAAAATTAAAGAACAATATTAAATCAAAAATCAATCAACATACTTTAGTACATCGTGGAAAGTTACATCCTCTCCATTGTGCAAACGCTCGAGCTCATAACACATATGTTTGAAGAGTAGCCGATCTTTCTGTGGGTCCACTTCCAGCCTCCCTTGCAACAGCCTCAAGATGAATCTTACCTGTGAACAGATATGGCGTGTAATAGACTGGTGAAACTTGGTTGTTAATTCTAACTTTAAAGAGAAAAACACAGCAGACTGTAACAGAATCTGCCAACAGGACACTGAAGTCACAAACCAATTAGCCAGACTGGACACGGTAGCTCAGAGGTAGAGCACTGGCCTTGGAAGCCAGCCGTGGTCAAGCATAGCTTCGATTCTGGCTGACTGCTATGATACTTTTTCACGAGCGGTCACCACTGGCTTGCCCATGTGACTTAAGCCGATACGGTATCTCGCTGTCTTTAGATCGCCGCACAGGCCTATTAGGCTATGGCGACAAGTAGTTGTTTTTTAACATTTTTTGAATCATTGGCCTGATGAAGACCGGTGTGACTGGTCGAAATCGATAGCCTTGAACTATTTTTTATATATGTTTACCATCTGTATGTGAATCAGTATAAGTGTAAATATATTTTAAGTGTTGTAAGATGTCTTTGATTACATCCTGTATGAAAAAAGTGCAGGTTTATTGGAATTAAAAGAACCTTCAGGGATGGAAAAGATGAAATGAGACGGGGCAGCCACTAACTTCTTAAAGAGTAAATTCTCCTAATTCCTACACAAGCAACGGCTGTTTAAATACATGAAGGAATCCATGTGCAGCTAGGGAACATGTGTAACCAACCATAAGATCATATGTGAACCTCAGATTACAAGGCGAGAACTCTAACCACTACATTACCCAGCCAATATACACCAGTGTATATCAATTGGTTTATACCACTGAAAGCAATCCTGAGATGTAAACTTTATTAATTTAACTTGCATAAAGTAGCATATTGAGTTGCCAGAATAAAAATCTAAACTCACTTTCAAAAAGCTTAAAAATCACAGATCCACTGGATTTTAGATCGCCTAACATTCTGAAACTCAATTTCCTTTCCACCAATGATAGTGAAAAACTATTGTGATCACCAAATATTCTCACCCGCCTCACAGGGATGACTCCTCTCTGGTGAATGTCCACCACATTCCATGTGTTCTGGAAGTTACGAATGTCAGCGTACGAGAGCAGGGCATCCTCCTCATTTGAGTAAAACAGGGAAAAGTTCTCCATGATGATAGCTGTAAAGACAGAAATAATTAGAGTTCTTAATCAATGTAAGACCACAAAACAAAAAAATACTTTTAAGAGTTGTTGAGTATAAATTCTCAATGTTGAGAGGAAAATATATGTATGATCTAGTTATAAAACGAGAGAAAACATGAGTAAATTTTATCTACTCAGAAGACTGCTTGCTTAGCAACTGTTCAATACAAAAATTGACTGCATACTATTACTTCTTACTGTTGTAAAATCTCAAGTTCCTCCCAGAACTTGCTTTTGTTTTGTTTCTTTTTTTATCAAAGATAATGGCATTTTGCACATAGAGTAATTTATGCTTTTAGAGAGAGCGAATCCAACACATATTTTAGTAGGCACTCCTATAAATCCCCCTGTAACCCCTTTAACCAAAGTCCAAGAAGCAAACTTATAAACTAGAACGATTCCTTATACACAATATACGAAACAAAGACTAATTTCAAAACCGTACCGACTAGCAGGTTGAGAACGATGTATGTAATGATGACGTAGAACGAGCAGAAGTAGATGAGCGAGGCGATGAAGTTCCCGCAGTCGGACTCCCAGTAGTTGTTGGCCGGGGTGCAGTACGGTGGCTGGATCATGCAGTCGTGCATTATCTTGTTCCAGTCCTCTCCCGTCACTATGCGGAACAGCATCGCAACACCGGTCACCGGGGACCCAAAATTGGCTCTCCTGCAATGTCACAAATTACCTTCAGTGGCAAATTACTAACACGTGGCTGTGAAACAAATATGCCACCCGTTTACCCTAGCACTACCCCGTTCTGGCTATTGGGCCATTTCGCCTGACTAATCAGACAGAAAGAGTTCTAATCTCAAAATAAGTACACTGCCGAGAAAATTAATTTCCTGGCCCTACTGATTGTGAGTGACTTTATAGCGGTATAAAGACGTCATTCTCAATCAGTAGGGCCTGAAAATTGATTTTCGTGGCAGTGAACTTTTTTTAGATTAGTATTCTTTCTCTTGTGCTAGGGTTTGAATCCTGACTCACTCAGCAGATTTTTTGTAATTCTTAATCATAAAGAGTTTATGTGTCTGTAGCAGATGGAATTCAGTCAGCTATAATGTTTGTTTGGATTATAATCAGAGTACAACAGTTTAAGCTACAATATTCATAAACATTGACACAAAAACTATTGGTACATGATGATTCAATTCCTACGCAAGTAAAACTTGTTGTAATTTAATTCATCTTTCACTTGCATCATCATTTTTTGAAGTTTTTGCAACAAAAATCATCATTTGTCTATAATCACGAGACATCCAAACAAATAAGAAATAAAACAAAATGTATAACTATTTAGTTACAAAAAGACTTATTTTGTCTGTACATTTCATAAAAGTAACAACATATCCCAATTTCATATTTTTAGTTTGGTTTTGTATAAGGGTGTGCGATGCAGCGATTTTATTTTGATTCGATGCAACGATGTGATTCAAAGAATTTTGATTCAAATCGATGCAATTTGATTTGATGCAATGTGACATGTTACAATGATTAAAACTTAGCCTATACACCAATTTTTATGACCAACATGGATAATCTACCATCTTGGCCAAAGTCTAGTTCTAATTTTCTGATTTTATCAATTAATTATTTTTCCATACTATCTTGAATAAGATTAATAATCCTTTATTGAAATTAGACACAATTGTGTAATAGACATTGTCAACATACAATAAGTACAACATATGCTTGTGAGTTAGATACAGTAGACTACTTATTTGGTAAGATACAGTAGCCTATGAAACACAAAAGTCATAATAATAAATCAATAACAACAAGGCAATGACTACAATAAGTAAACACACAATCAGCCTCATGTAGGCTACTCTATAGTCACAATTTAAAATCTTTAAAATCAGTAGTATTAAAATCAAAAAATTTGTTCACGGAATGCAGTGGGTGCTTAAGTAGCCCATTGGTCAAAGCTGATTTAAAACTTGTATGGGATTCAATATTTCTTAACTCTTGAGGGAGCTTGTTATAGAATGTAAGTCCAATTACCTTACAACTATTTGCTACTTTAACCAATCTGCAGAAAGGGATATCTACATTGAGTTTCCCCCTTGTGTGGTGCTCATGAACATTAAATCTCTTTAACAGATTGATAGCTCTTTACATCTAAAAGTACATACAAAACATAGACTATACACAGTTAAAATATTTTCATTTATAAAGAGAGGCCAACAATGATCTCTGAAACCCGCTGAAGCAATAACTCTCACAGCCTTCTTTTGTACTAACAAGACCTCTTTTACACCGGCTGAGTTATCCCACAAACAGATACCGTACAATAAAATAGCTTGAAAAAAACTATTACAGGCTAGTTTGAGGAATGACTTGGGCACATTTCTATTTAGTGATCTTAATAAATAAACAACCCTAGACAATTTATCTAATATATAAAAATCAATGTTTGAACGTCTGTTCGTCTATCCGTTCGTAGTTAATCCGTTTGCTTTGAAATTTTGCATAGTAACACAGGTTAACCCTGGTAAGGTTATAGGCCATTAACCCAAGTCCTAGGACATTAGGGCCGTAACCCACTGGACTTCAAAGTTTAAATGTTAATCTTATGGAAGAAAGATATCTTTTGATTTTATCCGATGATATCTATTACTTAAAATATTGTAAACTGCTGTTTATCATTATGGAAATAAAAATCCTACTTGAATGGCAACTCTCATAATGGAAATAAATAAACTACTTGAATGGCAACTCAAAGTCTTTTTCGATAGGCGAGTGAGCGAAACGAACGATCTCATACTGAAAATGAACGAGTATTTGACATAAAACAAATTCAATGCCTCTTCTGCGGCAGCAACGCACCGGGTACCAGCTAGTGACATATATAATCTGTATGATACTGCCATGTTAACTTCTTATCTAAAACTATACCTAACAATTTAACATTATTCAACTCATCACAGACAGGAGGATCCTGTCTTAACAATCCTGTCTTAAGCCTTAACAATCTTATTACTAAAAATTATACATTGGGTTTTGTCATCGTTAATAACAAATCCATTGGTGCTAAACCAATCTTATTACTAAAAATTATACATTGGGTTTTGTCATCGTTAATAACAAATCCATTGGTGCTAAACCAATCAGTTACCACATTCAGGGCAGTTTTTGAAATTGAATTTACAGTATTTACATCAGGTTCAGAATTAAACAAGGTTGTGTCGTCAGCGAAACACACAGTATTACAAGGTACATTTACATCAATATTATTCACCAGATTAAGAAAAGTAATGGCCCAAGCACCGGTCCTTGCGGCACCTTGCAGGAGACATGGAATTTATTGGAAAATCTGTTATGTACTGAAACAATCTGTTCTCTATAATCTAAATAAGATCTAAGCAAAGACAGAGACGTACCACTTATTCCATAATGTTCTAATTTGACCAAGAGCGTGGTGTGGGAGACACAATCGAAAGCTTTACTGAGATCACATAAGGTAACCCCAGTATCAGCCCTTAGTTCAAAATTTGCCAGAATTGCATCCACTAGAAAAGAAACCGCTCATGTTGTGGATTTCTCTGCTCAGAAACCATTCTGTGTGGGGGAAAACCATGAATTGGACTCAAAATGGTTGTACAATTGATCATGCATGATTCACTCTAATACTTTAGCAAAAACTAGTACCAGGGATATAGGCCTATAGCTAGTGGGTAGGTCCCTACTACCCTTCTTAAATATAGGAATTATTTTAGAGAGTTTAAGTTTTGATGGGAACATACCTTCACTAAGACATCGGTTAAAACAATAAGTTAAAGGCACTAAAACTGCTAGCAGTACTGACTTGAGCACATCACGAGACTGGCCATATATATCATGACTTTTTGAACTTTTCAAGTCCATAACATGTTGAATCACTTCCTCGCAACACACCATCTTCCATTCAAAACTGGGTGCTGTAACCCCTTTGGCTTTTACAAGATCCAACGCTGCTGAAGAGACACCCCCCCAGATTTCTCCGTCACCTCCAGTACAGATGTTATGAAGAAACTGTTAAATTCATAAGGTTCCACAGAGATAAGCGGTTGACATCTTGACGTTGTTTCCTTGTGAATTGCCTCCCAAGCTGCTTTACAATTGTTATCAGCTTTATTGATAAATCAGCTACATACTGTTTTTTTTGCAGTTTTGTATTTACTTAAGTTTCAAAGGACAGACGAATACAAACGAGCGCCAAAGTTAAATAACGAGTGACGATGTAGACAGTTTTGCCAGATTGTAAAATACCACTAATGTACCATGCCAGTAAAACCACCGTATTTTTGACAAAATACTATTTTACCCATCCTAGGAATAGTTTCGTGAAGGTATAACGTTATTCAAATAACTCACTGTTTATTACAAAAAACTGTTTATTATAAATTCATAATGGGGAAAAACGTGGTTGTAAGATAATGACTAAAAAAATAATGTTGGTCAGCTGACTGATTTATTGCTTTCAACCGGACTCCACCCCTTCTGTCCCGTCCCACTTTCTTCCTTCTCCAAGGTAAGATTTTTTGCCGCCGACCCAAACACTCCCCGTGGCCTTTGTAGCATGGGAAAACGGCAGGAATAACTATCCCTGTGCCCTTGGTAACAGGTAACCAACGGGAGTATAGGAAGGCATCGAACACTTTCGATACATCGCTATTTCGATTACTACAGTATCAAATCAAAGTTTTGATGCTTTTCGATGTATCACACACCCCAAGTTTCGTAATCATTCGTTTCAAACCTGATTATCGCAGAAGTACCTTGTTGCACCGTCTAAAGATAGTTTTTGTTTAAAATATACATGTGTAGTGTTTTAAACTCTATCAATATATATTTTTTATGTCATCAAAGATGACAAACTATGGACATAATTAACACCCTGAATTCACACACCTTCCAATCCCTTCTCCATATTTCACAGTACCAAACAATATTGACCCGGCGAGGGCGTAGAAGAAAACCAGCAGGAACATTCCAAATATAATGAAGAAACTCTTGCACACGGATACGCCCACAGTCAACATCAACATCTTGAGTGTTGCGTGTTTGCCAGTGATGGTGAAGAATCTCAGGATCACAACGATAAACCCAACTGTGTACGACAGGTTGTTCTGGAACATACACAACAATTATAAGTATGTCCTGTCCTAAGGATTCATCGTGAAAACGTGTGAAATCAGAAATTCTTTATTCATAATCTTCAAGATTAGAATACATGTCAATTTGCTTTATACAGGAGTAAATACAATACAGATAAATATGAGAAAAAAAAGAAAAAAAAGAAGAAAATACAAGAAAAAAATCAAGATTGTGAATATATTTGTTTGCCACATAATACTGTAATAAACAAGGCATTTAGACAAACATTTAAGAATTCAAAATTAAAAATAGCCTACAAGACAAAAAACAATTCCTTGAAAATGATAAATAACAAAACTACAAGAACAACGAATCAAAAATCAAATGATTACAACAAATCAGGAATTTACCAAATAAATTGCGGTAACTGTGAGAGCTTTTACATAGGACAAACAAAAAGAAGTTTTAATATAAGATTTAAGGAACATGTCCAAGCATATAAGTCAAGAAACCTTAAAACAATGAAATCCAACTATGCAGACCACCTTTTAAAAGCAAATCACAACTACACCAAAATAGAAGACAATTTAAAAATACTTGAGTATGAAAATAATAAAGAAAAACTAAACGTAAAAGAAGATTTATGGATATATTGAATAATAAAAAGTGTCCACAAAAACTACTAAACACAACTCACTTGAACCATGAAAATGCAATATTTGCAAAGATAAAAGAAATAAGAAATTAAGAAATAAGAACCAACATATATATATATATATATATATATAAAAATCCAAAAGCATATGCAAATTACTACATTACTGTATACAAAATTTGATCCATATGTTAATTTTAATTTACATGTTTTGTTTTAGTTTTTAAGGTTATTGATATTTTGACTTGAAAATGGCTTAATAGACCGAAACTAGTCGTCAAAATATAAATTATGAAACTAAATAAGGGTACTTTGTTCTCGTAATGATAGTAAAATTAATATATATATATATATATATATATATATATATATATATTTATAATATTATATATATATATATATATATATATATATATATATATATATATATATATATATATATATATATACAGTTTCGAACGAATGGTGTTTTTGGGGTCTGGGGACCTCAAAACGAAAAGTTATCATGGTCCCGGGCCTAGGTCTTACCATGCCGACTACGGTAATAGCTTCGTCCCTATAGGGGAAATTCGCTAAAAAAAGAAATATAAAATGTAACAAAACAAATTGACACAATTGAGTGAACAGAAAATCGTTGGACCCAGTTGGAATGGTACAATTTGAGTGTAATGTGACGGGATTTTGAACCAGCTGTAAAAATATTAGGAAATTTATATAACGTTAATCTAGTAGGCATAGAATCTCTGTGTCCTATTATAGTAGTATCTGACTGTTGTCAGATGTCTGGCGAAAAAACAGTGAAACATTGTTGAAGCCTATGTTCCAGTCCGACTGGGTTGGCAGTGTATATTACCCAGACATGCTAGGCTGATCCAATGCAGTCGATGTAGCAGCTGACATGTTACAAACGATTATTTAATACCTAAAAATTGATACTGTTGCATATTTGCTGAATCTAATTTTACTAACTATTTTTGAGCTGTTAGTTACCTCTGTTATTGTTTTGACATATTTATAACAGACAAGTACTTTTGCTCTTTGTGTTTTCAGCCTGCCTGTTGTTTTTTTATGCATATCTTGTCACTAAGAGACTCTGTAATTGCTTTTTTTGCTATATGTTAGTCACATTAAGGTATCTTATAATGTTCAGGTATCATCGTTGTTTATTATTCAAATATTGTAACTTGAATTGAACTTAGCTTCCCCTTTGTAAAAATGGAATAGTTCCATATGATAAATAAATAAAAGCAAGGGTCAAAAGTACAAACTACAAACCCTGCAGTATACCCTTTTCACTTAACCTCATACTCAATAATTTTCGTACGTGTAGAGTGGAGTTGATGAATATCCAGATTACACCGAGCACGGTGACGAGAAGGTCGTATCTGTTGCGGCGGGACTGCCAGTAGCCGCGGGGAGTGAACGCGATGTTCTTCATCACCACTTCGAACACAAACACCAGTGTCAACACGGTGCTGACCATCGCCAGTGGGCCTGTGTGCGCCTCCTCCTCCCGCCACTGCAAACACAGAGATCACAACTTTGTAAAATGGTGGGGAACACTAAACAGAATTGTATTGTGGAAACGTAGAGCAGGATCAGTAGTGCTGTGGATATTCATGTAAATTGCAGTTAGTTGGTTAGCAAGGTGTCCAGAAAAGTGATAAATACAAATATTTGAAGTCCTCTGAAAGGGTTTTTCATGAACAAATGTTGTCGAAATTCAGCTTAAGAAATTATTTTAGCAAGGATTTTAAATGGGAATAATAGCGGCAAGCCATTCCAACAAAACTTCAACAAGACTATGCTGTGAGCAGGCTTAGCATCAACCATGATTACAAATCTGCTCCTACTTTATACCACTACTTCAAGTTGAAAGTATTTACTACTACTCATAGACTAAAACCTCTGTAACATTCCAAGAACGGTTTGAATAGAATAAGTTATAAGTTCACCGGAAAAGTGATTTCCTTAACTGTATGGATTTAAACATGGTCAAAGTACTTTTCCTTATGCCATGGGAAATCAAAAAGAAAGTATATCTACAAACATTACACTGCATGGCAAAAGCAAATCGGAGCACAACTGAGTCCTGTGTGTGATTATTTACTAATTACACTCCCATTTCTAAATAAATATCAAGCAAACATACCGAGACACAGAGCAGACTGCTGTTGATGAGCACCATCCCGGCGATGAAACGTTTGAAGGTAATGTTCTGCGTGAGGTCGTAGATCCTGGCTCGGAACTTCTTACCATCGGGTCGCGGCGGCAAATGGAGAGGCTGGGCGATTTTCAACCTTTTTTTCAAATCGCACCTGAAAACAATGACAGTAGTATGAAAGCACGTCTGAATCAAAAATAAGTTTGTTAACTATAGATTAGAGGTGTGGATTTGAAAAGTCTTGAAGTCACAAACTCCTGCAAAAGTTGTTTGGAATGATACAGCAGTGATAAGACTAAGTTTTCTCGTGTAGGCCAATATGAATATAACATTTTGACTAAACAACATTTAAAAAATATTTCTTGTTGAACTTGGTAGATTTTTACTGTTCAAACCTTAAAATAATTTCCAGGCCAACCACACACTCACAACAAATAAATAACTTTATTACGCTGGTATTTTACATGTATGGATAACAAATTGACAATAATAACTAAATCAATTACAATTTTGGGGTTTTGTTACCAGGCTGAGTCAGGTCTTAGTCCAATCCTCTACTCAACCTGGTGGAGTACGGCCCTTTAGGGAACCATTTGCCTTGGGAACACTGACACTTGCAAAGAGAAACTTTTGAAAAAGTTTGCGCATACACTCTGGAACATAGAGATCTCCTACTCCCCAATGTTTAAAAGAATTTTGTATCAAAATGACATGATTTGTTCGTTGTTGGGATAAGTTTATAAGGTAATAATTCAAAATGAATTGCGTTTAAAAGTATTTAAAGAGAAACCCTATTTCTGGTATTTAACACATGAAAAATAAAATAAAAAAGCGATGATATATTTCACATCCTGCTTCACATATGTTTGAAAACAGCAATTATAAATTAAATACAAATGGATCAATTTCCACTTGGTTATAAACTGATTAAATCTTTTAATTTGGAAAATACCCCTCCTTCACACAATTTGTTTCCCTATTTATCTGTGTATATACTGAACAGTACTTTTTAACTATTGCAATAAATTTATAATACCCCCATTGCAGCAAACCTGCACACTTAGCAAATTTCAAATGGTACCTCACTACTTCATGAAGCCACTTACCAACTTTCATCAACGCATAATTATAAATAAGCAAGATATGAGATTTTATTTATTCTCCATAAGATAAATATAAGGACTGATGAATACGCAGTTTTCTGCAAAGGGGATATTATATTTTGGACTGTCTCACCTTGATAATTCAAGTCTCAAAGGAATCAAGAAGGTTTAAATTATTGAATCTGTCAAAACCTAAAGTTTGATTAATAATTAAGGACTTCTACAACAGACTCTCTTACCTTATAGAACATACAACCACAAAGTTTATTTGTAGAATAACACAATCAATAAATCTTTAAATCAATTATATAACAACCATTTACACATAGAACCTTTCAATTTGATTTTTCAGTAGTTTTCCAGAATATTAATATATTATCTGGGAGGAACACACTAATAACATAATTTCAAAGATTTCAAGGGTGTGCTTTTTATTGAGAAAACTAAATAGCTGTGTCAGTAATAATTCGATGAGAATGGCCTATTTCAGTTTTTTTCATTCCCATTTATTATATGTAAATATATAATGGGGTAATATTGTGGGTGCAGAGAGAGTTTTCTTGTCGCAGAAGAAGGCATTAAGATTTTGTTTGGTTTGCGGTACAAGGAGAGATGCATGGCCTATTTTACTAGTTACAACATAATGACTGTTTCTAGTATTTTCATTTTTCAGAATTTAATCTATGTAAGAGAAAATATTACAACATTTGTTAGCTTACAAAACTTATATTTGTTATACAAAACTATCAAACAAGGCATGCCAAACATTTAGTTTTACCCGCTATAAGATTGGAGAAGTATTCCATAAATATTTAAAGATTAAATTGTTCAACAGACTTCCTGAAACATAGAGATTATTATATTTAGAAACATATAGGACAAAATTTCTAAATGTCTTTTGTTAATGCGTTTTACTCTGTAAATGAATTTTTAAACTGAGAGCAAGATATTTATTGTTAATTTTATACTGTGTATTATGTGTTGCGAAGTATTATATTTATGAATCTTACTGACATTATTACTGAATATTTTCTTCTTATGATATTGTATTTGACATTGTCTATTCTGTATAAGAAAATGACAATAAATAAAATGATTCTAATTCTGAATATATAACTGAGTTTAGCTGGTCATAAACGCAATGGGTACATTTTTGTCTATACAACATACTTTTATCAAACAGCCCAATCTCTGCTGTTAATAACATCACAAAAATGAAGCGATAGCGCAGACCCTAAACCAAAAGCTTTTTTTTATGACGTCACAAGATGAGAGTGGGGTTGCAGTTTCCAAATAGCAGCTAAAAAGACACACTAAACACTGGAAGTGGAGACATTTCCTACGCGAGTGCTGTCAAGTGTAAAACTTTGAAATCACACCGAGCGCTATCCGTGGCAAATTTTAAAATGACAGCGCCGTCTGCTGCTTGATGAACTGTACTTTTACTTAGTTCGATACGCTATGGTAGTCTAATGGATATGGCACTGGATTCACGATTGTGCGGTCCCAGGTTCAATTCTACCTTTTCGTGTTTACTTTTTGAGGTACCAACTTTTGTTATATTTTACACAAACCCATTTTTGTAATATGTTACAAAGAGCCGCCATATTAGGTTGCTCTGCGGAGTTAGGTTAGGTTATTTTACTACAATTTTTTCGCAAGTGTACCGTAATTTTTTTGAACATAAGTAGGTTTCCTCTGTTTACATTTGAAAATACTACATTTCACTGTTTTCTCATAATAAAGCATCTCAGATAGTTCAGATAGTTCAGATAGTTTGTTCGTCATCGGACAAGTTCGGCTTCCTTCAGGTGGCAAAGTCTCCGCTTCCAGTGGTGCGTGTGATTTTTTAGCTGCTTGTCACTTTCCAGTCTGTATAGAGGGGCTAATTGTTATTAGTTGTTGCCAAGCAATGCAAACACCTAAAATGTTTAAAATTATCTTGTTGCTAAGTAATTTAAAATTACAATATTCTATGTGAAAGAAGGAAAAAAACATTGCAGATCTTCTGGGTGAGCCTTGAGTTAATTATGATGATAATAATATCATACATCTTTACTATAGTCATCAAACATTTTTTGATGCACTTATTAAAGAAAATTCTTAACCACTAACTAACAATATTCATTATAACAGTTAGAACCCTTGAGGATGAAAAAATGCATGTAATATTTAGTTATTTTGACTTATCAAACCTAAAATTTGATCTGCACTTTGTAAGTGTTTACACTTGTTTATTGTTGTTATATTTCCACATATTTAACGCTGACTGTTTTATAATTTTCTATTCTGAACTAATGTTTAAGCAAACTAAAAACTACACATCACCAAAGACAAGCTCTAAATTGAAATGTTGATAATAATTTAATGATTGTGTTCTATTAAAACAAAAAAATATATTTTATGATGTCTTTGATATGAATACAAACTTTTTACTGTAACACTTTCCTGCAGAACAATTACAGATATCCAGTTCACTCATCTCTAGTGGCTGACATTAGAGTTGACAATTATATTTTTACACTTTTAGGCTAAAATGTTGCAAATATAAATTGAGAAAAGTGTTATTTGAAAAGGGAATTCAATTTGTATATAAATAAACATCACTTTGAGAATACAAATAAACGTCGAGAATCAAAATATTAAACAATATTCTAGAAAATCAGTTAGAAAAAGTATGAGGGGTCCAATCTTTGGCCAATACAGAATACTCGCAATAGTTTATAATTCAAACTGAGTATATCACACATTGTTTACATAGTATATTTAGAAGATATGTGACACAAAATAAACACTGCAATTTATTATTTTATTTTATTTATTAATTTGTTTTTTATGTGTAATAGTATATTTCACTGCTAGCACAGAGAACGTATAGACAGAGATCTGACGCTGTGCAATAAGGGGGTACGCAGTTTCGTCGTAGTTGGTACACCAGCCACTTCGTGCCGCTAGTGTCGCGGCTGTTTGCAGTACACCCAACGCCGGAAGTTCCCCTCTCGGCGCCCCTCCAACGCACTGTACCCGTGTCCCGTACGCCAGTTCCCTCTCCACTCCCCGCTCACCACAGCATGCCGCGCGCCGCACCAGTCTATACAGTCTAAAAGCGCGTGAAAGCTATTTTTATTCTAGCATTTGTTTACGTTTTTCACGTGTAGTAGTGCTAGTTGTGGCCATGTCAAAAACAGCGGCATATTATGGCTGTTCTAAAAGCAGTAATAAAGTCAAAGGACTTAAAATGTTCCGATTTCCCCGGGGGATATATCGAATATGGGTACATTGTTCAGGTGATTAATTGTGTTTGATATATTAATCTTATATATTTTGACAACTGATGATTAATTGTTTGGTTCTTAAAATATGTACATCACTTTAACATAATTTGTCAAGAAACACAAAATACATATACAATATATCATGAATTTATTACACAAATTATGGTTATGTTTGCTCACTTGTCTGAAGTATAAATTATGCATATTTTGGTTATTTATAGGCCTATTGCAATCACCTTTTTAATTGATTAATATATTTATGGCTATACTTACCACACCCTAAATCCTAAATTTTGAAGTGTCTGGTTTTCGAGCTTAGCCTGATACATTTAACTCTTGTAGATTCAAAATCCTAACATGTGAGAACAGTTGCCCACGTGTCAAATATAGTAATTAATCATCACTAAGATTAATTAATCATGGAAAACTCAAATAAAAAGTATGTTTTTCATTGTTGTTGTAATTCAAACGATACCGGTTTACTAACATAATACAAATAAATTGTCAATATACTTTGGAACTAAGGCATTAACACGTTGAATTCGGCTTTGGCATGTCTCCGATCGGAGACATTTGTCATAGCCAAGGAAATGCGATGATTTTTCGCCTAGCATTTGATAAGGAAACGCTTATTGTGCCTTAGCGTGTTCAGTGGCGTAACTGATTTTGTTTGGGCCCCCCCACAAACTTATTTTGGGTAAACCGGGAAAGCTCCAGTTATGCGAGGGTAAAATAAGGGTCAGCCTGGCATGCACTGGGAAAGCGCCAACGCTACCCCAGGTAACCAGGCAGCTGGGTAATTGGGTGGAAGATGGAATGTAAACAAATAATAAACACCACGGATTCGTATTCTCATTTGGGCTCTAAGCTTATCGAATATTTGGTGGACCACAAACCCCCGTGAAAGATTTCATAGCAAGTTTAAAAAATTGTGTCCGTCTCCCCACCCGAACATTTTCATCTTTCTAGACACCCTGAAGGAGGCCCAGATAGATAACTACCTACATTGGTATAAATATCGATAACACCATAGGACCTACGCAACGAAGGAAGAAAACCCTTGTGCATCAACAGTTCGTTATTGATAGGAAACCTTTGCAGCTAAAAAAACGGAGAAATTTATACATTAAATTTCTTGAAGTGCGTGTCTGTGAAGGTGGACTAATTGCAAGTTTTTAAGTCAAATGGGGTTGTTTCAATGTATTAATGTCTATGTTTAAAATAAATACTGGCATTATTTACACAATACATTAAAATGTCAACGAAAATTAGTTGATCAGGGGCATCAGGGCAGCAACGAGTGAAGGTGTAGAAGTGAAGCAACAGAGACCAGTCCCGTGTCCCGTGTCGTGTCTTCGTGTCCCATCTACAGCGAGCGGCAGTCTCACGCACGCGCAGGAGGGGTGGGTAGGAGGAGCGAGAGGTATCGCCGAGGCTGCACACACTGGTGGCCCAGTTTGGAACTACTGCGGGGCGTACCCTATTGCCCTATCCCGTCATACGTCTGTCTATACGTTCTCTGTGCTACTAGTCACGAAATAGGACTTTTGTGACAAGCAGTGAACGATACTTTTCATCACGATGCAAATAACCACATTAAACTTAAACAAAAATGATCTAATATTTCATAGTCTAGTAATTTTGTATAAGTAAAAACAACATGGTTTTACAATTCATTTTAGAGTTAAAGTCAGCTGTTTGAACACAGAATCGTCAAAAATGACGAAATCTCACTGGTGCTCCTGTTGAGTAAAACGGGAACTTCAGTTGTTTAGGGCAGGTAAAGTTTTGTTTGGGACAGGTAAAGTATTGTTTGGGACAGGTAAAGTAATATTTAGGACAGGTAAAGTCAGCTGATCATTATTTGTTTTGGTGTATGGAAAATGACAATTCGAAGATCTCAGCTGTATAATGGGTTATTTTCGAATACAGAGTGATGAAAAAACTTTAACCACCTTGGCAGCTGAGGGTGCTACGAGAAAGTACAGGATAGAAGTGGTTTCCCTTTTGCACTATTTATATATTTTTGACCTCTTTTATGAATATATGTTATGTATTGATGCCTTTTGTCCTACATACAGATTCTTCTGGAAGACAACTAAATGACTACAGTATTTTTCTTTGCGTTTCTTTCCTCATTTTGATTAATATGTTTGTGTCTATCTATGCCATTGGCATTTTTAAGACTTAAGACTAAAAAACAAATTTCAATCAAAAAACCTCATTATTGATTTGTGATACAAATTAAGAACTGAACAAATAAATGTGCATGACAAGTTCTGGCTATGATTACTTCATGCTCTATGTAAACCTATGGAACAGATTTGTTGGGGAAGAGCCCTAAATTTTAATATTTTTACATCTCAAAACATAAATAGGGGAATCTTCCTGCTTAGCCTAACAGTTAGCGTCGTGAACTTCGGTTCAAGGGGTCACGGGTTCAAAACCCTGGATGTGCAAAAAAACTTGAGGGGTTTGGACCGCTTCCTCAAAGTGTCTGTGTGCTTGTTTAACAAAAATGCCGTTGGTGTTGAAATAAAAAAAGAGGTTTATTTATTTATTTGATTTTTAAATGCTACATAAAAGGTCAAGCCCAATTGCAATGCAGCACTAATAAATACATATAGTCATTCACGATTCAGCGAATGACAGTTTTATACTAAATTACAGCTTTGATACTAAATAAACGGGAAAGTATAATTTTGAAGGGTGAAAATTCCATTTAAAAATCAATAAATTACTTTATAGTTTTTACAATAAAGATAAATCAAAACAGCACTATTTAAATCATGACACACATTGGTGCAAATTTTAAGGCAACCCTGAGTGAATTGTAAGTGTAGGATGAATAATCATAACATAAATATATTTCTGAAATATTTTTCATATGAACAAAATCACACAATATGTATTGAACATGCAAAACTTTGCTATGGATTTTCTTATAGTTGGCCTTGATATTTTTTTTAGTCTTCTGTGAGTTTAAAGAATTGATCAAATCCACAAACCATATTCTGTGAAGACACTAATGAACTAATTTAGTGTGATCTGCGTATCACATCTATGTAATTAGCTATGAGTAAAGTGATTCCATGAGATTATTATTGCATCAAAGAAAGACTTTGTGACCAATCCCTAATAAGAGTTGATACTTTACAAACCTTATAAAGACACAATAAGAAATGAGCTTTTGCTAATATTAAACTACTCCTGAAATTATAATTCTGGGGGAACACATCAAAGATCCTTTTCATAGTTACTCGTTCAGTTTTATATTAGCTTGGATTGTTTCAAAATTCAAACCAAATTAACTACCGGTATGGGTCTTTCTTGTTTTTCAGGAGGAAGAGATCGAGGAATCTTCCATCCATATCCATCTGCAAGCTGGAGCTACATACTGACGTACTCTGACTCACACTGGACTTGACTTTACATGACTTTTTAGTGAATTTCCTATGGAAAAGTAAACTATTAGCATGACCCGCACGGTAACATAAACCAGTCGGTAGTACCAACCTAGAGGTACAAAAACCCAAAAGTCCCCTAAATTCCCCCCTGGTGATTATCTCGTAGCCCCCCATTAAACCCCCCTAGCCTCCCTTCCTGCAAGCATTTACAAAAACACTCATATCTCCATTAATATTTGTTGTAGCTTCATATTTTGTTTGTTCGATTGCCTAAATAACAATCTACAGAAAAGGCCCAGTCACTAAATTAGCTCAGAATATTGGTTCAATAGATACTTGCATTATAATAATAAATATCTGAAAAATTAAAAATACTATTTAACATTATTCTTCTCTAAAATACAAGTACGCAAGTTTTCAAGAGAATACTTGAAGAAAAAGTTGTAATAAATTACATTCCGCGTACTATAATATATTCATTGTTATAGTTCCAACAATAGGAACGTAACTTAACTTAAGAGGCTCAAACACAGCGCTTGGGGTCGCTCTAGTTGTTATTATAACTTAATGTCCCTTCAATTATTTTTTATACAGTATACTATTTTGATTCATTTGGGATATATGAACTTCAAATGGCATTTTTATTCAATGGTCCTATCATTTGTTTATAATATACCATGTAAAAGTTACGTTGACAGTTTACTGGATATTTTTACACAGCTGTTATGATTTTGTTTGTTTTGATTTGAAACTCCATAAGCCCAATGTTAACATTTTCAATTTTCAAGATAAAATTAGAGGTTTTTAAAATCAAAACTATAACTTTTGGCTATTTCCCCGGGAGTTTCTAGGTACAAGCTACCTGCTTGCAAAATTTCACGTTTCTAACTCATCTAGAAGTGGTCTATAATTCGTATACGTGAGTTACACATCAGGCTGTATAGATATTTATATACATTTATATAAGTTTGAACAAATAGTGTTTTTGGCATCTGGGGACCTGAAAACAAAAAGTTATCATGGTCTCGGGCTTAGGTCTTACCATGCCACCTACGGTAATAGCTTCTTCCCTATAGGGGAAATTCACTATAACTTAGGCAATAAGTATTTATTTATTCGTACACACCAACGCCTCTGGTCCACGGTGAGCAGTGCTGTGCCTTTGTTCTCGGAGTAGTTTGCGATCACGACGCCCACAAACAACGTCAGCCCGATCATACACCCGAGGAAAATGTAGATGTGGATGTAAATAGCGTGCACCTGAAAAATTAAAAACAGAACGAATATTATAAACCAGATAAAAATATTCTACACTTTCCCCTAGTAGAGAAAAAATATTTAGTACAAATATTAATATATTTACTTAATCAGCAGTTCTCAAACTGGGGAGGAGCTGGGGAGGACAGTGATAATGGGAATAGTTGACATGCCTTAATTGTTTATGTTACTAGCTGAAAATAACAAAACTAAGTGTTTTTGAAAAATAGATTTTGATTCAAAGCAAGCTAAGTGATGGTGTCCTCTTTATAACACAAGTAACAACATATAGTAGCCTAAAAATAATATTAATGGATATTGCTTGGGGCTTAGTGAAATGGGCAACCCTTGAAATTATAAATTAAATTAACAGGATTTAAAAAAATAAAATAAATAAATACAATTGTAAAATCAATTTAATTCAATTACAAAATCTGACAGAAGTAAACTTATGATAACAGCTTTTAAGCCAAGACCCCCACTTACCGCCAATCAAGCATTTTGTTTCTTATCTAATTCCTACAAGATGAAAAAAGTTTAAAAAAAATCAACTGGCCATAATTTCTACCTTTTAGCTAACGCGTCCGGTATTTTAAAATCTTCTTGAACAAATATGAAAACTAATTATTGATTGTGTAATTTCGGAAAGTAAATATAAGGAAATTATTAAGAGGAATATTTATTTATTTTTGTATTACCAAATCTATTATCTAATTAATTTTAGCCCAAAAATTATCAAACCATTTGTTAAGGTATCTTTATTTTTTTACTAAAAGAAAAATGAGTCTGTCTAATTTTAATATTATTAAAGGTCTACCTATTAGTAATATGTCTTGTTACAAAATTTTCTTATATACAAGACAAAACAATTTCATCATTAATCTAATATTCTCAAAAAATTCTACTCTATAAATTACTATCCATTTTTTCATAGAAATGAAACTAACAAAAACTTTTATTACAGCAAGACACTACAGTAGAAATCCAATTATCCGAACCCCAGTTATCCGAATATCCAATTATCCGAATCGATTTTGAGTGAAATAATAGAAATATAAAAATAAAGAAAATAACAGTGGGAGCGTGTGTACCGATAATGCGCCGTGAACGCTAAAATAAAAGCCTGCGCTGTTACCTTCCGGACGATATTTTCGCAGGGAACAATGAGTCATACCCCCTTCCCGCCCTGCTCATCATCAGTCGCTACTGTTCTTTCACCGAGATTTTCGTTCGAAATGAGTACAAAACGTAAACGTGTTGTCCTTTCGCTAAGTGATAAACTCACTTTGCTCGAGATGTTCAAGTGAAATAACCAACATTGAACAGTGAAATACGTACAGTATGTAGGCCTATTGAAAAGAGCAACTGTATATACTATATTCAATTTAACTCCTGTAATTTAATTTTTATGATGTATATTCTTGATACAGTTCGCTCACTTTCTGTTCACTACATTTATAATAACTTTGTCGATAAAATTCTGATTTTTTATGTATGGTGATGTTTTTTGCTTAATTCCCGAGGTATACCTGATTATCCGAATTTCTGCATATCCGAATTGGCCCGATCCCCAATTAATTCGGATGATTGGAGTTCTACTGTACTTACAAAGCATTAGTCTAAGTGGGGATTTATATCTTAAGATAATTTATTCACATTATGAATGGAAATTAAAGTTTGTTTGGATGGATTAATCAATTGACTTTCACGTAAATAATTCTCTTAAAAGTTCTACGTTAAAAAATAAAGAAATCAAATTACCTATTCATTCAGACACCAACAAAACCAATGCAGATGCAACTTGACGTACGAGTTACAACAACATGTGCATGCAGGGCAGGGACCGTTAACCACTTACGGGACCCAGCGCCTTGATGAGGATATCCCTAACGTCAAGCCAACCTTTGAATGACAAAACTTCAAACAGCGCGAGCATTGCGTAGCCGATGTTGTCGAAGTTGAACCTCCTCGGATTGGCCCTGGAAAAATGATATAAGCTAGTTAACTAACACAACAAATTTAAAACATTCTTGTATCGGATCCTCGTTCATGTTGAAGGAGTGTTGTTGCCTCGGTGCAGACTATAAAGCTCTGCTCCATGGGTAGTTTGTTTTAACAGCGAGGAAAGAAAATTACTGCTTAAAATTCCTAAGTTAATCGACTGCAATTATTTTAACAAATGCATATACAAGACTGATGTTAGAAACCACAAAAATGCCAAAATGTTAAATTTATTACTGAGTATACCACTTAAATATTAAAATAAATTGTAGCTTACTAATTCTAATTATTAGTGAATTTTCTATAGAAAAGTGAACTATTAGCATGACCCACACAGTGAAACTTAAGCCCGGGACCACCATAGAAGTTCTTAACGTGATCCCCTGAACACGTTTTGGGGGGTCGCTAACAACTTTAAAAGTGCTAGGTGGGGGGGATATGTGTTCCCACTCTAGCAGTCACAATTTTTGACCGATTTACTTGAAATTTGGTAGGAACCTTTCCTTCTGTAAACAGTTGGACAAGTTCATTGGGAAAAACAATCGGACATCTCCAACCCCCATTTTTGGGATTTTAATTTTTCAAATTTTGAATTTTTGGGCCCAAAAAGGGTTAGAAAAGCCCTGAATGTAAAATTATTGTACATAAAATGCCGACAACTTTAAGCCCTGTCTGATCATTCCAGCCAAGTATTTACCGAGTTATTAAAGAAAATGTTAACACAGTACGTTGCCTTATGGGGTTTTACACTGGATAAGGCTGTTTTTCATATCTTGATGTTTTTCATATCACCCCCAATACTTCTATACCAACTTTTTATCCTGACTATACCTCCTCCTAACCTTATAATGTACAACATTGCCATCCTAATAGTGAATTTAAATATGGTATACTCCCTCTAGTCCGGCCACCTCGGGACCGGACCATTGGCCGGATTACAAAACGGCTGAACCAGCCAGGGTTGATTGTAAATATAAAATACCGATTTGTAATAACATACCAGTTCATAAAAAATATATTTTTAAGATGGTCTAAGCAATTAAAAAAGAAACAAAATTCGCCCGTCAGATGAACTGAGATTTTTAATTATATTTTGGCTTGAAAATAAACAAAATTGACTTCGGTCGATATTTGTCGTGGGAAACCTTCCCGTGGGGGGTTATCTCATTTCTATGAGGCTGGCCGGACCATCCGACGGCCGAAGCAACCGAGGCCGGACTAGAGGGAGTCTACTGTTTAAACAGGAACATCAAAACAGCCAAAAAATAACATTTTTCAATTTGCCAAATAAATGTTACCAGTGTTGTTTTAAACCCTTTATTAGATTTGTGTAAAGATTTTAATGCGAAAATTCACTTCCCTCACGTCAGCATGCTGCGTGCAAACTCATTTAATCAAACCTTTGTCAGAGAGTGCAAAGCCTTATTAACGGAGAATGTTTTTTTTTCTTAAGATCAGGAATTATTTTAACAGCATTTTTTTGTAATTTTAAAGGCCGGTTATTGATGTCTTATCATTCATATTTTAGGACAAAAACTAGTAGAGATGTGCGAGTACTCGAAATTTCTAGTTCGGCACTGAAACTCGAGGTTTACTGAAACTCGAAGGTTTCGAGCGAGTTTACTCCCGCCCTACCAAGGGTCGTCTGCAGCCGTACGTCGTCTGTAAATTCAAATTGAGTGTGAACGCATTTGAGGTGTTAAGAGTTGTGATGTGGATTTTAGTGTTTTATTAATAAATAAAAATAAGTAAGTTGTGTCTTATAAATTTGTGTTAATCTTTACACCAAAATGGAGGATTTACCAGGGAACTTCAGATTGAGTTGAATGAACAGTCTCTGTATAGTCCTCTTTTAGGTTAACCTAACCTTGTTATTTTTAAGTAAAATATCAAAAACATATCTGTAATGAATTCTAATATGTTAGCATAAGAAGTTTGTGCTTGTTTTTTATTCCATAATAATTGAAATTGAGTCAATCCATTAATTTTAGGCTCAACTGTCCTTTGACATGGAGCTGTTTTTAAAGACAAGTGATTTTTTGGCATTATTTAAGTCTCATTACAGATTTTTTAAATAATTTGTAATATTTTACAACTCTATTCAAGAAATCAATTGATTTGCCAGGCACTTTCAAACAAATCTTCATATTGTTACTAACTGATTGTTCTTATTAGGTAAAATAGTGTTAAAATTAATGCTAAGATATTTTAGTAAATACATTTTGTGTGGTAAGTAAGTAGGCTAATGTTTTACCATGTAATAAGGCTTTTAAATATTAAAAAAAGTTTATTTTAACTTATAAGGCCTAAAAGTAATTTTATTTTCTCCATTCATAGAAAGATGTAGCTTAGGCCTAAACATAATATACAAAACATAAGATAAATAAAACAGAAGAAATAAAATAAAAAACTTAGATTATTTTTTAATGAAACTGTTAATTAATTCCATGTAGGCTATAACAGCCTTAATACCAAAAGATTAAAAGTATTTTATCTTCATGGCAAAATGTTAAGCAATAACTTTGGTATGATTTATGTTCAGATAAATGTACTTCCCTTTTTCCAATGAAGCAGGAATCCATTTATTTTATTCACTATTGTTATTTTCAGGTCACAGTGACTAGAAAAGTATATTTTAATAACAACATTTATAAATGGAACCCTATACACTGTTTTGATCCAATTCAACTCGACCAATGTGTTTTTTTTTGTTTTTTTTTTATACTCGACTTAAACTCTAGATTCAAATCTTTTGCCATTTACTCAACTCAACTTAAAAAACCTGTACTCGCACATCTCTAAAAACTATAGATGTGTTTAGTTAGAGCTTATGACGCTCTGAATCATAGTGGATTCTTCAACAACTACAAAGCAATTGACATATTGACAATTGCAACCACTTTTTATCCCACACTGAAAATGGAAAACAGTCACGCAAATTTCCAAGATTTTCCTTCACAAGTGACCTACAGCTACATTAACAATGGAAATAAATCTCACAACTTTTGTCCAGCAGAAGCAGTGGTACAAATTTCTTCAATAAACTGCACCAAATTAGCAATGTTTACTCATGTTCAGGACTGACAAGTTTGCTTGATTTACTTGTTTGCACCACTAAATCATCCATCAAGAGGTATTGAACCAACCAAAGATAATTTCTACATCAATCCTTCAACTTACTTCAGGAAAAACTCGTATATCCTCCTAAGTAAAATGTGTAATTAATATGAACATAACCCCCCCCCCCACAGTGAAATTAGACAAAAATCACACAGTTTCTTGCAAGTGTAAGATAAAGGTACGATTACACACATACGGAACGGAACAGGAACAGAGTGAATTTATATGTTTCATGGCAGTGTGTAATCAACGGAAGTGGTTACACAAACAAGGATCACGGAAGTGAACAGAATCATATAGGTTGTGATGCGTTTTAAAAAAGCAATTTGTTCTCATTATTCGGTTTGATGTGATTCTGTGCATTGTACGGGATACAAACTTGCATTGTACGGGCTACAAACTTGCCTTGGATGGAATACAAATATGCCTTTGATGTGATGTGCATTGGAAATATTATTCAGAAGTGAACTGTGTGTGTAGCTCTACTCATACAATTCTTCTGTCTGGTTACAATCCATTAATGAGTAGCCATCCTAACTTAATTCATCATCCCTGCAATCGTGTTCCTTTCCTTTCCATCCCCATTCTGTAGTAGCCATACCTTCAGGATCTGCTACTCTCAGAGTACATACCACACTCGAGGCACCAGCATGGACGGGTAGGATTCGTTGACGCCAGGATGCAACTTCATCTTCGTGACGAACACTCGCCTCATGAACACGCCGACACACTCCTCCCGCTTGGTGATGGTCGGGTCGTTACAGCGGGCCAAGCGGCCACCGAACAGCTGGACTCCGTAGCTCGCAAACACAAACATCAGCACGATCAGCAGAATGGAGACCTGTAATGTGTGACAGTTACTGTGTTACGAACAGTGATATTTGTTATATATAAATATCAAACAGCCAGGATCAATCACTTTCTTGGTGACTATAAAATAAAGTTTAACTAAGCAGTAAGCTGTTTGATTTGTATGATTTATTTGTTTTCTATCTTTAAGAAAAGGCCTATTCTTGATTAGGAGAGCGAGTGCTACATTTATATGAGATCATCTCTTTGTACATCCTCTCTGTATTAGTCTCTATCAGCAGGTTTTGATGAATTGCAGCAGAAAAGGTAGTCCAAATTTTTTTAAGAGGTTAGCAGTATTTTTTTGTATTACTTTGCCTGTCCACATAAACTATAAATCTATGCGTGGAACGTATCCAGCAAAGCAAGGAGTTAGCCATTACAATACGAGTTCAACAGTACTGGTAGAACTGACATGCCAGGGCTGGGATTCGAAGCCACGACAGGGCCGCTGCCAAGGTTCCTGAGTCCGATGCCTTGACCAATAGGCCAGCGACTCACAGCTGAATCTTCCAATTACTGGATCATCTACATTACTTCTGTATTGAATGGGTAACCCTGGAATTAATTTTCTCAACAAAACAATTAATTTACATTAACTGATTTTAATTAATTACATTCTCTACAGTTAAATTTATTGTATTTAGTTTTATACAATAAAAAATATATTTATTTTAAATTATAAGACTATTTTACATTCCATAGCTGAAGATAAAACAATGAACTGTTTTATTCTATACTAAACAGGAGATAGAACAATGCTAACAATAAACTATAGAGTGTAGAGAACTGCCAAATCTATGTTGAAATCGTTACATGACAAATGTTAACTATTAAAATAATGATTTGATAGCTTAACTTTAATAGCTGATTACCTTAAATCTCTGTAACCAAACCTTGAATTTCAATAAACTGCAAATAAGACTGGCTAAACACCATAGGCCCTTTTAAATTTCAATCTCAACGTTATCCCTAAAATAATACCATTCACCCTTGCGCACTGAGCGTACCAACAATATTTCCTTGAAGCCACGACACAGTTCGTCGACCACTTTGCGCATGTGAGGAACCAACGTGAAGATCCGCAGAGGCCGCACACAGCGCAGGATCATCAACAGCTGTGCGCCAGAGTTGGGCGGCACACTCTCCGGCATCCAACACAGGAACACCAGGCTCGTCTGAGGAGGAAACATTGAATATCATCCATAAATCCATCCATGCAGTAGGGGCTACCCATAAATTGTGTTACTCAGGGTGGTTAAAAACACAAGAAACTCCTTCCTGCCTTTTCTAGGCCCTAAGAGAAACATGGTGATCAAAATTCAATGGGAAAGTTTAATTTCATGAACAATATTTAATTCTATAAACAGTAAGATTATTATTTCATGCATGTAGGGGTAACACAGTCACTTCAGTGCACGCCAACTTTCTTCTTCCAAAGCTGCTGCCTCAAATACTGGAAGGAACAATTCAGAACTATTTAACAGAACGACTAAGTTTTACACAGTTTCTTGAGCTTTTGTTTACAAAATATGGTTTTAATTTGACTGATATATAATTTAGCCTACAAAATAATCCAGTCTCTAAGACTGGTAATTTTAAAAATATTTTTATAGGTTAACCAATTGAGGAAATCAAACATAAATTGAGTACACTTAATATTTAAGAATAAGACCACTTTATTGCCATTAGACACAATTGTGTAATATACATTGTCAACATACAATAAGTACAACTTATGCTTGTGAGTGAGATACAGTAGGCTACTTATTTGGTAATATACAGTAGCCTATGAAACACAAAGTCATACTAATAAATAAACGAGTTCGCACGCAGCACGCTGACGTTAGGGAAGTGAATTTCCCCAATACAAACTTTCAAAAATCAAAAACGGGTTTAAACAAAGATTTGTGACACTTCTAGCAAAATGGAAAATATTCAGTTTTTTGGCTGTTCTGATGCACCTGGTTCTATTTAAATGCAGTATTGGGATGGCAATGTTGTGCATATTAAGCTTAGGAGGATGTACCATCAGGATCAAAAATCGGTATGGGGGTATTAGGAGTGATAAAACTACATCAAGATATGAAAAACAGCCTTTTCCAATGTAAAATCGCCATAAGAAAACGTACTGTGTAAACTCAACTTTCATTTTCTTTAATAACTCGGTAAATATTAGTGCTAGAATGATGAGGGAGGGCTTAAAATTTTTGCCTTTTTACGTTCTATAACCTATAATCCATTAAACTTACATTTAAGGCTTATCTGACCCTTTTTAGGCCCAAAAACTCAAATTTAAAAATTTAAAATCCCAAAAAAGGGGGTTAGAGTTTTCCGATTGTTTTTCCCAACGAACTTGTCCGACTGATTACAAAAAGGAATGTCCCTACCAAATTTTAAGTAAATCTGATAAAAAATTCGACCACTAGAGTGCAAACACACACACATATATATATATATATAAAATGTTGAACGACCCCCCAAAACGTGTTCAGGGGGTCATGTTAGGAACTTATATGGTGTGGTCTCGGGCTTAAGTTTCACCGTGCAGGTCATGCTAATAGTTCACTTTCCATAGGAAATTCACTAATAATAACAAGGCAATGACAACACTAAATAAACACACAATCAGCTTCATTTAGGCTACTCTACAGTCACTATTTAAAATCTTTATCAGTAGCACCATAGATTAAGCATACTCCTTAGTAGATAGCCCATCGTAACGGGAAGAGTGTGCACCGCCTGCTTGTACGGTGAAGTGTAAGATGGACCTAGTTCGTTTCTGTGCTATCGCCACGCCACCGTCACTGCCCTTCCCCTCCCCCCCTTCGCCCGCTCACCAGTCCTTTCAATCCCTCCGCTACCCCTTCTCAAGTCGAACTCCCAATGGCCAACACACACACGCACACTGCGCAGAGGCACCGCAGCCCAAAACGCACAACATCCCCCAGGCCAGGCCGCGGCGCCTCACCGAGCTGGCCTGTTGCTTTAAGCTGACAGACGCATGTGCCTTTCGATTAACATTTCTATAAGAATTTCATTACCTATTCTCAGAAAATGTGCCATTCACATTAAAAAAACAGCAATGTTATATTCATAATTAACAGATGAAGACTGAGAAAAAATATGTAGGAAATTGCCTTACAAATACGATTTATGAATGTGATTACGATTCTATTGATTGTTTTTTAGTTTTCCGCTAAACTCATTAATATGATCAAAACATTACAACCCAAGTGAATATTGGTTAATTTATGAATTTTGTATACACTAACAATTGTCACTACAAGAAAAAATTAACAAATTAATAGACACATGACAAAAAGCTATACACTTTGTCTTTGTATATTGGCACGGAAAAATCGTGCAAGTAAAATGCTGCTTTTTATTCCCCTTTAATTTTTACAGCGTTGAGTTAAATATATTGTACTAGCTGTTCCCGCAGGCTTCGCCCAGCAAATAATTTATAAAAACTATGACAGTTGTGTGTGCTGCATTCTGTGGTTAGCCCTTGGAACTACTACTGATCAAGATCAGCTGTTTGTATTTTCATTAGCTCAAACAAAAATGAATGTCCATAAGAAATACATGGGAACTTTGTCAGGATCTCTGGCGGAGCCCTAAGGTCAGATAAATGGATGAAAACCATTTAGTTTTCCTATTTTATGCCTAAAGAATCAGTGTACAGAATGTCAGCTCTCTACCTACATGGGAAGGTGGAGAATTAGCGATGAGTGAGTGAGTCAGTCAGTCAGTCAGTCATTAAAACTAAAAAAAAGTAAAGTTATGAAACCTCAAAACAAATGGGCTATTTTTTTCTTTCAATGCCATGATCATTTGTTTAAAGTTTTTAAAGTAATTAAATTTAACTAAAGCTAGTAAATATACAAAATTATTAACAAAGTATAAGTCCTTTCAAAATCAGATAGGTATCCTAAAATCAGCTACAGAATCAATATGATACGCTATATCGTAAAGGTATTTTAGAAAACAACCTTGCTTTGAATTGATGAGTAAATCATGTTTCATGATAATTACTGTTATTCTTCATTTCAAGCCTTTATAATTTCTTATTGTTTTTCTATTTTTTCAAAAAGAACATAAATTTTACTTGAACTTTATCAAGATTTTTAAAATTAATTACTCAAATCACAGAAATTACTTTTTAATTTTAACAATGTTACATTTTTTGCGGAGGTTTTTTAGCCGGTAAAAGTCCGGCACTACTCTCGAATATGGATTTTTGAGTGTCCATGAGGATTTCCTCTCCGCCCGACGAAATTAAAAGGATAAAATTAAAGTGTAAAAATAATTAAATGGGATTTTAATAAGGAAATATTGTTTGTAATTAATTAGCTGAATCATTGGTAATGCAATGTCGGTTATACATACAATACACCTTTTACACTAATTTGAAATTACAACAGTAAGACTATTTTCAAGAGCGAACGTAGAACATTTATCAAGGGAGAAGCCCCTATACGATTTAACGAAAGGAAGGCACTGTAGCTGGCAGCTGGCAGACGCCCTGAGAGCGAGCCACGGGACTTACAGTGTCGGCGACGCCGTTCTCTCTCACTCCCTCTCTCGCACAAGTACTCTCGCTCTCTCTCGCACACAGATACTGTATCCCCTCCTGGCCCGCAGATCGTTGATTCCTCACGTGGCAAAGAGCTGCGCCACTGCGCTGCTGCCGTCGCCACTAATTCTATGCTAGTACTAGAAAATCCCGCAGGCGCGTGCCACTGTTCACCCGTCTTCATCTGTTAACTTACCGGTGAAGTATCTACTAAGGAGTATGCTTAATCCATGGTAGCACTTAAATCAAAAAATTTGTTCACAGAATTCAGTGGGTGCTTAAGTAGCCTATTAGTCAAAGCTGATTAAAAACTTGTATGGGATTCAATATTTCTTAACTCTGTAGAAAGCTTGCTATAGAATTTAAGTCCAATTACCTTACAACTATTTGCTACTTTAACCAATCTGCAGAAAGGGATATCAACATTGAGTTTCCCCCTAGTGTGGTGCTCATAAACATTAAATCTCTTTAAAAGATTGACAGCATTCCTCTTTACATCTAAAAGTACATACAAAACATATAGACTATACAGAGTTAGAATATTCTCATTTATAAAAAGAGGCCTACAATGATCTCTGAAACCTGCTGAAGCAATAACTCTCACAACCTTATTTTGTACTAATAAGGTGTTAGGTGGCTCTAGGCCATGATGCAGAAAAAATTATGAAAGGAAAGGGATGCCGGAGAACTTACCCATTGAGATGAAGTGTGAATAACCAACAGGAAAGCTAATTCACTGGCAAAAAGTCACACAAATACACAGAGAAACTTGATAATTTTCGGGACAACTTGTCCCTTTCTCAATCAGTTGAGGAAGGGACAAGTTGTCCCAAAAATTATCAAGTTTCTGTGCGCATTTGTGTGACTTTTTGCCAGTGAATTAGCTTTCCTGTTGATTCTTCACACTTCTTCTCAATGGGTAAGTTCTCTGGCATCCCTTTCCTTTTATAGTTTTTTTGTACTAATAAGACATCTTTTACCCCGGCAGAGCTACCCCACAAACAGATACCGCACATAAAATAACTTGGAAAAAACTATTACAGTGGAACGTGGCTAATTCGAACTTCTATAATTCGAAATCTTCTTTAATTCGAATTTTTCTCTTGGTCCCTAGCATTTGGTATAAAATCAATGCTAAAAAGTCGTGGTTAATTCGAATTATATTTTGGATAATTCGAAGTTTTTTCCCCTAAAAAGTCGTTCGGAAGTCACTATGTCGGGTCAGGTCTTTCCGAAAAACGACGTCGTCTCATTGGCATGCGCCCCCTCGCCGGCCCTTTCGCGCGCAGGCTTTATTGCGCCGAGGTCAGCGTACCCACCCCTTCCACCCCGCCGCCCTACCCTATTGTTTTGCCTACGTGACTAACCCGTCTGCCGCGCTCCTCTCAAGGTCAATGCCCAACCCCTCCCACCCACCCTCCTATTGTTTTGCAACGCTCTCGCATCTCATAACAGTGTCAACCCTTACACCTGTCTGGTAGTGTGTGCTCTATACTGCAGTAGTCCGAGTGGTTTGTTTAGCATTGTGGTCTTAGTTTTGTTTTGTCTGTGGTAAGTGTGTGAACAGAGTTAAGATGTCGTCATCAAAGCCTCGGGTTTCATACAAAACATTGACTTTGGCGGAGAAAGTAGCGGCAATTAAAGAAGTGGAAAAGGGACTGAAGAAAAAATCGGAGATTGCGAAGGCTTTCGGGATTCCTCCAAACACCTTGTCTACATATCTAAAAAATAAAGACAAAATTCTCGGGTGCGAAAGTGAGAGTGGCAAAGGCCGAAAAAGATTGAGAGAACCGGTAAATCCAGACGTGGACCAGTGTGTTTTGAAATGGTTCAAGCAAACTAGAGATAAGAAGATTCCTATTAGTGGTCCACTTTTGAGAGGCAAAGCGGAACAGTTTGCTAGCGGACTAGGAAAATCAAATTTCAAAGCTAGCACTGGGTGGCTAGATGGCTTCAAGGACCGAAATAAGATTTCGTTCAAATTTGTTTGTGGAGAAAGCGGGGCTGTTAACCAGCAAGAAGCAAACCAGTGGAAAAAGGATTTGGAAGAAATGATACAGGACAGGAACCCAAAGGACATCTTCAATGTTGACGAGACGGGCCTTTTTTTTAAATGTACCCCAGACAGAACGCTAGCATTTAAAGACGAGAAGTGTCACGGAGGAAAGCTAAGCAAAGAAAGACTGACGCTGCTAGTTGGTGCAAACATGGACGGGACGGAAAAACTCCCTCTGCTGATGATTGGCAAGTCGGAAAATCCACGTTGTTTCAAAAACGTAAAGTCAAAACCAGTGGAGTATGTTAACAGCCCAAGAGCGTGGATGACTGGAAGTCTTTTTGAAAACTGGCTGTTGAAATTAGACAAAAAGTTCATCAAAGAAAAACGAAAAGTCATAGTTTTCATTGACAACTGTACTGCCCACAACACCATACCTCTGATGGAAAATGTGAAAGTTATTTTTTTCCCTGCAAACATGACCTCCGTGATTCAGCCCATGGGCCAGGGAATAATAAAAAATCTAAAACACTTTTATAGGCGTTTGTTAGTGGAGAACATCCTTACTGAAGATTGTGACGCTCTCAAAATCAAGCTCGACATTCTCCAGGCATCTCGAATGTGTAAACAGGCTTGGGACCAAGTGACTCCGCAAACAATCGAGAATTGTTTTAGAAAAGCAGGGTTTAAAAGCACGGAAGACAATGAAGAAATCGCCGTCGAAACTGTGCCTCCAGTTGACAGCTGGGATGATGTCATCGCCGATCCTGCCATTTCGTTCGAGGACTTTGTCAACGTGGACGAAAATGTCGCTGTTTGTGGTGAGCTGAGCGACGCAGAAATCATCGCCGATGTACTGAGCTCCGAAAAACAAGATGGTGACGACGCTTCTGGTGACGAACTTGTAGAAGTTGCCGAAAAAACAGTTCCGAGTGCAGCCGAAGCAACAAACCACATTACAGAACTTAGGCGATTTTTTGAAAGTAGAAATGACGTAAGTGATTCTGTTTTCCGTTCCTTAAATTTGTTAGATTCTTTTGTGATGTCTGAGAAACTTAATTGTAGAAAACAGGTAAAAATCTCAACCTTTTTTGAAAAACAGTAGATTTCCCTGAGACTTACTACATTTCTGTATTACTACTCTCGTCAAATAGGCCAACAGGACATTTTGGTTTGCCTATGTCTTATCATTTTAAACTTTTGAGGTTATTAATGATTTCGTTAGGCCTACTGTTTTATACAATACTGTCTTCTGTAATGTGCTTTTTGTGAACATAAATCATTAGCAACGTAATAAATACTATATAAGAACTTTAATTGTTAAAACGTTTGTAATATTATGTTCAATAAAGGTTTTTGGGAAAAAACTTGAAATTTTAGTATTTTCTCTACCCTTTTCAAAGAACTTTCATAATTCAAATTTTTGGATAATTCGAATTTTTTCACTGGTCCCTTGAGGTTCGAATTATCCAAGTTCCACTGTATAAGCTAGTTTGAGGAATGACCTGGGCATATTTCTATTTAGTGATCTTAGTAAATAAACAACCCTAGACAATTTATTACATATATAATCTGTATGATACTGCCATGTTAAGTTGTTAACTGACTTTATGACAGTCTTAGGAGGGTACTGGGATGATGGCAGTTGTAACTTAATTTGGTTTTTGTTAACATACCACATAAATGAAGACATCCAGTATAGAAGCGACATCTTTCATATAAGCTTTCGGAGTGAAGAATATTCCATCAGCAAGAATCTTGAGTGTGAGCTCCAAAGACATAGAGATGACAAAGATATACTCTGCGACTTGCAAGATAGGGGTCGACATCACTCGGAAGTTGGGGGTCTCGAACATCATCGAGATGCAAGACAGGGTCGTGACGCAGATCATTACCCAGTCTAGGTAAGTGACCAGGCTCAGGAAGTTGCTGCAATGGAAACAATCTTGTTACTCAAACTTTATACTCAGCGACTTGCGGGATTGGGTTCGACATCACTCGGAAGTTGGGGGTCTCGAACATCATCAAGATGCAAAACAGTGTCGTGACACAGATCATTACCAAGTCTAGATAATGACTAGGGATAATCTAGTCTAGGTGTAGGATAGGGTTAGACAATACTTTAAAGTTGGGAAACTTTGATTTCTTGGGCCTAAATGTGGGTGATCTGGACTCATAATGGCTGAATATTGCATATAATCTAAATATAGTAAAAAGAGTATTTATAATTACCCTTGTGGCTTAAAAAAACTTTTGATTAAGTGCAAACAGTTTGATACGAATGACAACTGCTGTAGGTCTAGCCTGTACAAGCATCCTCGAAACCTGAGTCACTGAATTAGCCCACGAGATGCAAAACGTGGTTAATAAAATAATATTAATAAGTACTTGGTTTTGTTAAATCAAATTCAAGAACTAAGTACCATTAAACAGGAAAACCCTGATAAGACACAAACAATATTTCAAGAAGTGTACTCACTGGAGACGTTTGTACTTGACTTTCCGCTCCTTGCCAGTGAGCGGATCGCGGAGCCTAGCATCGTATCGAGCGTAAACGATCAGCTGACAGGCCTTACGGAACTTGGACTCGCGGGGGACGAGGAATAGAGGCGTGTCAAACAACGGGTGGTTCTCTCTTAGATCCTCCTCTCGCTGGTTCCTGTAAGCGATTATTGCAACATGTATTCATCAACTATAGAATAAATACCAGGTAACACAGGTGGCATTAGTTGGGAAACGAGTGAAACCACTTCCTAAAACATCTTTAGAGAAAACCCACAAGGGGTTCGGATTTCAATGGTAAAATTAATACAGCTGGCTCAACTTGAACGTGTCGAGGTCATCGTAAAGTACCCAAAAGAAACACTAAGAAAATACACATTCTCTGTTTTGATTCATTTTGAACTCATCTCTTCCTTCTAAAGAAGACATGTTCACAGAGAACCTACTCCCATTTCAGGCTACCATTCTGTGTCAGAGTGTGTGCTTTAAAAGCAGTTGTGAATTCTACTCTTTAATTGCAGATGTTATGAAAGAAAACTAAGTATTATTTGCTACTCAAGAAATTATATAAAAATAAGTACTATCAAATACATTTTAATGTTATAAACAGGGTGAATGCTAAAAGCTGAAATTTGTATTACTATTTTATTATGTAAACCAAATGTTGTAAGTTCAAAAACATTATTGATGAAAAAATGTCATATAAAGACTTTAGATACATGAAGTCAGATTGATTGCCGCTTTACTAAATGTTTCATAAAACCTGAATAGAAGAAATTTTACAACAAAATATGATTTTGTTTCGAAAATAGAAGCAATTCATTAAAACATTGCAGTTTTAAAACAAATTAAAAAATACCTACGGGGATTTTGGAGGGAAGCAAAGGAGTGTGTGTGGGGACACCTGGCTAGACACTTGCTCACATGCTTGTGATGAGGATAGATTGGCTGTTTAGCTAGAAAATATCAAGTTTGGAAAACATTATATTTTGATGAATATCAAACAAATGACCACATTAATTAAGTAATGATGAAGTTATACAAGATGATACATTTATTTATGAATAGATAACTCCATAAAAACAAATAATCTTCATATATAAAAATGAATCTCTATTTCCCTTGGTCATGCCATAACTTGAGAATGAGTGCACGTGTGGTCTCTCCTTAAGAAACAGCTCCTTAGCATTTGTGAAAATTAAAAATACTTACATCATGACGCACAACAGGGAATTTTAGTGATCAGATTAGCCAAGAGTAGTTTTCAAAAATTGATTAGAAAAAGGTTAGGTTAGGTTCAAAGTGGTTGTGACTGACCTCCTCATCTCCGCCTGTTGTCGCTTGGCCTGTAGCAGTTTGATGTCGAGGTCGTGCGGCCGCCGTGCCGACGAGCTGACGCGATTCATCGCTCCGATGTCCCCGTTCTCCATCAGGTGTTCGTACGTCTGCTTCAGCTTGATGCTACCTGAGCGAACACTGCGCCTGATGGACCTGTTGGCAAACCCGTTGTCACACAGAAGGTTAGACATACAGCCACACAACATTGAGTATAAGCAAATTTTATGCTACAGATAGCTATGAAACTCATGTCGAGCAATAAGAATAAGTAGGCAACATCCAAAGCAATTTGGATTGAAGATATCGTCCTGAGTGCTACTGCAGTATCTGCAATTTTAAATTTTCTAAGTGATATTGGTGCTTGCATATACAAGTTTGGGGTTTCAAATGTCCTTAAAGTTACTCTTAATTTAGTTTTTGTATTTAAATATTTCTTGCATAGCAACTTGTACAACAAAATTGGTCAGTGTAAATGCACTTTAATAGTTTTTCGACAAACTACCAATAATTTTGCATCAGACTAATTATGTCATCAGCAAGGTTACAAAGTTTTGTTGCTCAAAGAACTGCCAGACCAGTTACATATTTACAACATTCCTAAGAGTAAAATACATAATTACTCAATGAAATGTCAACGATATTATATCTGACATGGGGGTAGTACTGTTATTTCATTTTCCACTAACTGAAAAATCACTTTAAAGTTAAAACACACTTGGTGACAGTCAAACAAACGGTCGGTTATTATCAAGCAGTCAGTTATGCTGAGATCGATATTTAGGTACTCGACAATATAATTACAAAATTATAATGGTATTGCAACTAATTTTGTTTCACATTTAATAAACAATTTTGTATTTCCTACATCATCCACTCAAAAGAATATATCTCCTTATATATACTTCCTTGAACTCCTTCAATATTGATTCGAAGTAAATTGACTGAATCTTTCAAATGCAATGTTTGTTAAGCACATGCAACTAGATCGATATAAAGTGGTTACTTTTTCTGATCGATCCGCAGCTGCTTGGCACTGCTGATGGTTCCCTGGGGGTTGAGAGGTGACTTTCCCGGCACAGGAATGACGGCAGAGTCGCCCAGCATCAGGCGTTGGTTGTTGGAGTCACTGAAACACATCAGATCAGCTGACTGTTGAATGACGTTTCAGAGAGCAAACTACACTTAAGATGAGTCTGGTCAATTTCCCATTAGTTTCTAACATCAGTGTCGCAAAAAGTATCCAGAACTTATTTAGTATCTAGTTTTAGTAGCTAGCTGACCTAACAGTACATTAAATAAACATCATTTTGATCAACATAGTACATTTGGGATATTACTACAGGGTGTAACAAACGTCCTGCAATACTTAAAGATAATTAGGTACGTATGCATTATACCGAACATTACCTGTAATGGCACGGTGTGGTGGTTATAATAGGTGAGGTTATTGTAATTGTGCAGAGTACTCTTTTGTCGACAGAATTTATTATTTGTCGTCTCGCCAAACCCCTCCTATCCCTCACTCCCTCATCGCCCGGCATGGCGACAGTGTCTCGACTAGTACATCTCGTCGCATATATGCGTATATGGGGCTCACCTAAATAGCTCATCAAAAAAGACAGGGGAACAAGTCGCCTTCATTTAGATTCTTACCTCGCAAAATACGTGTGGCAATCGAGAATAGGAGCTGATGGCGGGTATCCACTGCAATCCGTCCTCGATGAAGTTGTTCTCTTCTGGGAGTCTCAGAAAAATGTTCGAGTCATTCAAAATGTGTGTAAGTTGTAGGCAAAATAGGAAAACGATTTTGCTTTCGTTCAGTACAGTTTGTTTGGTTTTTTCACTAGAAAATTCTCCTAAAAGTTGGTGGTTGGTGTAATGCATAAGGACTGATAATTATAGTTATATCATACTCAAATACAAGTATACATCAAAGAGACGGCAACCTTTAAGATTGATATAGTCTCATTGAGCTTCATGATGATCAGTCTGATCTTTGAAATTGAATAGGCCTACCTTGTATCTCTTTTTGTATGATACTCACTGTCTTGTATGTGAGTACAGATGAAATTTAAATACATCTTGAAGCTTTTCAAGATATATTTTAATACATCCTATGACAAGTTCAATGTATCCAAATCATAATCTGAGGGCTTTTATTACAAAGAACTCTACCACTATGGGAGTGCTCAAAAATAGTATAATAATTTATATAGTTTATGTTAGACTACTGGATTTTTATAAATGTTTCATTTTGTCTTATACATGGATCATAACAACTGAAGCATGTTTATGTTTAGAAAAGTAACCTACTAGTACCTAACTTCCACAGCACCCTGTTAGGGTGGTCCAACATGGAAAATATTCCTTTACACCACATAACAAAATCCTCCGACTAATAAAGGAATAACATTTGTAAAGTAAAAAGTTATGAATATTCTAATTTTTATTTAGAGATGTGCGATTACAGGTTTTTTTAGTCGAGTCGAGTTTGAGTCGAGTAAATGGCAAAAGATTCTAATCTCGAGTTCGAGTCGAGTATACAATTAAAAAAAAACACATAGGTCGAGTTGAATTGGATCAAAACAGTATACAGGGTTCCATTTATAAATGTTGTTATTAAAATATACTTTTCTAGTCACTATGACCTGAAAATAACAATATTAAGTCAAATAAATGGATTCCTGCTTTATTGGAAAAAGGGAAGTACATTTATCTAAAAATAAATCATACCAAAGTAATTGCATAACATTTTGCCATGAAGATAAAAGTACTGTTAATCTTTTGGCATTAAGGTTGTTATATCCTACTAGCTGATGTACCCGTCCTTCGTACGGGTTGTACATAAATGGCAGATTAACTAAAAATATTAACAACCCACGTAATTTTACAATATTAAAATTACATTTTACACTTTTAAAGTAGAATTAAATTAAAGTTAACGAAATATACTATGGCAGATAGTTCAGGTACTGCTGCCAAGTCGAGGAACTCTGTCGGGTAGTGAACGGTGTGGTTTTTGCTACTCCAAATCGGTACACGTAACACTTTGGATTCGATTTTAGAAATAAAAGAACTCAAGTACAACAAAATATTAACCCTGTTTAATATAATATTTTAAATACTTTGATACATTAATCTTTACATTCCAATAAATTAATAGTAATGTAACGAAACATTAAAATTTAAAAACATTGACAAACCACTTTTAAAATCACCATTCTTGCCAGGTCCTGTTTTCAATATAATTGTAAATAAACAATTTAAACTTGGAAAAATCATATGTTTTAAAAACATATGACTACTTGATTTTATTTTAATAAATGTAAATCAATATATACGAACTGTTCTAACAGTGGTCATGGTTAAATGAACGGTATTAAATATTTTATATGTTCATTCCTCCCTTTGGAATAGACCTACATTTGTGTTCATCTCCGTTGCTTGTTCATTGGTGGACGTGAGGATGGCACAATCACAGAGCCAGGCACTTTCCAGATTAAACTGTTTATGAACCTCGGTGTAACAAACTGTTAATCAATAAATCCTGTGATTCATCGATAGTGCCGAGTGAAGGATAGATGTTTCTGAGACCTTAATTTGTTTTCAATGTCCCAATCTCAACTTTTAAAAGCGCATAAGAAAACTGATCAACCCCTTAATCTTCTCAAAAATACATTTTCATATTTACTGTTAAGTTCAGACGCTCAGTGGTCGGCTACATAAAATATATTTTTAGAGAGGCGTAGACTCGTCCACTCACGTCTCACTTACGACAAAGGGTCTGTGTGAGATCTCCAGAGAACAACACCGTGACTCCCCATGATGTTGTTTCTTATTTCCTTTAAGGCATCAAATTTCAGCTCTACTGGTTGAGTAGTTTGTGTGTTATGACTAACGCGCTTATATTAAAGGCCATTGGGCCAGAGTCCTTGAGTATATTTGTGTCTGGAGTAGGTAAATGTCTGCACTGAGCTATCAGCTACATTCCTACCAAATTTCAGATCCATCAGTCCAAGAGTATGTGCAAGATTGTTAAAGTATTGTATTTTGAAATTCCGGGGGGCGAAGCACATAAACATTTTCGTAACAGGAATAGGCTGCGTTTTTTTTCGGATGAATTAGTTATGTTCCTACTGAAATGTAACTTACAAAGGTCCAGAAAGTACTAATACTCATACAATTGCCATAAAAGTAAATTAGCAAAGAACCCTGTAGGACTTTTTTAAACGTATTCTTATCGTGAATCTGCAGCATAAGGGGAACCACCATCCAAAATTTATCTTCAATAGACATTGTCGTTTCTTGGATAAAGTGATCACTATGTCAGTGAGTGCATGAGTCTGACAAATATAGATTTAGATCATATATCCACTTATGTTATTTATTACCAATCTTCACTCAACGTTTTAAAAAAGAACTAAAAAACCTATTTATAGAATAACTATGCCATCATCTGGTTCAATATAAATAAATGCTTTGTCCATAAGAATAGCATAGGATCTTAAAAACCCTATGGGGCAGTGTCCTAAGGTAATTTAAAACAATCCAATTAGCCTAAAACCTTCTAACGCACATATAGAACATAGAACAAAGTTGCATAAAAATCGGTGCACCCGTTTTCCTGTGAAAAGCGAACAAAACATGACCAAAACCGCACAAAAGCACGTTTTTGAGCGGCCGCCATTATTTTTTAAAAAGGCGTATGCCAGTTTATAGTGCCCTAAAACCTTATGACGCATATATAGAATAAAGAAACAAAGTTTCATTAATGTCACTGCACCCGTTTGGCAGTAAAAAGCGAACAAAAACCCGTCCTTGGGCGTTACCGGCAGACAGACAGACATAAATTGAGATAAGATTTGTTTTGGTTTCCCTAGGGTGTAAAACGTGAAAATATGCAAAAATTTCATAATTCCAAGCAATGTACAGACAAAACTCTAATTTTATTTATATAGATTAATTATACGGTATATTGAAATAAAATATATATATACTTGATGTACACGTTCTTCGCACAGGGGTTTTCCTTACCCGTTCTATAGTCAATGCAAATTTCATTTTAGTTAGCTTGAAACAGCTGTTGTTCTTGCTTCTGCTCTTTAAGCTGTCAAATGTAAGTGCCCTCAGCTGTTCGGATTACAGTTTCTGAATGTTTACTTTCTTATGAAATGTAAACATTGAAACTTAGAACGTTCACGGGGCGTAGCCCGAGGGGATTTTAAGGAAGTGAATAGGCCTATGTGTTGCATGGGTTCAAGATCTACCTTTGTGTAAAGTTTCAGCCCAGTCGGTTAAGTAGTTTTTGCGTTCACCCGGAACATCAGACAGACAGACAGACAGACAGACAGACAGAAACCACCTCTTCTTTATAATATTATAGATATGTTATTAATTAACAGTTTCATTAAAAAATAATCTCAGTATTTTATTTTATTTCCTCCTTTTTATTTAGAATAATTTTAACACTAATAGTCCTAATAAGGACAATCAGTTAGTAACAACATGAAGAGATATGTTTGAAAGTGTCTGGCAAATCAATTGATGAAATTGGAGCCGTGTCTCATTGGTTGGAGGGTTTTAAAATATTACAAATTATTTTAAAAATCATTACTGAAACTTAAACAAGGCCAAAACAAATCACTTGTCTTTAGAAACAGCTCAATGCCAAAGGACACAGTTGAGCCTAAAATTAATGGATTGACTCAATCTCAATTATTATTGAACAAAAAACAAACCCAAACTTTTTATGCTTACCTATTAGATTTCGTTACAGATATGTTTTTGATATTTTACTTTAAAAAATGACAAAGTTAGGTTAACCTAAAAGTGGACTATATATACAGTGTTCATACACCTCAATCTAAAGGTCCTGGTAAATCCTCCATTTTGGTGTAAAGAGTAACACAAATTTATAAGCCACAACTTACTTATTTATTAATAAAACGCTAAAATCCACATCACAACTCTTAAAACTTCAAAAGCGTTCACACTCAATTTGAATTTACAGACGATGCGCGGCCGCGGACGACCCTTGGTAGCCCGGGTAAACGGCGGGAGTAAACTCGCTTGAAACTTTCGAGTTTCAGTGCCGAACTCGGCTCGAACTCGAAATTTCAAGAACTCGCACATATCTAATTTTATTCCATTTTATGAAGCTTTTGGTGCCAGTGAAAGCTCCAAAATGTATATAACCTGTAATTATTGAATAGTAGTAACAAAAAATATAGTAGTTTATCAATGGTATAAAAAATCAAAACTTGGTAATATACCAGATTAAATTTTATATAAAAATACCCCCGTCGCAGCAAACCTGCATACTCAGCGAATTTACAATACATAATATATGTCTTAATACCACAAACATCTGCATACCAAGTTGCATACAAATATATTCACATATAAGCGATATATACAATTTTAATTATCCTCCATAAGAATTACATTGGGGATGGGTACGTAGGTTTGCTGCAACAAGGAACAAAAAATATGGGTTTTCATGTAAATATCAATATTACTTAACTAGGTGAAGCCACATACATAGTTTCATCAATATACATTTATAAATAAGCGATATATACCATTTTGATTATCCTCCATAAGAATAACATAGGGGATAAGTACGCAGGTTTGCTGCAAAATAAACGGTATCAGGAAACTGACACATACTTTCTCCCTTTTAGCCCAACTTTAATGAATCCATTGCTACACTCGTGGTTTTAAGAGGGGGAATGCCCCCTATTTCCTCCCCCAGGGTTATTAAGGGGCAACATATTTCGAACTGTGTAGGTCTCATGGTAAGACTTAAGCCCGAGACCATGATAACTTTTTGTTTTGAGGTCCCCAGATGTCAATAACACTATTCGTTCAAATTTATATAAATGTGTATATATATATATATATATATATGTCCGTTAACACGATAACTTGAGTAAAAAAAGTCCGATTTCGATGAAATTTGGCTTGAATGTGTAAAGTTACATTCATGACTAAGTTCGAAAACCAGAAAAATCGGACCATGGGAAGGGGGGTTTATGGGGGTATTAAATTTTCCAAAAATCAGTTTTTTGCACTTTCACACTAAAATTTGTAAAACACTAAATTTTGGTTTTGACCATGTAATAGAGCTTAAAAAAAATAAATAATATAGTATTTTGAATTATTAACCTAAGTTAAGTAGTTTCGGAGAAAATCCAAACAATCTGCTCATAAAATCTCCCATGTTAATCTTATGGGAAAAAGGTTTTTGGTTTTTCCTCAGTTCATTTTAATGTAAACTTCAAATTTGCTTTTACCAATAAGTTCAGCTCTACAAAACAATCATTTTGGTCTTTAAATTGTGATTCTAGGTCCAACCGTTGCAGAGATACAGTATTCAAAGTGCTAAACAAAGTACGTTGTCCAATGTTATCCTTATGGAGAATAAAAATTTGATATCTCGATTATTTATGAATGTATATTGAAACTTGAAACTTGGTATGTGGCTTCACATAGTACTGGTATATTGATATTTGCACAAATAATTGATTTTTTGTCGATTATCCCAGGAGCAGCAAACCTGCATACTCAGCCCTAATGTTATTCTTATGGAGAATAAGTAAAGTGTTATATCTCCCTTAATTATGGACATAAATTGATACAACTTAGTATGTAGCTTCACCTGGTTGAGTTATATTGATAATTGCATAAAACACATATTTTGTGTTCCTTGTTGCAGCAAACCTGCGTACTCAGCCCTAATGTTATTCTTATGGAGAATAAATAAAATGCTATAGATCACTTATTTATTTATGTATTTTTATGAAACTTGGTAAGTGGCTTTATGTGGTAGTGAGAAACATATGCATGCATTGGAAATTCGCTAAGTAAGCAGGTTTGCTGCGGCGGGGGTATTATTTGTATTTTGTTAGACCTTTCTAGTTGGTAGTCAAAGGCAATGGGTGTCACAAGTCAACTCACTAATTTTCAAATTTCAATTCAATAAAACAACTGTAAGTTCCTATAAATAAGGCATGGTTAAAATTAGGCATAACACAAATATAAGTGAAACATGAAATCAAAACTAGATAAGCAAAGAATCAAGAAACAAATTTAAACTTAAAAAAGTAAAATAAAAAGTATTTTATCATTCATATTGTATATACAAAACATTACTACTTAGTACTTACTTTATTATGTAGGTTATCGCTGCCTTTCTCAGTTCGGTGTTCACATGCCGAACTTTGGGTAGATTGTTCAATAGTTTTATTGGCCTTTGTTTGCGGTAAACGACTTTTGAATCAAACACTTCAATGATTTTTTTTACACCTTCATTCTCATCATCCCCTAACTCAAAAACAAACTGCCGCATGAAGCTGTCCCTTACCTGTAAAACATGTTTGCTGAGCTAGTAATATTTTACTTGTCATATTTTTTTAAATTCTTATAATAATATAATGGAATTAAAATAACTTAGAGTTCTAATTCAATCTTATCACAATTCAATTTGAGTCCATTAAACAGCTATGAACACACATTCAACTTTTTTCAAACACTTATGGTTGGTTTGTCAATTTATAATTAAATTTGTAAATTGTAGTGAATAAAATTAAACAGTACTTGCAGTACCCTATAAGAATCAAAAATGATGTTATAATGTAGTCATGCAGTTCATATAGTAGTTCATGCAGTACCGGTATGATTATGATGTTATAATGTGGTCGTGCAGTTCATGGAGTAGTTCATTCAGTATGATTATGATGTTATAATGAGGTCGTGCAGTTCATATAGAAGTTCATGCAGTATAATGTTATAATGTGGTCATGCAGTTCATATAGTAGTTCATGCAGTATGATTATGATGTTATAATGTGATCGTGCAGTTCATGGAGTAGTTCATTCAGTATGATTATGATGTTGTAATGAAGTTGTGCAGTTCATACAGAAGTTCATGCAGTATGATGTTATAATGTGGTCATGCAGTTCATATAGTAGTTCATGCAGTATGATTATGATGTTATGATGTGGTCGTGCAGTTCATGTAGTAGTTCATGCAGTATGATTATGATGTTATAATGAGGTCGTGCAGTTCATACAGTAGTTCATGCAGTATGATTATGATGTTATAATTTGGTCATGCAGTAAATATAGTAGTTCATGCAGTATGATTATGATGTTATAATGTGGTAGTGCAGTTCATATAGTAGTTCATGCAGTATGATTATGTGTTCTCGGTACCGTACAGGCCAATATACAAAATACAATACACATTTTCTATTTGAATGTGGGACTGAACTGTGGACTTACCTTAGGAAGGATGTAATCGGAAGGTATTTTATGCAGACTGACCATCTGAGGGCTGTCAGGAAATTTTTCAAACACCCTCAAGCGAAACGGCAATGTTTCTTTTATCTCAGCACTCTGTTCTCGGAATTTCAGCTGTTTAAGTTTCTTGATGTCTTCATCGAGCTCCAAGTTATCCAGAATAACAGCTACAAACAAGCTGAGCACAATCTGAAAAAAATATGTGTGTAAAAATTTGGCATTGCTTCGTACACAAGTAAAATAAATGAAATTTTTGCACTACACCCGCATGTACTAGGTTTAGTCAAAGTAGTCTTTTGGAAACTTCTTTGAACCACAGAAAGTTATTCAAGATGCAAATAAGAACAACTAAAATCATGACCCTACTGGGTTTAAGAATTAAACAATATTCAAAATCATCCTTCGTAAGTTATAAATCGGTTTAAATTATAAAATCATTGTCACTTCCATAGGAGCAGTTCGGGAGCTCAGATTTATTCCCTCAGTCCTGGCTTAAAAATTGGTTTATCCTGGATTTTGGATTACAGTTTTAAAATCGAATTTGGGAGCTTGGGTTTACCATTAGATCCGGACAATAGATAGACTTGGCCTGAAAAAGAGAGGGATAAAACCAAGTTTAAAAATTCAATTTAAGAAATCCTGGTCTGTATAATCCCAGGTCTAATAGATAAACGTGGTGGATTTGAGAGGGAAGTTTGAGCGTAAATAAGATGGTCCGGTACTAACAATAGACACAGTCTAGCTAAACTCGAGCTCTCGAATAAAAAATGTTGCCCTTCAACCACACACAAATCAGATTATTACCAAATTAACATATATTTACTGTATAATCGAGAGAACTACATTCTACAAATGATGAATTAAGCCTGTGGCACTCACCAAGGTGACAAAGAGGTGGTAAAGTATGAAGTAGACAGCCACAAGGGGAGCTAGCGTCTCCCTGGTACGGAGCATAGTCTCGTCCATAACCTCGACCCAGGCCTCTTGAGTGAGAATTTGGAACATGGACATGAACGCCTGCAAACAGGTGTGGACGTATCAGTTGACTATGAAGCAAATTTTAATTTTAAGAATGAAAACAAAAATCTTGTAAGCACTTATAAAATGGAGCACTTAAAAGCTAACCGACATAGCCTAAATATTTACCTAGGCTACTTCAATTTGTCTCTAAGCATATATTCAAAACGTGTCTTTTTCTATACGTATTCAAAATTAACATATTATTTACCTTCTGATGGGTCAAAAGACCAATCTACCATCTGTATTGTAATTCACAATTTTATAAACAATGCACCATTAGAAATATATTAATTTTTAGTCTAAAAACTGTACATATGTTGCTGATATGCTGCCAAATACATGATTTTGATGCTGAAATGTCTCTGTACAAGACATCTAATATGTAGAAAAGGTTCAGGATAGAGGTTCTGGTTCATTCACATTTTTCAGGTTTAGGAATCCGAGAAATTCTGGAAATATAAACTAGGTTACTTAAATTTTTTCCCAATGTGTGTTAATTAAACTATTAATATAAAGTAATGTCACCGTGATCAAGGTGCCATCTCCAAAATTACCTCAGGGAAACTCTCAAATTTGTTGAAGTCACACAAGAAGCAGAACAACTGCATGGATATACTGGACGATATGATCAGCAAACACATGGTGAATATTATTAGACTGCCCAGCTTCTTCCCAGGTCCAAATATTTTGTAAACAAAATCCTCCAACATCGGTGAAGCTTTTATAAGACGGACGATTCTCAGAACCTGAAAAACATATTTGTTTGATCAAGAGCAATAGATGATGATAAATATTACAAACATAATTATACTGTTGAAAATCAAATGTTCTCAGTAAGAGTACAATAGTACAACATAGAATAATGATATAAATTTAAAATTTATATGTTATTAAACATATATTGGTTTTTAGCGAATTTCCGCTATAGGGAAGAAGCTATTACCGCAGTCGGCATGGTAAGACCTAGGCCCGGGACCATGATAACTTTTCGTTTTGAGGTCCCCAGACCCCAAAAACACCATTCGTTCGAAAATGTATATATATATATATATATATATATATATATATATATATATATATATATATATATATATATATATATATGTGTCCGTGAGCACGATAACTCTCGTAAAAATAATCCGATTTTGATGAAACTTGGTATAAACGTGTAAAGCAACATTTATGACTTTAAGTTCAAAAACCAGCCAGATCGCTCCATCCGAAGGGGTATTTTGGGGGAGTTTTGTACCACAAAAATTGTTTTTAATTTTTTACATATAATTTTTGAAATAGTCAAATTTTAGATTTTACCATTGGATTTAGCTTAACAAAACACACAATTTGGTATTTTGATCATTCCTCTACGTCAATTGGTTACCGAGATATTGAAAGTGCTAAACACAGTACACTGTCTAATGTTATTCTTATGGAGGAAAAGAAAAATTGTTATATCTCGCTTATTTATGAAAGTATACTAACAAAACTTAGTATGCGGCTTCATCTCTTTGGGATCTATTGATATTTGCTCAAACAACATTTTTTTGACCAAGATTCCCGTAGCAGCAAACCTGCGTACTCAGCCCCCATGTTATTCTTATGGAGAATAATTAAACGCTCTGTCTCCCTTAATTATCAACTTAAATTATTAAAAACCGGTATACGACTTCACCTAGTTGAGTTATATTGATATTAGCATAACAACCCATTTTTTGTGTTCCTTGCTGCAGCAAACCTGCGTACTCAGCCCTAATGTTATTCTTATGGAGAATAAATAAAATGTTATAAATCACTTATATTTAAATGTAATTTTGTGAAAATTGGTAAGTGGCTTTAGGTAGTATATTTACATATATACTCCCTAATTTGCTTTAGGTAGTAGTACATTTATATCTCCATTGGAAATTCGCTGAGTATGCAGGTTTGCTGTGACGGGGGTATTTTTTATTATGTAGGTAAACTCAAAACATATGTACTGTTCCCCATTGTACAATACTCAAAGACAAATCATCACAGCATTTGTTATGCATGTAAGAATATTTTAAAAGTACAAGGTGATCCACTCTTTGAATTACAATTATTTTTTTATACAGTTTAAACTCACTTAACTTATATTCCATCATATTGTTATTTTATATTTTAGTAAATTATCATTTGTTTACTCAAAACAATAACAAAAAAAACCGAACTCCTAATACATTTTACTCTCTCATGCTACACTTCTAATGAGCTCAGGATTTTCTAACAATTCAGTTTTGATGTGAAACCATTCTATTTTTCTCAATTTAACTTTGGCTGAACCCAAAATTATAACGATGCATTAAGAGATCATGAAAAAGAGACCTGAAAGTAAGTGAGGCCAGAAAGGTAGAACTGTGGGATTATGTGAAGCGTCGTGCCGATGGTGAGGAGCAGCTCGAACTTGTGATAGGAGTGCTTGAAATACCCTCGGAACCCCAGGCACCAGATCTTGAACAGCGCCTCCAAATCCAAAAATATCGTGAATACAACCTAAAACAAATATAATATTTTCACCATTATTTTTGAATTTTATCTTGCATGTGTTTCTAAATTCTTTATGAAAAAATCCTCCGATTTCTACAGGTGTTTTAACATGAACTTCCCCATAGGTATCATTGTTATTAAAACTTTGAATATAAACAAGCACTTTGTGAGCCAATTCCCTGTTTTCCAAGTATAGTAATTCCCTCATACGTGTGGTAGAATGACTATGGTGGGTTAATTCAGTGACCATCAAGGAAATTCAGTGAAAGGATGTCGCATCACTGACCTCAATGTAGTAATATTTCTCGTAGAAGATGTGCCTCGGCCGCTCGTCGTGTTTGAAGTGCATCGTGGCCGTGACAATGCCATTGGCCAGGATCACCCCCATCATCAGCAGGCGGAACGAGGCGGAGCGCAGTATCGACTGGCAGATCGGCGGAGCCAAGCCGTTGTCCTTGTTCTCATCGAGGGTCACTAGCTTCCACCCGTTGTCATCTCCTGTCAGTATCTGTATCAGAAATTAAATTTTAATTTAATTCCTGCATGAGGAATAATAAAATGTAGTGCAAAGTTTTGACAGATTGGTTAAACTGTTATTCTAAAATGTTATTTAAAATTTGTTTAAGTAATTATGTAGTACCGGTAATAGAAATGTAGAAATATTTAGTGAACTAATATAAAGCCCTAGTGGTTTATAATTTTTGAAACAATTTTACAAAGCACAAAAAGTCTATACTTTCCAGGACATTTAAGAATTAGCATTTAACGTTGCCACAACATGACAACTGATATTAAAAATCAATAACTTGTAGCTTGTTTCTAACTTTTAGTTTTTATGTTTCCATATAATTGTGCGTTTTGAATTAACCTATTATATTTGTTTGGTTGGAGAAATTAAAAAATATTTACTTACAAATAAATGCAAGAAATATTTTTGGTACACCTATACAAGAACTGGGACAGGTAGCGACTTATAATACTGTGACTTGTATTAGAAGCAAGGTCAATAATATTTGTTTTCATTGGTCTGATTGGCATCTGTACCATCTCATCACAGGAGCAGCTGGAGATGACTACAGGGCCTTAATAATGTGTGAATGTTAGAATCAATCTTAAAAACCCCAGTACAACCATACCTACTATTTGGATTCAGTACACATTAAGGATTTCACTTTCTCATGTAAGCCTTCAATTGTCAAAGGTGGGGGGGTCAACGTTGCACGGAAACAGTCTTCGTCAGCAACAAGATAACTTGTATCATCTCACTCCTTGCATTCAATGAGTTCAATCATACTTGCCTTAAAATATGCTCTTCAGTATATGTTAGTGTCGTAACCAGTGATTATATGAACTAATGTCGGCTAATATTTTCTGATAAAGGGCCATACAACCTACTTATATTTAGGCTGTTCATATTTCACCGAGTACTACCTCCTAGTGCAACTTTTTCAGGCTAATGTAAATAATAATTAAAGAGTAACTTTTTTTACATTGAGTATAACAATATTTCCTTTGTTTTTGACCTGAGAAGCGGTTTTGTTGGTCATGTGGCCTCGGATGCCCCACATCTGTTGAAACTGCACCCGAATCTCGTTGAAGGTTTCTGTGATAACAGCAATGAACACATTCTTGACCAGCCAAGCGAGGAAGAATATCATCGTGCTGAAGTAGAAGACGGCCCGCCAGCCGGGCAGACTGTCGATAGCTCGGTACATGATGAACACCCAGCCTTCCTGCGAGGCCGCCTGGTAGACCGTGAAGATGCTGGTAGCTGCAATCAGTGTGACAAAATGTTTGGTTCATGTTACATTATTTTACCTTTTCATTCCGAGTAAGAATTTTCCTTATTCATATATAAAACCACCATGAAATGCGTCTTTATTATAATCCTTAGGTAAAAGCATCACTTCTGATTTCCTCACTGTGACCTTCTGTACGAGTATAAGGTTTATGGGTGTCTGACTTATTGTTTTCTCAAAAGTTCCAAGTGCAGTTTGGCTTGATAACGGATTCACAAAACAAAATTAAATTACAGAAGACTCTCAGAAATGTGGTCTGATATGGCAGCGGACAGCCAGTATGGATATTGAAAAATCCAGATTTCACAGAGGTGGGCATGAGTAATACAAGTCACAAACAATGCAAAGTGACGTCTTCACTAACAAAGCGGGGTGCGGGGGGCAGTGAACTGACACTCTCCAACCTCCCTTCCCCCGCGTTAGAACTTCCACTGTCTTGTAAATCATAAATTACATCAGTTTTACTGAAACACAGAGTGGTCGACAATGCAAACTACATGGCAAAATTGTGTAATGTGGACTAGCCACGTGAAGACTGAAGTCGATAAAATGTAAAGTTTAGTTTTTTGTATTTATTTGCAACAAAAACATTAAAAAATCAATATCATTGGTCCAGACTAGGCTGATCCGGATATGTGAGAGTCTGCTACCTTGATAGTATTATATCATTGTACTGTGAAACAAAATGGATAAATAGTTTTAAAAAAAATGCTGATCTAAAATTTAGCATAACAATAAATTTATTTATTTATGTAAAGAGAAAATTCTTTATGAAAACATTGAAACCATACAACAATAATCAATCACAGTGGTACATGACAACAATAATAATAACTCTTGAAAGAAGGATATTTTTTACCTGAGGATCTAACTAGAGCCATTAAAGTAATCAAATGCACTGTAACTATAAAATGTTTTAAACGTTTTTAGATACGCCTATTCCATATTTTACCAACTGCAAAATCTAAGATTCACTTAATGCAAATTTTTCAAAAATACCAAGATAACAGAAGACAGTCTTAACACGTTCAATGCTGACAAACATGTTTAAACATGAAAATCACATAAGTTTCAATGTTAATTATAGGATGAGAATTATCGTCCTCCGCATCCAACGTGTTAGTGACAAATCTTAAGTGTTGTTTTATTCAGTTACCAAATTCATCAAAGCCGTTGAAGCCCATGACATATCGAGACATTTCCAGCTTCATGCACTTCATCCCTTTCGGACATTGGTAGCCTGAGTCTGGGTCCACAGAGCAGAAGGTATCCGGGATAGCGAGACTGTTTATTGTGATGCGTCTGAAACAGAAAACAATCATGTTTAAAACTAATACACCAGAGGTAGGTCATTTAATCTGTTTGACCTGGTGTTTTCCCCAAAGATCTAACCTGCTTCCTTGAGTTGGATGAGTAAGCATTAATTGGGGTGGCCATAAACATTTTGGTAAAATCAAAAGGCTCAAATTTCCCTCAGGTAATTATTATGAGGAAGGTTGAATGTTGTTTAATATTTTTTATATTTTAGAACAAAATAAATAAAACTAGACGTGGGAGCTCAGAGGTAGAGCGCTGGCCTTGTAAGTCAGCCGTGGTCAAGCGTAGGTTCAATCCCGGCCAACTGCTGTGACACTTTTTCATGAACGGTCACCACTGGCTTGCCCATGTGGCAATTTCTGTTATAATGATGAATAATGAATATTTTATTGTCATCAACACAATACATGTTACAAACAACGTCAACTAATACAATTCTTCTAAAAATAATCAAATTACAATATCTTTACTATTTTGGCTCTAAAAATTCATCAACAGAATAAAATGGGGTTGAAAGTAGCCATTCAAATAGTCTTTTCGTAAATGAATTAAATGGAATGTCAAGAGCAGATTGTGGTAATTTGTTGTATAGTTTAATTCCTATAATGACATGGCTAGACTGAGTTTTGGACATTCCTCGATAAGGTACATACATTTTTGACTGATTTCATGTGGAGTAGGAGTGAATATTATTTCTTGAATTAAAACTACTCAGATATTTTAGCGAATTTCCCCTATAGGGAAGAAGCTATTACCGTAGGTCTCATGGTAAGACTTAAGCCCGAGACCGTGACAGATTTTTTTTTAAGGTCCCAAGATGACTAAAACACTATTTGTTCAAATTTATATATATGTATATATATATATATATATATATATGTGTCCGTGAATGCGATAACTTGAGTAAAAAACGTCCGATTTTGATGAAATTTGGCTCAAATGTGTAAAGTGACATGTATGACTTTAAATTCGACAACCAGAAAAATCGGACTATGGGAAGGGGGGTTTATGGGGGTTTTAAATTTTCCAAAAATCAGTTTTTTGCATTTTTCACCCTAAAATTTTTGAAACACTTAATTTTGATTTTGATCATGTTATAGAGCTTAAAAAACCAAATAATATGGTATTTTAAATTATTAACCTAGGTTAAGTGGTTGCGGAAAAAATCCAAAAAAACATGCTCATAAAATCTCCCATGTTAATCTTATGGGAAAAAGGTTTTTGGCTTTTCCTCAGTTAATTTTACTTTAAACTTCACATTTGCTTTTACCAATCATTTCAGCTCCACAAAACAATCATTTTGGTGTTTAAATTATGATTCTACGTCCAACCGTTGCAGAGATATTCAAAGTGCTAAACACAGTACGTTGTCCAATGTTATCCTTATGGAGAATAAATAAAATTTGATATCTCGATTATTTATGAATGTATATTGATGAAACTTGGTATGTGGCTTCATGTTGTACTGGTATATTGATATTTGAACAAAAAATAAATGTTTTGTTGGTTGTCCCCGTAGCAGCTAACCTGCATACTCAGCCCTAATGTTATTCTTATGGAGAATAAATAAAATGCTATTGATCACTTATTTATTAATTTATTTTTATAAAACTTGGTAAGTGCCTTTATGTGGTAGTGAGAAACACATATACATTCATTGGAAATTCGCTGAGTACGCAGGTTTGCTGCTACGGGGGTATTTAAAGATATATAAAATAAATAAAAATGTATAAGTTGTAGACAGTCAGAATCTTCAGATCTTTAAAGAGAGGTTTGCAGTGAGCTTTCCATGATGAGTTTGTGAGTATTCTAACAACTTTTTTCTGAATCAAAAGGATATTGTGTGTTTTAGATGAATTTTGATAAAAAATAAGCCCGTATCTGATAATTGATTGAAAAAATGCATAGTATGAAGTGATGACATATTTTAATGGAACGAAATTTAATAATCTCTTCAACAAAAAAGCAACCCGGGAGATTCTTTTTGTTACAAGATCCACGTGAGGGCCCCAATTGAGAGTCGAATCAAGAGTTATCCCCAAGTACTTCACAATTACTGTTTTTTGATGAATACCAGGAGGCAGTTTTTTTAAAGTAAAAATGACTGGTTGTGTTTTTGTATCGTTTAAAAAGAAATTATTTGCATGGAACCAAATGGCTGCTTCTTCCAGAGTGGATTCAGCTACCTTTTTGAGCTCAAAAACATCTGAATTCCAAGAAAATGAAACTTTGTCATCTGCGTACATACATGTAGGTTTGGCATTTAGGTTTGCAGGTAAATCGTTAATAGAAATAAGAAAAAGTAAGGGACCAAGAATCGACCCCTGAGGGACGCCACACGTAATCTCTGTAGTTCTGGACCATTCACCATTAACATAAACAGACTGACTTCAGTTTTGAAGATAGCTCACAAACAAATTCAGCTCACTCCCGCCAATCCCGTAAAACTTTAATTTTTCAAGAATTCTATGAGATACACATTCAAATGCCTTGCTTAGGTCACAAAATGTGGCCCAAGCAAAAGAGTTATTCTCAAAACTGGATAAAATTTTATTTACTATTGCATCAACTGCATCTATTGTAGATTTGCCTTTGCGGAACCCAAATTGGAAGTTACTAAACAATTTATTTTTTTCAAAATACTCATTAACTTGGTGGAAGATGATGTATTAAAAAATCTTTGTAAGAACAGTGATTAACAAGATTGGGCGATAACTACTAGGATCCGAGCTATCCCCACTCTTATAAACAGGAATGACTTAACTCAGTTTTAGTTCATCAGGAAAGTAGCCCTGCTGCAAACACATAGAAAAACAAAAAGTGAGAGGTTCTACATAAGCAAAAATAGTTGTCTTTACAAAGTTATTTGACATGTCATATACATCAAAGCTTTTGGAATTTTTCAAGTTTTTTACAATTGAAAACACTTCCTCTGAAGAAATATTTCTCCACACAAAATTCACACATGTTATTTTTTGATTTTGAATTAACTGAGCTGAATTATTTGAAGGTTTAGATTGCTGCACAGGATTATTGGTCTATGGCAACGGGCAGTTGAGTTTCTTTTTTAATGTCCTCAAAATATGACTAATTTACAACTTAGCAACTATATTCCATACAACTATAATCTCAAAATATGTGGTAAAAAGTTATTTTAAAAGAGTTTGGAAATTGTGTTGCAGTGACCCTTAAATAATTTATGTAGGACTAAATATATTTTTAATAATTTGCAAAAACAGGATGGTTGGCAAAAGGCGGAAAAAGCATAAAATAACACAACTCATCCTAAACATCCAGCAGTTACAATTATCGGACAATAATATGGTACATTTTACTTTGGATCAGTGGTGTTGAGGACACAGTGATTTTTCAGCTCTCCAAAAAACTGAACACCCAGTAGTCCGTATAGTGACATGAAGAACAAGAAGAAGAGAGTGACATTGTAGATCTGTTGACTTGACCGTCTGGAAATAACAAGAAGGCAAACTTAATTAAAATCAACCATATAATTAACAATAACAAATATGAGCATCCAAACTTGAAGCCTGAAAACTTAAATCCAGACAAAATTAGAACACAATTCTTTAGTAAACTTCCAGATTTAATCAAACAATAAATTTAATATCAGTGCGTTCTTAAATACAAACAAAGATTTAAGCTAATAAATTTGAGTAATTTAACAATACCGGATGCGGTAGCTCAGAGTTAGAGCGCTGACCTTAAATGAGACAAGTTCGCTCCCGGCTGTCTACTGTGATACTTTTTCACGAGCGGTACCAGTGCAAAGGCCTGTTGGCCTATGTAACGGGCAGTTGAGGTTTAAAAAAAATTACTACCAAAAACCATTAACTGAAAGCAAGGAATAAATTAGAAAAAGTGTAATGTAATATGCCTAAATTATTGTTCATAGCTATGCAATATTGTGTTATTTATAATAAAATAATATGTATCCTCAAGAGAAAACAAAAACCAATGAGTACTAATGTTTTTCCTTTACAAACAAAAAAGCTAAAAGTTAAATTGAAGGCGATAAACCATCCATAATTTCTGCTCACATTTTAAAGTAGTTTTTAAGACAATTAATTACTAAAAACAGCATCAGTGTCCTAACTTAAACTTACTTGAAAATCTGATTGATGCGTGATTTCGGCATGGAGAACTTCAGGAAGACTCTGATGAAACGTATCATGATGAGAGGGCGGGGCGAGCGGAGAATAGAGAGGTAACTAAACCGAGGAACGATGCCGAGCATTTCAAACATCTGCAGGATAACCGAGACCCACAAGAAGAAAACCATGCTGGCGTCGAACTGGCACCAGTGATCCTTCAAGTACGGTACCTCTCCCTGACAAACGTCACGTATTATAAGTTAGGGAAGCATTGTTAAAAATGTATGACACACCTACAGTGCAATACCTTGATTAGGTTTAGGTTGTGTTCTTTTAAGTGAGATATTCAACCAAGTACAGTAGAAATAAGAACTGATTCTCTCTATAACTTAGTAATACAGGATATTACTGATATTATTGAAGTCTGGGAGAAAGCATGCCTTTAAATATGCGGTTGTAAAATGCAAATGCATCATTCAAAATGTTTACATTATTGTAGTTACTGGAAATGTTTTTGAATGCTTGAGTGTAGAATCATTTTTGAAAATAAATGTAGCATAGGTTCCTTGAATATAATTTGATTTTGTATATACTTTAATAACATTTCTGCTTAATCCAGGGAAAATAACTAAAATCCAGGATAATAACCTGTATACTTATTCAGGTTTATCAAAAACCTCTCAAATTTACACATCACTACCTGCCTTTAATTTTGTTAACTTAAATTTGATATTGGCAACTCAATTTTGAATGTTGACAAATATTAATATTCCAAATGTGAGCCAAGTTGTTTTGGGAAGGTGATCTCAACCTGTCACGAGGTTACAAATTGTTCGGTTCATTAATATAGAAGTAATTATACAGGCACTCATGGGCAACATGAGGCCTCAGAGTCCTCAATTTCCTTTAGTACCTTAGGTCAAAGACCTTAATTGCAAGTTCTTACCTATTTTATTTTTTTAAGCTAAGGCGAGATGACTTATCTGTTTACAAATGTTAGTTTGGTTGTAAGAGCATTTTTTTTTAGCATGGCATTGGGAGTCCATTCTTAAGAGCAAACATTTACCAAACATAGTTACCACAATATACTGTTTATGATGGTAGGCCAAATTCACCGCCGTTTAACAGTTCTAACTTTAGGGCAGTAGGCTAAACATTTGGCCTATTGATACAACTTTTGATGATTCAAAAGTATATCCACTATATATATAGTTTTAGCGAATTTCCCCTAAAGGGAAGAAGCTATTACCGTAGTCGGCATGGTAAGACCTAGGCCCGGGACCATGATAACTTTTCGTTTTGAGGTCCCCAGACCTCAAAAACACCATTCGTTCGAAACTGTATATATATATATATATATATATGTGTCCGTGGGTGCGATAACTCTCGTAAAAAAGGTCCGATTTTGATGAAATTTGGTACAAACGTGTAAAGCAGCATTTATGACTCTAAGTTTGAAAACCAGACGGATCGACCTATCCGAAGGGGTATTTTGGAGGGGTTTTGTACCCCAAAATTGGGTTTTTTGAGTTTTTTACATACAATTTTTGAATAAGTAAAATTTTATTTTTCCCCATTGGAATCAGCTTAAAAAGACGCACAATTTGATGTTTTAATCATTGCTCTACGTCAATTGGTTGCTGAGATATTGAAAGTGCTAAACACAGTACGTTGTCCAATGTTATTCTTATGGAGGATAAGAAAAATTGTATATCTCGCTTATTTATCAACTTATCCTGACGAAACTTGGTATATTGCTTCCTTTCATTGTGGTCTATTGATATTTGCACAAAAATCCATTTTTTGCCCGATAGTTCCCGTAGCAGCAAACCTGCATACTCAGCCCCATGTTATTCTTATGGAGAATAATTAACGTGTTATCTCCTTTAATTATGAACATAAATTAATAGAACTTGGTATGTGGCTTTACCTAGTTGAGTTATAATGATATTTGTATAAAAGCCCATTTTTAGTGTTCCTTATTTCAGCAAACCTGCATACTCAGCCGCCATGTTATTCTTATGGAGAATAATTAAAATGTCATAAATCGTTTATTTATGAATGTATATTGATGAAACTTGGTATGCGGCTTTATGTGGTATTAAGATAAATTAATATGCATTGGAAATTCGCTGAGTATGCAGGTTTGCTGCTACGGGGGTATTGTGATTTTATACCTGAACATAAAAAGGTACATAGGTCGTTAGATTCATACAATACAGTAAAACTTCCTTCAGTTAGAAAACCACTTGGTATATTTAAGGACAAAAAAACTCAGCCAACTAACCTTGAGAATGCCTCTAATGTGCATTTTGGCAATCATCTCAGCAGTGAACAGGAAGGTGATGATGAGATCACAGCAGAACGTGATGTACTGGAGGGGAGGGTAGCGTTCAAAAGTTTTTGGTGTGTTCAGACTAACAGAGAGAAGGCTGATGAGGGCACATGCTCTCATTAATCTTCTCACCCACAGCTAAACGTCACACACAGAATGTTCTTGAATAAAATCATAAAACTCAACCAAAAATATATAGGCTAAGTTAAGTTTAGGTATTCAGTGAGGCCTATATGTTCTTATAAAAGAGAAAAAATAACAAAAGCGATTTTGTTTTAGAAATATTAAGATTAATTTTCCACACGACATGACATAAACGGGTAACCAACGTAACATACAAGGAAGTAAATTAGCTTGATATGAGCAATTCTTTGTATGGTTTAGGGCCGATACAATTCTAAATACCTAATTAAAACGATCTAGATCAAAATCTTTACTTTCTTATAGCTAGCCTAATTAATTTGTATTGCCTATTTTAATCTATTGTATGATTTTATGTATAATTTATATTTATAACTAATATCAAGCTTATTCAATTTAAATTTGCAGATATGGGCCTAATAACTATTGACACACACTAACTTAGGCTAAAACAAAGTTCTAAGTCTTTAAGCCACAATTATTCAAAGTGAAACTTTGAATAAATCTTAACAGGATAAACAGGGTATTATGTTATACTCAAGAAACTATTTACTGAAATCGTCTTTCAAATTAATTCAAAAGGATAGAAGGTGTAAATAATAATTTCCAGTATCTGTTCAATGTTAAAAATTTGCTACGTATGTAACTTTTTGTTAAAAATTCGGTACAGTACTACCACTAAGCATTCAGTTAAGATATTGCCTACCGGTACCGATATATCACATTTTGATTGTCAGCACGCTGTGGCTTTTGATTAATATTAATAATCTCTATGTAAAATATCTATATTATGTAACTGGATAAAAGGTGTCCATTTAATAGTACTGAACCCCAAAGTATCTAACTTAACTTCAGCAAAATTAGACCACTGTATAGTCCAGGACTATGGAAGCTAATTTAGGGCCTTGTGTTTAGTGTTTATATATGCCGATGGCATTTTTTTACATTTTTATAAGGAACGGTCCAAATCCTGGTCTTGTTGCTGTTTAAAGTCAACTTTTTGTTGGAATGCATCATTAATTAATATCATGGTCCAATGACAAATGGCAGCTGTGTTCAGTGTCAAACTTTCATAACATTTCCAGATTTTGTTTGAGATTGATCTGAGAAACTTGGGATTACAAACTAAGCACGCTTACCACTACACTACCCAGGTACTTCAGCTCAAAAAAGTTAAGTAAAATGGTTTGTGGGGTTTGGACTGCTTTCCCTAAAAGCGTTTTGTGTTCTCTTAACAAAATATCCATTGATTGGCGTTTAAATACAAAATACCAAAAATATGGTACAACTGGTTAAACCAGTGGTTTTATGTGTTTGATTGTTAACATTTCTTGGTGTTAGGACAGCTTCTTAAAATTAAAAATAACTATTACAGAATATTTATTTACCTTATTAACCCATTCAATGTCAGCACTTTCATTTAAAGCTTCTTCTGGCCCATAGTCTGCCAATACCTGATCTCCTTTCAAACTTTGTTTCCTTCCTAGCATCATATTGTTGCTGGTTATTTGACTGACAAGAGGGAACTAAAACATAATTTGATTTTGTTCTCCTTTTGGGACAACGATTAAAAATTTATAAGTATAATTTATGTTGTATGTGGTACTTGGTTATTCACTGAGTAAAATGATAATGATGGACATTGTCTTCCAGTGTATATTAAATTACTTCATTTCACTGTAGATTTCTCCATATTTCATACCTGAAACATAGAAACAATTTAAAACATTAGTATTTTTGTCTACCAAAATATACAAACAATTCTGTTATTAGTATAAAAAAGGGTAAATGCTGATTCTTTACAAAGATAGGTTACAACAAACATTTTCTGATAAATGCTATTTCTCACCTGAGATATTTGCCACCTAAGTCTTATACGGGTAAAATAAAATATCTTTGAATATGATAATATCCATTTCAAAACCGAATTACATTTAAAAATAACAATAGATTGTAAACATATTTGCAATAATTTACTACGACCTCTGAAGTTAGTATGAACAAATCAATACGATGTTTGTTTTCAACTCAAACTGACAGGCGTTGTTTGTTGGTGGAGGAACGAGGAAGCAGACGACAAAAGTTGAAGCAGCTGCACCACGGTCGACTAAAATTGCATTACCATAGAGTAGCGACAACTAATTTAATCAGTATAAAACTTTTTTGTAACATTGTAAACGCGTTTTAGCTATAATTCATTCAGATTTAACTCTTTTTCCATCGGAATTATCTTCACGATCGTAGCATAAGACATTTATAAACCCTACTTCTTACACTATATTTATTTATCCATGCCATATTGTCATTCATTGGGCTTTTGATTAACGATACTTTCTAGGAATATGTCAAACTTAAATCTATAGGTAGTAACAAGACCGGAACTTAGACCAATCCTATTTATATCTTTAAAACGCCATTTGCATAAATACACACATCTATAAATACCCTTTTTCTATACTAACAGCTTGATTTAACAATATAGTTCGTACTTTAACGACATCATATTTCATGTTACATTGTTTTACAATGCCAAACATCCTACTTGGGGCTCCCGGCTGGCGAATCCCAGAGGTCGACAACTTCTACGGTCTCTTCACGAGCAAAATCTTGATCACCTGTCAACTGGTGAACCAACGTATTGGCCTTCTGATCAGCAAAAAATTCCAGATCTTCTCGATTTCTTTGTTACTAAGGGTTTACCCCGAAATTGTTTAAATATCGAACAATCTCTTGATCTTTCCTCGGACCACTCACCTGTGATTGTAACGGTTGCTTCAACTGTTATATTAAGACCAACCGCACCTTTCTTGTGTAACAAAAACACAGATTGGAATTGTTTTCGAGAACTTATTGATCAAAACCTCAACGTTACAATGCCTCTAAAAAAACGAGAAGATTTAAACATCGCTGTTGAGCACTTAAACAAAACTATTCAATATTCTGCTTGGCGAGCAACTCCAGAAAGGAAGAGTGGGCAAATTGCCCAAAAAGCTTATCCGATTGAGGTAAATAACAAAATAGCGGAAAAACGCCGCCTTCGTAGAGTGTGGCAAAACTCTAGGAACCAGATTGATAAAAATAATCTAAACAGGGCTACCCAACAGCTAAAGAGATTGCTTGGTAATATTAAAAATGAGAGATTCCAAGAATTTACATCGAAGCTCTCTCCAAACGAGGCAAGTGATTACTCTCTCTGGAAAGCTACAAAACACCTAAAGCGCCCACAGGTTTGTATCCCTCCAGTGTTAAAGTCCGACGGTACTTGGGCGAGAAATAGTATAGAGAAGGCTGAAACGTTTGCTTCCTACTATAAAGAAGTGTTTAAACCGCATGCAGTTCATTCCAATGTTGAACAGGATGTTACTGAGTTTCTTGATTCTCCAAACCAACTAGAAATGCCAATCAAACCATTTACTCCATCTGAGGTCAAGAAAGTTATAAAAAGTGACTTAAGTGCAAAGAAAAGCTCCAGGATATGATTTGATTACTGGCGAAGTGTTAAAGGAATTGCCAAGAAAAGGTATAGTCTTACTTACGGTAATTTTTAATGCAGTCCTGCGCTTGGAATACTTCCCGTCGCAATGGAAAGTTTCACAAATAGTAGTCATTCCAAAACCAGGCAAACCTTTAAATCAAGCTTCATCTTATCGGCCCATCAGTCTTCTCCCGGTCATTTCTAAAGTTTTCGAGAAACTCTTTTTACAACGACTTCAGGTTGTGATTGATGAAAAAGATATAGTGCCACCTCACCAGTTTGGATTTCGGCGTAGACATTCTACTATAGAGCAAGTTCACAGAATAACTAATGTCATCAAGGAAGATCTTGAAAATAAACGTTTCTGTTCAGCTGCATTCTTAGACGTGGCACAGGCCTTTGATAAAGTCTGGCACGCTGGTTTATTGTTTAAAATTAAATCTCTCTTACCTCACAATTACTACGGGATCTTCAAATCTTACCTGTCCGAAAGATTTTTTCAAATTAAGTATCAAGATGATATCACTGATTTGCATGAAATCGAATCGGGAGTGCCCCAAGGTAGTGTTCTTGGGCCTATTCTGTATATTGTGTATACCTTTGACCTTCCCCAGACACCAGGCATCACTACTGCAACGTTTGCAGATGACACTGCACTGTTATCTTCCGACCTGGACCCTGTTATGGCATCCTCCCGTTTACAAACAGCTTTGGACGATATTTCTGAGTGGCTGAAAAACTGGAAAATAAAGGCAAATTAAACCAAATCAATCCATGTTACTTTTACAATGTCAACAACTATACTTGCCCACCAGTCTCATTAAATAATGTTCTGCTACCTCAAGCAACTGAAGTTAAATACCTTGGCATGCATCTAGACAGGCGACTTACATGGCACACTCACATCTGGAATAAAAGATTAAATTTAAATCTGAGGACAAATAAATTGGCTTGGCTTCTTGGCAAACATTCAAAATTATCCGTTGAAAATAAGTTACTTTTAAACAAATTTATGTTAAAACCAATATGGTCCTATGGCATACAACTCTGGGGAACAGCGTCCAATTCGAATATTGAAATTATTCAGAGATACCAATCGAAAATGCTGAGAAACATTTTACAAGCGCCATGGTACGTAACTAACCGAGTTCTCCATCGCGACACTAAAACTCCAACTGTCCGAGAAGAAATTTCCAAATTAAGTGTACGTTATCAAAATAAACTGGAAGACCATCCAAATTATCTTGCAGTGAATCTTTTGGACAATAGTGAAGCTCCATTTCGACTAAAAAGACATCATGTTCTGGGTCTTTGTACCCGCTTTTTGTAAAAGTTTTGTGTACAATTTTATGTTCTTATTCTTATGTTAGTGCGCACAGTGGTGCGTAACTAACTCATGTCCATAATTTACATCAAATTTGCTTATTGTTCATGTTGAACAGATTGTAAATAAAAATTGTTAATAAAAAAAAAATGTTACATTGTTGTAAGATTATACTCTATGGTATTCACATGTTCAATCAGTGTTGCCACTTTTAGGGTAATTACCCTTTTTAGGGTAATTTTACTGGTCTTAGGGTAATGGAGTTTTTAGGGTAATTTTAGGGTCAAATCTAGAGTCCCTTTATAGTTCAAATTTAGATGTTTTGGCAATGTAAAATGGGTTTTTCAGGAATTAAAACATTTACATTAAGTGCTGGGTAAATTAAAAGTATTATAACACACAGATATAACTAGCTTGTACATCCTATACCCTATTCTATTAGACTAAAGATGCATGTAATCACAATGAACACAAAGTTTAATTTTCGAACAGATAAAATTGAGGCACATTATGGTGTCCAAAATTGGGCACAACATAATCCTATACTCTAATATGAGTAAGGTTTGCTTGCTTCCTTGCTTGCTTGCTTGTGACACTGATCTCAAAAACGGCTCCAACGATTTCCTTCAAATGTTCGAAATAACCCATTTCTGGGATAAAAATAAGTTCTAGACAGGCCTCATCCCCAGGAAAAATCGAATAATGTAAAAAAAAACTAAAATAACCAGGGAACTGTCAAAGTATTTTTTTTTATCTTTTATTAGAGGCTTTGTATGAAATTACATGAAGCCTTGAGAGCTACGAACATAAATTATTATATTACAGTTCAAGTCCAAAATTTAATTGATTTCATCCGGTTTATGGTCACTTAAATAATTTTCTCGATTTTATATAAAAATTCTAAGACGTAACACTATAATTTTGAAAACACACTGAATTAATTTCAATTATATAAAGAGTTCTGATGTATGAAGTCCAAATATTACAATTCAAGTCCAAAACTTAATCAATTTCATCCGGTATATGGTCACTTAAATAATTTTCTTGATTTTGTGTAAAAATTCTAAAATGTAACACCATAATTTTGAGTTTTCTTCTTTAAGAATGTCATGTAAATCAGGAGGTATATGACAGTTACATCTTCTCAACATTTCATAGAGATAATTGTACTCATATTGTTTATGATTATTAACATGTGATTTACTGAGAGCAGATGAGATTAAAAGATTTGGTTAAGATTACATATAGAGTAGTAAAATAAATCAAAGGGACATTGAGCTATAAATAAAAACTGGAGTGACCCTAAACATGTAGAAAAGAGGCAAATGAGTTATTCAAATCTGATTATCAGTAGGGCGAAGTGGTGAAATATTACTCCAAGTCATCTAAACAAACTGACTGGCCTTCCCCCGAGCAAAGCTCGGCCCCCCAGGTACTAATATGTAAAACCCTAAACAGTAAAAATATATCGGGTTAATTTGGTTAAATATAGGTTGTTATATTCACAGCGCTGTTGTAGAAAATATGTTTACTGGAGATTGTCTCTATTTTGACGCATATTTATAAGAAGGAACTAAACTGTATGTTATGCCTGTGAAATCCTCATGGTGAGCCAGGTGAGCGCACATACAAACATCCCAACAAGGCATAACATGTGTAAATTTGTGTGATTTGGTGTATTATTGCAATGAAACCTATTGATTTAATCTAATATAATAGTAATAAGATGGCAAACATATTCTGTGAGCATTATTGTTTAGGCAGAATAACATTAACAAATTTGTACAACTGAAATAAGTTTATAAAACAATAAAGTACTCCCAAGAACTGATAATAACATGAATCAACAAGATTCTATTATCAGCGATGCCAGCACATAATTCAGTATACCGCTGAATAAAAATATTAACAGAATATTTATTTGAATTTGTTAATACATCTTTCATTTTATGTGTAATATATGGCCAAAGACGAGGATTAAATGCTATATGTTACTTTACTTTTTATGCCTTAATCATGTTTTAAAACCAATCTCGAGTGTATTTTGAGCTTTTAGAGAAGAAAATCAACTCTTAGGGTAATTTACAAAAAATGTATGGTAATTTAGGGTAATTTCATCACCCGTTTAGGGTAAAATTTCATCTACCTGGTGGCAACACTGTGTTCAATATTTTGCCTACAGTTTTTCTTTTACCTGCCTATCTTTTGGCTCTTCCCTGACGTCTGTTCGAAAATAGTTGTCATGGTCCCATTCTTATCCGTCCTTATCACTTCTTGCTTATCACTGGTCTGTTTGTTGTTGAGCATTCTACTCCTGAGTGTCTCGTCATTAGCGTTTGAAAATACTGCTGCTTAAATTTATATAACTTTTTAAAATGGCTTTGGCAATTAAAAGTGTTTTAAAAACAATAAATAACAAACATGTCCAGCTTTTCACTGCCAGTACAAAGAAAACTACTCAAACATTGTTTTTCGGCTGTAGAAATTGTTCTTCTCATGTACAAAGTAAGTAATCTTGAAATTAATTAGAAAGTGTACCATTCCTTTTTGTTTATTATTTTCATTGCAATATTATCTCTAATTTGAATATGATGAAATAACAACTTGTTCTACTTTATTCAAGTCTGATTGATACATTGATTTATGTTTTAAACTAGTTTATTAAGTTTTTGTAACCAAAAAGAATAACTATTACATTTGAAGTCCTTTTCAGGCTATAGCAGGGTGTTGATATACACATACTCTCATTTTTGTAGCCAGCATAATAAATTAGTTAGTGAATATTATGTATCTGATCTGCCTATCATGTTTCAGTTCTCAGTATTATAAAGAAGTAACATAAGTTATACTTTCTCTGCGACAAAAGGCAAAAGATTGCCAAATACACAAATACCCCCGTCGCAGCAAACCTGCATACTTAGCGAATTTCCAATGGAGTTATAACTTAAAGGTCTTAATACCACATAAAGCCACTTACCAAGTTTCATAAAAATATATTCACAAATAAGCGATATATACAATTTTAATTTTTCTCCATAAGAATAACATTGGGGCTGAGTACGTAGGTTTGCTGCAACAAGGAACACAAAAACGGGTTTTTATGCTTATATCAACATAACTAGGTGAAGTCGTATACCAGTTTTGATTAATTTATGTTCATAATTAAGGGAGACAAAGCATTTAATTATTCTCCATAAGAATAACATGGGGGCTGAGTGCGCAGGTGTGCTGCTACAGGAGCCTTTGGCAAAAATCTTTTTAGCAAATATCAATAGAAACCACCACGAGATGAAGCTGTATACCAAGTTTCGTCAGTATACGTTCATAAATAAGCGAGATATAACAATTTTCTTTTCCTCCATAAGAATAACATTCTAGACAATGTACTGTGTTTAGCACTTTCAATAACTCAGTAACCAATTGACGTAGAGAAATTATCAAAATACCTAATTGTGTGTTTTTCTAAGCTGAATCCAATGGTGAAAACTAAAATGGTGTAAACCAGCGATCTGGCTGGTTTTCGAATTGTGTCATAAATGTTGCTTTACACGTTTATACCAAGTTTCATCAAAATCGGATCATTTTTACGAAAGTTATCGTGCTCATGGAGAATATATATATATATATATATATACAGTTTCAAACGAATGGTGTTTTTGGGGTCTGGGGACCTCAAAACGAAAAGTTATCATGGTCCCGGGCCTACGTCTTACCATGCCGACTACGGTAATAGTTTCTTCCCTATAGGGGAAATTCTCTAAAAGAAGTCTACCAAACATTCCATACAATTTTTTGTAATGATAGAAAACCCATCAAATGTTTTATTGCATAGCAATAAAAATGTAAGATTAATATTAAATTAAATTTTACAAATTGTTTACAAAACGTTTTGTTTTTATTTAAAGAAAAATATAAATAGGTACAATAAGCATTATTACGGTAAGTGCATTACTTTTTTTATATAAATCTGTATCTATAAATACGAAATTCCAATCAACGCCCAGGTCAAACCATTGCACCTAGAAGCACGAAATTTTGTATGTAGACTCCTCTAATAGCATATGCACCCACTAAGAAGAGATTTTAAGAAATACCCATAGTGCTATGCCCCACGGGCCTTCGAAGTTCCAACCCTGTGTTATTGACATTCACTTTGGTTTGAGCTGATGAAAATTATATCAGCTGATTATGATTCGTAGTAGTTCCACGGTTCAACCACTGTTTTGAGCTGATGAAAATTATATCAGCTGATTATGATTCGTAGTAGTTCCACGGGTCAACCACAGAATGCAGCCTGCACAAACAACTGTCGTATTCCCGGGTGAAACCGGGAACGATGGCAGCTAGTGTTTAATATTTGTTAAATACAGTTATTATGTTTCTTTCCAGGTACCAAGGTGAAAATGAACATGTACCAAGCAATCACGAGTGCAATGGACAACACACTGGAGAGTGATCCTACTGCAGGTACATAAAATATTCATCAGAAGAAATATATTTTAACTGTGAATGATTGTTTGATTTTTAAATCATGTACAATTTCCTCAGATTAAGGTGGTAGTTGATGACACTAAATCATTTTATTTCGGAGATGTGCATAGCCTACTATTTTAATTTCAACCCGAGTTAGTAACTTTTAGTGTGAGGCATGTAAATTTACACATTGAGCGGTGTAATATCAATTTCAACTACTTGATGGACATTAGGACACATTACAAACATTGTTGATTACATGGCAAAACATAACTCCATTCATCAGTTAAATATTTTTACCATGTCTCACATTGTCATTGATTTAAACAAGTTATATGTTTGTAGAATTAAATAGGACTTAAATCAAATTTAAGGCATACATACTTTCATGTGCATGTTGGCGGGGGAGGTAGTGCGAGACTGTGAGAGATATGGTGGATACCCCCACCCTGATTCCCTTCCAACGGTTGCGTTTAGGTAATTAAACATACAAACCAATTAACCAAAACCAATTAACCAAAATAATCATAACATATATTTTGTTTTAAAAAAGCCTCACTTGCAGCTACAAACTGTGCTTCTGTTGTTGATAGAGTAACACAGTGCTGCTTCACAAAAAACCAACTAACGATTCCGCCAGCAAACATACATAGATAGCCTGTGCGTGACTTTCTTGATTCGTCATCTGCAAAATCCGCGTCCCGCGTCACTGTAACAATGTAGCATTTTTTCACCTTTAGAATATATATTAATGCAAAATCCATTGTCCCCTTTAAGCAAAGAAAAATTCTCTTAACGTCAGTCCATGCCTGCATAGTAGGGGAATTTAATTTCTGTGCAACTACATTTACTGCACAGCATATGTCTGGTCTTGTATTTGTAATGTACATCAGACTGCCCACAGCTTCTCTGAAAGGAACACCTGTCGCAAGAGGTTTGTCATCTACCACCGGTTCTTCACGCTTTGATATTAAAGGCGTGCCAACTGGATTACTATCTGACATCCTGTACCTCTCAAGGACACTCTTGATATAAGACATCTCTGACTTAAAGAAATACCTTTCTCTGTTCTGTGAATTTCCATTCCAAGATAACACTCGGGGTCAGTTGTACAATAAAGTCAGACACTTCTTGTTGATTAGAGCCAGCAATTAGACCATCATCAACAAAAATTACTACATACACTTTAGCACCATTCTTATTACGAATGAACAAACATGGGTCAGCAGTACTTTGGCTAAAACCTTTTTTAAGCATACTTTCCATTAGAAGCTTACTCCAACATCTTGGACTCTGTTTTAGACCATATAAACTGCGCTTCAGTTTCCAAACTACCAGTTTGTTCATTATAACCTTCAGGTTGCCAAGTATAAATTTATTCATCCAGCTTAGAATAAAGAAATGCAGTCTTTACATCAAACTGTTTTAGATGAAGATCTTCCTGAACAGCTACATTCAAAAGACAATGAAGTATCACATCTAGCTACGGGGCTAAATGTTTCATTGTAATCTTCACCATACTTTTGAGCATATCCTTTTGCTACTAGCCTTGCCTTATAGCGCTCAGGCTTTTGTTTTCTAGTTAGAACCCACTTCAGGCCCATAATTCTCTTATTATGTGGACGAGGAACTAACTCAAATACTTCATTTTCCTTGATTGATGCCATCTCATCGTTCATTGCAGATTGTCAGTGCCACCAAATCGGGACTATTCACTGCTTCCTTTTATGTAGGGCCAGCCTCAGCAAGTAGGGCAGTCTTGGAGATAAGCAGGAGGTCTAATTTGACGTTGAGATCAGCCATCATCTTTATCATTTAAATTTATGGCAACATCGACAACATCCCTGTTGCTACAACAACTTCCTCTAGACACTTCTTCATCTGCTCCATTTCCGACATTATCTGTGCCTTCTGTTGTTGCATCCTCCTCTTGATTTGGAACACTTTGTTTGAGAATAACATCTATCAATTGAGGGGACTGGATTAGAGGTATATCAACTTTTGTTATTGTGTTGTCTGAGTAGTAGTAAAAGGCCGATTGAGGAACATGAGAGGCGCGAGAGGTGCGAATTTCAAAGATTAAATTTTGAGGATTAAATGCTCAATTTCAAGGATTAAATGCTCAATTTCAAGGATTAAATGCTCAATTTCAAGGATTAAATGCTCATATAGCGTAACCCAACTTAACCTAACCCAACCTATGCCAAAGGTCAAATAGGCAACGTTCGAACAAATTTGAGAGGTCAAAGGCCAATTTCGAGCAAAAAATCAAGAATAAATAAAAATTTCCATATTTTAACATCAAATTTAATTAATTTATAACATAAAAATGTCAATATATAATTCAATTTACTTCTCAAGAGTGATGTCGCGTATTTTACCGAAAAATAAAATTTCATACATCATAATCATACGATTTGCAAAAATTCTGGTGACTTATGCGCAAGTAGTAGGAGTTTACCTTAAAATAAATTAAAATAGCATATTATACCAAACAACTAAATTATATATATCATAATCACACGATTTGCAAAAATGCTCCTCGCGTTTGGTTATTTATTGGCGGATTTCTATGAAATTTGGTATGTACGTTAAGGACACTAAACGCTATCGACCCACGTGTAGGGATTTTTTAAATAAAATTTATTTGCGACTTTGATTTTTTATCTCGATTCGTCTAAAACGCTTGATTTTTCGCTCAAAATTGGCCTTTGACCTCTCAAATCAGCCTAGGAGTCTGTTATCATGCGGCACACGCCTTTATCAATTGGCTGCGGGCATAAGGCAGTGCCGCTGTGATATCAAAGCTTCATTGTTGCCAGCGTTACGTAATTCCATTGTTGGTGTTTATAGGAATAAAAAAATAAATTCAAATTGTACCTTTAAAAATCAGTCTTGTACGCACTATTTTTGACTAAATAAGAGTATATTTTTCCTCCTATCTAATTCCAGTCCCAAATTACTTCTCAGGAACCCATGTTTGACCTCAGGCGCCTTTTCTGTCGTGACCTCATTACTCTCAACATCTTTGTCTGGCAATGTTACAGGCAACCCCATGCCTAATTTCTGTTTTGCCCACTTCGCTGTCCCTGTAGCCAAAGCTAAAGGTCTCTCGTAAAGACTGGCATCAGGTGCAAAAACGCGATCAGATGCCTTATCCTTCAAGTATTTTATCTGCTTCCCATCTATCCTCTGCTCTCTTGTGTTTACTATACCATATATCGTGTTCTTTTGCTGCTTCATCAAGACGCTGCACCTTTATCACCTCTAGCTAAGCGTTCTTGGAGTTTCGTCCCAGGTTCTAGAAAATTCATACCCGGCGCGTGAAGTTCAAAAGGCAATTTGTTGATAATATCGTTTAAAATTCCAGATCCTTCTATTATTTTCTTGGGTAAAGCAGCCAAACATCGTACCAAATACATCGGACCATTTGGAAGGTCGATCTGTTGTTTGAGAGTGTCCCAGATAAAATCAATAATATCGGTTGCGTATTCTTTGGTGTCATTTTAGCGAATTTCACCTATAGGGAAGAAGCTATTATCGTAGGTGGCATCGTAGGTGGACTTAAGCCCGAGACCATGATAACTTTTTGTTTTGAGGTCCCCAGATGCCAAAAACACCATTCGTTCAAATTTATATATATATATGTTTGTCCGTTACCTCAATAACTTTTGAAAGAAGCGCCCGATTTTTATGAAATTTGGCACAAATGTGGAGAGTAACATTTATGACTTTAAGTTCGAAAACCAGATCGATCGGTTAATGGGAAGGGGGTTTTATGGGGGTTTAAAATTGTCCAAAAATCAGTTTTTTGAACTTTTTACCCTACAATTTTAAAAACACTAGATTTGGGTTATAGTCATTTTGTAGAGCTTAAAAAACAAACAATTTAGTATTTTGAATCATTAGCTAGGTTTAGTGGTCGTGGATAAAAGTCAAAAAATGTCTCCATAAAATTTCCCAAGTTAATCTTAAGGGAGTACGGTTTTTAGATTTTCCTCAGATAATTTCACTAAAAACTCCACATTTCTTTCTACCAATCAGTTTAGCTCTACAAAGCAATCATTTTGGCTTTTAATTGTTGTTTTACGTCCAACCGTTGCAGTGATATTCAAAGTGCTAAACACAGTACGTTGTCCAATGTTATCCTTATGGAGAATAAATAAAATGTTATATTTTGATTATTTATGTACGTATATTGATGAAACTTGGTATGTGGCTTCAAATAGTTGTGGTATGTTGATAATAGCACAAAAAAGGTTTTTTGTTGATTTTTCCCGGTAGCAGCAAACCTGCATACTCGGCCCCCATGTTATTCATATGGAGAATAAGTAAAGTTTTATATCTCCCTTAGTTATGAACCTAAATTAATAAAACTTGGTATGTAGCTTCACCTAGTTGAGTTATATTGATAATTGCAAAAAAACACATATCTTATCTTCCTTGTTGCAGCAAACCTGCGTACTCATTTATAATGTTATTCTTATGGAGAATAAATAAAATGCTATATATCACTTATTAATGAATGTATTTTTGTGAAACTTGGTAAGTGGCTATAGGTAGTAGTGATACCCACATATTTGCATTGGAAATTCGCTGAGTACGCAGGTTTGCTGCGACGGGGCTATTTGTCTTTTATTATTAAATCAATCACGTATTTCGCAGAAGTTTTCGGTAGAGCAAGCACACATCGCATAATATACTTGTGTCCTTTTGGTTTTGCTATTAATTCTACCAGTCGATCGTGAAGACATTGAGCAATACCCAACTTCTCATTATGGAAGTTGTTATTACCAGCTCTCTCTTCTGCTTGTAGGAAATAGAGCCTTTTGATAAGGTCTGCATATTGTTTTAGCGAATTTCCCCTATAGGGAAGAAGCTATTACCGTATAGTCTGATTGTTAAGGGAGTGCGGCTGGAGCTCAGCTTGACCTGCGAGGGACCCAACTCACGCACGCACACTCACCACCGTCCTAATTGCCTGAAAGCCCCGATCCCCTCCACTACCTAGAAATATAACACCTGCTGTATGATACCTCAAAATCGCAATTAATTTCAAGTTAGATATACAGTAAAAAGCTTTGTGTCACTAAATTTGTTGTTTAATTCCATGAAAAATGAGTCCAAACACGAAATGATTATGACAAGAAATAGTTCACTGAATGGGGATAGTAAAAAGTCAGATTGGTCAGAAACGTTTATCGTCGTTGGCAGCCTTATCGTCGATTTCATAGGTTGGCATCAGCGGTTTATGCTGACGTACAAGTTGATAGACCTCAGGTTTTCTCAAGTCCTTTGTGAAAGAAATCCCGCGGTTATGATAGTTAATATGAAAATATTCGTAACTTCTAGTATTGAAATGTTAGTAACTTCTAAATTTTTTAAGCAAAATATATATTTTTTTGGTTTCATTTTACTTATCATTTTGAGCTAAAGTCAAAAGCATTAATAGATTTTACAACGAAGGTAAAATTTAAAAAATTGATAGTCAAATTTCTGTGAGCCAGTGATGACTCAGGCGGCAGGTCAGTGGTCCGTCCTAATCCCCTGCGTCTGTGTGTGTGAGGCCTGCGTGTGTGTGAGTAGAGCCCACCCTTCTGCCAGCCGCACTCCCGTAACAATCAGAGTATAGGTCTCATGGTAAGACTTTAGCTCCAGACCATGATAATTTTTTGTTTTAAGGTCCCCAGATGCCAAAAACACTATTCGTTCAAATTTATATATGTGTATATATATGTATTATATACATGTGCGTGTGTCCGTTAACACGATAACTTGAGTAAAAAAACGTCCGATTTTGATGAAATTTGGCTCAAATGTGTAAAATAACATTCATGACTTCCAAGTTCGAAAACCAGAAAAATCGGACTGTCGGAAGGGGGGTTTATGGGGGTTTTAAATTTTCCAAAAATCAGTTTTTTGTATTTTTTACCCTAAAATTTTGTAAAAACTTCATTTTGATTTTGACTATGTTGTAGAGCTTAAAAAAACAAATAATATAGTATTTTGAATTATTAACCTAGGTTAAGTGGTTGCGGAGAAAATCCAAAAAACCTACTAATAAAATCGCCCATGTTAATCTTACGGGAAAAATGTTTTTGGCTTTTCCTCAGTTTACTTTAATGTCAACTTCACATTTGCTTTTACCAATCTGTTCAGTTCCACAAAACAATCATTTTGGTGTTTAAATTGTGATTCTACGCCCAACCGTTGCAGAGATAAGTGCTAAACACAGTACGTTGTCCAATGTTATCCTTATGGAGAATAAATAAAATTTTATATCTCGATTATTTATTAATGTATGTTGATGAAACTTGGTATGTGGCTTCACGTAGTACTGGTATATTGATATTTGCACAACAAATTGATTTTTTGTTGATTATTCCCATCGCAGCAAACCTGCGTACTCAGCCCCCATGTTATTCTTATGGAGAATAAGTAAAATGTAATGACTCCCTTAATTATGAACATAAATTAATAAAACTTTGTATGTAGCTTCACTTGGTTGAGTTATATTGATAATTATATAAAAACCCATTTTTTTGTTCCTTGTTGCAGCAAACCTGTTGTCTCAACCCCCATGTTATTCTTATAGAGAATAACTAAAATGTTATATAGCGCTTATTTATAATTGAATATTGATGAAACTTGGTATGTGGCTTCGCCTAGTTAAATTCTATTTATATTTGCATAAAAACCAATTGTTTGTGTTCCTTGTTTCAGCAAACCTACGTACTCATTACCAATTTTATTCTTATGGTGGATAATTAAAATCGCTTATATGTGAATATATTTTTATGAAACTTGGTATGCGGCTTTATGTGGCTTTATATTAGGCATTGGAAATTCGCTGAGTACGCAGGTTTGCTGCGACGGGGGTATTATATATTTATATTCAACTGGATTGTTTGTTTCTTCCAGCAAAACGGATCCCATAGCTCTCATAATTTCAAGTGTTCCGCTATTTTTTAAGCCGCTTCCCGTTGGTTTTCCGCGTAAATTCTCCAATCGAAGCTCCTCCCACATAGGTTTAATCACTTTTTTCCACTTGTACCCTTGACTGGATTTGGGACGTCCGGACGATGGATCGTTGCTTTGAAATATCGCACCGGAGTCGGTTAAAATCGTTTTATAAGCATCTATATCACTTTTCGTATATTGTACACTCCCAACATCTCCAGACTGTGTTAAAAGTCTCCATAGGCCTGACGTACTGGTATATCTTTGGTTTGTCTTGTCGATAATTATATTATCATTTGAAATAGTGACACTGGAATTTCCTACTTTAAGTTTTCGCTCTCCAATATCATAGTCAAGACTAAATGTTCTATCGTTAGCTTTAGATAAATATTGTCTCGCCAAGGTGCCCACCTCGGTACCGCTTCTTTCAACGATAGCTTGAATCGATTTATCAAAACGCATATCGTCATCCTTGTCGGGCATCGGTGTGCTAGCGGCCTCTACTATCGATTCCTCTTTAAAAATGCCCTTTTGTTGTGGTAAATTCTGTTCCGGAATCATTGTTTCTTTTTCGAAAACGTCTTGTTCTGGAAAATTTTCCATCATTTCCCGGTATCATTTTACCTTTTTCAAAGACTACGACTGGGTGTACTCATTGCACACGGTCTAAATAAAATGGGTCTGTTTTGTTTACTTCGCAGTTCTTTTATCTCTTCATCTTTCTTTTTTAATTCATTTGTCAGTTTTTGCAACGCATTGACAAATGGTTTGTGTTACCTTTCGTTCTCTCGTTTCTCATTGAATTCTCGAGTGCGATATTCTTTCGCTTCAGCTATTAGCTTGTCTTGTAATTTATCTATTCGTTTTGCTTCTTCAACTGTTAAAGGTGTGTTATTGCGTTTTGGTAAAAGTATCATTTCATTTTTAAATTTTACCAGTAATACAACTGGGTGTTTTTTAGGAAACTCTGCCCTCTCCTTCGCTTGTTGTCTTTGAATTCTCTTACTATCCTCTCGCCACCGCTCTTGCATTTTTTCAATTATTTTAGCCGCTTCGGGTGTCATTACGTCAGGCCAAATTTCATCTGCCATTTTGTGTTTTTTAACTAAAGTATTGACTATATCGCTATCACTAGAAAGTCTTTTCACCATGTCTAATTATAGATTTTGAAATTTTGTATTTGTATATTTTTAACAAACTTAAACTTCACTGTTAATAAATATAAATTGGAAATTGCAAATTTAATCAGTAATAATAATGAGTGTCTGGACGTGCGTAAAACGATTTGTTATAAAGTGCGTCCGTATGAAACTCACACAAGTCACGGACGTCACGGTATAACAATTGGTGCAATCTACCTGACTATGTGCGTAACGTGCGTTGTCAGTGACCATTTGTAGGTGAAAGACCTTAAGCACCCTATAAAAGACCCAAATTCATGTATAATTTATACTACATATTGGCGGGCCATGAATTTCAAATTCATGTATAATTTATACTACATGTTGACGGTAATGTATAATTTATACTACATATAGGCGGGTCTGATTTAAAGACAAGTTTTATTACAAATTTTTATTTTTTGATGTTAATAATGCATATTTCTAAGTGATATTGGTAATTAAAAATGGGGGAACAAATCTTTCCTCCCCTTTGTTTGATGCGTTTTGTGCGATGTTCTATATCTTTTCCCCTTCAAATTACGTCAGACTCTGGTCTAACCCGAATTGGATCATGCCATTTAGGGCGGGTGAACAAGCTTGGTTACAAATTTTAGCGAATTTCCCCTATAGGGAAGAAGCTATTACCGTAGGTCTCATGGTAAGACTTAAGCCCGAGACCATGATAACTTTTCGTTTTGAGGTCCCCAGATGCCAAAAACACCATTCGTTCAAATTTTTATTTATGTATATATACATATATATATATATATATGTGTCCGTAAGCACAATAACTCTCGTAAAAAAAGTCCGATCTTAATAAAATTTGGTACAAATATGTAAAGTACCATTTATTTGAACGAGTTCGAAAACCAGACAAATCGCACCATCCGAAGGGGGGTTTTTGGGGGGTTTTGTACCCCAAAAATGTTTTTTTGGGGTTTTCACATGTAATTGTTATTTAAATCAAATTTTAATTCATACCATTGAATTCAGCTTAAAAAAACAAATAATTTGGTATTTTGATCATTGCTCTACGTCAATTGGTTACTGAGATATTACAAGTGCTAAACACAGTACGTTGTCCAATGTTATTCTTATGGAGAAAAAGACAAATTTTATATCTCGGTTATTTATGAACATAAACTGACGAAACTTGGTATATCGCTTCATCTGGTTGTGGTTTGTTGTTGTTTGAACAAAAAACCAATTTTTCGCCTATCGTTCCCGAAGCAGCAAACCTAAGTACTCGGCCCCCATGTTATTCTTAAGGAGAATAATAAAAATGTTATATATCGCTTATTTATGAATGTATATGGACGAAACTTGGTATGTGACTTCACTTAGATGAGTTCTATTGATATTTGTATAAAAATCCATTATTTTGTGTTCCTTGTTGCAGCAAACCTGCGTACTCATCCCTAATGTTATTCTTATGGAGAATAATGAATATTTTAAATATCGCTTATTTATGAATATATTTCTTATGAATTCTGGTAAGAGGCTTAATGTAATATTAAGACATATATATTCATTGGAAATTCGCTGAGTATGCAGGTTTGATGCGACGGGGTATTTGTTTTTTGTATAGATTATTTTGCCTTCATGATACAACACAGGTATCAGAAGATGGAACCCAATTTGGGGCCCGACTTCTAATGTCAATATCACTTTCAACATTCAAATATTGTATGAGTATGATTGACCTCACAGGATGATTTTTATGTTGTTTAGCTATTACGAGCTTTTCAAAGGGGAGACATGAATCGCGCCCCCTTTTGTACATGCGTTTTTGTATTGTATTGATATCACCCCCTTCAAATTACGGCATATTCTGGTGGGACCCGATAAGTTTTAAAATATAAAAATCGAATTATTGAAATCGAAAGTGGCGTTTAAATAAGAATAAAACGCAATTTCGAGGTCGTTTTCGCAGTTTGACCTTTGCCCTCGTACATCGCTTGTGACGTCACTCATACATCTCATACATCCTCGTAGCGCTCAAATCGGCCTTTTATATGATGAAAATATGTTTTAGTAGGGGGCATTGGTTCCTTCTGAACCAGCACAGGCGTGTGAGGAGGAATGAGGAATCACCCCCCCCCCTCCCCCCACGATGACCTTGACCCCAAGGTCACCCCGAGGCCCCCCCATGACGTTAACCCCCCCCCATGACGTCATCCCCCCCATGACGTCATCCCCTCAATGAAGTCATCTCCCCCCCGACAGGAGGAAAAAACTTTCGAAAATTAATAACTAGCCTATTTACTCACCGATTCCCACAGGACTTTTTCCAGAGTGTAGGCCTATCCCAGAGGAAGCGAATGACGTAAGAACCCCACAGATCCACCATTAAACAAGGCCGCTATTAATTTATAACCGCGTTTTCCTTATGGGATCTCAGCTGTTTACCTACCGATTTTGACGAAACCTCACCACATGTCGGGTGACGACCTAAGTAAACCATCCTTTAAAGAAAATTGAAACTCAACCGTTAAACGGGCTCGCTATTAATTTTTAAACGCGTTTTCCTTATGGGATCTCAGCTGTTTACCGACCGATTTTGATGAAATTTCACCATATGTCAGGCGGCAGCCTAAGTAAACCATCCCTTAAAGAAAATTGAGAATCCACCGTTAAACAGGTCCACTATTAATTTTTAAACGCGTTTTTCTCATGGGATCTTGGCTGTTTTCCAGACCCCTCACGATGGTTCAAAACTAGCAAAGGCGTGGTGAGGATGCGAGGATGCAAGTCCCCCCCCCCCCCCCGGTGAGCGGCTCCGCGGAGTCACGTGTCGAGGCGCGTGCTAGGGCCTACGTGACCGCCCGGGGCTGTTTACTCATCAGCGGTTCCGGGAACTGTTTACCGCTTACATTCCACTGCGAAGCTCCTCCGGAGGGCGACAGCGGGTGAAAGCGGTGTTCGAGTCAGTCTTGACCAGAGCCGCTTCCATAATGGACGCCCTTACTGTGGAAGTCTTTGTCAACGTTCCCAACATCAGCCGGTACCTCCTGCTCGGACCGGAGTACCTTACTCCCACAAGGACTCGGGTCGAGGAGGCGATGAGGAGAGGCGGTCACGTCTTCCTCAGGCCGGGGTGGTGGAGTTCAGCCAGTCCCGTGATGTCCTCTCGTCGTTACGACCCGGGGGACCCGGCGCAGTGGGACGAGGTTCTGCAAGTGCTGCAGTTAACTCTGAACCAAGGCGGCATGGCGGTGTTGGACGTCCAGGAAAACTATAGAAGGCCTGGTCAATAACCGATTACCTTTAACCCACTACATGTTTTTTCCGGTAATAAAGACTTCTTTTACCCTTAACCTCATTCCTTAAAAAGAAATAAAAATAAAAAGTTTACTTATAAACTTGAACATGAGGACCCTCCTCACCCCCCCCCCCCCCCCGATGGTTCAAAACTAGCAAAGGCGCGGTGAGGATGCGAGGATGCAAGCCCCCCCCCCCGTCAGCGATAGACCACCTCTCACGTTTCTGGAAGCTTCTAGAAGGTTCGCTGAAGCGTGCAACCTGGGTATAAAACCGAGGCAGAGCCGCGCGCGCGACCTCAGTGTTGTTCGAGACGTCACCATGAACGGAAACGGAGTCAGTGCAGCCGAAGTGGACCAAACGATCCGCTCCTTCCTAGAGGAGCTGAACGCAATGAACGATGAGAACGCCAACGCACCGCCAGTACAGCAGGGATGTGCGTCAAAGAAGAAAAAGCTCGATGGGTGGACTGTAAAGAGGAAGGAAGTGCCTATCGATTCCCCGACACTGTGCTGGTCCGCTGGCTGATATCAGTACACTGTGAAGAACCCTACAAACAGCGGTAATGTACTGTTAAAGATGAACGTGTTCAAAGGAGGTCGCCCCACGTTCAGTTGCGGCTTGTACTTGGACGAGGAGCGAAACGATGAAATCTGCATATGTCTAGAGGACCTGCTATTCAGATTGCAAAACCTATGGCTGGCAAATAGCGAGACGGGAGAGTCAAGATACGACGGGATCACTAGGACCGCTATTCCTCTACCCACCTGGCGAAAGACCGATTGCGTCATCTCAGGGAAAACCAAGAGGAGCGTACACTCCAAGCGCGCTACCCAGTAAACGAGAGAGCGTGGAAACTTCCACTAAGCAGTTGATAACCGAGATGCTTCTAGAACAATCCACTTGCACCATCACCAGTATAACGTTGGCGTGAGGCCGAGGATGAGCCTTGTGAAGAGGAGCAGCTCTCCTGGCAGTAAAAGTCCTCTCCTAGAATTTGTATATACAAATGGTATTCCTTATTCCCTTATTTCCTTCAATATAAAAAAAGAAATCAAATAAAAAAAAAAGCGAGAAAAGAATTTAGTTTTAAGAGCCGAGGTGGCGGTGCATGGCAGTCAGTAGACGCCATGGACTTGAGGTGGAAACACCCGTTCACCGCCATCGTGGCCGGGCCTTCGGGCAGCGGCAAGTCGCACTTCGTGGCTCGCTTCATAGAGCACGCCGACCGCATGTGCGATACGCGGTTCGCCCGCATCACTTGGCACTATGGCAGTGGTGGCGGCGGTGGTAAGAGCCGTGCGGACTCTGCCGTGCGCTACGTAGCCGGCCTGCCAGACCTGGACGACTACGACGGTAGCGAGCCCGCCCTGGTCATCGTCGACGACATGATGTGCGAGGCCGGCCCCGGCGTGGCGGACCTGTTCACCAAGGGCTCACACCACCGCAACATGAGCGTGTTCTTCATCACGCAAAACCTGCTTCACCAGGGCAGGGGCCAGCGCGACATATCGCTGAACGCCCACTACATAGTGTGCTTCAAGAATCCTAGGGACCGCGCTCAGATCAAACACCTGGCCCGTCAAGTATACCCGGAGAACCCCAAATTCGTGGAGGAGGCTTACGCGGACGCCACGCGTGATCCGCACGCCTACCTGCTCATAGACTTGAAACAGTCCACGCCTGAAGAGATGCGCGTACGTTCGGCCATTTTCCCAGACGACCCGGTGAACTACGTGTACCTGCCCAAGAAGAAGTGATAAATAGGCCGAGCGCGTGCCAGCGTCAGTCATCATGTCACACCGCGTGAAGAAGGACGCGGCGCTGCTGAGGGCCCTAATACACGCTAAGCCCAAAGAACGCAAGGCCCTGTTAAAAGCGTGCGACAAGAGTCGCATCAAGTCATTGTGCGAGTGCGCGTATAACGTGCTACGCGGAAACGTACCGCTTTCCCCCTGTCTCAAACGCAAATTGAGCAAACACAAACAGGCGCTCAGACGGCTGGTGAAACGCGGCGAGGGTTGGGCTAAGACGCGACACTACCTCGTCCAACGGGGCGGAGGGATCCTCCTACCTCTGCTGTTGAACGCTGTTCTGCCCGTTCTAGCGCAGAAGCTAATCGGACATGGAGTACGCTAGGAAAATGGTGGTTGTACCGCAGGAGCTCATCGAGAGATTGCGAGAAGGACCGGGACCAGGGCCGGGGCCAAGAGGAGGAGCAGGTAGCGCCAATAAGCCAGCCAGCCTGGACGCTGAGATGCATCGCATATTGAGCGACAAGCGGCTGGACGATACGGAGAAATGGAAACAATATCAGCAGGTGTTACAGCGGTTCCTGCACTTTTCCGCGGCTAAACGTCAACCCATAGGTCTGTCAATCATCGAGGGCGAGGAGAGGGAGGAGGAAGCGGCGGAGGGTCCGAGTCAGATGAAGCGTGAGTCTAGCGCCTCGGCGGAGGAGGACATTGTGGAATCGTTCTCAAAAATCTACAGGTCGGTGGCGCGCAACTTGTTGCGATTCATGGCCCGTCAAGGCAGCCCCATCGCCTGGGACGCCAGTGGGGCGGTGTACGTGAACAAGGTGAAGATCCCCGATTCCAATATAGTGGACATCGCGCACAGCATAGTGAGAGCGCGAAGGGCGGACCGATTGCCTACCGGCTGGCATCAAGTGATGGCCGCCCTGAAGGACATGAACGTGCCCAAAGAATACGTGAGCAATCCCACGGCGTTGCGTTACTTAGGCGTGGGACTGGACTCGGCATCGAGCCCCTGGGGAGACACGACGACAGCCTCGTCGACACCCCTCTCACCGAGGTTGACACCGGTACTGGACCGCCTGAGACCGCGACCCCCAGCGGCCCGAAGAAGGATAATAACCGAGGAACCTGACCGGGAATCGTCATTGGACAACTGGGAGCCGTTCTCACCGTAATGGAGAAGTTGTACTACGACCCGAGCCAGCCCGGTTCCCTCGGCGGGGTGGCCGCCCTGGCCAGAGCCGCGCGCCTACCGAAACGTCGGGTAGCCGACTGGCTGCGCGCCCAGGACACCTACACGCTGCACAAGCCAGCGCGCAAGCGGTTTCCTCGCAACCGCTAAGTCGTGTTCGGGCCCCGGGAGCTGTGGCAGGTGGACCTGAACGACATGCGCGGCCTGAGCCGGTACAACGACGGAGTCAACTATCTGCTGACTGTGATAGACGTATTCAGTAAGCGGCTGTTCGCTGTACCACTGAAGAGGAAAAGCGGGCCTGAGGTGGCTGCTGCGTTCGAGGGAATATTCGCTGAGGCGACTCCTCGCTGCCTACAGACCGACAAGGGGACGGAGTTCACCGGGGCTGCGACCAAGCGAGTGTTCAAGAGTCACGGTGTCAACTACTTCACTACGCAGAACCCCGACGTGAAGGCGGCGGTGGTGGAGCGAGTCAACCGCACGCTCAAGACCCGCATGTGGCGCTACCTGACCTACAAGAACACGTATCGCTACGTGGACGTGTTGGATAGGCTTGTGGACGCCTACAACCGCAGTCCGCACAGGAGCCTGGGTGGTGGCCTACGACCCGTGGACGCGGACAGCGGCGATGGTCAAACGGTGTACAAGGTGTGGCGTCACATGTATGGAAAGGTGATCCGGCGACACAAGCCCAGGTTCGAGCCGGGCGACACGGTGCGCATAGCCAAGGAGAAGGGCACGTTCGCCAAAGGTTACGAGACCAACTGGAGTAAGGAGCCGTTTGTGGTAGACCACGTATACGGGTCGCATCCTCTGCCATTGTACGTGCTGCGCGACCTGAACGGGACGCCGCTGGAAGGGCGCTTCTACGAGCACGAGATGCAAAAGGTGACGATCGCCCCGGACCGCCTGTACCAAATAGATAAAATACTGGACACCAAAGGGCGAGGCCGCAGTAAGCGCTACTTGGTCAAGTGGGTCGGTTACGGAGAGGACTTCAACTCGTGGGTACCTGCATCTGAAGTGCAACAGCTGCTATGACGACAAAGCGCAGACAGCTGTACCTGACGTTGCCCAGCAACAGCTCAATGGACTATTATCCAAACAACACCGTGGCTAACTACATCACCCATCTACCGTCAGTCGTGCGATTGGGTGGTGATGGTGAATGGGAAGTCGCTTTAGTTGAGGTCCATTACCCATGCTCGTTTGTCACAGTGGGGGAGGACGCTCGCGTATATCTACACGAAGGATGACACCGACAAGCCTGAACTGACCGCTGTAAAGGTGGAAGCTGGAAACTATAAAGATATCGATGAACTGGTCAACGCCATCAACGCCATTCCAAAATTGGACTTGTACCAATGCCAGTTTGAGTACGACAAAGAGATTGGGAAGGTGGAATTGATCTCAATAGACCAGACTGTGGTGCAACTGGAATTTAGCCCCACCCTAGCGTTACAGTTGGGATACGACGTGCACAATGTGGATTTGATCAAACATAGAAAAGCTATAAGACCACCCAACTTACTAGCCGGGATCCCTTCGCACATGTACGTGTACTGTGACCTGGTGGAGCCCCAGCTAGTAGGTGACACTGTAGCGCTCTTGTTAAAGATTGTGAACATCGACGCAAAAAACTACATCTACGGTGCGAGTACCACCATACACTTCACCGACCCTCACTACGTGCCGCTGATGAAGAGCTCCTTCGATAGTGTGGAAATCGATTTAAGGGACAGCGTCGGACGCCACCTGCCATTCCACTTCGGGACTACGTGCATGAAGCTTCACCTGCGCAGAGAGTAGCAGCAATGAACCCGAACGACCCCTATCTGGCGTACTACCGCCAACAGCAGTCTGGGCACGGAGTGTCCACGGTATTCAGAGGAGCCGCTTTCCAACGCGGCCACGGCATCGGCAGTTTCCTAGGCGGGCTGATGCGTACAGTGGTCCCATTGATCAGATCCGGCGCATCGGCGCTGGGCAAGGAGGCGCTGAGGTCCGGTGTGGGTTTCTTGGGCGACGTGGCGGCGGGCACAGCCGACCCCCGAGTCGCGGCCAACACCCGGCTCAGACAGTTTACCGGGTCGCTGAAACGCAGGGCTGATGAAAAACTGGATCGCGTGCTGAGCGGTGGTGGCGCCTATAAGAGGAGGCGTGTACAGCAGGTTACTCCTCAGTCTCTAGCGAAACTCCTCGGAGCGAGGAAGAAGAGCGCTGCGCCCAAAAGGAAGCCCGCAAAACGTGTCGCTAAGAAGAGGAGAAGCAAGAAGAGTGAGAGTACCGTGAAGGACATTTTTGGATAATGGCGTTTCTACATCAGAAGTCGTGCGAGTGTGTCAAGACCGAGTTGGACCTGTTCTCGCTACCGCCCACGCAGACCAGTATATAGAGCGGTAAATGGGTGCAGTACAAGCCCATCTCCTCCCTGACAGACGACTCACCCGTTGAGTTCATAGTTCCGGGTCATGGGGACGAGTACACGGATCTGTCACAGACGCTACTGCATGTGAAGGCCACCATTAGAACGGCGAATGGAGGCGCTGTAACGGGTGATCAAGCGATAAAAGAGGTGGGCCCGATTAACAATTGGTTGCACTCGCTGTTCAGTCAAGTGGACCTGTATCTGAACAACAAACTGGTGTCTCCTCAGAACAACACGTACGCCTATCGCGCCTACCTGGAGAACCTGTTGTTCTATGGCGGTGATGCCAAGACATCGCACCTCACCGCGGAGTTGTTCTACGAGGACTATGCCGGGTACATGGACAATACTGAGGAGGATAATTATACCGGGCTCAAGAAAAGGAGGGAGTTTATCAAGGGAAGCCGGTACGTGGACATGGTCGGACATCTGCACGTCGACCTGTGCAACCAGGAGAAGTTCATGTTAAACGGCGTGGAGATGCGCTTTCGCCTGATCAGGTCAAAGAACTCATTCTCCATCATGTCCAAAACCGTGACAGACTACAAAGTGGACATCGCCGAAGTCAACCTGTTTATGCGCCGCTGTAAGATCAACCCGAGCGTGCTGTTGGCTCACAGCAGGACGCTGGAGTCGGGCACAGCCAAATATCCCATTACGCGCGTGGAAGTGAAATCCTTCACGCTACCTGCCGGTATCAGCAGCAAGACTCTGGACAGTGTGTTTCTGGGTCAACTGCCGAAACGCGTTATAGTTGGCCTGGTCAGCAATCAGGCGTTCAACGGGGACTACAAGAAGAACCCGTTCAACTTCACCCACAGCCACGTGAACTTCTTCGCGCTGTACATAGACGGTGAGCAAGTGCCATGTAAGCCGCTTCAACCGGATTACACGTTCGGTCAGGAGTTGTGTGTGCTCGCCTATCACACGCTGTACACCGGCACCAGTATCAATTTCTCAGACTGTGGTAATGAAGTCAGTCGCAACGAATACCCCTATGGATACTGCCTGATGGCGTTTGATCTGACGCCCGATATGGCAGCCTCTCAATCCAGCCACTGGAACCTGGTGCGCAACGGTAACCTGCGCATAGAGATTGGGTTCTCCGAAGCCTTGGCGGAGGCGTTCAACTGCATAGTGTATGCCGAGTTGGACAACGTCGTGGAGGTGGACCGTCATTGCAACGTCACAGTCGACTTTGGCGGGTAAACGAGTTGCCGCGCGCTCAAGGTCACCGCGCGCGGACCGTTAGGTGATGGCGGCGCGCGCACCCAAGGTTATCCCGCTAGGTGCGCTCCCGCCAGCGCTCAGTCGAGTTCAGTCAGCCGTACGGGATGGACGTGCCGCCACCGATCTATAACGAGCCGCCACCAGCGCGCTGTCATCACGGAAGCGTGGTGATGGATATGCAGTGTTTTAAAGACAGTGATAATGACTTTCTACTGAAAGAGGTTTGCGTGGTGGACGTGACTACCGGCACGCTGCTCCTACATCACATCGCCCGCCCACCCTTCAGTAAGGACCTCCTGACTCCCGAGAAACAGCGCGAGAGCGTCTGGATCACTCGCCACTGCCACGGCTTGGAGTGGGACCAGGGGGACATCGCGTACGTCGCCCTGCTGGACAAGCTGCGCTCCTGCCTCATCCACCGCCGCCTGGTCTACGTCAAAGGATCGCAGAAGAGGGACTTTGTACAACGCCACCTCATAACCGAGCCCGCCGCCACCACCGCTCAGGACATGGAGGATCTGGGCTGCGGGTCGCTCAACGGTCCGCCCACCTACCGGACCCTGCGCTGTCGCCACCATAAGAGCTCCCACAACCGTTGCACCCTTCATAACTGCATAGTATTGCGGGACTGGCTCGTGGCTAACGACAGGCCGGACCCGTCCGTCTCAAGCTGCCTGTGCTGCTTCCGCCCACGATGAATACCGTCCAGATCAGAGAATGCCTGGTGAGGATCCCCGGACTGAGGAACGTTGCGGTCTACGCCTCTGACCAACTACCGGACGTGCCGGTCAAGCCTCTCACCGCCATCGTGTCCAACACGGTAGCACACACCGAGGGAGGCGAACACTGGGTGGCGTTTTACTGCTCGGAAGAGGACAGACTCGAGTACCTGGACAGCTACGGAAGGCCGCCATACCAGGCCGACTTTCAAATGTTCCTGAGGCGCAATCCTCATCACCGCCACTACGTCTACAATAGGTATCGGCTCCAGGGCTATGATACTTCTGTTTGCGGCTACTACTACCTCACTTACCTGTACTGCCGGGCTGTTCTCCGCACGTCACTCAATGACTACGTCCAGCTCTTCGACCCTGCCGCTCCCGCCGCCAACGTCGCTCTCGTCCGCAGGCTCTTTCACTCCATATTCGCTTAAAACTAGTTTGTAAGGTTTTTTTTGTAGTATGTGTATGTAACCTTATTACTGTACAATACATGCCTCATAATGATACAGCTTGTGTTTTTTCATTTCTCCTTTCTCCTTACTAAATTTTAAAAAATTAGCAAAACTGAGGCAGCGGGGCTGGACCTCAGGTTTATATACCAGCGGCGCGTGTCACTAGCTGAGCCCCCGCCAAGCGGCAGTGAAGGCCGCCAAAGAGGGCGCGCCACGAGACCTCTCGGACATCAGCAAACCGCTGAGTAATTCGAGGGTGCAACCTTGAGCGTCAGCAAACCGCTGAGTAATTCCTTCCTGGGCAACTCCTTCAGGGTCGTCCCCGACACGCGCCGCCAACCGCTCCCGGTTGGCGGGGGCTTTTTAAGCTGCACGGCTCGGGCCAAACGGCCCATAACGCCTTTCCGAGCCTAACGGCTTGTGACTTTTGAGTGAGCAAAGGGAGGAAATAAACAACTCGAGTTCATGCTGTACATAAAGCTATTATATTTTCTTACAAATACTATTTACAATTTTTTTTCTCTTATAACTAATATATACAACTAGACGGGGAATTCCTCTTCTTCCTCGTCTTCGTCCTCGGGCTGGCGCTGTCCCTCCTCCTCCTCCTCACCGTCCACTTCCATCCGCTGCGGATGTTCTCCTCTCCTCCTGGCTGGCGGTAGCAGCGGGACGTCCTTGTGTCCCCACGGCAGAGTGTGGATGCCGTCGGGGAGGACGCACCGCTTGTCGTCAGCTGGACTGAGGCTCAGCTTGTCCACCTGCACGGTGTACACCCGGTGCAAGTGGGACTGGAACCGGACGTTGGTGGTGTGTTTCTGGACCCCGTCAAACAGACACTTTCTGTAGTCGTCGGGGGTGAGGACGTTCTTGACAACGCCCTTCGCAACCCCCTTGGCTCGCTTGAGAGCCTTGCTGCCGCCTGTCGCTGCGTCCTCGATGTCCATGAAGTACAGCTTGGACCGCAGGCCGAGGTACTCGTATAAGGACAGGCCGTTGCACTCGTCCTTAAACCTTCCGATGACCTTGGCGTTGACGGGGCTGTAGCAGGGGTGAGACCTCGGATAGCCGCTGGTGTCGAAGTCGTCCAGGTGTTCCTTCATCTCGGCGTAGACGTCCTGGGACACGATGTCAAAGACGAAGCTGTCCGTGTCCATGTAGTCCACGGTAAGGCGGTCACCGTAGCGCTCCTTCATCTTGCGCAGGAACTCGTACATGAGCCACTTGCTCAGCTCCAGGACTGACATGCCTACGTAGACGGGCTTGTCCAACACGATGTTGACCTTGGACAGATGCACCAGGGCCACGTCCTCCGTGTAGTACGTCCGGTCCAGGAAGTTGGATCTGGCGACGTACTTGGAAAACTTCTCCGGGGTGCACACCAGCTTCACGTTGAGGCGCTTCCGTACATTCTCGATGGTCTTGCCAAAGACCGCGTTGTTCATGAGCTTGAAGAAGTCCTGTTCAAACTTCGTTTTGGCCTTCTTCCGCAGCTCCGTGTTCATCAGGATGTACGGTTCCAACCACCGCGACTGGTGAAACGAGATCGCCCAATGCACCGCGACCAGCTCCAATCCGTTTTGCAGCGCCTGCTGTAAGACCCTGTAGTGACAGATGTAGTGTGTCTTGTCGTCCAGGGTCGTCAACAGTTTGGGGAACTTCCCTGTTGGCGGACGCTTCGTCTCGTAGCAGTAGGGAAGGTCCTTGTGCAGGTCGTGTAGGCGCGCGGGGTAGTGGAGGTCCACTTCCAAGATGTAGCCTCGATCGGCCTCCGCGTCCAGCGCTGCAATGTCCAACGCCTGGATTTCATCACGGCTGAGCCACTGGAAGTCTCCGTTCGGCAGGCACTGGGACATGGCCCAGCCGTACAAGTTGTTGGCGTCCAGGTACAGGAGGAAGCGCGTGGACTCGTCCGGGCGGTGGTCTGGGCACCTGTCGTGGTTGGCCTTGGCATAGCGGGTGATGGCCTGTGAGATCCCTCCCCGGATCCCCTGCTCCACGAACAGGTACAAGTCGAAGTCCTGCAGCGTGTCCAGCTCCACGCCGCAGGTCTTGAGCATGACGTCCCAGGCGTAAGAGGGCAGGGTGTAGTAGTGGGCGGGGTCCAGCCCGTACTCTGCCAGCGAGGTGTCGCGGAACTGCTCAAAGACATCGGTGAGCAGGGCGATGTCGCACCGCAGGTACTTGTCGGCATAGTCCTTGAGGTGGTTGCAGTCAAAGGCTCGCCACACGTTGAGGGCGTGCTCGTACTCCTCCTCCTTGATATCCTCCAGGGTCATGGAGTTCCTGAACGCCTCCTTGGGAGGCAGCTCCCTGGTGGAGTACAACGTGTCGTACGACGTGACAAAGTCGTAGGGGAACACGCCCTTCCTGCGCACCAGGTCGAACAGCCGGTCGTCGGGGAAGCGCTTCCTCGTCTCGCGCATCCTGTCCGTGGGAAGTCCCGCCGCCAGGTTGGCCAGGCTCATGGACAAGAACCTGTACGTGTCGAGGAACCGCACCGCAAAACTGCTCTGTCGTTGGTTGTCCCCGGGCTGGCCAAAGTGAAACCGCTTGGTGAAGGCGATGTAGCGCTCTTCGGTGTGCGCCAGCACGTCCACATCACCGGGATCGATGGCCAGCTCCCGCACTACGAAGTGAGCGTCGTAGTTGGACAGGTTGTGGAAGTAGCAGTTGATGTGTCGCTGCTCCCGGTACCTGAGGTTGCACGAGCGATGAGCGGCTCCTCGGAACTCGTAAGGCGGGGCGTGGTTGTGGTCCCGCACCTTGACGTCCTGGTCCGTGAACTCCTTCCCGCAGAGGTAGCAGTGAGTCGCCACCAGGTACTCGTCCATCTCCTGCCGGGTCAGAGAAGGGTGCAGAGCTCTCGTGCTGAACAGGAACTCCCACAGCGCCAGCACGTCCATCTTGAGCCTCTCCATGAAGACCTTGGACGCGTCGGCCCCGAAGTAGACGCGGGGCTCAAACTCCTCCAGGCCGAGCGAGTCCACGATCTGGTAGGCGAAGGCGTATGGGACGTGCAGTTGCAGGGGCCTCGTGCCGGGCGGCGCTTCCGCAGGGTCGGCGGCGACGGGCTGCAGAGCACACTCGAAGTCCGCGTAGATGCAGAACCTCTCCCGCCTAGTGTACTCAGGGTGGGTGAAGCGGATCTGCTGCTTCTTCGACAAGTCCAGGCGAAGGGGAGCCTTGGCGGTGCAGTATCGCATGTGCTCCTCCAGACGCTCGGCACCAGACAGTTGCAGCTTGTTGGGCCGGTTGTCAAAGTAAGCGAAGCATCGCTTACACACGTGGATAGCGCCGTTGCGGGACGTCAGCTGAGGTCGCACTAGCCTACTCATGTTTGCGATGTAGGTGTAGTGACTGTCCCCGCCGGTGGTCACGTACAGCAGGTCCCGGTGATCCTCCAACTCCCGCTTGCAGATCTTCAGCGGGAACACGCGGTCCTGGAACTTTGGCGATCCGTCAGGGCGTCTCCCCACCATGGCGCGCTCGATCCCGTACACGTTGACGCTGATGGGGTTCCTCCTCTCGAAGACTTTGATGTCCTTCACGGCCACGGGGAAGCGTAGGCCGACCCAGTCGTAGCGTGCCATGACGTCCGGTGTGTATGATATGGGCCTCTCCGGGTGTCGCGCGACGAACTTGGCCAGGACGGCATACGCGAAGCACATTTCATCGACGTTTTGCACGTTGATAACGGCGTGCGTGTCGCAGATGGTCCTGGGAAGCTGGACGAACCGAGCTCCGCGTTCTCCCAACGGGGTGTAGAGGTTGACGCGGATCTCCAGGTCGCGTATCCGGAGATAGCTCCACCCGCTGCCCACTAGCAGACACTGCTCCTTCTCTTCCTCCAGCTTGTGGAAGGACGCCGACAGGAAGTCCTCCAAGTTGGACGCGGCGGTGAGAGGCACGTTCTTCGTCTTGAAGGCCCGCAGACAGGTGGCCCCGTGAACGTTGGCGAATTCGCACTCTAGGAACATGTTGACCTTGGTGTTTGGGTGTCGGGTCCTGACGTCAGTCAACAGGTTCAGGACGCTGTCGAACAGCAGCACCAGCGCGTCCTCCACGGCCAAGAAGTCCTCCATGGGTCGAGACAGGCCGAAGGTCAGGAGCCGTCCGCGGAACCCCCGTTGGATGGTGCGGAACGCGGGCAGTCCCCCACCCACCATCCCGTCGGGTGCCGTGCTGGGTCCGGGCTGGGGCTCGCGGCTGGGTCCGGGCTGGGGCTCGCGGCTGGGTCCGGGCTGGGGCTCGCGGCTGGGTCCGGGCTGGGGCTCGCGGCTGGGTCCGGGCTGGGGCTCGCGGCTGGGTCCGGGCTGGGGCTCGCGGCTGGGTCCGGGCTGGGGCTCGTGGCTGGGCCGGGGCTCGGGTGACAGGACGGGCAGGCGCGGCATCTCGTCCACAACGAGGTTCCTCACGACGGGGCAGTTGTGGGCCTCGTGCTGGTCCCGGTTGTAGCGCCGGGTGAAGCCTCGGTCGCAGTAGGCGCACGCGAACCTCATACCGCGGTGGACGCTCTCCATGTGCCGCTGGAGATAAGCGGCCCTGCGGAAAAGGGCGCCGCACTCGGTGCAACGGGCCTCGTTGACGTGCACCAGCTGCACGTGACGCCGGAGCAGGTCCTCGCGGGAGAATCGCCGCCCGCACGCGTCGCACTCGGGCTGTGGGTCTCTGACGGGTGGCGTTGCGGTGGAGGAGGAGGAGGTCGAAGCCGACGGGCTCGCACCGTGAACCGCTTCCATGTGATGGCGCAGATCCTCAGGACTCGCCAGGGCGACGGAGCACAACGGGCACGGGTGGCCTGCGAACAGGAAAACAAGTCCTATTAGTGACCCTGATAAACACGAGGGTGAGGAACTGGCGACCTCTTCCTCATCTCGATCGCCTGTTTGAGCCTAGTAAATACGAGGGTGAGGAATTGCACATAAGACTGGCAACCTCTTCCTCATCTCGATCGCCAGTTTAACCGGGTCCGGTAAGTACAAGAGTGAGGAATTACACAGAGGGATGGCGACCTCTTCCTCATCTCAATCGCCCGTTTGAGCCCGGTAAATACAAGGGTGAGGAATTGTACAGAGGCCTGGTGACCTCTTCCTCATCTTGAGCGTCAGTTTACTCAGGCCCAGTAATACAAGAGTGAGGAATTGCGCAGAGGCTGGCAGCCCCTTGTTTACTACTTGAATCTGTTTACTCGACTAAAGCCGTTTACTCTCTCGAAAACAGGTCATTAGTACTGGCGGTTTCTTGTTTAACATAAAAACCATGCCTGGCGCTTGATCGTTAGAATGGGAGAGGAACTGTATAGAGGACTAGCGACCTCTTCCTCATCTCAATCGCCAGTTTACCTGGATCCAGTAAATACAAGGGTGAGGAATTACACAGAGGCTAGCAGCCCACCCTTTCTTGTTTAACATAAAAACCGTACCTGGCGCTTGGTCGTGAGGAGTGGGAAGATGAACTGTGGCGAGGTGGCGTCGCAGGTTATCGCTTCGTCCGAAGCGTCTGCCGCAGACGTTGCAGTTGAAATGGCGGTCGCTGTGAGCGGCTGTTGTGTGGCGAGTCAGGTTTCCGGCGTTTGCGAACACGCGGCCGCAGACCACACACATGCGGGGACCAGCCATCTACAAAAACATCGGGTATCTGTATTCACCGTCCGCTACAAAGGCACAGTTGTCGCAGCAGAAACACTTTGGTAGCGATACCCCTGGGAACGAGGCGAGTCTAACCCTTTTAATAATGTTGGATAGAAATAGATGGCATGAATCGCTCCTATGACATTCCCAACACTGGTACACGTCTTTGTCTTTGTTACGCTCACACATAGCGATTTCGCCCTCGTCTGTAATTCCGCTAGGCACTTGAAAGTTCGATTTAAAAGCGAAACCAAATTTTATTTCACTCAAAACGTTTTTAAAAAGGAGTGGAAGCGAGTCTATTTTACTTTTTAAATTTGGTTCATTAACTTTAATCGTTAGAAAACACAACTGTTCCAAGGTCATTACGGTTTCACTCATCTCCATCTGAAAAGAGACAAGACTCAGTGTACTGAGATATGCAAAAATATTAAATATTAATTTTAGCTAATAAGATTTTAGAGCATTGGTAAACTTGCTGATAAAAAAGTAAATTACATGTTACTTACATTTTAAGATATTCAAAGAGAAAGTCGCAACAGTCGCACAAGTAATCACCGCGATAGTAACGAAAATTAAAAAAATAACAAATAATTGAAATAGAAACGCTAATTGATAAATATGTTGTTACTTACGTTAACTTTTACGGGAATCCAAAGGCAATGAACAGCAAGTTGTGTAGATGTATCGCAGAGGCAGCACTACTTCGTCCGCACAGTAAGAGCTCCAAAGACAAACTGGCGAAACCTCTGAAGACGTGCTCATAAATAGCACTCCGGTCGGGAGGAGAAATCGGTCGTGGAACTTTCCACTGGAACCGCTAATGGGTAAACAGGCTGGGACAGTCACGTAGGCCCTAGCACGCGCCTCGACACGTGACTCCGCGGAGCCGCTGGGGGGGGGGCGACTTGCATCCTCGCATCCTCACCACGCCTTTGCTAGTTTTGAACCATCGTGAGGGGTCTGGAAAACAGCCAAGATCCCATTAGGAAAACGCGTTTAAAAATTAATAGCGGGCCCATTTAACGGTGGATTCTCAATTTTCTTTAAGGGATGGTTTACTTAGGCTGCCGCCTGACATGTGGTGAAATTTCATCAAAATCGGTCGGTAAACAGCTGAGATCCCATAAGGAAAACGCATTTAAAAATTAATAGCGGCCTCGTTTAATGGCGGATCTATGGGGTTCTTACGTCATTCGCTTCCTCTAGGATAGGCCTACACTCTGGAAAAAGTCCCGTGGGAATCGGTGGGTAAATAGGCTAGTTATTAATTTTCGAAAGTTTTTCCGGGGGGGGTCGAGCTTGGCTATGGGGGGGGATGACGTCATGGGGGGGATGACGTCACGGGGGGGATGACGTCATGGGGGGGGTGACGTCATGGGGGGGGTGCCCTCGGGGTGAAGGTCAAGGTCATCGGGGGGGGGGGGTGATTCCTCATTCCTCCTCACACGCCTGTGCTGGTTCAGAAGGAACCAATGCCCCCTACTTGTTTTTCATGAGCATTTTTGCAAATCGTGTGATTATGATATATAAAATTTAGTTGTTTGGTAAAATACGCTGATATATAAAATTTAGTTGTTTGGTAAAATACGCTATTTTAATTTATTTTAAGGTAAACTCCTACTATTTGCGCAGAAGTCACCAGCATTTTTGCAAATCGTGTGATTATGATGTATGTAATTTTGTTTTTTTGGTAAAATACGTGACATTATCACTCTTGAGAAGTAAATTAAATTATATATTGAAATTTTTATGTTAAAAATGAATTTTGAAAGATTGAAAGTTCAAATTTTTATTTCTTCGTTGTCTTCAACAATGGGTAACAATGAATAACAATAACATTGACCTATGCCATCGGCAAACTGATTAGCGGCGCGTGGCGTGGTGCGGGATATCAGTGTTGGCCTCTGACTTTGCGGGATAACAGGCTCTCGGGCTGGTATATTTATATTGAGTTATAACTTTAAGTAAAAACGAATTGCTTAAGTGTAAAATTCTGTTTTAATAATATTAAATGATGAAAAACATAATTTCATGAGCATTTTTTCAAATCGTGTGATTATGATAGAGCATTTTTGCAAATCGTGTGATTATGATGTATGAAATTTTGTTTTTTGGTAAAATACACGACATTATCATTCTTGAGAATAAATTATATTATATATTGAAATTTTTATGTTATAAATGAATTAAATTTGATGTTGAAATATTGAAATTTTTATTTTTTTTTGATTTTTCACTCGAAATTGGCCTTTGACCTCTCAAATTTGTTCGAACGTTGCCTATTTGACCTTTGGCATAGGTTAGGTTAAGGTGGGTTACGCCATATGAGCATTTAATCCTTGAAATTGAGCATTTCATCCTTGCAATTGAGAATTTGATCCTTGAAATTGAGCATTTAATCCTTGAAATTTAGCATTTAATCCTCAAAATTTAATCCTTGAAATTCGCACCTCTCGTGAAACTCATGTTCCTCAATCGGCCTTTTACTACTGCTTGTCTGTGCCCTCTGCTTTTACATCCTTCTCTCCTCGTTTTGAGACTCTTGGCTTGAACACAACATCTCTACTTGTCACAATTTTTGGAGCAACATAAACTCTATAGCCATCTTGTTCATCACAATAACCGACTAATAATCCAGGTACTGATTTAGCTGACCATTTCCTACGTTTTTATTTTGGAACATGAACAAAAAATTCAGCAACAAACTGACGAAAGTGTTCAAATGACGTAGAATCCTTTTGAAACCATAGCTCATAAGGTGTTTTACCACCTACAGAAGGTCCAGTTCGGTTGATCACATGACATGCAGTGTTCATCGCCTCAGCCCACAAACCCAAAGGAAGATTCTTTGCATACAGCATACTACGCGCTGCTTCGACTAAGGTTCGCATCTCACGTTCAACGGAACCCATTTGTTCTGGTGTGTATGGCATGCTCGTTCTGGTACTAATACCGCGATCAGAAAGCAACTTCTTCACTTTAGTTTTGCAGAATTCTGTTCCGTCATAACTCATAAAAAAAAAACTTTTAGACATTCAGGTACTTTTCCGTTTTGTCCTTCAAGAAGAAAACTCGTCGAAACTTAGTATAATAATCCTTCAACACCAGACAATAATGATTCCGTACTTGGGCTAGAAAATCATCTTTCTCATGACCACCAAGAGAAGTACCACCAAGTATAAGTAGAGAAGTTCCATTGGTCCACATAAGTCACCACTTATAATTTCACCTGGCTACTCAGGCTTCACAGTTCGTGTACGATAAGTTTCTCTGTAATGCTTACCTAATACACATCCCTCACAGAAAACATCATCTTTTGCTACTGAGATGCCATGAGCTCACAAAAGTTCATACACATGAGCCTTATTTTGATGTGCTAAACTCTCATGCCACTCTTGCAAAGTCTTTTTAGGTCACTTGCAAGTTGTACAGAAGTATTATTCTGTAAAACAGATATTTCCAGCTAATATAAACCGCTTACATTATGTTCAAATAAATGTGGTTTATTATCCTTCATAAAAACACCTTTAGTTTTATTAGCCTTAAAAATGTAGTCCTTTTCAACTAACCTGGATACTGAAAGAAGATTTCTCCCGAGTTTGGGTACATACCACACTCGCTCTAGTACTCGGACCATTTCTTCTTGCCGATTTGAACAAGAACACGGACTTCGCCTTCACCTTCAGAATAAAAAGCCTCTCCATTAGCTACTGTGACTGAAACAGGCTGAGAATAAACCTGGTAAGTATTAAAATATTCTCTCTTAAAACACATATGTTGCGAAGCACCAGAGTCAGCAATAAATGTGTCATTATTCTGACCATCAGCTACAAAACATAAAAAGGGACTAGATTTCTTCTGGTTCTCTTTCGAAGAATTTCCACCACTTTTATAGTGTTTCAAGTTTCTAGCTTTCTGAGGGCAATTGCCTGCTTAATGCGGTTCTTCACAAATAAAACACTTAACCTTTGAACTACAGTTAAGAGATTTTTCATTTAGACCCTTATCACCACTTGGTGACTTAACTGGTTTCTTATTTATTTTTAATGCATGCCCTCCACTTGTTACGCTCTTAGAAGGTAACCTTGACTCATTGAGCCTGATTCGCCCAATCAAAAGATCTACACTTCTATCTGTACTTTCCCATACGCTTTTAAATTCAAAGAATTCACTTGGTAATGTGCTCATAATTCTCGACATAAGTACAATTTCAGGTAGGACATTAGCATTGTGCTTTTGCAACTCCTCATTTACTTCCCTAAATGTTAATTGCAGACGAGAAATATACTGAACCAACTCCATCATCATCATCATTAGTTACCTTGGCCGAGAAAAACTGTTCCAAGGTCCTGTCTAACCTTTGACTAGAAGACTGTTCATATACACTAAGCAACTTCTGCCAAATTTCCTTTGCTGAGCTGCATGTTGCTGACAATTCAACATGTGCATCATCTACAGCACTTACCATTAGTACTTGGGCTAGAAAATCATCTTTCTCATAAGATCTTACTTCCACATTGTGAGCTTGTTCAATTTGTGCTTTTTCATCACAGGGTCGGATCCAGGGAGTCACATTGGGGGGGGGGTATAAGTCCTCCCCCGGAAATAAAAAAAATTCTGTATCAATAATTTTATCGGCCGTAAAAAATAGCCGAACGCATTTTTTTTTTACTAAAATGAGTGTTATCAGCCTAAAAAGACGACTGTATTTAATTCATGGACCATAATCAGCAAATTGACCTGTTTGGGCAATTTTACCGCTTTTCATGGTCGCCGTAACTTTTAGACCAAAAACGACAAGTGAACGTAGTTTATCCAATGAGTTAAAATATATAACAGGAGTCACTACTCTCTGTCAAATAACCTTCAAAAAGCGTGCCGTTGTATGTCGTATTTTGTACTGTTGTGGTGTCGTGTCGGTGTGGGACACTGTCTTTCAAGCTTGTTTGCAACACTATTTCCAAAGCCACATTACAAGGGTGTTTTTTTTACCTCAAATAATAACTTTGCTTCGAAATAAACAATCAGATTCCATCTAAAATATGTCTCAAGCCTATAAAGTTAAGTTTAACATCAATTTTCACTTAAAATGCGAAAAGATATTATTCAATTCAATTCAAACATCTTTATTCATTAACTGTACAAGTTTACAGATTGAATAGTGTCATGCAGGTACTATCACTGTACTGCAACTAAAACTAAGAAACTAATCTAAGCTACAACTTAACAGTTGAATCTACAGAACAGTTTTACTAAAGAAAAGTACAAACAAAAATAAAACTTGAGAGAAAATAGAAAAAATTATTTATGTAAGCAAAACTACCCTGCTGCATCTAGACAATAGAACTCCTCAATTGAGTAAACAGGATGACTTGTGAGGTATGCCTTTAGTGCTTTCTTAAATTTTGTATCATTTGTTATGTTTCTTATTTCTACTGGAATATATTTTAAGAGTTTAGAACCCATATGCGAAGTTTTTTTCTTAAAAAATTCTAGGTTGTGTTTCTCAATTTTGAGACGATGTCTCGTGTTGTAGTTATGACTTACTACATTTCTTAAACCCAACCGCAGGGTTAAAATAATGGTTTCAAAAATGTAAAGATTATAAACAGTCAGAATTTTAATCTCAGCAAATATGGCCTTTACTGAGTCTTTCCATTTTAGATTTAACATTATTCTAATAGCTTTTTTTTGTAGTTTTAGAATTTTGTCCAAATTGTTTTTCTTTGTCGATCCGTAAATACTAATTCCATATGAGATATGTGAGTGGATCAGAGCAAAATATATTTGTTTCAAAGTTTCGATACTACAACTTTTAGACATTTTTCTCATCGCATACAGACCAGATGCCATTTTACTGAGTACCGAATCAACATACTTAAAGACTTTAAACATCACAGTTTTTACATTCAGTAAAATGGGAGATTTTGACACCGTCCCACCAGATTTACTGCCAACATAATGGAGAAAATCTGGCTTTCACAACGGCACGCTTTTTTAACCAAGAGTGGTGACTCCAGATTACATATATAGAGCTCACTGAGTTTATCGGCCACTAAAAACGTAATAGTTTATACCCAAATCGCAGTTTAAAGGCCAACACGCCAGCGGTAGTATTGAAGTATGTTTTCGTCAAAAACAAAGATTTTACCAAAAACTAAGATCGAAACAAATTTTATCGGCCGAGATACGGCGATTTTAAACGATTTTAAAAGAATCCCGAGTTTTAGGCTGTATCGGCCTAAAACAGCAATATATTCTCATTTTGCCTTCTAAAACTTCGGGCCGGACTTTTAGCCTTAAAACATTCAAACTGAGGTTTTCGGCAAATTTACCGACCGGGCGTGTGTTATCAGCCAAAATCGGTTATTTTACCTGCAATTTTACAGCATATTACTAGCCAAAAACTACGACCGCAACGTTGTTTATCGGCCGAAAATTTAGTACCAACCGTATTTTATGCCGGAAATGTATTTAATCGCTCAAAAACGGCAATCGGACCTCATTTTCTTGGCAATAAATAAAGCAGGGTCGTGTTTTATATACCAAAAACGACGTTCAAAACGCATTTCATCGTGCAAAATCAGAGATTTGGCATACATTTTGTCGCAACTTGGTGGTCAAAAACACCAAAATGACTGAAATTTTAGGTGTAATGGATTGGACCGCATTTTATTGGCCTGAAGTGGCAAGCGAATCGCATATTATCCACGGAATAGCAATATAACCTCGTCTTAGCGTCCGAAAAAGACAATTGACCAACAAACCCATACTGCGATTTGAAAGAATATTTCTAAAATTTTTTAAAATTTTAACCCTTCCGAGTATGTATATTTTTAATTGCTTACTACACGTTAAAGAAAACATAACTCAATTTAATCAAAGATCCAATATACACACTCATTACACTAGAAATAGACATTATCTTAACTTACCAGTGGCGGATCCAAGGCTCAAGCTCATACATGTTTGTTATATACTGTATTGAAATAGTGCAGTTATTTAATTTGCATCTGGTTAAATGTGTTGCAATTAATTATTTATCGGCAATCCAATTTATGCATTGCCTACCATAGATTATTCTTCTATACGGTCTGTATGCATACTAAATTTGTGAAATTAAGCGTTAACAGTTAGTGGGAATGATAATTTATTTTTGATGACACCTGACGGTTGGCTGCACTGAAGCGACGATGCGACTGCCTTTACCATAGACTAACTACAGTAGTTAGTCTATGCCCTTACCCTGCCTCTTTTTTTACCCGCGAAACCACCGTCGCATTACTTGGGTGCGGGTGCCGGCAAACGTCTAGGTTAACGTTGTGTAGTGTGCATTCTCTTGTGAGTGCCAGTGTGTCAATCAGATCTCAGATACAACAGCGGTAGCCCGAGTGAGCGGAGCGGCGAGGTGCAGGCAGAGTGATGCATACGTGACGTTACCATGGCAACAGGAGTTTGACCGCGCATCCTCTGTGTCCACGTGATATTATTAGTCATCACACCCTTACATTGCGCATGAATGACGTTCTGCCTTTTCTGTCTTAGGTCTGTTCACTTTAGTACATTTTGGGTTTAACTGTTATTTTTAGTATTTGGATACTTTTTGATATTACAATTATTATCCATAACAATACAAATCGGGGGGGGGGGGGTATTCCACCAATAGTTCGCCCCCCCCCCCCCGACTCTAAAGCTGGATCCGCCACTGTAATTTACCATTAACAAGACTTACGCTTACACATAATAGCCATAAATATCTCAGGATACAGTTTTTTAATAGGTTACCCCCAACTGCAGCAACGATTCCAACTAATAAATTCAAAGTTGTCCTTGATTCATGACTGAAATCCAAATCCTTTTATTCAGTTGATGATTTCTTGTCCTTAGAGGTTATTGATATAAATTTTTAAAACTAAAATCAAAGAAACAATGTTATTGTGTTTTATTTTATTTTATACATTTTTGTGTAATTTAACTTTTTTCCCCACTTACTTTATAAATTAGAATTAAGACTAAATATTTGGCAGAAAAAGGACGGCATGAAGAAAATATGCAAAATATTAGTAATAAGGAAAGATGTATTGTTGACAATGTCGATTGCTCACTGGCTTAAAGACAATAAAGAGATTTTGATTTAAAAACTGTTATTTGAATAAATTACGATTGGTTTCGACTTTAATATAATTTGTCAGTTTTTCTAAACCGACATCTGCATAATGTAAGTAAAATCTCCGGCGCTCGCTGCGATCTGGACGAGATTGGATTGCTTGTGTAAATTGTGGGTCTGCGAGTATGCAGCAGGCTCGCCGCGTTATTGCGGAAGATAAATAGTACTACTAGAACACTCTCTCGGCCACCGCCGATGTGGTCCCTTTGAGACAACTGTACTTCGACTTATTTTTTTCTTATCCCTAGTTGGGGGGGGGCCAAGCTTTATACGGCCTAGGGGAAATGGGCCCGGTACACCAACAAATGAATAACAGGTTTTTCTAATGTAAAACCCCCATTAGGCAATGGACAGTACCGTACTCTGAGTTTAGTCGATGCATGTTTGCTTTAATAACTCGGTAAATATTTATGCTAGAATGACGAGAGGGCTTAAAAGTTTCACCTCATTAATTCCCATCTTTTTACATGCAAGAATTTTACACTAGGGCTTTTTCTGACCCTTTTTGGGCCCAAAAACTTTAAATTTGAAAGATTAATCCCCAGAAAAGGGTTTTTGAGTTTTTTGATTGTTTTGCGCAATGAACTTGTCCAACTGATTATAGAAAGGAACATTCCTACAAAATTTTGAAGTAAATTGGACAAAAAATGCGACCCCTAGAGTGCAAACACATATATATATATATATATATATATATATAAAATTATGAACGACCCCCCAAAACGTGTTCAGGGGGTCACGATAGGAACTCCTATGGTGGTCCCGGGGTTAAATTTCACTGTGGGGGCATGCTAATCATTCACTTTCCATAGAAAATTCACTAATAATAATTTAATGAATAATATAGAAAATGTAGTGATGTAGACACTATTCATATGTACACCACTGTACTGTTTTTATGAATAAAGATTATCTTGATTTGATTTGATGTGAAGAAAGGATATGATTGGTTACCATGTTGGTTGCCACAGAAGCACAGTTGTTAGAGGAACAAAATGGCAGTTGTCCATGAAGGCTGCACTTTTTTTATACGAGACGAGACCTCTAAATATATTAACCTCATTGGTGGATTCCATAAGAGCTGCAACAAATTTGAGCAATGGAATAAAAATTGTAGAGTGATGATAGTTTGTAAACATAAGAATAGCGTAAAGATAAAGAGAAAATATACTTGTTAATACCCTATGTTTTAGTTTATGCGGGCAAGGCTGTGACAAGCAGCTAGTACACTATAATTCCTCTAACACGTCTTGTGATGTCAGTGATATTCGGTGAGGACGTTGCGTTTGGAGGGGTGTTCCGTTGCTCGGTGGGACTGCAGGAGAAGTATGGCCCCGACAGGGTGTTCAACACTCCCCTCTGTGAGCAAGGTATCGCAGGCTTTGGCATCGGACTGGCTGTCGCCGGCGCCACTGCCATTGCCGAGATACAGTTTGCCGATTATATCTTTCCTGCTTTTGATCAGGTTAGAAAGCTGAGGGGACTCAGCTTCCTAAGTACACTGGTTATCTTTTAATTATATGTAATTGTAATTGTCACCTCTGTGGCAAGAATTTAATATCTTGCATAGAAAATTGCCCATAAGAGCAATGTTATCTTTCAAGTTCTATCCAGCCTAAACGGGTGATCGAATATTGTTAATTCATGGCTTGTTTGAAAAATAACAACGCGATTTCAGTTAAAGTTTAAAATTTATTTTTTATTTATTGATTGTTTTACCTCAAAATAATAAAAATTAAATAATTTTTAAATTTAATTTTAGTTTGTAAATTGAAAATATTGTCACTGAAATCGCTATATAATCACCGGTACAACATTTCTACCAAATTTTAAAACTATATATTCACGTTAGTTAGGTAACATTGGCCTTATGGGGGATGCAGGTAGAAACACCAAAGTCTCATGACTGGTGCCCCCAATTAAATGTTTTGTGATGTGTTAAATTTCCATAGCAAAATTAAGTAATGTTAACTCCATTTTCTATTATAATGTTATCTATATAAATAAAGCAGAGTTCTTGTCTGTGTGTGGATCTCCGTACGGCTAAACTACAAGGAGTTAAGGCATGAAATTTTCAGGGTAGATTCCTTTAGGTTACAGCTGTTGTACCTGACTCTCAGTTTCCTCCAAATCCTCTAGGGCTACTCCCCGTGGGACATCCAAAATTCCAATGTTAATCAAATGAGACCATATGGTTACAGTTTTCTGCTATTTATTTAATGTTATTCGAATAAACAGCTGACATTAATAATTTACTTTTTTAACTACATTTTATACCCGGGTGAAACCAGTATAATCAGCTGGTTAAAAATATATAATAGTTGATAAATATAGATTTTTTTCTTATTTTTTTAGTGAAATAGTTTCAATAAATATTGGCAATTGTCTTGTCCTGTTAATGATGTTTATAAGCAAAACATCATATCATAATACAAAAATATTAATTGCTCTACTACCTATTAATTATACTTGTAGGGATCACAAAAAGATCAAATACTGTAACGATTTCATTTCCACAACTACTCATACTACAGTTAGTAATCATCTGTCCAGATAGTGAATGAAGCAGCAAAATACAGGTACCGAAGTGGGAGCCAGTTTGACTGCGGGGGCCTCACTATTCGGGCCCCGTGTGGGGCTGTGGGGCACGGAGCCCTCTACCATTCTCAGAGCCCTGAGGGCTACTTTGCACACACTCCTGGGCTCAAGGTAAGACTTGGTGAGTTGTGAGATTAGACAATATAGTATTTGAAATTTATATTTGTTCATATTGCAATGCCTAAACTTCTATGTATGTTTTTAATGAAGTAGTGTGTATAAGCTGGGAATTATGTGTTTGATTTACAGTGGACTCCCTCTAGTTCGGCCACCTCGGGACCGGACCACCGGCCGGACTTCAAAATGGCCGGACTATCCGGATGTACTATCAAAATTTTAAATATCCCTATTAAATGCATTACCTATGCTTAAAAATCAACAAAAGATGTTGTTTAAACTTTTTACAACATTATGTACTTACCAAAGAGTCGTCTCTTGTTTGAATTGTCATGTTGTGCCACTCATAGACACGTTTTTGCAATACATATTAAAAAGTAAATACCGATACCGTACTAAGGATAAGACAGAAAAAAACATTACTTACTGTAAAAACAAAGCTAAAATTTATTTGAGAAAATTACTGTACACGTATTACTTGTCTCATAACCTATAAACATTAAAAGAAATCTGTTATTTTCTTTTGCTTTTTCTGATTAAGAGTGTTTTTGAAAGCATAGTCACGCCATTTTCTCATAAACATCACGTCGACAACTGTTGCAGCTGTTGTTGCTCTACGTACATCGTCGCACGTTCCAGTGCTGCCCTTCCCTCTTCATGGCTTAAATTTCCCTCACTAGTTCCTTCTTCCCCATCCTCTTCCTCATCTTCGTCATTAGCTTCTTGATTCATTACAGCTTGAACAATTTCATCGTCGTTTAATATTTCATTGCAAAGCTCATCATCGTTGCTTACAATCCATTCCGTAACATCGCTTTCTAGAATATACTGTGGGGTAAATCGACCAGAGTGGATAGTGATTTTCTTTAAGTTTGGAAAGTATACTACCAACAGTCATTATGCAATAATTAAAAAGTGATAAATGTTCATGTTGGTGACTTTAACCTTCACAACTAATGCCAAACTCCCTTTAAATCACATAGCTCATACAAAATAACCTTATACCTAGTTAACATATTTTTATTCAGTGTTTTTGGGTAAAAAACAATGCACCATTTTGTTTCTTTTGTCCGCTACTTCGCACGAGAAATACTCGCCGCGATCTCGCCAGTGAACATCGGCCGTGTGAACAAGCGCGGTGACGCCCCCCTTCACGACTGGTAAAGACGAATGAACAAATTAAATACTTTGATCTCCGCACCCTTCCTGCCTTCGGCATACTATATCAACTAGTTATTTTTACTTGATATTAAAGATGATTTACAAAGTTTAAAAAAGTAAAACTATTATTGCAAGTATTATTACAAATATTTTAAATCCATCTAATCTGTAGATAAATTTAAATTTTTAAAAATATACTCCCTGAAATTTGCCCCCAAGTGTTTGCTGCCCTAGGCCGCGGCCTACTTGGCCTATTTATAAAATGGGCCCTGGCAAGCTATGTGCGAGCTCTCCATCTGATGTGTGATGTAACTTGGTAGACATAAATGGAACCAACAATGTATGGCTTAATACCACTCGGTAGACACAACTGCTAGCCTGTCAGGTTGGCTGAGCCGTGTAAGCCGCTATCCCCCCAGCCAGGAGAGTGCTTGGATCGATGGTTTGAATTCCGTCTCAATCGGAGGTTTTGCTGTGCAACTCATGGAGAGTTCACCTCAGGGCTGCCATGAGGGGGGAACTGGGACTTTGCCCCAGGCCCCGAAGTTCAAAGGAAAATTCAAGGGGTCACATGGGCTCCTTGCCAAAAGAAAGAAAATTACCAATATAGTAAAATAGGAGCCTCTGGGGCCCACCACAGACATTTTTCCCCAAGCTTCATCACCTCGATGCAGCCCTGGTTCACCTGTCGGTGGCAGAGTTGAAGGGGAGGGCGGGTCTTAAGCAAACGGTGGTCCAAGCTGACGGGATGGCGAATTCTTTGTGAGTTGCACATCTGTTCAGGTATTTTGCTATCCTTACTGTGTGTTTGTCAGTGATAATATAAGACCAATAGATGGAGCACATCTGATATGAATGTACTATGGGAGGTGAAGCCAGTTTTTGAGCGACAGGACCCACAAGAAATTGGTGGCGGGCGGAGATGATTCATCATGTGACATTCCTGCTTATCATGGGAAAGATAGGGAAAAATGTGATGCGTGCTCAGTTGAATTAGAATTCCACTGTAATAAACTTATTAGATGTCATGGTAATATACTATATATATACATATAGTAATGAGAAAGTGTATTAGTATGGACATCTTTCCTGGAGAACATTACTTAGAGCAGGACCACCAAATTAAGCTCCTTAACAATTAATATAGTGCACCCAGTGAAGTGAGCATCAAGAGCTGAAGAATGATTATGCGTGCAATCACTTTATTTAAAATGTGATTTTGTAAATTAGTATTTTGGCTACTAATAACCCAAATTTTTAATAGAAGAAGAGCCACAGGCATTAGCTAAACCCTTTTGTTAAGGCCGTGGAAGAAATATAAGCCTGTGGTGAAGAAATAGTAGGTGGTGAGACCAACCCTTTTCTGCATTGTAAAACCAGATGTGAACTTTCAACAGCTACCTATAAATTTAATAAAATACCAATACACTAGACTTCTATCGATCAACAAATTAGTAAAGAACACTTTTTCAATATTTAAAATTTCATATCCAAGGATTATTTCAAGAGTTAAATTCAATTTGAACAGTTTTAAAATCAATTAACAGTAGCCTAGAAATTACGTTGTCAGACAGCATTGTTGGAGGGCTGCATAGCTTTTAGAAGTGAACTTTCTTTATTTTCCAACTGTTACTGAGCAAACCTTTTAATTTTGTCATACCAATTTATAAATTTTTAACTATTTTATTTTACACTATATCAATAAAACATGAGTTTAGTAATGAAATATAATCTTAAGAATATATTCGAAGCCAGAATGACAATCCCTCCCTGAGAAGGAATCTTGTAACCCTCAGTGGTGGATCCAGCCAGGTGGCGCGGGGGGTGCGCCCCCCCCCCCTTTGGACTCAAAAAATGTTTAATAGTGGGTAATAGTGTGACACTGTTTGTTGCTGTACTCCTGTACTCATTTTTGTTTTCAACATTTGCAAATTTAAAATTCCAAAAACAACTACCGTGTAACGCCGTTGGAGGGCATTTTTGTTGCGCGGCAGGTGTGCAGCCCTGCAGTCTTCGTCAATCTTCTTCTCTGAAACCTTTGCATTCTACCTTCAGTGTTGCCAGACTGGTTTTGCTATTTTACCTGCAAACTACCTTTAAATTCCCCGCTTTTACCCGTTATTCTGTAGTAATCCCCACAAAATCCCCGCACGAGCTTCATATACCCGAAAACCGGGTAATTTCTTGGTAATTGCCAGATAATTACCCGGAAATTAATCTGTATACCCAAAATAATGCCAGTTTTAGTAATTTTAGCGCTTAGTCAGGGCCGGATTTAGGAGCCATGGGCTTTACCTCTATCTTTGTACCTTGTGTGTAATTTTTCAAAGACGATACATGAGTTTGTAAAATATTGTAGTGAGTCAGCTGCTAGGCTTGGTAATCCATTTTAAGAAGACAGTTGCCGGAACAAAATAAGATCTAATTAATAAATCATTAAAGATAGACAAATATTTCCTTATTTATTCAATGTACCTACAAGAATCATGGGAGTTATTTATAAGTTACTTTTTCCCCTACAACAACAAACAGTAAGAAATAGAAGTGTGTGTGTGTGTTTTTACAAAACAAAAGTAAGAAATAATATTGTAAAAGCAATTACATTTATGGGCCAATAAAAAGTTGTTTATATTTTTATAAATTTTACTTTTACTAACGATATGCCCATTGAATATGATTAAATTTTGTATTAAAAATCGAGCATCTCGTCATTTATACAAATCAGGTTATCTGAATAAAAAATCTTATACTATCAAGAAACACAATATAAAATATCTTAAATTGAGCACATTTTGAGAGTTTTTTATAATTTTCTATTCCACTCTTCCGTTTATTGAAAAAAAACCTGGACAAATATGGTGATATTTGGTATTAAAATCTCGAAAATGTATTTAGAAATACCAATCAAAAGGTCATTTGGCCACAAACCAATTATCTTGGTGAAAATTCTATTTCAAAACTGATCACGCAACACGTTTTTCCCTATCTTTACAATGTTAAACAGGAGCGTAACAGGATGAATCATCTCTGATCGCCGCTATTTTTTTGTGGATGCTGTCACTCAAAACTGGCTTCAATTTTCGGGCCATATGCTCCATCTAATGGTCTTATGATTGTTGGCGTGTACCCACTGGAAACAAGTTGTTCACAATTTTAAATGTTCAGACATTCAATATACTTTAAAAATCAACAAAACAACACAGATTCAACCATTCACTAGCTTGGAGCTCAAAGGATTTAATATTTACTATGTAGTTTTTTTATAAGCTTAAACAAATATTATAGATATTATTATTAGAAATATTTTTATGGATTTATTTTTTAGTTAGTTATGATCTAAGTAAATAGGGATATAAAGTAAAGTTGATACACTGTGTTACAAAATGGGAACCAGATGGAAGTGAGACACAAGTTTGTCAGGCAGCCTACAGTGTACTCTGGACGTCTAGGATTACTTACTTACTTATCTTCTTCTAGTCGAGACTATAGTTTTTGATTGGGGAACCAACCAAATTCTTCCCTCTTTTCCCCCCCAAGAAAAGGAAGAATTCCTCCCCCTTGTTTATTTGACACAAAATCCTTAATTGTTTTCTGTATGCTGTATTTGCACTATATCTTGCGTTTCCTGTTTTTACTCAGTAGGATTTTAACTTTTGAAGTGTCACATTAGAGGTATTTTTATGTAGATTTGCCAATACGTCTCAGAATTTTAAGAAAGGGCATTACTTGAATACAGTAAAGGGCTAAATTTTTGGAACAGGGGCGCTATCCGACGGCAGAAGTCTAAACTACATGTTGATTGAAGTACGTTATCCACATTATTCTCAGATGTTATCACACGTTTTAATATCAGATGTTTTGTTATGTTTGTTTAGAACTGAAGTAATCTTTTATTGGGTACAAACTTGATTGGATTCGAGGAACAGGACAACTAGTATAATTTAATTCTGAAATGGTTCCATTTTTATTTTTATCAGTTTTTCCTTCAATAGTACGGCATGTATGTCGAACCTTCGAAAGCCAGTTTTGATATGTTAACCATTGCTATCTACCAGTTTTATAAATTCAGCTATACAAAAACTGACACTTACGCTCCTTTCACACTACCCGGTTTCAGCCGGCCGGCTGTCAACCGGCCGGTTTCCTGCCGGGTCTCTCTTTCTTTCACATTAACCGGTTTTCAACCGGACGGCAAGCTGTGATGTGTAGCAACCTCAAGTTTGGAGACGTACAATGAACCGCGAACAACTTATTGCACTGTGGCTGTTTTTCTATCTTTATAAGCGTCTAATGTTTTGTCCCACAACACGGTCTTGGCTTCAACCAGGTCAATTAAAACCTCAGAATCTATGTCTGCCATATCGGAAATGTAAATAATAAATAAAAAAACACAAATAACTGTCAATTATTAATTTTTATACGCCAGTTGTAAATCAGAAGTTGAGTGTTCGCGAACTGCCGAACGACTAACAACCGGGCAATGTGAAAGCATACATGTCACTACATGCGCTACTGAGTCAAGGTCACGGCAAAGCTGCCGGCCGGTTCAGTGGCAGCGGCCGGCTGCAAGCCGGCTCAATTTTCTGCCGTCGCCGGAACCGGGTAGTGTGAAAGGCCCCATACTCCTCTTCGCGCCACTGAAAAAATGTAACCGGCCGGCTGAAACCGGATAGTGTGAAAGGAGCGTTAAGAGTCTATGTTATTAGTGTAAAAAGTGTAAAACTAATGCCAACATTTTCTATTGTAAGAAATTATCCCTTTATTGTTATCCTCTAAGAAGAGAACTTTTAGTATCAAGATTTAATTTTGAATAATCAATTTTATAAATAGTCAGTCTTTCTGATACCACCAGTTGTGTTTTTTCTGTATTTTCCAGAAATTATCTGACGTATTATTTATTAAAATACAACTTGAAAAATGTTTTATTGTTTTTATCTGTGTCAGGTGGTGGTGGCTAGTGGAGCTCTCAATGCCAAAGGCTTGTTATTGTCCTGTATAAAGGACAAGAACCCCTGTGTTTTCTTTGAGCCGAAGATCCTCTACCGATCATCCGTAGAGGAGGTGCCGTCCGGTCCTTTCACTATACCTCTTAGCAAAGCTCATGTAGTTCAGCCAGGTAAATATATATGTCACCAACTAGCGTGATATCACCACTAATTATTTGATACATCACAAAAGAAGCACAGGTTTTTAGAAGTACAGTAGAACCCCACTAATCCGTTACCAACGGGACTGAGAGCAGGGTCGGAACACGAAAAAGATCAGATTATCAGATGAACATATTTATTAGGGGTCTGCGGTACCAACAATTTCAGATCGGTACGGTAAAAGATTTTGTACCTAGGTTCTCGGTACAAATTCGGTACGGTACAATGTACCGTCATATATACTAATGTAGTTATTAATATGAATGTATCATAAACAAATTATTGAGTAATAATTAAGGTCATATACAATTTTCATTATTAATTTGATTAAAAAAATAAATAACTATACTATGGATAAAAATATTTTTTTAAACCTGCATCTTTGGAGTATTACATTTTAACATTGTTATTATTAGGTATTAAAACAAGGTCTTGAAATAATCATGAGAAGTAAATTTGAAAATTACTTGAAAATCAATCAATTGCATAAGTTGCTTAACTGATTAATTACATTGATTTCAATATAAATAAAAACTATTGGTTTAAATCATACAAACAACAAAAACCAAAGTTTTATAAATACTATTCTTGTTGCATTGGGATATTATTGTATCATTAATAGCCTACAAAGTAAAATCAGATAACTTAAATAAAACTATGTATGGTGTGAAACTAAACGAAATTATAAATTAGAAAATTAGACCTTTAAATACTGAAGATTAAAATCAAAATAACTTAAACTCAAAATGACTTAAATAACTTAAAATCAAAATTACTTAATTACATTACTAAATTCAAAATTGAAGTCCATAACAAATATTACAGTACATTTATTTAAACATAAGTACCATGTAAAACTGGAAGATAAATAAATAAAGTAATAAAAGTAGTACAGTGATATAATGTTAATTTGGCTATATCACATTTAAAATAATTAGCTACAGTATTAACCTCATCAAAAAATAAGTTTAGGTTCTTGTTAATAATAGTTTGTAGTTGAATTTTCCAAAACCACACAAGATAATCTAACATATAACAGATATATGTATGAAAAAATTTCACAGCACAATAAAACAATAACAAATTGATGCTACCATTTGAAATTTATCAAGTTTTTAATTAGTTTTCAACCATTTGTAAACCTTTTTTATTATAATTTAAACATTTCACTAGTATACTTCAATAACAATAATAATAATACATAAATAAAAGCAGTTTAATTTGTATTCCTTTTCTCACTCTAGGAATGATGCTGACAAACAACTGATGTATAGCTATTTACCGGATCCCTCCCCCCTCACCCCCCACGCCCCTCCCCGCTCCCCTTGCCCAACTTTCTTATCTCCATTCTCATTCAGCTATAAATAACACCTGTCAATGTCTCTTTTCCTATGAGTTTTGGGGCTTGTTTTCCTTAAAGGAAATGACTAGTTATAAAAATAGGAGTCGGTCTTATTTAAACCACTTATTTTGGTAAACATTGTTTAGCTTATCTCTGTTTATTGTTTGAAGCAGTAAACTGTACCGTACCGAATCTGTACCGGCGTTATATTCTGTACCGAACCGATGATGGTAATTAGTTGTGTACCGTACCGGTACCGTGTTTTCGGTGCACTGCAGACCCCTAATATTTATATACGAGACATGTTTTTAATGTAAGTACCGTTTTTTAATTCCGTATTTTTAGCGCTGCGGTTGGAATTCTTGCATGCTTCGCTGTGTACCTGCATCTATTAGCAAGCCTGGGACACAATTTCAGCAAAAATCTACCGGATTTTTATTTGTTTGTGAGCATTCTAATTGGCGCCAACAATTGAGGTTCCCGCCAACTTTGAAGTCGCGGTACGATTCAATTTTTTAAGTGTTAACAGTTTGAAAGCAGCTGAAATTCATCAGGAGATTAGCGACGTCTATGGCAAAGTGTTCGACACCTCTAGCATCAAGAAGTTGAAATTTTCTAACCCATTTGTGTGCCATTCTATTGCTTATTTAATTTTTCCCATACACTTTACTAATCTGCTGTTGAATTTCAGCCGCTTTCAAACTGTGAACACTTAATAAGTTTAATAGCAGCACGACTTCAATTAACAGGATAAATCAAAACTACGTCTGTCAACACTACACAATATGTTACATAGATACTGTACTTACATACAAGACGGTAAATATACAAAAAGATGGTACAAGGCGATCGATTTCAACCAGTCACACCAGTCATCATCAGGCCCAATCAGCAAATGACAGAAACAAGATGGCGTACCGCTTATATACTATTGGCTACTGGAAGTTCCAGAAAAAAGTTGCGAAAAGTACCTACCACCAGAGTCAAAGTTGACCTGATCATTAATCAATTTAATCCTATCCTTACATTTTTCCTTAAAAAAACTGTGACTTCAATTGTGTCATGAACCTCAATTTTTGGCGCCATTTTGAAAGCTCACAAACAAATGAAAATCCAGTCGATTTTTGCCAAAGTGGTGTCCCAGGCTTGTCAGTAGATTAAGGTACACAGCGCACCATACAGGAATGCTAACCGCAGTGCTACAATAGCGGAATTAAAAAACGGTATTTACTTTAAAAACATGCCTCGTATATGGAAATGTGATAAAACTGTAGTTTAACTCTAATATTAAAATGTGCGTCCAGTTTTACAAATTAAAATAAAAAAGAAATACTGTGATAAAAACTGTCACCGGTCTATTGATTTACATTGTCAGTCAATGATGAGTCATCAACAGTAGAAGGCTTGAACAAAGCAATAATACGTAAACAATAACAAACAGCAATAACGGCACGGTCGGAAAATCCGAGGGCAGATTTAGTGGGGTTCTACTGTAGCTATATTTTGGGGTAAATAATCACAGTTACAGATTGAAAGATTTTGAAATTGATTTGACTAGTATTTGCTTTTTGTTACAGTAAAATATCAGATCTTCTTTGGAAAAATACCAAGTTAAGATTATTTAAACAACCCTATGCATATGAGTAGAGTTTTTTAAATGTTCCTCTAGGGTTGTATGGCCACTGTCAGTGTCTGCTGCCATTTCCTAATCAGCTGGAGTTTATTTCTGCTGCGTTATTCCTTACACCTCATATGGCCAAGCACTCTCAGTGGCCAGTTTGAAATTCAAAGAACGGTCCATCCTTTTAACCTAGTTATTTGCTGTTGATTTTTATCAGATATATTACCGTGCACCAGTTTACTTTTCAACCTTCATATTCAAAAAGAATTATTATTTTCCTATACTAAGATTTAATTAACATATGTCACTTGCAGGTTCAGATGTGACGCTTATTGGCTGGGGTAACCAGGTGCACATTTTGAGAGAGGTTGCGGATTTGGCCAAAAAACAGTTTCAAGTCAGTTGTGAGGTCATCGACTTGCTCACCATTTTGCCATGGGATGTGGATACAGTGTGCAATGTAAGCCTTTTATTGAATTCTACCTTAAGCATAACAATTCTCAAATAAATAATGACCTAGATTATATTTTACATTCGTTTTATTTTAATAGACAAATTATCAGAAGGTTTATTTTGTAATTTCTCTACGATGCTCTGGCCAGGGGTGCTCCTGGACTCCTTTGCCTAGCTGCCTGGTTAATCCTTCACTATGCGTGGTGGGAGGTTCTTCGCTATGACTTTGCTCTGATGGACGTGGTAATGTACTTCTTCACTGTGACGGGAGGTTCTTCACTGTGACTTCACCCTGATGGATGGTGCTCCTGGACTTCTTTGCTGGAGGTGTTTCTAAATTTCTTTGTTGGACTGCTTCGATGGACTGCAAAGACCTCCCACAACTATTCCTGAACTCCAGTTCACCTCCAGCTCTGCCTCACAGTCTGCCACTGGCACCTCTGTTTCCAGCCAACTCTCTTCTAACACATAAGTATTCTCACATCCGCCGCCCACAAATCTGTTAAGCAAAATCATTTCCATTATTTTTAAGCTAGAACTTTGTTAAATATTTTAACTTAGATCTGCAAACTCAGAAATTATTAAGGGATTCTATAACACAATAACTCATTTATTCAGCCAAATTAATAAAACAATTGCATCAGCCAAGTCAAAACAACTCTTGGTTTAATACCTAAAACTAAGGCAATGTGAATGTAAAAAAAGAAATACTCAAGTCATGGCATACTAAATATAAAGAAAACTACTTAAGTCCACCAGCGATACAGATACTGTCATATCACTTCTCTAACAGTAAGGATTTCAAGTGCCTTTTGTTTTGGGTAAGTCTCTGCTTTGAGCTGAGAAGATAAAATATTTAAAAGTTGTACTATAAGACAAGATGTAAAATATTTAAAAGTTGTACAATAAGACAAGACCTATCTTGAAAAAATTGGTTGAATGAAATGAAACTTTCCAGTTGGTTTCTAGTAAATGCGAGTGAGAAATTGGTCTATGGAACAATGGAAAATTCAATTTAAGAAATGAAAGCACTTCTAGAACATAAATGGAGGGAACCATTACAATTCTTGATAATTTAACAGTGTCCCTGGCATGGTTTTCTATTAAAAAGGCCACAAATAATTTGGATAGCTTTTTTTGTAGACGGAAGTGGAATCTGGTTCTTATGTTCTCACACCCCCATACAGTGACCACATAACCAATTGAGGGTACAGTAGGTGACACCATAGTATGCAAGTCAACAGAACATCTTGATTAACAAATTTAGCCAATAAAATCCCAAACTCACCCTTCTTCAGTATTACATGCAGTAACAGTTATAATTTGCCTTACAAGCCCTCTATAATTATATTTTAGCCATAGATAATACTGTCTCATGAAATGTACAAAGTTAAGATATTCATTCCTTTTACAGCTACATAGAAATTCTCTTTTATACGGGTCAAAAAGCTCACTCCTAATAAAAAGACCTTTTATTGTTCTTTTTTTACTTTTTTGGTAGTAGGGATAAATAGGGGTTCCTGGGGCAGGAGGAGCCCCCCCCCCCCTAATTGGTATGCAAATTTTTTTTGCGAATTTTTTTTTTTGCAAATTTTTAATTACCCTAATTACCCTAATAACCCTAATTAATATGCAAATTTTTTTCCCCATTTCAGGAGGAGCCATCCCCCCCTCAACATCATCCAAAGTGTACGATGTGGGTACTCAAATGACTCGCCTTGACGAGACGAACAAGAATCTGCAATCAGTATTCAGATCCGACCTATGGTAACCGATATCCCCCCCCCTCAAGTACTCTAATCTAAGGCAGGTGTTCACACAAAAAACCGACGCGTCGAGACCTGTCTGGGAATGCGGATGCGCTAATTGACTGTCGGCGCTCGACCCTTCCAGGAACCTATAATTATAGACCGCCCCCGACGAAATCCATTACAGCAGAGTGGCTATTACCCCTGACAGGGGATGAGATTTATTGTGGGGCGGCAAACGCCATCAAAGGACCCGACACTCTAAAGCTTTTAACGAGCAGCAATTCTCAGAAGAACACAAAGGATGTCTAGCGGTGGGCGTCACCCCGCATCGCCAGAGCTCCTTCAGTTCAGTTCGAGAGTTCAGTGCGTGAAGACGTGTTTGTTCGATACTGCTCCGTTCTCCGCGATTTGTGCTAGTTGCCGATTATTATCATTTGCAATTTGCGTCTAGCATCTTGAACTATTTAAAACGTTTGATTGTGCTGTTTTGTTGTGTTTATCGAAACTTTTTAATCTATTTTTACGATGAATGGTCAACACAAGTGTACCATTTGCGGCTGCGAGTACGCGCGCAGACAAGACTTCATACAGCACATCATCAGATTCCACGGTGTGAGATACCAACCGCCTCCACAGCAAGGTACGTGATTGTGTGTTGCAATATTGTTTGAATAAGAGTTCAATTTTATTTCTTTTAGTAATATAGGGATAATTGATGAAATATTCCATCATATAGGCATATCCAAAGAGTGGCAAAAGTTTTATTTAACTGCATCAATCTTTAATTATTTTGTGTCAATAGAGAGCTGTTGCTATTTTCTAAATTTAGGGACCAAAGTATGTCATGTGAGTACTCGAAGTACTCAGCTTGTCAAGGAGATTCGGAAAATGCATTAAAAAAAAAGTGGATCAAGTTCAAGGTCATCATCAGGTTAGCCCAAAGTGGTCGATGTGGGTACTCAAATGACTCGCCTTGACTAGACGAACAAGAATCTGCAATCAGAATTCAGCTCCGACCTATGTTAACCAATATCCCCCATCCCCCGGGGGGGGGGGCATGTGGGTACTCAAATGACTCGCCTTGACTAGACGAACAAGAATCTGCAATCAGAATTCAGATCCGACCTATGGTAACCGATATCCCCCCCCCCGGGGGGATGATGGGGGATGATGGGGGATGTGGATTGAAAAAATCAAAAACATGTCTTGCAGGTACTCAATTTACTCGGTACGACAAGACGAGCATGAGGATGTAATCAGAATACTAAAATTATCCCTGCTTTAAAATAAATCTAATCGTTTTGTGCGTTTGCAGATGGAGAATCAGCATGTCGGCTTTGTCGAGCAACATTCGCAGACCAGGGGGCCTTAGAGCGGCACATGGGAGCAAATCACCTCGTCGTTCCGCCCCGGGAGGCGATTGTTGCACCGCAGACGACTGCCGTTGTCAATCAACACTCCGTCGAAGGTGAGAATCTACATTAAAATGACTTTTTTCCCTAGCGACTATTTACTTTCTTTTTATTTTTTTACTATTTAACTAGGTTCCTGAAGAAGAATGAGACCGTGACAACTGGTGTTCAACTGATTTAATTACTAGGGGGGAGATTTTCGCTCCCCCTAACACATAATGGCTTAGGGGGAGATTTTCGCTCCCCCATACGTCATGAATTGTTGAAGACTAGAACAAGAATGAGATCGAGGGTGATTGACAACTGGTGTTCTGTTGATTTAATTACTAGGGGGGAGATTTTCGCTCCCCCTAACACATAATGGGTTAGGGGGAAGATTTTCGCTCCCCCCTGCGTCAGGAAATGTTGAAGACTAGAACAAGAATGAGATCGTGGGTGATTGACAACTGGTGTTCTGTTGATTTAATTACTAGGGGGGAGATTTTCGCTCCCCCTAACACATAATGGGTTAGGGGGGAGATTTTCGCTCCCCCATGCGTCAGGAAATGTTGAAGACTATAACAAAAACGAGACCTCGGGTGTTTGCCAACTGATGTACTATTGATTTAATTACTAGAGGGAGATTTTCGCTCCCCCTAACACATAAGGCTTCTTTAGGGTTGGCGTAGCTCATTATTGCAGCTACATCCTTTGCTTTGAACGCAGGATCATCAATGTAGACAAACAGTACAGAAGATTACTTCTTCCCTGTTTAATGATTGCTATTTTGATTTAACAAACTTAACTTTGAAATGTGATTCTCGAGAGAGGGAATTTGTATCTTCATTTATCCTAATTTGTCTATATTTTTATTTTCAGATGAAGGTCCGGGTCCTGGCCACCACACCTGCCATGAATGCGGTCGCCGTTTCCGTCGTGAAAGAAACCTGCGTAGACATGTGGAATCGACCCACAGCAGAGTCTGCAAGTTCCTTTGCGTCACATGCGGCGCCGAGTTTAAAAGGGAAGACAACCTTTGTCGCCACACCAATCAATTTCACGGTGATGGCCAAGAACGGAGGTTCCCTTGCGCATACTGCGGTCAGGATTTCAGCAAGCTGTTCAACAAGGACCATCATGAGCGGTTCGCTTGCCCGATCATGAAGGATCTGATCCTGAACCGACCAGCTATGGAACAGGATGAACCCCAGCCAGGTCCGAGCACGGAACCACAACCCGGATCAAGCACCGACCCACAACCCGATGATTTTGAGATGGCTGGAGCAGGACAGTCAAGCCCCGTATTCTCAATCATTCAACGGGGTTTCCGCAACCGTCTCCTAACCTACCGTCTGCAGCGGCCGATGGAGAATCTCGTCACAATCGGAGAAGTGATGGCGTTGTTGATTGTGAGCCTTACGGAGTTGCTTGAGAACACCTTGGCGAAACACCGCAGCATTAAGGTCAACTTGAAGCTGGAGTGTGAATTCCAAAATATTCACAACAACACCTGCCTGCGCAACTTCAAGACGAAGATGACTCCGCTGACGGTGACCTCGGACCTGAACCAGTACATCACAACAGCTTTTGCGAAGCTTATCAGAGAGAAGGCTGAGTGTGATCATATTGGTTCCGGGTGGACATACCTTCGCGTTCGTGATTTGGAGGTCTGTATCAACGAGTACACTCCTCTAGGTGAAGATGGTCGAGCTTGGCTCCCACTGCCTACGTCTCTGGAGAACACCAAAACAGTCGTCAACGTATCGAACACAGATGAGCGGTGTTTTATGTATGCTGTCCTGGGCAAGTTTGTTCAAGAGAACCCCAAAAGACCGGCATCGTACACCGACGACATCATCGCCCGATACGATTGGACCGGCCTTCAATTCCCCATTGCTCTGAAAAGTATCAAGACGTTTGAGCGGACAAACAACATCAGCATCAACGTCTATGGTATTGATCGCACGTGCGTGGGTCAGAAACCCACAAAACCAAAGCAAAGACAACCAGAGTATCAGAACACCGTCTTTCCCTTGAAGATTTGTAGGCAGGAGCGTGAAGACCATTGCGACCTTTTGTACGTGACAACAGACGGTGATAGTCACTATGCCTACATCAAAGACCTTGGCCGACTGATCCGTCCCCAGCTTACAGCGCACCACGATAGAATATTCATCTGTAAGCGGTGCTTCGCGCACTTTGACAACCGTCCGAACAAGCTCGGTCTGACGGGTGCTCAGCGTCTGGAGGAGCACAGGCGATACTGCTCCGCTTCAGCCCCTATTCGCATGGATACGCCGAGAAAGACTGAAATCAAATTCAGCCATCCAGAGTTCACCAGACGCGAGCGTTTCACCATCTACGCGGACTTTGAGTGTGCTCTACTGCCGACCGCGGAGATGGATGAACAAGTCGACGAACCGCACGGAGGAGTAGCCACCCACATACACATCCCATACGCCTTTGCGTACCAGATCATCGACTCGTACGGACTTGAGGAGTTTGAGCCTCGAGTCTACTTCGGGGATGATGCGTCAAAGACATTTATGGAGATGTTGAAAACTGATTTTGAGCAATTGTGGAACTTCCTGTACGAAGCAAGAAATCTGCGCCCTGTCCTGACCCCAGCGGAAACGATGCAGTACAACTCGACAGCGAATTGCTACCTCTGTGGATCGGCATTTTCAAGCAAGACCCAAAGGTTCGTGATTACAACCACGCGCCGCCCTACGAGTTCCGTGGCGCTGCGCACAGATCATGTAACCTACGCTACAGGGAGCAGCGAGTAGTCAACTGCTACTTCCACAACCTCTCCAACTACGACGCTCACTTCATAGTGCGGGAGTTGGCGGTCGACCCTGGTGATGTTGAGGTGTTGGCTCACACGGAAGAGCGGTACATCGCTTTCACGAAGCGGTTCCTGTTCGACCGAGCAGCGGCACCGGTTGGGATGCAAGGGCGTGGAAAAAGACAGCCAGGATTCAGAGTCAGGTTCCTCGACACCTACAGGTTCCTGGCTTTGAGCCTCGCCAGCCTCGCAGCCGCACTTCCACCAGCTCAACTCTTGGAGACGAGGAAGAGATTCCCCGAAGACCACCTCTTCGATCTAGTCCGTAGGAAAGGCGTGTTCCCGTACAACTTTGTAACGTCGAACGCTGTGTTGGAAGATACTACGGAACTGCCTCTGCAGCGAGATTTTCACAACGACCTGACCCTGGAGGACATCACGGATGCAGACTACGAGCATGCTCGCAACGTGTGGGAAACCTTCGGTTGTAGGAACCTCAAGGACTACGCCGAGAAGTACCTGCGCTGTGACATTGCGCTGTTGACTGACGTCTTTGAACGCTTCAGGGACACGTCGATGGCTGAATACGAACTAGACCCTGCGCACTACTACACCCTACCGTCATACGCCTGGGATGTTATGTTAAGGACCTGTCGAGTGGAGCTTGATACGATACAGGACTTTGATATGTACCTCTTCTTCGAGCAGGGCATCAGAGGAGGTATTTCCCAGGCGATCACCAGACACGCCAAGGCCAACCATGATGGATGTCGCCCTGAAGATCGACGACCTGAAGAGCCAACGAATCACCTGCTATACTTGGACGCCAACAACCTTTACGGTTGGCCATGTCCCCAGTGTCTTCCACAGGGGCTCTTCCAATGGCTCAGCCGCGAGGAGATCACGTCCCTGGATATTGCATCGTTGGACCCCGAAGGACCCACGGGCTACGTCTTGGAAGTTGACCTTCGCTACCCCGCCCACCTGCACGACCTTCACAAGGATCTCCCGTACTGCTGCGAGACCAAACGTCCGCCAGGAGGGAAATTCAAGAAGCTCGTTACGACTCTGGATGATAAGAAGAACTACATCTGTCATTACAGAATCTTGCAACAGGCGCTGGAAAACGGACTGGAGCTTGCGAACGTGCATCGCGTCATCTCGTTCCGTCAGTCTCGGTGGTTAGAGAGCTACATCCTAATGAACACCGAACTGAGGAAGAAGGCCAAGACCAAGTTTGAGCAAGACTTTTTCAAGCTTATGAACAATGCGGTCTTCGGCAAGACGATCGAGAATGTTCGCAAGCGAATGAACTCTAAGCTGGTGTGTACGCCGGAGATGTTCAGGAAGTACGTGGCCAAGTCAAACTTCCTGGACCGAACCTACTTCAACGATGATGTCGCCATTGTCCACATGTCGAAAGTCAATATCGTCCTGGACAAACCGCTGTACGTCGGAATGTGTGTCCTCGATCTGAGCAAGTGGCTCATGTACGACTTCCTTCGGAAGATGAAGAACCGCTACGGTGATCGTCTGAAGGTTGACTACATGGACACTGACAGCTTCGTGTTCGACGTCTAGACTGAAGATGTTTATAAGGACATGTTGGAGCATCTGGATGATTTTGACACCAGTGCGTACCCCAGAAACCATCCCTGCTACAGCCCCGTCAACGCAAAAGTCATCGGAAAGTTCAAGGATGAAGCAAACGGACTTCCTCTGCTCGAGTACCTCGGTCTTCGCTCGAAACTTTATTTCATGGACATTGTCGAGTTCGAGGAGAGGACCGAAGATGACGAGTTGCAGGTCATGACAGTGAAGCGCGCCAAGGGAGTCGCTAGAGGTGTTGTAAAACACAATTTAACCTCTGACGACTATCGGGAATGCCTCTTCAACCATCAAGAGAACCATCAACACCAGGTTCCAGTCCCGAAACCACCGCGTCTTCACAGTCCAAGTCGACAAGCTATCCTTGAGCTGTAACGATGACAAACGTTACATCCTTCCGGACGGAGTCAACACACTTCCGTGGGGACACATTGACGTTCCACCTCAGCCCGAAGACATCCCTCAAGACGATGAAGAGGCGGAGGATGAGGAGCGTTGAGTGGTTGTGTCATATTGCCAAAGACCCTGACTTGACTTGTAAATTATTTTGAAAAATCTAGTCATTAGTTTGTATCGAGTCTCGTAAAACTTAGAAATGTTCTCCTTTTTTCTTTTTGTTCTAGTCATTAGTTTGTGTCGAGTCTCATTTTTGCTAGTCAATCTCAAATGTTCAGGAGCACATACTCGATGTAAAATATATAAGGTGTGTAAATAAATAGCCAAATTGTTTGTATATACATTCGTCTTTTTTTTTTCTCCCCTCACATAGTCTTAAGGTACAAAAGTAAACTACCAATTCAAATGTCTGACTAATTGCTAAAAGTAATTACTAAAGGAGGCGAGGATGGGAAATAATAAGAATATTTCTTTTTTATTCTGAGTACACAACTAGTTTATTGAGAAAAAATGCAAAATTCAATTGGTATACATTTGTGCAAAGAGTCTTCTGATCAGTGCATCGTTGTAGGAGCTGCTCTGTATGACCGTAGTAACAACCCTAGGTTCATAGTTACAGAGGTTGCTCAAATCTTGAGCTACGTTAATCATAAAAAAAGCACTTCTAGCACAAGTTAGTGAACAATACAAGTCAACATACTTAGAAACGAGAAACTTCAGTCTTTGCAATCCTTTACAAAGTCACTAACAAATAACAGAAACTAGATCAAATTACCTCGGAGTTTAAAACTAGAAAATTATATGTATATATATATATATTGTGTAAGGAGATCCAGACCATGATTCAAATGTTGTCTGAACAGACCTCTAAAGAAGCAGTGTTGCCTGAATAACTTGACCTCAACATCACCAGGGTCGACCGCCAACTCCCGCACTATGAAGTGAGCGTCGTAGTTGGAGAGGTTGTGGAAGTAGCAGTTGACTACTCGCTGCTGCCTGTAGCGTAGGTTACATTATCTGTGCGCAGCGCCACGGAACTCGTAGGGCGGCGCGTGGTTGTGATCACGAACCTTTGGGTCTTCGCTTGAAAATGCCGATCCACAGAGGTAGCAATTCGCTGTCAAGTTGTACTGCATCGTTTCCGCTGGGGTCAGGACAGGGCGCAGATTTCTTGCTTCGTACAGGAAGTTCCACAATTGCTCAAAATCAGTTTTCAACATCTCCATAAATGTCTTTGACGCATCATCCCCGAAGTAGACTCGAGGCTCAAACTCCTCAAGTCCGTACGAGTCGATGATCTGGTACGCAAAGGCGTATGGGATGTGTATGTGGGTGGCTACTCCTCCGTGCGGTTCGTCGACTTGTTCATCCATCTCCGCGGTCGGCAGTAGAGCACACTCAAAGTCCGCGTAGATGGTGAAACGCTCGCGTCTGGTGAACTCTGGATGGCTGAATTTGATTTCAGTCTTTCTCGGCGTATCCATGCGAATAGGGGCTGAAGCGGAGCAGTATCGCCTGTGCTCCTCCAGACGCTGAGCACCCGTCAGACCGAGCTTGTTCGGACGGTTGTCAAAGTGCGTGAAGCACCGCTTACAGATGAATATTCTATCGTGGTGCGCTGTAAGCTGGGGACGGATCAGTCGGCCAAGGTCTTTGATGTAGGCATAGTGACTATCACCGTCCGTTGTCACGTACAAAAGGTCGCAATGGTCTTCACGCTCCTGCCTACAAATCTTCAAGGGAAAGACGGTGTTCTGATACTTTGGTTGTCCGTTAGGTTTCTGACCCACGCACGTGCGATCAATACCATAGACGTTGATGCTGATGTTGTTTGTCCGCTCAAACGTCTTGATACTTTTCAGAGCAATGGGGAATTGAAGGCCAGTCCAATCGTATCGGGCGATGATGTCGTCGGTGTACGATGCCGGTCTTTTGGGGTTCTCTTGAACAAACTTGCCCAGGACAGCACACATAAAACACCGCTCATCTGTGTTCGATACGTTGACGACTGCTTTGGTGTTCTCCAGAGACGTAGGCAGTGGGAGCCAAGCTCGACCATCTTCACCTAGAGGAGTGTACTCGTTGATACCGACCTCCAAATTACGAACGCGAAGGTATGTCCACCCGGAACCGATATGATCACACTCAGCCTTCTCTCTGATAAGCTTCGCAAAAGCTGTTGTGATGTACTGGTTCAGGTCCGAGGTCACCGTCAGCGGAGTCATCTTCGTCTTGAAGTTGCGCAGGCAGGTGTTGTTGTGAATATTTTGGAATTCACACTCCAGCTTCAAGTTGACCTTAATGCTGCGGTGTTTCGCCAAGGTGTTCTCAAGCAACTCCGTAAGGCTCACAATCAACAACGCCATCACTTCTCCGATTGTGACGAGATTCTCCATCGGCCGCTGCAGACGGTAGGTTAGGAGACGGTTGCGGAAACCCCGTTGAATGATTGAGAATACGGGGCTTGACTGTCCTGCTCCAGCCATCTCAACATCATCGGGTTTTGGGTCGGTGCTTGATCCGGGTTGTGGCTCCGTGCTCGGACCTGGCTGGGGTTCATCCTGTTCCATAGCTGGTCGGTTCAGGATCAGGTCCTTCATGATCGGGCAAGCGAACCGCTCATGATGGTCCTTGTTGAACAGCTTGCTGAACTCCTGACCGCAGTATGCGCAAGGGAACCTCCGTTCTTGGCCATCACCGTGAAATTGATTGGTGTGGCGACGAAGGTTGTCTTCCCTCTTAAACTCGGCGCCGCATGTGACGCAAAGGAACTTGCGGACTCTGCTGTGGGTCGATTCCACATGTCTACGCAGGTTTCTTTCACGACGGAAACGGCGACCGCATTCATGGCAGGTGTGGTGGCCAGGACCCGGACCTTCATCTGAAAATAAAAATAAAGACAAATTAGGATAAATGAAGATACAAATTCCCTCTCTCGAGAATCACATTTCAAAGTTAAGTTTGTTAAATCAAAATAGCAATCATTAAACAGGGAAGAAGTAATCTTCTGTACTGTTTGTCTACATTGATGATCCTGCGTTCAAAGCAAAGGATGTAGCTGCAATAATGAGCTACGCCAACCCTAAAGAAGCCTTATGTGTTAGGGGGAGCGAAAATCTCCCCCTAGTAATTAAATCAATAGTACATCAGTTGGCAAACACCTGAGGTCTCGTTTTTGTTATAGTCTTCAACATTTCCTGACGCATGGGGGAGCGAAAATCTCCCCCCTAACCCATTATGTGTTAGGGGGAGCGAAAATCTCCTCCCTAGTAATTAAATCAACAGAACACCAGTTGTCAATCACCCACGATCTCATTCTTGTTCTATTCTTCAACATTTCCTGACGCAGGGGGGAGCGAAAATCTCCCCCCTAACCCATTATGTGTTAGGGGGAGCGAAAATCTCCCCCCTAGTAATTAAATCAGTTGAACACCAGTTGTCATGGTCTCATTCTTCTTCAGGAACCTAGTTAAATAGTAAAAAAATAAAAAGAAGGTAAATAGTCGCTAGGGAAAAAAGTCATTTTAATGTAGATTCTCACCTTCGAAGGAGTGTTGATTGACAACGGCAGTCGTCTGCGGTGCAACAATCGCCTCCCGGGGCGGAACGACGAGGTGATTTGCTCCCATGTGCCGCTCTAAGGCCCCCTGGTCTGCGAATGTTGCTCGACAAAGCCGACATGCTGATTCTCCATCTGCAAACGCACAAAACGATTAGATTTATTTTAAAGCAGGGATAATTTTAGTATTCTGATTACATCCTCATGCTCGTCTTGTCGTACCGAGTAAATTGAGTACCTGCAAGACATGTTTTTGATTTTTTCAATCCACATCCCCCATCATCCCCCATCATCCCCCATCATCCCCCCGGGGGGGGGATATCGGTTACCATAGGTCGGATCTGAATTCTGATTGCAGATTCTTGTTCGTCTAGTCAAGGCGAGTCATTTGAGTACCCACATGTCCCCCCCCCCGGGGGATGGGGGATATTGGTTAACATAGATCGGAGCTGAATTCTGATTGCAGATTCTTGTTCGTCTAGTCAAGGCGAGTCATTTGAGTACCCACATCGACCACTTTGGGCTAACCTGATGATGACCTTGAACTTGATCCACTTTTTTTAATGCATTTTCCGAATCTCCTTGACAAGCCGAGTACTTTGAGTACTCACATGACATACTTTGGTCCCTAAATTTAGAAAATAGCGACAGCTCTCTATTGACACAAAATAATTAAAGATTGATGCAGTTAAATAAAACTTTTGCCCCTCTTTGGATATGCCTATATGATGGAATATTTCATCAATTATCCCTATATTACTAAAAGAAATAAAATTGAACTCTTATTCAAACAATATTGCAACACACAATCACGTACCTTGCTGTGGAGGCGGTTGGTATCTCACACCGTGGAATCTGATGATGTGCTGTATGAAGTCTTGTCTGCGCGCGTACTCGCAGCCGCAAATGGTACACTTGTGTTGACCATTCATCGTAAAAATAGATTAAAAAGTTTCGATAAACACAACAAAACAGCACAATCAAACGTTTTAAATAGTTCAAGATGCTAGACGCAAATTGCAAATGATAATAATCGGCAACTAGCACAAATCGCGGAGAACGGAGCAGTATCGAACAAACACGTCTTCACGCACTGAACTCTTGAACTGAACTGAAGGAGCTCTGGCGATGCGGGGTGACGCCCACCGCTAGACATCCTTTGTGTTCTTCTGAGAATTGCTGCTCGTTAAAAGCTTTAGAGTGTCGGGTCCTTTGATGGCGTTTGCCGCCCCACAATAAATCTCATCCCCTGTCAGGGGTAATAGCCACTCTGCTGTAATGGATTTCGTCGGGGGCGGTCTATATAGGTTCCTGGAAGGGTCGAGCGCCGACAGTCAATTAGCGCATCCGCATTCCCAGACAGGTCTCGACGCGTCGGTTTTTTGTGTGAACACCTGCCTTAGATTAGAGTACTTGAGGGGGGGGATATCGGTTACCATAGGTTGGATTTGAATTCTGATTGCAGATTCTTGTTCGTCTCGTCAAGGCGAGTCATTTGAGTACCCACATCGCACACTTTGCATGATGTTGGGGGGGGATATCGGTTACCATAGGTCGGATCTGAATACTGATTGCAGATTCTTGTTTGCCTAGTCGAGCCGAGTCATTTGAGTACCCACATCGTATACTTTGGATGATGGGGGGGGATGGCTCCTCCTGAATGATGTACCGGAGGGGGGGGATGGCTCCTCCTGATTGATGTACCGGGGGGGGATGGCTCCTCCTGAAATGGGGAAAAAAATTTGCATATTAATTAGGGTTATTAGGGTAATTAGGGTAATTAAAAATTTGCAAAAAAAAAATTCGCAAAAAAAATTCGCAAAAAAAATTTGCATACCAATTAAGGGGGGGGGGGGGCTCCTCCTGGCTCCTCCTGCCCCAGGAACCCCCATTTATCCCTACTTTTGGTTTAGAGAGGAAAGTGCTTAAATTTATTTGTAACACATTTGGCTGTTATAATAGTATTAAATTTCCTACTTCTGGAATATTGAGTTTAGTTTTTGTTAGTAAAAATAATATAGCTGTACTTACCAAAAACTCCTCAATGATGCCAAAGATGAAAGAAGTTTATGATTAGATTAAAATAAGGATTATTGAGGTGAAGATGAATACTAGCATCTAGAAGATGAAGGCAAGTGTAAGGGGCACAGTGAGGTGATGAATTGGACCGAGCCTCAGCTGAGATGCCCAACCGATCCAGCATAGTAGCTTTGTATGGCGGCTCATTGTCTTGACACATATCACTAATGGGTTAACGATTTACATGTCAGAAATAATGTAAAATTAGGCTTCCGTTCAGTAGCGGATCCAGCTTTAGTCGGGGGGCGTACTATTGGTAGAATAACCCCCCCCCCGGATTTGTATTGTTATGGATAATTGTAATATCAAAAAGTGTACAAATACTAAAAATACAGTTGAACCCAACATGCACTACCTAAGGCAAAAAAGGCAGAACATCATTCATGCGCAGTGTAAGGGTGTGATGACTAATAATATCATCACGTGGACTCAGTCGATGCGCGATCAACTTCTGTTGCCATGGTAACGTCACGTACGCACCACTCTGCCTGCACCTCGCCGCCCCGCTCACTCGGGCTACCGCTCACTCGGGCTACCACTATTATATCTGAGATCCGATTGACACATTGACACTCACAACAGAATGCACACTACACAACGTTAATCTTGAAGTTTGTCGGCACCCACACCCAAGTAACGCGACGGTGGTTTCGCGGGTAAAAAAAGAGGCAGGGTAAGGGCAGTCGCATCGTCGCGTCAGTGCAGCCAACTGTCAGGTGTCAACTGAAAGAAATTATCATTCCCACTATCTGTTAACGCTTAGTTCCACAACTTTAGTATGCATACAGATCGTTTAGAAGAATAACTTATGGTAGGCAATGCATAAATTGGATTGGCTATAAAGAATTAATCGCAACACATTTAACCAGATGCAAATTAAAAACTGTACTATTTCTATACAGTATATAACAAACATTTATGAGCTTGAGGGGGGGGGCGAGATCGCCCCCCTTGGATCCGCCACTGCTTCAGTTCATAACAATAGAAACCTAACTTAACTGCTAACGGCAGCGCTCACTGTGGTCTGAGCTAGTTGCGCTTCCTACACTTGCTTCGACCTTCCTAGACGCTTTCATAAATTCATTGCTTCGACCTTCCTAGACGCTTTCATAAATTCATTGCTAATCGTAAATTTATTGCTAATCATAAATTCACTAGAATCGTTTCCTAGGTTTTAACTTTAACAATTATGTATGCATCGTTACCATGGCGGTTGTTCTATTATGATCTATTGTGCGTGCAGCTCTGAAGGGGTATTCTTTTAGAGAATGAACTTTACCTTCATTACAAATTCTAGTACCTGCCTTCTCCTAGGGATTTTTTAAAGTCAGTAACTCTCTGTTCTTGGGACGTAAATTCACAGTGCTCATCATTGTGCTTCACAGCTTGCTACAATCATTCTCCTTCAATATGGCAAATATGCCTCGCTTTAATTTTATGACAATTTTACCGGCTGTACTCTGTGGTGCAACGTTTAACAAAAACATTCTGGCATTGCAGGACACATGTACTTTAGCTTTAGGATTGACTCTAGTAATATCTGTTGGGGCTAGTGGAAACTATAAAGCAAAAGCGTCTTACCCAGCGGTGAGCACTTTTTCGCCTATGCTGAGATGAGGTTATTGTTTGTTACGATATCAAACAATTTCATCAATAGAATGTTTGTTTGTTTTATCGAATGAATTTATAATCGTTGCTCACTGCCTGATGAATTGTAACTTTCTGGTGAATTGGCAGGCTTCGGTAGCACAGTGGATACGACGTCAGATCCACGATCATGCGGTCCCGTGTTCAAATCTCTCATTTGATGTTTACTTTTTGAAATCTGAATTTTTTTGAAGTTGACTAATTTGTTTGGGGTTAAATCTTACGTTTGTTTTTTACTTTTTTAGGTCTGGCATTTCTGTTTCATTTTACTTTTGTTTAGTTATACTAATCCCTTTATTTGTAATTTATATTGCACAACGAACAGCCACCATACAGCATACAGCACTCTGCGGAGTTAGGTTAGGTTACTATAATTTTGTCGTGAATTGCAGCCTAGTTGTTTGTTATTTTGTTCACGCAAATCCATTTGTAGATCCAATTTAACATTGTATCCACAACTTTTGATTTAACTTATATCTGCTTGACTTTGAATCGAATCACCATTTATGCTTTTCCACCACAAAACAACAATCGTAATCGAAAGTTCATTAACACAAACAAGAAACCGGTTGGTTAAATTTTTCTATATCGAAACGATAACCTCATCTCAGTGTAGGCGAAAAAGTGCTCACCTTACCCAGCCAATGCTGAAACAGCTATGACCGAACCATAGAAACCATACACATCTGTCCTGGAATGCCAGATTGTTATTTTGTTTACTGGTCACCGTAGACGCACGTTTTGGTATATAATGTGTGGGGGCCTTAAAACAAAATACCCCCATCGCAGCAAACCTGCGTACTCAGCGAATTTCCTATGCATGAATTTATTTCTTACTACCACATAAAGCCACTTACTAAGTTTCATAAAAATACTTAAATAAATAACTGATATATAGCATTTTATTTATTCTCCATAAGAATAACATTAGGATTGAGAACGCAGGTTTGCTGCAACAAGGACGATAAAAATATGTTTTTTTTGCAATTATCAATATAACTCAACCAGGTGAAGCTACATACCAAGTTTTAATGATTTATGTTCATAATTAAGGGAGATATAAAGCTTTACGTATTCTCAATAAGAATAACATTAGGGATGAGTATGCAGGTTTGCTGCTAAGAAGGTAATCAACAAAAAATCAATTTTTTGTGCAAATATCAATATACCAGTACTAGGTGAAGCCACATACCAAGTTTCATTAATATACATTCATAAATAATCGAGATATCAGATTTTATTTATTCTCCATAAGGATAACATTGGACAACGTACTGTGTTTAGCACTTTGAATATCTCGGCAACGGTTGGACGGAGAATCATAATTTAAACACTAAAATGATTGTTTTGTAGAGCTAAACTGATTGGTAAAAGCAAATGTGAAGTTTACATTTAAATGAACTGAGGAAAAGCCAAAAACCTTTTTCCCATAAGATTAACATGGGGGATTTTATGAGCAGGTTTTTTTGGATTTTCTCCGCAACCACTTAACCTAGGTTAATAATTCAAAATACCATATTATTTGTTTTTTTAAGCTCTATAACATGGTCAAAACCAAAATTAAGTTATTTAAAAATTTTAGGGTGAAAAATGCAAAAAACTGATTTTTGGAAAATTTAAAACCCCCATAAACCCCCCTTTCCGTGGTCCGATATTTCTGGTTTTCGAACTTAAAGTCATGAATGTCACTTTACACATTTGAGCCAAATTTCATCGAAATCGGACGTTTTTTACTCAAGTTATCGCATTCACGGACACATATATAGATATATATATATATACACGGCTATGCCCGGAGAGCCAGTCACTGAAAATATACCCGGGGAATGCAGTCAGTGACACCCCCACGTATATTTGGAAAATATGCGATATATACATTTTTGCATTTGCTCAAATATTGTCGTTGACCATTTCCGATTATATATATGTCATATATATTTAAAAAATAAACCCTTTTTATACGTAAAAATTCCTATGCTAAGCCAGTCACCGGCGTTTTTGCCCGGAAGGCCAGTCACGTAAAGTTTGTACTGCTAAGCCAGTCACATATATTGGACTAAGTGCCCGGGATGGCAGTCACTGAAAATCTGCACTGGGAAGCCAGTCAGTTACACCCTCAAATATATCTTTGCTTATCTGTTGTTTAACTAAAGCGATAAAGCATATTTCACTGATAATATGTGTGGCATTATATCAAGGGGGTTTTTGAAGCTCCCACGTATTCCAAAAATTGTATTTATAACGTCTTATAAATCTTGAAAGTTCACTCTGCAATTCTAAAGAACTCCAAAATGTAATTTTATTCATAACAAAAACAGAAATAATAACAATTAATAATTACTGCAGTACCTATAACCTGCAGTTACATGGCATTTAATAAGAAAACTTGCTAATTACTTCACATAAAATAGTAACCAACCAATACCATCACAGTAACGCGGCTCACAACGCATCGTGGCTGCAGTGGCACGGCGCGCGGCGCCGCGCCGGCGCCACGGCCAGTGTTACGCGTTCAAAAGTCACCTGTACGTCGCTAATCATTGCCCTTATTTATATCTCACCTACCAGACATAATAAAACTGTACGTGTATGTAATTCTGTACACTATTCAATTCGGCATCTTTGAGGCACCACTCCAAGTGTGTAGGATAATATTCTGTGCGTTTTAATCAACACAAAATCCCAAGAGTTTAAAAAAGAGTTTGAAAATGTTTACATTATTTAACATTTTAGCCTAATAAACCCAATTATAAACGAACTAATTACTGTATAAGTTATTATTTTCTTAAAGCAAATTTAATTACAAAATGAGCGATGCAAAAATTAGCACTCTTCGTCAATTAGGTGTCTCTGTATTACCATTTTACGAAAAGCATACCTAAATCCAACATGGCGGGAGCTTTTTTCCAAAATGGCGACTTTCTACCACTCCGATTTTTGCCGATTTTCAGTATAATATTGAGGACACTTTTTCTGACATATCGGCATAACTTTAATTTCTATTACCGTTAGTTTGAGGTTTGACCCATTTTACCGCTAATATGGATAAAGTATTGTTTTCGACAAAATTTTCGAATATGAGTTGTTAGTGGAACTATTCGTTTTGGTGTTCCCTGAACCCAAAAAAGAGATTTTTACGTGATGTCTGTGTGTCTGTCTGTCTGTATGGATGTGTACAGAGCTAGAGCCCAAACAAATGGTCCAATTTTTATGACATTTGGTATGTAGGTACTAATCCACGATATCTCCAGGCGCTTCTTTCATTTTTTGAATTTTGTATTTTTAAGGGTAATTATCCCCCAAAAACCACCAAAAAACATGAAAAATCAACATTTCCCAAAAACGGCTCTAACGATTTTAATTGAACTTTAGCCGTTTGTAGAACTTTAGTTTTCCAACAACATTACACCACCCGCATTTCTGTAAAAATTCGGGTTCATAAATTACAAGACTTAAAATATCAAAAATCCAGTTTTTTATATTTTTCATAAAAAAACATAAATAACATTAAACAAAACATTTAAAACATTAAAAACATTAACATTAACATTAAAAAACATTACTATTCACCATTAAAAAGAACTCAACAAACTAAATAATTTAGTGTTTTGAATTACTTTTCTATTATTAGTGGTTGCAGATAAAATTGAAATTTTCATTTTGCAGTAAACGCAGTACGTTGTCCAATGTTATTCTTATAGGGAGTACAAAAATTACCACTTCTCTCTTATTTCTTGATCAATTTAGTTCAAACTTGATATGCTTGTCATGTTAGCATTGAACAACAGAAGAAGTTCAAAATATGTTGCCCCTTAATAACCCTGAGGGGGGGAATAGGGGACATTTCCCCTCTTAAAACCACGTGTGTAGCGATGGATTCTGTAGTGCCTCCTATACATGGATTTGGGTGGATATTTTTGAAAACAAATTGTTTACAAGATTTTCTGTACATTCGACCATGCTTTGTATTATATATTTATTTAGTAAATAAAAAGTAATTTACTCATTAAAGTTGGGCTAAAAGGGAGAAAGTATGCGTCAGTTTCCTGATACCGTTTATTTATATTCTACTAGCTGCTATCGTAACCGGTTTCACTCAGAAATACAACAGTTCTGTGTGCTGCATTCTGTGGTTAACCCGTGGAACTACTACGAAACTTGATCAGCTGTTTGAATTCTCATGAGCTCAAACTAAAGTGAATGTCTATAAGAATAACACAGGATTGGAACTTTGTCTCCCCGTGGGGCGGAGCGCTTTGGGGATTCCTAAAATCCTTTCTTAGTGGTTACCTACGTTATGGAAAACGTACACGTGCCAATTTCTTGGTAGTAGGTGTAGAACTTTGGCCTGATGGATGATCGGTGTTAAATAATTATTTAATTGTTAATAAGAATAACACAGGATTAGAACTTTGACTGCCCATGGGGTGGATCCCTATAAGATTTTGTTAAACCCTTTCTTAGTGGTTACATGGAAAGAGTACCTACACGTGTCAAATTTCGTAGTTGTATGTGTAGAGGTTTGACCTGGGGAATGATCGGTGTTTCGTATTTATAGATATAGATTTGTTACATTCGCATTCATAGCTATCCATATCAAATAAGTGCCTTACAGGTTAGTTTACGATCAACTTATTACGTAAAGGTGTTTGCCTTTTTTTGTATTTTAATTGTAAAAATAATTAATTAAATGATTAGTGTTTTAAATAAATACATCTGTGGAGATTCTCATAGGGTATTTTAAAGGTGTATTATGTTTGTTTTTTTGTCTGAAAAGGTTACAAGACCATCGTCTTTTTGCAACAGGCACTGATAGTAATGGAAAGTATAGGTTAGCTTGTAACGCTAATCATATGAATGGTAGCGTAGGCTTTATCTAATTTGCACGTTATCATTATATTAATAGGCAAGCACACAACTCTCCCCCTTTTTTCTCAGCGCGTGTGCATCGTAGGATAAATTCAAGCATACCGTTAATAGAAAGGTATTGTTGTATATATGTGCAGAAACACCTTATAATTTACACCAGCCCTCAGACTAGTAGCAATGTTAATCTTAGTTTCAATGTTAATCTTATGGAAGAACAGTAATTAATGGAATTGCATATTTGAAAGTTGATATAATAACAAAATGATAGCCCAAAATAATAGATGTTTTAGGACTAATGTAAATAAAAGATGTCACTGACTACTGGAATAGAGACACCCTTTTCTTATCCGTTTAATACCACATACAAAAATAAACCTGGGTGTGAGGGGGGGAGGTGGCCGATAAAGGAGAGAGGGAGAGAGAAAAAGGAGAAAAATATAGGTTATTCGAGAAGTTCACTAATCTCACAAAAATCTAACTATTATACTTTACCAAGTGAGTGTTACTTTAGGAAATGGTTGTTTTTGAACAGGTGTAGTTTAGTTGTTCCTTAAGCTCGTGATGAGAGATGGTCGTTTCCCAGAATTTTGGGGAATGTCCTGAAAAAAAATAATTCCGTTTTTCTGGCGGGATTTATTTGATCTCAATATTATTTCGGGGCAGGATTATGTACTCGAAACGGTAATCTCTAGTGCGATCGTCTTTTACGACCATGATTACGCGGTGCAATCGTCATTTACGGCCATGATTACGCGGTGCGATCGTCATTTGTGGCCGACAAAACTTAATGTGTGATAATCATTTACGATCTATATCAAGTGGAACGATCGTCAGTTACGGCCGGTATCACGTGGTCCAATCGTCTGTTTCGGCGGATAGCGGTGCGATCGTCATTATTTTTTTATAAACTGTGGTGCGATCGTCATTTATGGCCAATGGTACATGTTGCGATTATAAATTACGGCAACTATAAGGCGGTTCGGTCATCTATTACTATAAGCGTGATTTCTGTATGTTTATTGGAGGGCAAGCATGGTCCTGATCATGACTATTGCGACTTTTCATATATTACAAGAATATTTTCGCCAAATTTTTGGGGGTCGACTGCCCCCTTACCACCCCCGAATTACGCTTGTATCTATTACGTTGATGATGCATGGTCCGGTATTCTTTTACGGACTATATTACGTTTTGCGATCGTCAATTACGGCCAATGTCATACGGTGCGATTGTCATTCACAGCCGATGTTACGCGATGCGGCAGTTATTTACCATGGGACTGAAACCAAGAGACATAGGCCTAGGACCCTTTAGATCAGACAATGTGCTTTAAGGGGATTTCAGAGCTACCCCTGAGTTTAGGCAACCACTCATTGGTTAGAAAGAGATGAAACTCTAGATTGATAAGAGACAAAGCTACCTGACGCTGTAGGGGCGGATCCAAGGGGAGGCAGTAGGGGCGGTCGCTCACCAAACCTAAGAATTGTTGTGTTTTATTTTATTATTCAGGCATACGATGAACGTTTAAATAAATTCGAATGAAAATGTAAGCATCAGAAGCCTCCCGAAACCCCGTTTTTCGGTTCCGTGAGTCAAATTTTGCCGCTCCCGTCTACAAGCTTACATAAAATTCAAACTAACGAACCTAAACGTTTCTTTAAATGAAATAAAATACTCCCCATTAGACAGGTGAAATTTTAAACTTCCATTTTAGTATATAACACATTACTTATACCTTAAAACTTATACTTATTGCTTATTGGTGTACCTAAAAGCGTCTCACAAAAACATGGATATTGCCAGGATCGTGAAGTTGATACAGTTTTGCCAGTTGACAGACCGATACAGTGTTTTCAACGTAGTCTTGGAGGTAAGTTTTAGCAGCAAAGGTTGCTACAATTGTATTCGGTGATTATATTTTACTGGATTTCGCCCGCCTACCGTCATTTGCTATCAGCGGTGTTTTTTTTACAGGGTAGGTTTGATTTTTGTTTAAAACCGCGTAATCCGTTGCTAGGCAATAAATATCCAGTGGCTAGGCTAGAAACAAAAAGTGCCTCGAATTATATGTAATGAAGTAAGAGGAAACAAAGATTATATTGCGTGCAATCAGAAGCTCATCCGCCAAGTATTTTATTTTGTAAAAATGTGGTACGAAATTTCATTTTTCGAGTGGTTGACCCTGGCTATCAGCCTCATTCCTAATTGTATCTTCGCGTAGTATATATAGTTCAATGTTGCAGATTTCAAATACGTTTTGTAAATAGTTTTTCGTGTGGGTAAATAGTAAAACAAATTCATATTACTTGTTCTTAAGACGCCTACAGATGACGTAGAAAAAAGTGTAATGCCTAAATATTTAATATTTATTTACGGTCGGGTGCAGTAGAACTAAAGTAATTTTTGTTTAGCTTTTTTATAAAGTTAAGATTTATTTTTTTTTTTACTACAAGGTAATTGCTATATTATGTTAACTTACTTTCATTCGTTGGATAAATTCATATAGTTAAAAACTATAATGGGGGTGCCAGGGACAATTTTAGCAGCACAGGTTGCTACAATTGTATTCGGTGATTATATTTTACGGGATTTCGCCCGCCTACCAGGGGTACACAGGGAAGGGGGAGAGGTAACTTTCGGTGACCGCCCCCACCAAACGACCTCTGGATCCGCCCCTGTGACGCTGGTGTACCCTTAACGCTTAACGCACCACAAAATGAAGCTACCTTGGGCCGCGTTCAGGGTTCAGACATTCGTTCATGGAGTCACTTCAACTCACATCCCCCTTCAAGAGTCGAGGGGGGGTCAAATCAGCTCAAGCCTATCGGCGCCACACATCTTAATCAGGCCCTGACCATGTTAATTGTGTTCAGTTTCATAATAAGATTAAAGAAATTTCAAAGTTAGTGACAGCTATTCACTCCTCTTTAGTATATAATTTTGTACGGTATTTTCTTTTATTAATTAAGTTTTGGATATCACAGTTAAAAATAATAGTTGTACAATTTTATGAATGTGATTCAAAAACCTGTTTTTTACAACACTGAGTAATATTTGGACCAAAACTCACAATTTGGTATCTAATTTTCTAAAATATTCTAGGAGAGCCCCCGGAACCATTTTTTTTTTTGTGGGGGATCCCCTATCCACGGCACTGTTTATCCGGTATAATAATAATTTATTTATAATATATAATTAATTTATAATTATAATTTATATTAATTTATAATTAATTTATACCCCGCTTTAGGCTTCAACGGATCTGGTCACCTTAGTCCATGTTGCATGTTGTATGATCTTATGTGTTCCTTACTGCCATATATGTTATTGCGTGTGGTTATATGGTTTAGTATACCGTTGTAGAATAGTGAAGCAGGCGTGTTTCCTCTGTTCTGTGGTAAAATACAATTAGCTGACTAAATGCTCATTAGAAACAATTTGTGCATTATATAATTAAAGGTTAAGTAACCTGTACCCATAATATAAGAATTACTTTGGAGCACTGACGGACCAAGGGGCGGCGGCATAACCCTAATGACGTACTATGATTTGAAACAGCCTAAACGTGTCATGCTGCAAACGATGATAGGTAAAGTATTTTATGTAATTCAGGTACAGTATTTTTTGTAAAATTCAGAAAAAACTGGCTCTTTAAAAGACAGACAGATAAACAAATGACAACACAAATTAAATTTAAATATCCCACTGAATACAACATTTCACTGCTCAAAGCGATGTAGAAACAAAACTTATTTGATTTCTATCGATAAATACATTCCTTACTTGTAACATCTGGTATTGCTAATAATCTGTCCATCTGCAATTCAAATAACATTGTTCCTCATGTTTATCGTAAAGACGAAAAACGAACTTTGAGGCCGGCCCGTGCCCTTCAGATTGAAAATATCGAAAAATAAAAACCTTTATGCACAACTGGAAATCAGGGCAAATATGTTGATAACTCAATCGACAAAATAGGCTCAGAAATAACGGAGGAGTTATCTTAACAAAAATCGGGCTTAGCGTATTAATATATAAGATATAGGATGATAGTAGGCCTAATTTAATAACAATTTCTTGCTGGAATGTCATCAACACTAAAAATGTTAAATTTACCTCACAAAGTTCCTAAATTTAAGCAGCACTAGATTGCCCGAAGATGTCACTGTGTTGACGAAACGCATTCAAGTTAGGAACTGTATTAAAGTAAATCTTAAATTTATAACATAGTTTGATATTTGTTAGTGCAATAAATTGAACGGAACTGGTTTTATAAAAGAGAAAGGTAAACTAACCACTATGCCCCAGTCTACTAGATTGACTCTTAATAATTTTAAATATGTGAACTTTCAACTAAAGAGTTCTGTTAGGCCTTGTCATTATGGTATACTTTCCTCATGTTTTATAGTATTGAATAGTTTATTATCATTGAATTCTGTCATTAAAAATTTCAGCGGTCTTATAGAGTATGTTTTATGCTTGATTGTGCAAAGGTTGGGATGTCTGTCTACAGAAAGAGAAGTCCCAACATACCTACACTTCTGTCCCTTAAATAAAACTTAAATTGTAAAATGTGTAATGCAAATTATGACGATTCTGAGAACAAATGGAGGGGAAAAATAAAATGAATATGCAATGTAAAATGTACACTATCAATTTTTGTAGGTTTTGAGGTTTTCTGTCCTTTTGTGGGGAAGGATAAATATAAATAATACAAAATACTTTTAAATTTCAAGATATAAAGGGTAAAAAATTAAACTTAAAATAAGTGCCTAATTTGTACTAACATCTTTTCGTTTTCGTTGTTAGGTAATTTTACTTAAAGAGTACAGTAAAAATATAAAACATTTTATTACAAGGAGAAGCAAACTCATGCATTTGTATCTTGCTTCATACAAAAAATATAAAAAAAACTTACAAAATCTGCTTACAGATATAATTAACTTACAATTATAAAGCTACACTACAAAAGTACTCCTAGCTAATTAAAGATATGATTTTAGTATCGTCTAGTATTTGTGAGATTATTAACAAAATAATTGAATGCGTGTCCAACGGGATTAAAATCCAAGTACTGTATTTTGTATTTGACAGTCATACAGCAGTTAAACTAGTTTCCTCTCCTCGACTGAGCGCGAATGTGATAAGTAGTTCCACATACCGGCACACTACAGCAGCACCAGTAAGCCGTCTCGGTATGTAAAGGATGCACGGCAAGCCGTACCTGACTGCCTTTCGGGAGGGCTGACTGGCTTTCGGGCAGATGACTGCCACACCGTGTAATATACCAGCGTGGTGACTGACTTACCGGGCGCAGATGAATGTATATATATATATATATATATATATATATATATATATATATATATATATAGATATATATATATATAGATATATATATATAAATTTGAACGAATAGTGTTTTTGGCATCTGGGGACCTCAAAACAAAAATTTATCATGGTCTCGGGCTTAAGTCTTACCATGAGACCTACGGTAATAGCTTCTTCCCTATAGGGGAAATTCGCTGAAAGCCTTATTGTTTACAAAGTTTGCATGTAGCATATTAATAATATAAATAAATCATAAATCATAACTTTACTGCACAAAACGTATACAGTATGTACAAAGTTCAAAATACAGGTGCATTGTCATTCTATACTCTAATATGAGTAAGGTTTGCTTTCTTGCGGCACTGATCTCAAAAACGGCTCCAACGATTTCCTTTAAATGTTCAAAATAACTAATTTCTGGGATAAAAATAAGTTCTAGACAGGCCTCATCCCCAGGAAAATTCAAATAATCTAAAAAAACTAAAATGAAAAGTTGAAAAAATCAACATTGGACTTATGGAGTTTCAAATCAAAACAAAAGAATTGTAACAGCTGTTCATAACCAGCCAGATAACTGTCAAAGTAATACTTATGTTGTTTGTGATTATTAACATGTGATTTCCTGAGAGCAGAGATTAAAATATTTGAGTGAAGATTACATATATAGAATAGTAAAATAAATCAAAGGGACATTGAGCTATAAATAACAACTGGAGTGTCCTTAAAACTGCAGAAAAGAGGCAAATTAGTTATACAAATCTGATTATCAGTAGGGGGAAGTGGTGAAATATTACTCCAAGTCATCTAAACAAACTGACTGGCCTTCCCCCGAGCAAAGCTCGGCCCCCAGGTGCTTTTTAATAATATACCTTATACTGTAGGTAAATTAAACAGTTCTTAGTCTAATGCTTAAAATTTAAGTTTACATGATTGGTTTCCCAATTATCTGCAGAGAAATCTTCCATGTTATAACATACTTTTTCAGTCAATATAAGTTTAACCTTACAAAGAAGTTGATTTTTATCAAGACGGCGGGATATACTGACAGGTAGTTTGTTAAAAATTCTCAAAAGCCATATACACTGGACTATTTTCAAATAATTTCAATTTGTCATGAGGAAAAGTAGATTAATTATTTTGTGTGTTGAAGCAATGATTAAACTTTAATTTATCAAATAAATATGTTCTTTCTAAAACCATTTTTATCATTTCTCAAATATAAATACTGACTTGTGAGAATTTCAAACTGTTGGAAAAAAGGTCTACAAATTGTTCTTCTATTTGTTTGAGCTAACGTTCTAATAATACCTTTCTGAGCAATAAAAACTCTTTCAAATTTTTTCTGGGATCCCCACAGTACTATCCCACACCTAAGTATGGATTCTATATATGCATGGTACACCCTATTTTACATTTTTCTATAAATGTTGATTTTATAATTATACTTAAAGCATATTTAAAACTATTTAACTTATTGGCAATTAAATTTATATGACATTCCCATTTCAAATATTGATCAAAGTGAAGACCCAAAAATGTATGTGAAGAAACAAAATTGATGTTGTTGAGATTCAAGTTACTAAGAAAATTACTATGATGATTGTTTGCTTTGAAGTGAATTACTTTGGTTTTAGAATCATTTAAAAGAAGACTGCTGTTTGAGAACCATAATTATAGTTGATTCAAAGTAAGTTTTGCGTCTACCAAAAGCTGTGCCGGCTAGTGACGAAAAATAGACCCACGGTCTAAAAATGTACCGCTTCTCGGAAATTTGAATAATATAAAGGATAAACGAGTTCGCACACAGCACGCTGACGTGAGGGAAGTGAATTTCCACATAAAAAACTATAAAAACTCAAAATCAGTTAAAAACATACAGTTATTCCAATTTTTATTCAAATCTGAAAATATTGATTTTTTGGCTGTTCTGATACTCCTGGTTCTATATACCTGCAATGCTGGGAATAGAATTTTGCGCATTATAAGGTTAGGAGAAGGTCCAGTCAGGCTTTAAAGTAGGCGTGAGGTTGTTGAGGATGATAAAAGTACACCAAAAAATGATTAACAGGCTTTTCTAATGTAAAACCCCCATAAGACAACGTACTGTGTTTGGTCAATACACATTTCCTTTAATAACTCGGTAAATGCTAGAATGACGAGAGAGGGCTTAAAAGTTTCGCCACACTAATTCCCATCTTTTTACATTCGTTAATTTCACATAAGGGGCATTCCTGACCCTTTTTTGGCCCAAAAACTTGAAATTTGAAAGATTAATCCCCAAAAAAGGGGTTTAGAGTTTTCTGATTGTTTTGCCCAACGAACTTGTCCAACTGATTATAGAAAGGAACGTCCCTACCAAATTTGAAGTAAATCGAACAAAAAATGCGACCGCTAGAGTGCAAACACATATATATCTATGTATATATATATATGTGTGTTTGCACTCTCGCGGTCACATTTTTTGTTCGATTTACTTCAAATTTCGTAGGGACGTTCCTTTCTATAATCAGTTGGACAAGTTCGTTGGGCAAAACAATCAGAAAACTCTAAACCCCTTGTTTGGGGGTTATATCAATCCCCAAAAAAGGGGATATATATATAAAATTATATATATAATTTTATATATATATAAAATTTTGAACGATCCCCCAAAACGTGTTCAGGGGGTCATGTTAGGAACTTCTATGGTGGTCTCGGGCTTAAGTTTCACCGTGCGGGTCATGCTAATAGTTCACTTTCCATAGGAAATTCACTAATAAAGGGAATAGTTTGTTTTTACAGGAGCGAAAATGTAAACAAAAGAAGATCTGATCAGATGAAAAGATTTTGGTTCGCAGTATGGAATTCCGCACGGGTCGACTAGTTACTTTTGATTAATGCTGTTGTGTCGTTGGCGTACAAAAACAGATTTGAGGGAAATTGCTTACTTAAATCATTGATAAAAAACAAGAAAAGTAACGGTCCCACAATTGAACCCTGGGAAATGCCATAATTAAGTAATCTTCATCCAGCTGAAATAATATTTAAAGTTGTTTTTAGCAAATTTCCCCTTTAGGGAAGAAGCCATTACCGTAGTCGGTATGGTAAGACCTAGGCCCGGGACTATGATAACTTTTCGACTTGAGGTCCCCAGACCCCAAAAATAAAAAACTCTCGTAAAAATGATCCGATTTTGATGAAACTTGGTATAATCGTGTAAAGCAACATTTATGACTTTAAGTTCGAAAACCAGCCAGATCACTCTATCCGAAGGGGTATTTTGGGGGGGGGTTTGTACCCCAAAAATAGGTTTTTTGAATTTTTTACATATAATTTTTGAAATAGTCAAATTTTAGTTTTTGCCATTGGATTCAGTTTAAAAAAACACACAATTTGGTATTTTGATCATTCCTCTACGTCAATTGGTTACCGAGATATTGAAAGTGCTAAACACATTACGTTGTCTATTGTTATTCTTATGGAGGAAAAGAAAAATTTTATATCTCGCTTATTTATGAAAGTATACTGACGAAACTTGGTATACGGCTTCATCTCGTTGTGGTCTATTGATATTTGCTCAAAAAAACTTTTCCCAAAGACTCCCGTAGCAGCCAACCTGCGTACTCAGCCCCCATGTTATTCTTATGGAGAATAATTAAATGCTCTGTCTCCCTTAATTATAAACATAAATGATTAAAAACCGGTATACGACTTCACCTAGTTGAGTTATATTAATATTAGCATAATAACCCATTTTTTGTGTTCCTTGTTGCAGCAGACCTGCGTACTCAGCCCCAATGTTATTCTTATAGAGAATAATTAAAATTGTATATATCACTTATTTGTGAATATATTTTTATGAAACTTGGTAAGTGGATTTATGTAGTATTAAGATGTTTATATCTCCATTGGAAATTCGCTGAGTATGCAGGTTTGCTGCGACGGGGGTATTTACTATAACTGTATGCTGTTTACGATCAGTTAAGTAAGACTTTAACAATGCCAAGCCCCTTTCAGTAAGCCCCAAAGATTCAAATTTGTGGATGAGCAATTTATGGTCAACACAGTCGAAGGACTTGGATAAGTCACAGAAAACTCCAGCAGCATTCTGTTTCTAAGACCCCTGCAACCTGGCAAAGTTGACAAGAGCTGTATTATTCCCTTCCTAAATCCATACTGGGAAGAACACAGAAGGTTGTTTGACTCCAGATAGTAACTAAGCCTATTATGCATCACCCTCTCTTATAAATCTTTGAAATATTACTAAGCACAGATATAGGGTGATAGTGAGCCACGCCCCCGCACCCGCACCCAAGCGAACCAGAATTGGAAGCGTGCTCCCATCGACGCGGGGCGAGGGGCGGCTCACAGACCCTACCTAAATAACAAGGAAGACCGTGGAGGAAAAAATCATTAAAACGCACCATTTGAGAGGCACAAACTGTAATAGCAAACACAAAATACATGCACAATACATGTCCATAAACCTTTCGAAATTTTTCAGTTTTCCTCCTACCTTTTCCTTTCAGTTTACATTTATTTCTTTTTTTTTGAATAAATAAATCAAAAACTAATCAATATTTATTTTACAAATGGCAAGGTACATCATAGTGAATATTAATTTAAATTTAAGGTTTCCATTGTCATAAATGAATACATGAATAAATAAATAAATAAATAATTAAATAACAAGCAACAAGCTATACAATTACCATTACAATAATCTACTTCCAAGGAATTTTAAACTTCGCATTTTATGGAGGGGGGGCCCCTTAAATTAGAACTGATGAGTAAATAAATTAATAGATAAATAACAGTACCTTAAAACTAAATAACAGTAAACTCTTCAAAATTCAACAATAGTCTCAAAATCTCTGGCAGCAGAATCACAGTACAAATAAAAAAATACAGGAAAACAGGCAATAAAACAACTTGCGGCAGGCGGTGGCATGGCAGGGCAGTCAAAACATCGGAGGGCGAAGGGCAGGCTGGAGAGTGGCCCAGATCCAATTAGGCAGGCAGAAGTGGAGAAAAAATCCCCAAGCAGCGCTCTCCGCCAGAGCCCAAGAGATGAGGAAGGTCATGGTGCTCCTCCGGGACCCCATCAGGCGGTAACGGCTCGTTTAGGCGAACATTACAATGACATTAACAAACAGAAAACATAACACAAAATAACTTCACTAACACAAACTTTATGACAGAAAAATTCGCAGAATGTTCGTCGTTTGACAGTCACGGAGCCTATGAGCAAATGCACGTTGTGCAACGGAAATTCTACTCGGGGGTCACAAGTCAACGCCCAAGGATTCCGTGCACACGAGGTACACAGCCGAGCAAATGGGGACGTCAGACCACAGACATTAGAATCAACACTATATAAAACACTAAATGAGGCGTGACATTCGTCGGTGAGGTAGTCACGGCTCAACCTCCCCCCCCAAAAGAGGACACTCCTCTCCAAAGGGACAACACAAAGCCTCTCCCCATTTCAGAAAAAACAACGACACCAGTAGACGACTCAAGTGTCTGGAGTGGGGAACGCCGAGGGACTTCCAAACTGGGGGGAATACTCACCCCCAGGATTTGCTCTGGCCAGAGATGGAGAATTTACTGAGGGAAACACCTCCGCAGAACACAGCGGACAGAAGAATTGATCAGGTTCTCTGGCCCAGTGCACTTCCCACCCAGACACACGAGTAATCAAGAATGACCTACGGGAGAGCTCCCCGGAAAGGCTTCAGGTGTGAGATGTGGGCCTTCCGGAAGACTGCTCCCGTCCGCGGGTCTCCCAGCTGCGCCGTAACAGGCGTCAGGAATCTCAGAATGCGGTGGGGACCTGACCACCGATGACACAACTTTGCGGCTCTCTTGTCAACAGCCGAACTGGCTGGATGAGCCTTGCAAAATACCAAGTCCCCCACCTGGAAAGGGTTGTCTATCCTACCGCGGTTATGCTTCCTCCGGACCAATTCCCTAGCCCTTATCAAGTTTCTCCTGGCCGCTTGCCAAGTTGCCTTGACATCAGCCGCGCCAGGAGGTGGCAGAAGGTCGCCAATTCCCCACACATTCGCTAACGGGTTGTTAGGCGGATAGCCTAGGAACAGCTCGAAAGGGACCGCCTTGTGACTCTCATGATGCGCAGTATTGAAAGCAAATTGGAGCCAGGGTAGTTCCTGATCCCAGGTGGTCTGCTTATCAGCGTGGAAGGCTATGAGAGCGGATCTAAGATTTCGGTTGAACCGTTCGGCGTGAGAAGGCTGTGGGTAGTAAGGGGAAGTGGTCACATGGCGGATACCGTGCCCAAAACACATCTTCTTGAAAAGATTGGAAATGAATTGGGTCCCGTTGTCGGAAACAATGGTGGCGGGTACACCGAAGTGCTGGAACAGGTGGGTGCGAAGTACTTGCACGGTGAGCTGTGCAGTGGCATTCCTTAAGGGGAAAAGCCAGCAAAACTTGGAGAAGGCATCCACACAAACAAGCAAGAATTTGTTTCCTGACTTGCTACGTGGGAGAGGCCCAACATAGTCGATGAAAACCTTCTCCAAAGGTCTCTCCGCCACCTCAGAAGCCAATAGTCCAAACTTGGTATGCTGAGCGGGCTTGCTAAGCAAGCACGTTTGGCAAGAACGTACCCGCGCAGCAATGTCCCGATCCATACCCTTCCAGATGAAAAGTTCCCTAACCTTAGCGATGGTCTTGTGAATCCCTAAGTGCCCACCCACAGGGGAAGAATGAAAGTACTCAAAGACCATCGGAATTAGAAGACTTGGCAGCACTACTTTTGGTTTGCCTCGCTGCCGGGCTCGGCAGCAAAGGGCACCCTGGGACAGAAAATAAGGGGAGTGGGCTCCCCCATTCTGAAGCTCACCTATGATTTTTGCCAGCTCGGGATCTTTCAACTGATGGGGAATGAAATCTGAAAAAGCCAGAGGAAAATCCAAGAGCACGGCACATCCCGTCTGCTCTGGATTCGAAGGATGGTCGTCGGGTGAGTGGTACATCCTAGATAATGTGTCGGCGATCACATTCTGTGTGCCTCGGACATGTTGCACCTGAAATTTAAGGGACGAAATTTGCACAACCCAACGACCAATCTTCCCAAGCTGGCGGGGATGGGCGAGAAGCCACGAGAGTGCTTGGTTGTCGGTTTCTAACAAAAATTCTTTATGTTCTAAAAATCTTCTAAACTTATTAATACCAAACACGACAGCCAAACACTCAAGTTCATAGACAGAAGAGCTTTTCTTTTCACAGGGATTCAAAGTACGTGAGGCGTACGCAATTGGCTGCCTAACCCCATCCACCTCTTGTGACAACACAGCCGCAATCGCGACGGAGGAAGCATCAGTCTGCAGGACGAACTTTTGGTTGAAATCCGGCATAGCCAGCACAGGCGGCTGCATGATGGCCTCTTTGAGAAAATCAAAGGACGTCTGCTGCACTTCACCCCACACAAACTTGGCTCCCTTCTTGCGAAGTTCATTGAGAGGGGCCGCCAACTCAGCAACGTTGGGGATGAAGCGTCGGTAGAAACCTACCATGCCGATGAATCTGGCAATACCCTTGGCATCTTTAGGAGGAGGAAACTCCCTGATGGCCTGGGTCCTAGCTGGATCGATGCAGACGCCCCGAGAAGAAACAAGATGGCCAAGAAAAGAAATTTCTGGCTTAGCAAAACTAACTTTGTCGGGATTTACGGTAAGGCCAGCCCTACGCAACCTACTCATAACTTCCTCTAGATGAGTCAGATGGTCTTCGAAACTCTCACTGTACACCAGAAGATCGTCGAGGTAATTGAACACATATTTGAATTTGACGTCATGAAATATGGAATCAAGGAGTCTGGTGAGAGTCTGGGCCCCCACAGCTAGACCCATCGGAACTCGTGTGAATTGGTATAAATTCCACGGGACGCAGAAAGCAGTGAGAGGTCGAGACTCAGGTTTCAAAGGAATCTGATGATAAGCCTGGTTTAGGTCAAAGACAGAAAAATACTTGGCCTTACCGAACCAATCGAACGCCGAATGCAAATCGGGGAGAGGCACAGAGTCGATTTCAATTTGCGCATTCAACTTGCGATAGTCCAGGACCATTCGAGACTTGCCATTGGGTTTTGGGACGAGAAAGGCTGGACTTGCGTAACTTGAGCGGGAAGGCTCAATAACCCCATTTTCGAGCAGTTCATTAATGATGGTACGAAGAGTTTCCATTTTGGGTGGAGCTAATTTGTACGGATGAGAACGCACGGGACGGGTGTCAGTGAGTCGAATCTCGTACTCCAGAAGATTCGTGACTCCCAGCTTTGGCGTAAGCACTTCAGGGAAACGAATGCACAGTGCTCTAATCGCTTCAGCCTCACCAGGAGTCAGATGCCCTAAAGGATCGATCTTCGCCTCGCCGGGTGACTCAGGCTCCACCACAGCGGCACCACCGTTAATCTCATCAGCAAAAGGAATTAACACCCGTCTCGCGAATCGGAAGAAACACTGACCTCTACCTAAGTCCAAAATCAGGCCAGTGTGCTTAATGAAATCCGCTCCCAAAATGACAGGAAAACAAAGATCCTTAGCCACCCAAAAGCTCCACACCCAAGAAAAATGTTCGATTTTAAATTTAAAGCGGGCTTCATAGATGATGGGGAGTGGGGAATTAGACGCAGTCCAGCAGATAGGGGAACTTCGCTCAACCTGCTTAATTAGCCCTGAAGATTCTAAATTTTCAAACAGAGATAAGGAAATGAGACAACGGGCTGACCCAGAGTCTACGAGAGCCTTCTGCACCGTGTCACCTAACAAGATGTTGAGTCGTGGACAGGTTGAGCGCACCGCCTTCACACCCATGGATGCAAGGCCCGTCATCCCCCGCAGCAGAGGCTCAGAAACAGAAACGGCACTCCCAGAAGGGGAGGCAACAGAAACATAGTTGGGAACAGAATTCAACTTTAACTTTGGTTTAGACATTAACTTAGACTTAGGCTGAACTTTACTTGAAACATTGACTTTATTGCCCTTACAATTGACAGCAAAACCACAGGAAGGATTGGGCAAACTATCCCCCTGCGCGTAACTCAGTTTTTTGGACCACGTCCAAAATTTCCTCTCTGGCGGCAATCCCGCCGGATGTGACCTGGTTGACCACAACCAAAACAAACAATGGGCTGCCTCTGCCACTGCGGCGGTTCAAGACCCTGCCCCACAGGTGCTACGACGGGGCGAAGACCAGCCCGGGGAAGATGCCCCGCAGCTTGGCTCCTCTGAAGATCCGCGTCCTGGACGCTCCTAGAAAGGATAGCGAGTCTGTCCAGGTCCGCAAACGATGACGGTCTAGTGGAGAAGACCAGCCTGGAGCGTTCCTCCGGCTTTAGCCCCTGCAGAATAATGTCGATGAGCTCCTGCTCACCGATTCCCAGTCGCAAGACACGCTCCACCGTCCGAATGTCACCGACATACTGGCTGAGAGCTTCCGAGTGGTGTTGAGGACGGAAAACCCTCTCCACCTTCAATTTTTCCATAACCCGTCGGGGTAAGAATAACTCCAAGGCTTCCTTGTGGAAATCATCGAAACTCACGCCTCTGCGCAAGCAATCTAGAAGTCTGTCGCCCAAAGGTTTCAGGCAGTACGGAGCAATGAGCTCCATCAATGTTGAGTCCGACATACCAGGGAACTCACGCATGCGCAACACACATTCCAGGAAACGGAGCAACCCGTCCACATCAAGCCCATCTACCGGTTGAAAAACACTGAGAACTGAAGCAAGGGGATGTGGAAGTCTGGCGAAAGTGTTTGATAATGAATGGCTACTGTTGGATTGAGGACCCAACTGAACAGGGGCATGCAATTCTAAAGTGGGCAGTGTGGGTGCGCGGGGAGGAGACGCAAGCGCCACCGCGGGCAACCGGAGCAGTGCACTTGGCGACGGTTGTTCCCGGGAACCTTCCCCCAGAGCGGCAACTACAACCTCAGGCTTTTCCGGAGTCCCAGCCAAAACCTGAGATGGAGGGGAACCTTCAAAAATGTTAACCGTCTCCTTGACAGATTTACCTTCCCGAATAGTCTCAATTATCCCTTGTAGTTCCGGGATTCTCTCATCCACCCAAACCTTATCTACATCAGATATTTCAGAATTTTGGGCTAACAATTTTAGCTGGTTACACCAGTGTGTCAACTGTGTGATGGAAGCTGCCTTGGCGGAGCCGGTAGGCAAGGCACTCCAACTGTCAATTTCGCCACTCAGCTCTTCTACTCTTTCCCTACATGCGTCAAGCTCCTCACTCAAATCGAGTGACTCATGCCAAGATTGAGGCGTGCCTGCAATCTGCCTAAACTGGGCTCTCAACGTGCGTACATCCGCTCCGGGAGTCTCCCCCCGGGACCGCACCTCGTACACTAGCTCCGGTTTCCTCAAATGTTCGGGAACAATGGACCCCATGGCTCTCAACCAGTATGCCACTTAACCAACAATGAAAACAAAATTTTAACAATGTAACAACTTAACCTCCTAAGGCTACAGTACTGAAATGCCTGTCCACCTGATGAGGTCCCAAAAGAAGAAAAACCTGCCCATTCATACCGCCAATACCGCAGAAATTGAACAAAGATTCACACACACATACATACACAGATACATACACTAACAACAACACCTAACACTTGTCTGGTGGGGTTAGCACACAACAAGATTTAATTTTGAGTGTCGGCCATGCTTTAGAAAATTCTTGCCCCCTAAGCTCGGAAGCAAGACATTAACCAGATTCCACCCGGTGCCTCGGCTAAGGGCGAGCTCCTAATTGGAAAAAAAATAATTTGTCTCCCCCCACCAGAACAACAATTTTTCCAGAGTCAGCCAGGACAAAACACCCGAGAAAACAATCCATCCACGGTCCTTCCAAAAGAATTTAGAACGTGGCCAGTGATCGGGTCTCCCAGTCCCTCAGTCATGCACCGAATAAGGTCCACAGCCAAGGGCCAGGACCACAACCACTAAACCACGCTCTGCTACCATCTGAGCCACGCCCCCGCACCCGCACCCAAGCGAACCAGAATTGGAAGCGTGCTCCCATGGACGCGGGGCGAGGGGCGGCTCACAGACCCTACCTAAATAACAAGGAAGACCGTGGAGGAAAAAAATCATTAAAACGCACCATTTGAGAGGCACAAACTGTAATAGCAAACACAAAATACATGCACAATACATGTCCATAAACCTTTCGAAATTTTTCAGTTTTCCTCCTACCTTTTCCTTTCAGTTTACATTTATTTCTTTTTTTTTTTTGAATAAATAAATCAAAAACTAATCAATATTTATTTTACAAATGGCAAGGTACATCATAGTGAATATTAATTTAAATTTAAGGTTTCCATTGTCATAAATGAATACATGAATAAATAAATAAATAAATAATTAAATAACAAGCAACAAGCTATACAATTACCATTACAATAATCTACTTCCAAGGAATTTTAAACTTCGCATTTTATGGAGGGGGGGCCCCTTAAATTAGAACTGATGAGTAAATAAATTAATAGATAAATAACAGTACCTTAAAACTAAATAACAGTAAACTCTTCAAAATTCAACAATAGTCTCAAAATCTCTGGCAGCAGAATCACAGTACAAATAAAAAAATACAGGAAAACAGGCAATAAAACAACTTGCGGCAGGCGGTGGCATGGCAGGGCAGTCAAAACATCGGAGGGCGAAGGGCAGGCTGGAGAGTGGCCCAGATCCAATTAGGCAGGCAGAAGTGGAGAAAAAATCCCCAAGCAGCGCTCTCCGCCAGAGCCCAAGAGATGAGGAAGGTCATGGTGCTCCTCCGGGACCCCATCAGGCGGTAACGGCTCGTTTAGGCGAACATTACGATGACATTAACAAACAGAAAACATAACACAAAATAACTTCACTAACACAAACTTTATGACAGAAAAATTCGCAGAATGTTCGTCGTTTGACAGTCACGGAGCCTATGAGCAAATGCACGTTGTGCAACGGAAATTCTACTCGGGGGTCACAAGTCAACGCCCAAGGATTCCGTGCACACGAGGTACACAGCCGAGCAAATGGGGACGTCAGACCACAGACATTAGAATCAACACTATATAAAACACTAAATGAGGCGTGACATTCGTCGGTGAGGTAGTCACGGCTCAATAGTTATCTAGTTCTGTCCTGCATCTCTCTTTTTATAAATATTTTTTAACTCTGAATACTTTAATCTATCTGGAAATATTCCATTTAGAAAAGATTAATTAATTGACAAAGTATTGGGGAAATTATGTCTACACTTGATTTCAGCAACATAACAGGAATTTCATCAAATCCAAAAAAGCAGGCGTTCTTTTAAATTAAGAATTATTGTTCTAATTTCACAGACAGTTACACTTGAGAAAACACTTAAAACACTGGAGCAGGGGGCATATTGGCTATCTATCGTTGGCCTTTTCACCTTGGGTACATTCAATTTATCGACTAATCATTGAAAATAGATAGGTGTACTCTTGCTGATTACCTGTCCAAAATGTATTAACAGCTATAATTCAAATAGAATTATTCTCCGTGTTAATCGTATGGGCAAAAACCAACGTTTAAGGGCGGTATAAATAAATAAAACTTAGTATATCTATGTAGATGATATATTCTTGCTGAATACCTGTCCATAATGTTTTAACAGCTGCACACCTAGAGGTACGTTTTAGTATATATTATGTTGGGGTAAGTCTTAAAACAAAAAAGCCTCATTGTCTACAAAGTTTGCATGTAGCGTATTAATAATATAGATTGTTATTGCTTTGATTCAGATATTCTATATGAATCAAGTCTATTTCCATTTCAATAATATGATCGCGAAATTTGTCACTGTCTTTATTGGTCTGGGTGAAGGATTTATGTAATGGCTCCTCTAACGGTTTTGTCTTGTTGACTTGGTAAACACTGGTTAACACTTTAGTGAGAGAAGGTTGTGGTTGTAGGATCTGCTTCAGAAGTGGTGTGCAAACATTCTTTACTTTTAGGCCCATTTATTATTGATGAAATTTTAAAATTGAACCAGAAGGTTTAATTTTATAATCAAACAATTGAATCCTGTGATATAATTACATTACAATATTTACAATAGATTCTCAGAAATCCGGATTTCCCAGAGGTGGGCATGAGTCATACGAGATACAAACTGACAAAAAAAGGCAAAGTGACGTTCACACTAACAAAGCGGACATGAACTGAGACTCTCCGGCTCCCTCTTCCCCCTTGCAACAACTGCCACTGCCTTGTAAATCATAAACGTCATCAATTTTACTGAAACACAGAGCGAACCTGATGATGCAAACTACATGACATTTAATCAAGTGAAAATTAAAAGCGCTAAAACGTGAAGTTTCCTTTTATTTTTTTTTTTTCAACAACAATTAATTTTTATCAGGATTACTGGCTCAGACTACACAAAGTCGGACAAGGCCAATCCGGATTCTGAGAAGCTACTGTGTATTAAGTTATAAACAAATCACTTATTAGATTCTGCATAGCCCCCTTCCTCCATGCTTAAAGTTTACTGACATTAGAAACCAACCCTAAACTATTTTTTTTTTTTTCAGGATAATATCCCAATTGAAATAACTTTTAAGTTTTATAAGAAATCATTAATTGTGTGTTTTTTATAAATCTAACATGGAGCAAAATATAGACCTACCACTGTACAGTATGATAAAAAGTATAAACGAAATCAAAACAAATTCGGATTAAATATTTATAGGTATTGTCTTTCTATAAGGTAAACTTTATTTGTTTCAGTCTGTGAAGAAAACAGGTAGAGTAATAATCTCACATGAAGCACCCTTGACTGCCGGTTTTGGGGCAGAGATGGCTGCCACAGTTCAGGTGAGAAACAATTTAACAGTTAAAACAGGTAGAGTAATAATCTCACATGAAGCACCCTTGACTGCCGGTTTTGGGGCAGAGATGGCTGCCACAGTTCAGGTGAGAAACAGTTTAACAGTTAAAACAGGTAGAGTAATAATCTCACATGAAGCACCCTTGACTGCCGGTTTTGGGGCAGAGATGGCTGCCACAGTTCAGGTGAGAAACAATTTAACAGTTAAAACAGGTAGAGTAATAATCTCACATGAAGCACCCTTGACTGCCGGTTTTGGGGCAGAGATGGCTGCCACAGTTCAGGTGAGAAACAGTTTAACAGTTAAAACAGGTAGAGTAATAATCTCACATGAAGCACCCTTGACTGCCGGTTTTGGGGCAGAGATGGCTGCCACAGTTCAGGTGAGAAACAATTTAACAGTTAAACAAGGTAGAGTAATAATCTCACATGAAGCACCCTTGACTGCCGGTTTTGGGGCAGAGATGGCTGCCACAGTTCAGGTGAGAAACAATTTAACAGTTAAAACAGGTAGAGTAATAATCTCACATGAAGCACCCTTGACTGCCGGTTTTGGGGCAGAGATGGCTGCCACAGTTCAGGTGAGAAACAGTTTAACAGTTAAAACAGGTAGAGTAATAATCTCACATGAAGCACCCTTGACTGCCGGTTTTGGGGCAGAAATGGCTGCCACAGTTCAGGTGAGAAACAGTTTAACAGTTAAAACAGGTAGAGTAATAATCTCACATGAAGCACCCTTGACTGCCGGTTTTGGGGCAGAGATGGCTGCCACAGTTCAGGTGAGAAACAGTTTAACAGTTAAAACAGGTAGAGTAATAATCTCACATGAAGCACCCTTGACTGCCGGTTTTGGGGCAGAGATGGCTGCCACAGTTCAGGTGAGAAACAGTTTAACAGTTAAAACAGGTAGAGTAATAATCTCACATGAAGCACCCTTGACTGCCGGTTTTGGGGCAGAGATGGCTGCCACAGTTCAGGTGAGAAACAATTTAACAGTTAAAACAGGTAGAGAAATAATCTCACATGAAGCACCCTTGACTGCCGGTTTTGGGGCAGAGATGGCTGCGACAGTTCAGGTGAGAAACAGTTTAACAGTTAAAACAGGTAGAGTAATAATCTCACATGAAGCACCCTTGACTGCCGGTTTTGGGGCAGAGATGGCTGCCACAGTTCAGGTGAGAAACAGTTTAACGGTTAAAACAGGTAGAGTAATAATCTCACATGAAGCACCCTTGACTGCCGGTTTTGGGGCAGAGATGGCTGCCACAGTTCAGGTGAGAAACAATTTAACAGTTAAAACAGGTAGAGTAATAATCTCACATGAAGCACCCTTGACTGCCGGTTTTGGGGCAGAGATGGCTGCCACAGTTCAGGTGAGAAACAGTTTAACAGTTAAAACAGGTAGAGTAATAATCTCACATGAAGCACCCTTGACTGCCGCTTTTGGGGCAGAGATGGCTGCCACAGTTCAGGTGAGAAACAATTTAACAGTTAAAACAGGTAGAGTAATAATCTCACGTGAAGCACTCTTGACTGCCGGTTTTGGGGCAGAGATGGCTGCCACAGTTCAGGTGAGAAACAGTTTAACAGTTAAAACAGGTAGAGTAATAATCTCACATGAAGCACCCTTGACTGCCGGTTTTGGGGCAGAGATGGCTGCCACAGTTCAGGTGAGAAACAATTTAACAGTTAAAACAGGTAGAGTAATAATCTCACATGAAGCACCCTTGACTGCCGGTTTTGGGGCAGAGATGGCGGCCACAGTTCAGGTGAGAAACAGTTTAACAGTTAAAACAGGTAGAGTAATAATCTCACATGAAGCACCCTTGACTGCCGCTTTTAGGGCAGAGATGGCTGCGACAGTTCAGGTGAGAAACAGTTTAACAGATAAAACAGGTAGAGTAATAATCTCACATGAAGCACCCTTGACTGCCGGTTTTGGGGCAGAGATGGCTGCCACAGTTCAGGTGAGAAACAATTTAACAGTTAAAACAGGTAGAGTAATAATCTCACATGAAGCACCCTTGACTGCCGGTTTTGGGGCAGAGATGGCTGCCACAGTTCAGGTGAGAAACAGTTTAACAGTAAAAACAGGTAGAGTAATAATCTCACATGAAGCACCCTTGACTGCCGGTTTTGGGGCAGAGATGGCTGCCACAGTTCAGGTGAGAAACAGTTTAACAGTTAAAACAGGTAGAGTAATAATCACATGAAGCACCCTTGACTGCCGCTTTTGGGGCAGAGATGGCTGCCACAGTTCAGGTGAGAAACAGTTTAAGAGTTAAAACAGGTAGAGTAATAATCTCACATGAAGCACCCTTGACTGCCGGTTTTGGGGCAGAGATGGCTGCCACAGTTCAGGTGAGAAACAATTTAACAGTTAAAACAGGTAGAGTAATAATCTCACATGAAGCACCCTTGACTGCCGGTTTTGGGGCAGAGATGGCTCCCACAGTTCAGGTGAGAAACAATTTAACAGTTAAAACAGGTAGAGTAATAATCTCACATGAAGCACCCTTGACTGCTGGTTTTGGGGCAGAGATGGCTGCCACAGTTCAGGTGAGAAACAGTTTAACAGTTAAAACAGGTAGAGTAATAATCTCACATGAAGCACCCTTGACTGCCGGTTTTGGGGCAGAGATGGCTGCCACAGTTCAGGTGAGAAACAATTTAACAGTTAAAACAGGTAGAGTAATAATCTCACATGAAGCACCCTTGACTGCCGGTTTTGGGGCAGAGATGGCTGCCACAGTTCAGGTGAGAAACAGTTTAACAGTTAAAACAGGTAGAGTAATAATCTCACACGAAGCACCCTTGACTGCCGGTTTTGGGGCAGAGATGGCTGCCACAGTTCAGGTGAGAAACAATTTAACAGTTAAAACAGGTAGAGTAATAATCTCACATGAAGCACCCTTGACTGCCGCTTTTAGGGCAGAGATGGCTGCGACAGTTCAGGTGAGAAACAGTTTAACAGATAAAACAGGTAGAGTAATAATCTCACATGAAGCACCCTTGACTGCCGGTTTTGGGGCAGAGATGGCTGCCACAGTTCAGGTGAGAAACAATTTAACAGTTAAAACAGGTAGAGTAATAATCTCACATGAAGCACCCTTGACTGCCGGTTTTGGGGCAGAGATGGCTGCCACAGTTCAGGTGAGAAACAGTTTAACAGTAAAAACAGGTAGAGTAATAATCTCACATGAAGCACCCTTGACTGCCGGTTTTGGGGCAGAGATGGCTGCCACAGTTCAGGTGAGAAACAGTTTAACAGTTAAAACAGGTAGAGTAATAATCACATGAAGCACCCTTGACTGCCGCTTTTGGGGCAGAGATGGCTGCCACAGTTCAGGTGAGAAACAGTTTAAGAGTTAAAACAGGTAGAGTAATAATCTCACATGAAGCACCCTTGACTGCCGGTTTTGGGGCAGAGATGGCTGCCACAGTTCAGGTGAGAAACAATTTAACAGTTAAAACAGGTAGAGTAATAATCTCACATGAAGCACCCTTGACTGCCGGTTTTGGGGCAGAGATGGCTCCCACAGTTCAGGTGAGAAACAATTTAACAGTTAAAACAGGTAGAGTAATAATCTCACATGAAGCACCCTTGACTGCTGGTTTTGGGGCAGAGATGGCTGCCACAGTTCAGGTGAGAAACAGTTTAACAGTTAAAACAGGTAGAGTAATAATCTCACATGAAGCACCCTTGACTGCCGGTTTTGGGGCAGAGATGGCTGCCACAGTTCAGGTGAGAAACAATTTAACAGTTAAAACAGGTAGAGTAATAATCTCACATGAAGCACCCTTGACTGCCGGTTTTGGGGCAGAGATGGCTGCCACAGTTCAGGTGAGAAACAGTTTAACAGTTAAAACAGGTAGAGTAATAATCTCACACGAAGCACCCTTGACTGCCGGTTTTGGGGCAGAGATGGCTGCCACAGTTCAGGTGAGAAACAATTTAACAGTTAAAACAGGTAGAGTAATAATCTCACATGAAGCACCCTTGACTGCCGCTTTTAGGGCAGAGATGGCTGCGACAGTTCAGGTGAGAAACAGTTTAACAGATAAAACAGGTAGAGTAATAATCTCACATGAAGCACCCTTGACTGCCGGTTTTGGGGCAGAGATGGCTGCCACAGTTCAGGTGAGAAACAATTTAACAGTTAAAACAGGTAGAGTAATAATCTCACATGAAGCACCCTTGACTGCCGGTTTTGGGGCAGAGATGGCTGCCACAGTTCAGGTGAGAAACAGTTTAACAGTAAAAACAGGTAGAGTAATAATCTCACATGAAGCACCCTTGACTGCCGGTTTTGGGGCAGAGATGGCTGCCACAGTTCAGGTGAGAAACAGTTTAACAGTTAAAACAGGTAGAGTAATAATCTCACATGAAGCACCCTTGACTGCCGCTTTTGGGGCAGAGATGGCTGCCACAGTTCAGGTGAGAAACAGTTTAACAGTTAAAACAGGTAGAGTAATAATCTCACATGAAGCACCCTTGACTGCCGGTTTTGGGGCAGAGATGGCTGCCACAGTTCAGGTGAGAAACAATTTAACAGTTAAAACAGGTAGAGTAATAATCTCACATGAAGCACCCTTGACTGCCGGTTTTGGGGCAGAGATGGCTGCCACAGTTCAGGTGAGAAACAATTTAACAGTTAAAACAGGTAGAGTAATAATCTCACATGAAGCACCCTTGACTGCCGGTTTTGGGGCAGAGATGGCTGCCACAGTTCAGGTGAGAAACAGTTTAACAGTTAAAACAGGTAGAGTAATAATCTCACATGAAGCACCCTTGACTGCCGGTTTTGGGGCAGAGATGGCTGCCACAGTTCAGGTGAGAAACAGTTTAACAGTTAAAACAGGTAGAGTAATAATCTCACATGAAGCACCCTTGACTGCCGGTTTTGGGGCAGAGATGGCTGCCACAGTTCAGGTGAGAAACAGTTTAACAGTTAAAACAGGTAGAGTAATAATCTCACATGAAGCACCCTTGACTGCCGGTTTTGGGGCAGAGATGGCTGCCACAGTTCAGGTGAGAAACAATTTAACAGTTAAAACAGGTAGAGTAATAATCTCACATGAAGCACCCTTGACTGCCGGTTTTGGGGCAGAGATGGCTGCCACAGTTCAGGTGAGAAACAATTTAACAGTTAAAACAGGTAGAGTAATAATCTCACATGAAGCACCCTTGACTGCCGGTTTTGGGGCAGAGATGGCTGCGACAGTTCAGGTGAGAAACAATTTAACAGTTAAAACAGGTAGAGTAATAATCTCACATGAAGCACCCTTGACTGCCGGTTTTGGGGCAGAGATGGCTGCCACAGTTCAGGTGAGAAACAATTTAACAGTTAAAACAGGTAGAGTAATAATCTCACATGAAGCACCCTTGACTGCCGGTTTTGGGGCAGAGATGGCTGCGACAGTTCAGGTGAGAAACAATTTAACAGTTAAAACAGGTAGAGTAATAATCTCACATGAAGCACCCTTGACTGCCGGTTTTGGGGCAGAGATGGCTGCCACAGTTCAGGTGAGAAACAATTTAACAGTTAAAACAGGTAGAGTAATAATCTCACATGAAGCACCCTTGACTGCCGGTTTTGGGGCAGAGATGGCTGCCACAGTTCAGGTGAGAAACAATTTAACAGTTAAAACAGTTTTGAAAAATCTTGGTAGTTCATAAAGTTCCAGTTGTTAAATCCCAGGAAAATTAGTAGGAAACTAAGGTTTGTTACATGATTGTTATGAAGTTTCCAAGCAACAAAAAATTTGTTACTTCTAATTCATTTTAATTCTTGCCTGTTTACTATATCAAATCGTTTTCAGGAGGCATGTTTCCTGCACCTTGAGGCGCCTGTGCAGAGAGTGACAGGGTTTGACACGCCCTTCCCCCATGTGTTCGAACCCCTCTACCTGCCCACTAAGTGGAGGTGTCTACAAGCTGTCAAAGAAATTATTAACTATTAACAAGTTTACTGAACAACTATCGAAGCTATTTTTTTACATTTTCTTTGAGTTAATTTTTTATCGTTGTGTAAAAATGTGCTCAACTACAAATCTACTTTTAAATTTTTGTAGAAATAGGATAATCTGTCAGTTAGTTAAGGGTTTAAATGTTAATTATGGCACACCAGTATGATTAAAAGTATACTCTTTAAAATGTTCAGATTCACTTCACATTTTTTTAAGTTGCATGTTTTAAACTAACTAAGTATACTCAGATGAATGTATATCAATTTGATGGTAAGTTTAATTTGTTTTAGTTTATTCCATTTTTATAAATTTATACAAATGAAGAAATACTACAATAATTATTTTATCTTTTGAGATTATCCTTTTTTACCTCTAACGAAAATGGTAATACTCTTGAAATAACTTTTTATTCAGTATTTTGATTACATGGCTAAAAAAATAAGTTGATTTCATTTAATTGATGAATTGTTATAACATAACATACATATGACTTAAACTTTTGTATAATCCTCAAATATATTTTGTTATTTTCTTATTCAGTCTAATAGAGGCCTAAAATTGAATGTCTCTGTAGAATTAGAATTGTATGTCCTATTGAGTTTATGTCAAAACATAGTATTTAAGTGCAGGTAGATTTGTTTAACTATACAGGATGTCTCAAACAGGTTACAGGCAAATTACTTTACTTAGAAGCGTGAAAGAAAATTATTTCTCACTAAATCGACCCCAAAGAATAGGTAACATAAAAATATTTTTAAATATTGGGTATTCCAAAATCTAAAGGTCTCTTTCGTGATTCTCTGAATTAAAAAATGTAAATATAATGAGTACAAACTCTTACTTTGAGACATAGTGATATTACAAACCAGTCGGTCACTGGATTCAAGCAACAGGTCTCCTTTGTTGATTTAGATGACTAAAGAAGTAGAATTTCTACAATCAAATATGCAGACCGTGTATCACTATGTGCCGTGTCACTTGGTTGGTCAGCCTAATCAAATCTTACAATAGGCTGTGGCATCCAGTGGTCAGATAGAGGATCTTTCACTGAAGCTAGACACAGAGTTAGCATATTAATTAGTGTTGTGAGATTAATTCATATACTGTTAGCTAAACATAATCAGATATTTCAGATTTCTAAAGAAATCAAAGAATTTTCAGCAAAATCAGATATCTCAGGAAAACTGACCAGTTTATGATTATTTCTTACCACAAATAAACGGCTGGTGATCACCTTCTGATTTTTTTAAAAATATATATAATTAATTTACACTACATCAAAATAAGAAATGAGCTAAGCAATCCGAAATTGGAATTGAATGTTGAACACATTTCAAGTAAATCTTAAATCCAAATTTAAATTATGATAAAATCATATAGAAAAATACTAATTAATTTTCTTCCTAGCAATTTTACATTGGTATTAATGGCCCTATATGTAGTCCATCATGGTAATTTGCTTGTGGTCAGTTTCACTCAGTGTAATTAACTAATAACTGTAGCATGTAGCTCGTGGGCCCAAGGTGAAACCAGACTGGAGTGGACCGTTTGCAACTGAGCACCGGTTTGCCTTGACAAGGCCAGACCGCTTTTTGTTGTCTAAATTATGTTTCTTTTGCCAAGTGCAGTTGCGAGTGGACTGTTTAAACGGTATTTTAAAACAGGGTGTGTTGCAGTGTCCGACTAACGCCCTGTCACTGCTGTTTCTAAATCGAGTGTGGCTGTTTTAATAACAAAGTACCTGGGGAACCGAGCTTATCTTGGCGAAGACCAGTCAGTGTGTTCAATTGGCATGGAGTAATTTTTCACCAAGCAGCCACCTTCCATTACGAGCAGATTTGCTTCGCTCAGTCGCCTGTTTTCTGCATTTTAGGGCAAAGTCTAAGCAAAATCCTGTGGCTGAATTCTGAGATAAATTTTGTAAAAAAACCAACATCCAGACATTGCTCATATTAGAGTATATAAGGAATATAGGATAGGATTTGAACCACCTTGCCAAATTTCAGCTTTATAGTTTATTGTGGTTTTTGAGATTATGAGTGAGCGGTAGTTATCTTAGATAGGATAAGATATTGTTATTTCAGTTTGGGTTATTTACAAAAGGATGAAATTCTTTATTCAAAGAGTGCTGGTTGATTGTGATAGTTTTAATTGGAGAGTTGATAAGACTAAAACAAAAACAAACTAGAGCTGTAGAATAATTCCATTGAGGTTAGAGAGCTCTCCTTATAATCTAAAGTTCTCCAAATCAATCCTTGCAAATTCTTACAACTTTTCAGAAGGATCTAAACTTTATGGGCTATTAATTATACCCAGAGCTAGGATTAAAGGTTCGTGGTTGAGAGTTTATAGCTTGGTCAGGCATCACCAGGCCCAATAATTAGCCCTGGGCAAACTATAACTACACCTCAGTTTTATGACCGGGGAAAAGGTTGTGAAAGGATTCCATAACCCTTTACCTTAAGAGGGGGCTTCAGTGTCAATCTGCTTCCCCAATAAGGCTTCCCCCTCAAAGCTCGTTCCTCTTCAACAGATTATCCGAAAGCGTTCTTTGTGGCTCATTTTTAAGAGAAAAAAGATTCCCAGTAAATGTTGATATCATAAGTACTACTCGTTCAATAAAACTCCAATATATTCAATATTTATGATTTGTTATGCATAAACTGTTTGTAATATAACAATTCTGAAATCACTAGGTATTCTTTGTTCTTTAAAATTAACAATAAACCAACGATATCAGATAATGCAGTGAAGAGATAATGAGATAATACAAGCTTCGAAAATGAGTATTGGCCTTATGGGAGAAGCATGTAGAAGCCAGTGACTGGGCCCCCCTCTTAGAGCCACTCAGATTTCCGAAAAATTAGATTGTACCCCAACCCACTTTGATAAACTATAACTGCACAGGGGTGGCAATGAGTTTCTTGTAACTCGCGATACTAAAGTTGCTGTGTTGTGTGATGTTGTTTTGCTTTGATGTTCCTGAATCCATCACAAGTAGATGAGGTTTCTGCCAATTTCTCGCCTTCAAGCTACAAGAAAGGATTTTGAAAATCCTCCAGAATCAAGTTTCCCGCTAAAATATAAAAATCCCTCTGCACTATCAATCCCCCCTGTGGACACCCCTGATTTAACCTAAAACCTAACTGTAAAGTTTATTTATAAATTTAAAAATAAATCAAAATAACAAACCCTTTATCGAAGATTTATTTTTCATAATGTCACATTGAAACAGTTCTAAAAAGTTACACTTGAAATAAAAACATTGACTGATTTAGTTTTGAAATGTTAAAAGTGCTGAATTATACATCCCATAAATATTTGGTTTCCTCCTTGAAATATGAGTTACTTGCTTATTTTAATGCTGGAACTGTACTCATGTACTTTAAGGTCGCTAGCTAGAAAGTTGCGGTTTGACATTGTGCAGGCAAATGTATGAAACAGTGGTGACTGCAAGGCCAGCGTAATGACAGCATCCTCACACAAACATCTGGGCAAGGCCGCATCACTCGTGTTCGTATGAGGTACTCACACTGTCACTCATCACTGACGTATGTGGCAGGAAGTGATAGCAGAGTTTGTGCCTCACTCATCAGTCAGGAAGCCCCTGTAGTGAAGCACCACTTACAACATGTCTTTCTGTAGCCCTTTAGTTCTGTTCGGGGTTCACAAATATGGCACCAACCTCATAGGCGTAATTTGGGGGTAATTTGGAGGCAAGGGGGGCAATTTCCCCCCCCATAATTTGGAGTAAATATTTTTGTAATATATGAAAAGTCAGAATGATCATGATCAAGGGCCATGTTTGTCCCTCCAATCAAAATACCGAAATTACGCTTATGCCAACCCTTAAATGTTATAAAAAGCACATTAATATAGCACTGAACCCTTCACCATCCACCATAACATACACACACACCCGGCACCAACCACCTCTCTTACTCATTCCACTTACACCCCTCCTCCTTCACCCCCTCCCTCTTACTATTCTTTCGACCACCTCCCCGACTAGGAGTGACAAGGTGTTTTTTATTCACGATATATAGTTGGAGATGGGGGACTAAAATTGGGTCTTTCAACTACATAATAATAGTGGAAAAACTTGACACACAATCAATAGTGTAATATATGCCCAATATAAGAAACATCAAAAGCATTATGTAGGTACTGTTAATTTGACAAATCATGTAATTTTTATTTTATTTTTATTTTAAAATTTATCATCTAAACTATCTAAAATCTGCAACTCTAAAAGCCCCCAATCTTGCACGTTTTATATTTTAAAAACTATTTACTGGAAAGGTGTATTTTAATTGATTGTGGAACTCTTTATCGTAAATGTTCTTCTCAAACTTCTGAATTTATAACTAACTCTCTTTATAACCTACTATGCATTGCCATTCAAGAAGTAATTGTATTTACATGTGTCTGTAACAACTGTTCTTGCTAAAGTGTAATGTTGTTGTTTTGTTAGCAAATGAACAACAGATTAATAGCTGTTAATAATTCACTTTATTTTATGGTATAATATATTTATAAATGGGGTTTGGAAGGGAGGACCTCATCACTACCCTACCTGTAAATTGCCTTAGTGCCATATTAAAATATGGGGTTAATATAACGCCTCATTAATCTTTTAACAATGGTCAGATTTTGTGCTGTATTCGAGAACCACCCTTCTGTTACCCGCTTTACTTAAAAAATAGACCTGGGGTTTTAATCTGTAAAGGAACACAAAATGTATTTGTAACCAAAAGTAAAGAGGTAAATATAATCATAATTCAATGATTTAATTTACTGCTCTCAGGAAACACAAGTTAATACTTAAACTCAAGACTCAAGAAGTTCTATTGGTTGTATTCGTAATTGGTATTGGTATTCTTTTATTTTGATTTGAAACTCTATAATTATATTAATCTTGTAACATTTAAAATTAGTTTTTTTACATAATTAGATTTTTCCTGGGGATGAGACCTGTCCCCATAACTTATTTTTAACCCAGAAATTAGTTAATTAAACTTTTTAAGGAAATCGTTGGAGCCGATTTTGAGATCAGAGTTACAATCAAGCAAGCAAACAAACCTTACTCATATCATAGTAATAGGATAGAATCATAATTGTTTATTTGTCATTGGAAATTACAGTAATGCATTGACTGTTGTCACATATACTGTACATAGCAAGGCTGTCAGGCTGGTAAAAGATGGAACTAAAAGATGATGCTGTACAAAATAAACCACAGCAACAACTATCTTGAAAATAAAAAAAATGTTGGCTCTGAGGAAAGCTATGTGTATTGCTTTAAATTTATTGAGTTAGAATTATATATACAAAATAACAAAATATTACATTAAAGATTCAATTTATAAACATAACAATAATATACAATTTAGATCAAATTAACAAGAATTAACAAGTTTAACAAATAAATAAATTATAAACTTTTTAATATCAACAATATAAAACATCATTTATAGTGTTTTATATTAAACAATATAAAACAGTTTAATTATGGTGATCATAATTAAACTACATCATTTTTAACCGAGTTCACCTACCAAGAAAAAGGAGGAGGTTCTCAACTATGGCTATATATTTTTTGAACTGCCGAGGATCGCTGATGATTGCGAACTGCCGAGGATCGCTGATGATTGCGAACTGCCGAGGATCGCTGATGACTTCGAACTGCCGAGGATCGCTGATGATAGCGAACTGCCGAGGATCGCTGGTGATTGCAAACTGCCGAGGATCGCTGATGACTTCGAACTGCCGAGGATCGCTGATGATTGCAAACTGCCGAGGATCGCTGATGACTTCGAACTGCCGAGGATCGCTGATGATTGCAAACTGCCGAGTATCGCTGATGACTTCGAACTGCCGAGGATCGCTGATGACTGCGAACTGCCGAGGATCGCTGATGATTGCAAACTGCCGAGGATCGCTGATGACTTCGAACTGCCGAGGATCGCTGATGACTGCGAACTGCCGAGGATCGCTGATGACTGCTAACTGCCGAGGATCGCTGATGATTGCGAACTGCCGAGGATCGCTGATGACTTCGGACTGCCGAGGATCGCTGATGATTGCAAACTGCCGAGGATCGCTGATGACTTCGAACTGCCGAGGATCGCTGATGACTTCGAACTGCCGAGGATCGCTGATGATTGCGAACTGCCGAGGATTGCGAATCGGGCGTAAAATACGACTGGTGTTAAACAACGACTGGCATTTATATAACGTGGCCATGAAGCTGTTACATCTGGATGTGAAGGCTACCATCATCTTAAATGCCTTAAGAGAAGGCCCAATAGAAATGTTTTACACGTTTGACCTTCAAGGCAGCGACCGAAATTATTGTGATGCGGCGAAGCTGAAAGACCGATCGGGGAGAAGGAAAACCTCCAGGGACTTAAAAACTTGTGACAGGGAACAGGTCTGTATATACAAATAAATTTGTGCTTAATCAAAGAAGAACTAAGACATACCCACTTGTGACTGTAACGATTTTGGACAATCACACGATCCAGCTAAATGTCCGGCTTGTGGAAATGAATGTAACAATTACTATACTTTTTGTAAATTTTAAAAGTAAAGTAAATTAGTTTGAAACTTGTGTAGTACACTTAATAAGCTCTTTATATGAACAAGATATAACTAGACCACGGAAAACTGGCGAAAAATCATGTATAGGGAAAGATGAATCGGCCATAAACGCCAGCGTAATTTTAGCTGTAAATATGGACACAATTTAAATAATAAACTTTAGTGTTAACAATATATGTGATTTAAATCATTCTTTCAAATAATTTCCTTCTCAACAAAATCTAAATTTTCTAGGAATGATGAGTAAAAATATTTAACCCAAAATAAAAATGTGAGAAAACGCTAAGCATCACTAGAATACCAGAAATAGGAATAGTATCAAACCCATTTATCATAAGATACAAATTGTCCAACTGTCTTCACAATAGGGCCCAAAATCTTTAAAACATCTACTAAACAGATTGAGAAATTTGGAAAGTTCAGATTGAGAAATTTAGAGTTTTATCTCATAGATTGGCTAAAGATAAAATAATTTTATTTACTTACTGATTTCTCAGAGTGTTCCTGGGATTAAAGGTTGAATAATTTAAATTTTTGGTAGACACATGCATATTTTTAGTTTGCCAATAATATAGCATATATATTACAATAATATAGTTTTAAGGTGATATAATGGTTTCGGGGTATATTTGTTTGCATTCTTGTAAAATTGAGAAATGTCCTCTCCTGTGAGATGTATATAATAAAGAAAATGACGGTAACAAACTACGTAAGATTAACCGCCCTTGACGACAAAAAACATAAAATCTGTCAAAAATGGCAATTTGACCAAGTAATATAGACTGGAAATTACGACCGGACCTTGTCACATAACCTTCAATAACGCCTAGCCATGCATATAATATCGACCATAATTGACGACCGTAACAAGTGGTATTGGCCAAATGGTAACCGGACGTTTCATTGGCCGAAAACTACGGGAAATCCATGTTTGTTTTTTTGTAGAAAACACAGACTATAATAATTTAAGTATAGTCACTACTGGCCAAAATCTAGATTGCCCTACTCCTACTTATAATATTTGTTAAAACCCTCAATTTTACTATGAAAATCTATCTCGAATTTAAATCCCAATGTTTTTGTCGTCAAATCCCATTAAATTAATTGAATCCGCCATCAATGATTAATGCTGATGATAAATACGCTTGAAATACCACTTATCCCTAGTTAAACATTATTAGAACGTAACGTATGAATGACCCTTAATTGATATCTAAATACGAAAAACCGATCACCCCGTAGCCAATCTTCTACATCTACAATAACGAAATTCGGTACGTATAACCATAACTTCCATAACTTAGGTAACCACTAAGAAAGGATTTTCATAATTCCCCGTAGAGCTCCGCCCCACGTGGAGTCAAAGTTCCAATCCAGTGTTTTTTTCCGACCCATGGGGAGGTTAAGTTGAAATCCAGTGTTATTCTTAAGGACATTCACTTTGTTTTGAGTTGATGAAAATTCAATCAGCTGATCATGATTCGTACTAGTTCCACGAGTTAGCCACAGAATGCAGCACGCGCTACAGGTTTATATTCCCGGGTGAAACCGGGTACGATGGCAACTAGTGGTACATGTTCTCCAAATGAAAGAAGAAACAATACAAATGTTTAACTCAGACTTCTAAAACTTAACACTTAAAACAACTTAACAATCAACAATGAAAACATAACAGGCTTGAACTTAAACATACAAATTGTTTCTTGAATTCGCTTGACGAAACGATGACCGTGACGACATAACGGTTCGACGACCCTTGGCCCCCGTTACGTCACAGCTTCTCACGCGGCGAGGCTACGTTCCCCGGCTCACGCAGACCGTCGCTGTGGAGAGAGCATGCCAATCGGTTAGTCTCACAGATGCACTGTCCAAGGACGCCGAGAGCCAATGCTTTGAAAGGCACAAGGTCATTTTTGAAAGGTTATCCTACTCTTGACTCGAGTGGAATTAGAAAAACACCGCGCCCGATGGCAGCTGGGCCCGAAGTGGAATTCTTCTAACGTGATCGCGTGGAGTAAAGGAGCTGCTGAGTGGTTATATGAGGAACGAGGGAATTTTAATTCAAAGGCGTTGAATAGCTAAGACTAACTTGCATATTTATATTATTTGGATTGAATTCGCAATTGAATTCGCAATCTTTATTTAAAAATCATGTACACTCCACGTACGCTATTTTAGATTGAAAATGTTTTAGTTACCAATATTATTGATTATGCTTATTTCTAAAGTCATCCACAATGGAGTTTAACCATTTTCGTGTAGGTCCATTGCAAATGCATGTAATATTTTGTTAAATGTTTCGATTCACCAAAAGAAAATACTGTAGGTCGTACCTACATTTTTCGTTTGCTTTTTAAAGGAAACACAAGGAACAAGAAGAAAATCTTATATCTATAAAAGGCAAAGCCCTGGTTGACTAACTCTTTCACTCTCTCATCACTAATTCTCCACCTTCCTATGTAGGTAGAGAGCTGACATTTTGTACACTGATTCTTTAGGCGTAAAATAGGAAGACTAAATGGTTTTCATCCTGATCTGGCCTTAGGGCTCCGCCAGAGACCCCGACAAAGTTCCCATGTATTCCTTATAGACATTCAATTTTGTTTAAGCTGATGAAAATACAAACAGCTGATCTTGATTCGTATTAGTTCCACAGGCTAACCACAGAATTCAGCACACACAACTGTAATGCTATACTCTAATATGACTAAGGTTTGGTTGTATGTTTGCTTACTTGCTTGCGACACTGATCTTAAAAACGGCTCCAACGATTTCCTTAAAATGTTCTCTGGGATAAAAATAAGCTCTAGACAGGCCTCGTCTCCAGGAAAAATCAAATAATGTTAAAAAACGAAAATGAAAAGTTAAAAAAAGTTAAGTCCACATTGGACTTGTGGAGTTTAAAATTAAAACAAAAGAATTAATTGTAACACCTGTTCATAATCAACCAGGGAACTGTCAAAGTAATCCTCATGTTGTTTATGATTATTAATTAACATGTGGTTTCCTGAGAGCAGAGATTAAAATATTTTAGTGAAGATTACATATATAGAGTAGTAAAATAAATCAAAGGGACATTGAACTATATATAACAATTGGAGTGACCTTAAAAATGTAGAAAAGAGGCAAATGAGTTATACAAATCTGATTATCAGTAGGGGGAAGTGGTGAACTATTACTCCAAGTCATCTAAAAAAACTGACTGTCCTTCCCTCGAGCAAAGCTCGGCCCCCGGGTACTAGTTTTTATAAATAATTTGCCGGGCGAAGGCTGCGGGAACAGCTAGTATTAAATAAAACCAATGATTAAACTGACATTAAGTTAATTGTCTTAACTAGCAGACCACAGTGCCACAAACACTACTTCAAACTTACTACTTAGTCACGGCACAAATGGCAGCCGGTGAAACTTTTCTTGAAGTCCTGACGCAGAAATTAAAAATGTGATCATACCCGTCATAATAGTTCTTTTGAGGCCCGGTTTGAGCATTGTGTTAAGCTTCTAAAATAATATGCCCTATGACTTACGCCTACCTTAAGACATAGAAGACTTCCTTGAAAGGACGACCCAACTGAGGTGTAGTCGCATATTAACGTTTATTTTTCAGTGTAGTGTATTGGTTCTCAGTAGGGGGCATTAGAGGGTTCAAAACCAGCAAAGGCGTGCGAGGAGGAATGAGGAATCACCCCCCCCCCCCCCCCGGTGACCTTGACCCCGGTCGTTGACCCCCCCCCCGTCACGTGACCTGGCGGAAACCTAACATAGGCTGGCGATCGAGATGAGGAAGAGGTCGCCAGCCCTCTGTGCAATTCCTCACCCTTGTATTACCGGACTCAAACTGGCGATCGAGATGAGGAAGAGGTCGCCAGCCCTCTGTGCAATTCCTCACTCTTGTATTACCGGGCTCAAACTGGCAATCGACATGAGGAAGAGGTCGCCAGCCCTCTGTGCAATTCCTCACTCTTGCATTACCGGGCTCAAACTGGCGATCGAGATGAGGAAGAGGTCGCCAGCCCTCTGTGCAATTCCTCACCCTTGTATTACCGGACTCAAACTGGCGATCGAGATGAGGAAGAGGTCGCCAGCCCTCTGTGCAATTCCTCACTCTTGTATTACCGGGCTCAAACTGGCAATCGAGATGAGGAAGAGGTCGCCAGCCCTCTGTGCAATTCCTCACTCTTGCATTACCGGAATCAAACTGGCGATCGAGATGAGGAAGAGGTCGCCAGCCCTCTGTGCAATTCCTCACTCTTGTATTACCGGGCTCAAACTGGCGATCGAGATGAGGAAGAGGTCGCCAGCCCTCTGTGCAATTCCTCACTCTTGCATTACCGGGCTCAAACTGGCGATCGAGATGAGGAAGAGGTCGCCAGCCCTCTGTGCAATTCCTCACCCTTGTATTACCGGACTCAAACTGGCGATCGAGATGAGGAAGAGGTCGCCAGCCCTCTGTGCAATTCCTCACTCTTGTATTACCGGGCTCAAACTGGTAATCGACATGAGGAAGAGGTCGCCAGCCCTCTGTGCAATTCCTCACTCTTGCATTACCGGGCTCAAACTGGCGATCGAGATGAGGAAGAGGTCGCCAGCCCTCTGTGCAATTCCTCACCCTTCTTTTCGATCAAGTGCCAGGCACGGTTTTTATGTTAAACAAGAAACCGCCAGTACTAATGACCTGTTTTCGAGAGAGAGTAAACGGCTTTAGCCGAGTAAACAGATTCAAGTAGTAAACAAGGGGCTGCCAGCCTCTGTGCAGTTCCTCACCCTTGTACTACCGGGCTCGAACTGGCGATTGAGATGAGGAAGAGGTCGTCAGCCCTCTGTGCAATTCCTCACTCATGCATTACCGGGCTCAAACTGGCGATCGAGATGAGGAAGAGGTCGCCAGCCCTCTGTGCAATTCCTCACTCTTGCATTACCGGGCTCAAACTGGCGATCGAGATGAGGAAGAGGTCGCCAGTTCCTCACCCCTCGTGCTTATCGGGCGAAGTGACTGGTGACTGGTACAGCCAAGCACGACCCCCAAGCAGAGGTGTCAACAACGGCGGGTGAAAGCGGCATTGGAAAGTGACAATACCCAGACTCCAGAGGTGTCAACAACCCTCCCGGGCGAAAGCGCACATTCAAGTCAGTCTTGACCAGAGCCGCTTCCATAATGAACGCCCTTACTGTGGAAGTCTTTGTCAACGTCCCCAACATCAGCCGGTACCTCCTGCTCGGACCGGAGTACCTTACTCCCACAAGGACTCGGGTCGAGGAGGCGATGAGGAGAGGCGTCCACGTCTTCCTCAGGCCGGGGCGGTGGAGTCCAGCCAGTCCCGTGATGACCTCCCGTCGTTACGACCCGGGGGACCCGGCGCAGTGGGACGAGGTTCTGCAAGGGCTGCAGTTAACTCTGGACCAAGGCGGCATGGTGGTGCCGGACGTCCAGGAAAACTATAGAAGGCCTGGACAGTAACCGGTTAAACCCCAAACCGGTTACTGTTACCCCAACCCAAAGACCCAAGACCCTCTGTCCTACCACATAACCCTCTGTCCTACCCCAACCCCACCCCAATAAAACTAGCAAGGGTGGAGTGAGGAGCCCCCGGCCGGCGGCACTTTCCGTGATGACCTTGAACATGAGGAAAAAACTTTCGAAAATTAATAACTAGCCTATTTACCCACCGATTCCCACGGGACTTTTTCCAGAGTGTAGGCCTACCCCGGAGGAAGCGAACGACGAAAGAACCCCATAGACCCGCCATCGAACAAGACCACTATTAATTTATAACCGCGTTTTCCTTATGGGATCTCGGCTGTTTACCGCACATCCGCGATGACGTCATAGTTTTCCTGGAACCAGTAGCGATGACGTATTCCGAGAACTGTTTACCACTCGGACCTGTTCACTCATTAGCGTGCTTTTAGAAGCTTCTCCCGGATATGGAAAATCCCCAGCTTATTGCGCAATAGGCCATCTCCCGCGCTTCTAGAAGCTTCTAGAAGGTTCGCTGGAGTGCGCGCGTGACACAGGTATAAAACCGAGGCTCGGCCGCGCGCACGCGACCTCAGTGTTGTTCGAGACGTCACCATGAACGGAAGCGGTACCGACGTAGTAAACGTGGACCAAACGATCCGCTCTTTCCTAGAGGAGCTGGACGCAATGGACGAGAACGCTAACATACCGTCAGTACAGCAACAGCAGGGATGCGCGTCAAAGAAGAAGCCCGATGGGTGGACTGTAAAGAGGAAGGAAGTGCCTATCGATTCTCCATCACTGTGCTGGTCTGCTGGTGGATGTCAGTATACTGTGAAGAACCCCAGCAACAGCGGTAACGTACTGTTGAAGATGAACGTTTTCCAAGGAGGTCGCTCGACTTGGACCTGCGGCCTGTATTTGGACGAGCGGCGGAACGACGAGATCTGCATGATTCTGACGGATCTGCTGACTAGGCTGCAGAACCTATGGTTGGTCAACAGCGAGACGGGAGAGCCTAGATTCAACGGAATCGTCAGGACCGTCAGTCCGCTGCCCGCCTGGAGGAAGATCGCGGATCGTTGCGTTTCCACCACCGCTGTCGCCATCCCTGAAAAGCGGAAAAAGACGAAAAAATAAATGAAATAAACGAAGTAATTCGATCCTTCCCTTTCCTACTTTTCCTTAATGTACACTATTGTAAAAAAAAAATAACTAACGTAATAATACGAATGAGCGTGTTCCTCGAGGTACATTTCCAGCCTCACCACCCCTCCACTCCTCCTCCACTCCGCTGTCCCTCCACTCCTCCTCCACTCCGCTGTCCCTCCACTCCTCCTCCACTCCTCCACTCCTAGTAATTAAATCAACAGAACACCAGTTGTCAAACACCCACGGGCTCATTCTTGTTCAGGAGTTTGAAGTGTGTGTTTGTGTAATAGTGTTGCTGTGTGACGTTCTGTCAGAGTGTTCACCCGACGTTTTGATCTAACCTATAAAATGAACCACTTAACCGCCTATGTGTTTAATGATCAGCCTTTGTCTGTACTGTTTGACAGCAGCGATAATCCATGGTTCAAAGCTAAGGATGTAGCTACAATATTGGGCTACGCTAACTCTAAATAAGCAATCAGAGTACATGTTAGAGAAAAATATCGCAAAACAATTCCTGAAGTATGGGGGAGCGAAAATCTCCCCCTAACCTATAATGAGAAACATTCAATCTTTCTTAACGAGCCGGGATTATATTCGTTACTTATGAAATCTAAAATGCACATTGCCGAGAAGTTTCAAGATTGGATCTTTGAAGAAGTTTTGCCATCCATTAGAAAAAATGGTCAGTACAGACTTATAAACGAGAACCAACGGCTGCTGCAATCACTTACAAAGTCGCTAACAAATAACCGAAAGCTAGATCAAACAAATTCCGAGTTTAAAACTACAAATGATATATTGTGTATGGAAAACCAATCCATGAATCAAACGCTGATCGAACAGACACCTAAAGTGGCAGTGTTGCCTGAAGATGTAAATCTGAAGCATATATTTTGTGTGATGATTAGGGAAACCCTTTTAGAGCAGTACGGAGTTTGTGAATACAAGTGCATTCGAACACAGAAGAGGAATTTCAAACAAGCCTTGAAAAAAGCAAAGGAAGAACGATTTACAATGTGCTACTGTAGAGAAAATGTCCCCAACGGCATAAACATAGTGAATAAGGCTAAAGAAGTTATGAAGAGTTACGGCATGCACATTGACTGCAGATACAACAACATCCTAACCTCGCACAATTTCATTAATATAGTTGAACATATCTTTGACAATGTATAGGTCTGCGCTTGTGGACACGTTCCAGAACCTTCGACGCTAGTCAGGTAGTAACAGTCGATACGTGCTCCAAAGATGACCAGTGCGGATGACGCAAGAAAAGTAATCACCATATCAATGAACAAAATACGTTATAAACGTAACAACATCCAAGAAAGGCTCGCAATCAAGTTAGTGTTGGATAGAGCGAGAGATGTGTTTGAGAGAAAATATCATATGAAACAGCATACTTATGAAGAAAACAAAAATATTGAATATTATGTAAAAGAATATAACTATGAAGAAAACAAAACAGACTGTTAAATTTAACGAGGAGCTAAATACACAGTACACTTACGAGCCCTGTGAGGATGTACAACAATTAACGTGGACTCAAATCGCAATAGATGAAATGAGATTCCGCAGATCGTTGGAACTGATGTTGGGATGAAAAATCAAACATCTAACCTATTGTAACAAGATGTGTCACAGCGAGTACATACAGTTTACTTCAAGGGTGAGCAGACGCACCACCAGTCCGTAGTACGGTTGAAGTCACACGGTAAGGACGTGAACATGGACGCTTACGCTTCTGCGGACGACTATATCAAATCGTTTATTCAGGAGATTGAGGTTATGAGCAATAATGCTAGTGATCAGACATTGACATCACCTCAGACGTCATCTTTAAAACCGATCACTGCCTGCAAGAGACGAAGGAGGCCAACTCCCATCGAAGTGGAAACCAAGAAACCAGGATGGGTGCCAAAACCAACAGATGATTGTCCCGTAGTGTCATGGATGGAGGATACTTTTGCTGTTCAAAACCCGGGAAACAAAGGACAAATTTTATTGAAAATGGAAATGTACGATGGAACAGATATGGTGTTCATGTGCGGTTTATTTTTGGACAAAGATGGTGAAATGCACCAAAGTGTTAAACAAGTAGTTGATAAAGTGGAAAACATGTGGATTGATAAATCAACAGGAGTATCGAAAATTACAGGCTTAACTCAAACTGTTACACAACGCAGTGCAGTTTCGCAACCAACGTCGAAGAAGCGAGCTGTGAGGAAGAAACAACGAGTGTCGCCAGCAGTCAATTAGAGCATCCGCATTCCCAGACAGGAGGGCGACGCGTCGGTTTTTTGTGTGTGAACACCTGCGCCCGGCCAACTACTACTAGAGGTGTCGAGCAGAAGCACTTTCATGCCAGAGATTCCGAGCTTGAATGGCACTGTAGCAACAGCGGACCTGAGAGCTACCCTCAACAACTGCAAGTCCGACTCTCTGCTCTACACCAGGATAGCCGATCTCCGAGAGGAATGCGGCTATCTCATCACTGCGATGGAGCGAGTCACCACCACACCCTTTGGCGAGACGATCATCGTGATCCTGGAGGGGCAGGTCGGGGACAACTTCTTTCTACGAGTCTACCTGCCTATGCGCTTCAACGAGGTCCTGAGCAACACCGACATCGAGCGCTACAACGGCGGGTTTGGAGAACGCCTTCGCTTGGTGAAGCGCAGCCCGAGGGGTTCCAATATCAGATTCACACCTTTGGAGTTTATGTAAAGCAAGACTTGAAGATTATGTAAATACCTTTGTAAATTAGTTTTCGTAGTCAATACTTATAGTCACGTTCAGAACATAACCACTGTGTTATTTATTTCACTTAACCCCAAAAATGTCCTTTAGTAGTAAGTTTAAGAGCGTGAGTATGGTAACTGTGAGGTGTTTAGCTCATAAGCGTCATCATCAGAATCATCGATATTTGTACATAGATGTAACCAACCGCGTAATGCGATACAATTGGTTAGAGCGCATCGTGTGTGAGCTGTCTTGTGATGGTGACATCGCACTGCGTTTGTTAATAGTAGACTGTTGATTGACGATAGTGATCCGCAACCAATATCGCTGATATCAATGACATTAGTAGTACAGTGATCCGTGATGAAATTGCATCGTGCAAACTCTATTTTCTCAGTACCTTTGACATAGACAATCGGTCGTTTGACGATACATGCACGTAACTTTTCCTCTAGCTCATGATACCAGATATCACCTTGAGCCCATTCCAATCCGTGACAGTGTTTTGTGAACCAATAGCTTTCACGTAGTTTCTCTTGTGGAGCCTTTATCGTATGTTAGTTCGTTAACAAAATAACTTGTACATTAACACGACGATCACTTTTCTTGCTTAAGTCACGATGTGCATTATGGCGTATGGGACGATTGGTAATAACAGCGTTTAAAGTAAACTGTGCACATTCGTTGTGATACGTCTTGTCACAGCAGGTTAGATTTCACATTCTTACATTCAACATCAATTAAAATTGTAGACGTAATCTCATTTCATCTGTTGTGATTTAAGTACACGTAAACCGTTGTACATCCTCACGCGGTTCGTAAGTGTAACGAGTATTTAGTATGACAATAAACTTCTCGAATGTTAGTAAGTTAAATCGTAGCTTGTTCATTGACGCATCGATCCCTATTCTTGTTTCAGTCTCAATATGCATTATGGCGTACGTGCCAGATCGTACTAACAACGCTTGAAATAAACTGCACACATGTGTTGTGATACATCTAAACACAACAAGTTAGATGCATCATTCTAACATTCAGCATCAATTGAAATGTTATGCGTGGTATCATTTCATCTGGTGTAATTTGAGGGAATAACTCGACTACGAACCTTTACCCTATGTTAGTTCGTTAACAACGTAACTTGTACATTGACGCATCGATCACTTTTCATGCTTAAGTCACAATGTGCATTATGATGTATGTGACGACTGGTAATAGCAATGCTTGAAGTAAACTGAGCACATGTGTTGCGATACGTCTTATCACAGCAGGTTATATTGCTCATTTCCCCATTCAACATCAATTACAATTGTATGCGTAATCTCATTTCATCGGTTGTAATTCAAGTCCGCGTTAACTGTTGTGCATCCTCACGCGGTTCGTAAGTGTAACGAGTATTTAGTATGACAATAAACTTCTCGAATGTTAGTAAGTTAAATCGTAGCTTGTTCATTGACGCATCAATCCCTATTCTTGTTTCAGTCTCAATATGCATTATGGCGTACGTGCCAGATGGTACTAACAACGCTTGAAATAAACTGCACACATGTGTTGTGATACATCTAAACACAACAAGTTAGATGCATCATTCTAACATTCAGCATCAATTGAAAAATCTGTACCTTAATGTCGGCGCGTGTATTATGATTATACCCTTTTTAAATTGCGCGCGCCGACATTAAGGTACAGATTTTTTTTATAATCAACAACAAACATAACTTAACAGAGCATGACTTAACCTAACGACGAGATACTACTGGCAATATTTCCTATCTATAAGCACAAACCTAACTTAACAGAGCATAACATAAACTAAGGATGAGATACAACTGCCTACGTTTCGTATTTCTATGCAGGGACCTAACTTTACACTGGATATCATAACCTAACGATGAGATAAGTCCCTCCATGTTTCCCCTTTCTAACTGGAAACAGTCTTAATAAACCTAACTATACCTATCATAACTTAACACAACCACGTTATAATGCTAGTGACAATTCTTGAGGGAAAGGCAAACTTCTTCAAACACCGATTATTTGGGATTGTCATACGAGAAGTTTAATGTAAAACTAAATACTCGGTACACTTACGAACCGCGTGAGGATGTACAACAGTTAACGCGGACTTGAATTACAACCGATGAAATGAGATTACGCATACAATTGTAATTTATGTTGAATGGGGAAATGAGCAATATAACCTGCTGTGATAAGACGTATCGCAACACATGTGCTCAGTTTACTTCAAGCATTGCTATTACCAGTCGTCACATACATCATAATGCACATTGTGACTTAAGCATGAAAAGTGATCGATGCGTCAATGTACAAGTTACGTTGTTAACGAACTAACATAGGATAAAGGTTCGTAGTCGAGTTATTCCCTCAAATTACACCAGATGAAATGATACCACGCATAACATTTCAATTGATGCTGAATGTTAGAATGATGCATCTAACTTGTTGTGTTTAGATGTATCACAACACATGTGTGCAGTTTATTTCAAGCGTTGTTAGTACCATCTGGCACGTACGCCATAATGCATATTGAGACTGAAACAAGAATAGGGATCGATGCGTCAATGAACAAGCTACGATTTAACTTACTAACATTCGAGAAGTTTATTGTCATACTAAATACTCGTTACACTTACGAACCGCGTGAGGATGCACAACAGTTAACGCGGACTTGAATTACAACCGATGAAATGAGATTACGCATACAATTGTAATTGATGTTGAATGGGGAAATGAGCAATATAACCTGCTGTGATAAGACGTATCGCAACACATGTGCTCAGTTTACTTCAAGCATTGCTATTACCAGTCGTCACATACATCATAATGCACATTGTGACTTAAGCATGAAAAGTGATCGATGCGTCAATGTACAAGTTACGTTGTTAACGAACTAACATAGGATAAAGTTTCGTAGTCGAGTTATTCCCTCAAATTACACCAGATGAAATGATACCACGCATAACATTTCAATTGATGCTGAATGTTAGAATGATGCATCTAACTTGTTGTGTTTAGATGTATCACAACACATGTGTGCAGTTTATTTCAAGCGTTGTTAGTACCATCTGGCACGTACGCCATAATGCATATTGAGACTGAAACAAGAATAGGGATTGATGCGTCAATGAAAAAGCTACGATTTAACTTACTAACATTCGAGAAGTTTATTGTCATACTAAATACTCGTTACACTTACGAACCGCGTGAGGATGCACAACAGTTAACGCGGACTTGAATTACAACCGATGAAATGAGATTACGCATACAATTGTAATTGATGTTGAATGGGGAAATGAGCAATATAACCTGCTGTGATAAGACGTATCGCAACACATGTGCTCAGTTTACTTCAAGCATTGCTATTACCAGTCGTCACATACATCATAATGCACATTGTGACTTAAGCATGAAAAGTGATCGATGCGTCAATGTACAAGTTACGTTGTTAACGAACTAACATAGGGTAAAGGTTCGTAGTCGAGTTATTCCCTCAAATTACACCAGATGAAATGATACCACGCATAACATTTCAATTGATGCTGAATGTTAGAATGATGCATCTAACTTGTTGTGTTTAGATGTATCACAACACATGTGTGCAGTTTATTTCAAGCGTTGTTAGTACGATCTGGCACGTACGCCATAATGCATATTGAGACTGAAACAAGAATAGGGATCGATGCGTCAATGAACAAGCTACGATTTAACTTACTAACATTCGAGAAGTTTATTGTCATACTAAATACTCGTTACACTTACGAACCGCGTGAGGATGTACAACGGTTTACGTGTACTTAAATCACAACAGATGAAATGAGATTACGTCTACAATTTTAATTGATGTTGAATGTAAGAATGTGAAATCTAACCTGCTGTGACAAGACGTATCACAACGAATGTGCACAGTTTACTTTAAACGCTGTTATTACCAATCGTCCCATACGCCATAATGCACATCGTGACTTAAGCAAGAAAAGTGATCGTCGTGTTAATGTACAAGTTATTTTGTTAACGAACTAACATACGATAAAGGCTCCACAAGAGAAACTACGTGAAAGCTATTGGTTCACAAAACACTGTCACGGATTGGAATGGGCTCAAGGTGATATCTGGTATCATGAGCTAGAGGAAAAGTTACGTGCATGTATCGTCAAACGACCGATTGTCTATGTCAAAGGTACTGAGAAAATAGAGTTTGCACGATGCAATTTCATCACGGATCACTGTACTACTAATGTCATTGATATCAGCGATATTGGTTGCGGATCACTATCGTCAATCAACAGTCTACTATTAACAAACGCAGTGCGATGTCACCATCACAAGACAGCTCACACACGATGCGCTCTAACCAATTGTATCGCATTACGCGGTTGGTTACATCTATGTACAAATATCGATGATTCTGATGATGACGCTTATGAGCTAAACACCTCACAGTTACCATACTCACGCTCTTAAACTTACTACTAAAGGACATTTTTGGGGTTAAGTGAAATAAATAACACAGTGGTTATGTTCTGAACGTGACTATAAGTATTGACTACGAAAACTAATTTACAAAGGTATTTACATAATCTTCAAGTCTTGCTTTACATAAACTCCAAAGGTGTGAATCTGATATTGGAACCCCTCGGGCTGCGCTTCACCAAGCGAAGGCGTTCTCCAAACCCGCCGTTGTAGCGCTCGATGTCGGTGTTGCTCAGGACCTCGTTGAAGCGCATAGGCAGGTAGACTCGTAGAAAGAAGTTGTCCCCGACCTGCCCCTCCAGGATCACGATGATCGTCTCGCCAAAGGGTGTGGTGGTGACTCGCTCCATCGCAGTGATGAGATAGCCGCATTCCTCTCGGAGATCGGCTATCCTGGTGTAGAGCAGAGAGTCGGACTTGCAGTTGTTGAGGGTAGCTCTCAGGTCCGCTGTTGCTACAGTGCCATTCAAGCTCGGAATCTCTGGCATGAAAGTGCTTCTGCTCGACACCTCTAGTAGTAGTTGGCCGGGCGCAGGTGTTCACACACAAAAAACCGACGCGTCGCCCTCCTGTCTGGGAATGCGGATGCTCTAATTGACTGCTGGCGACACTCGTTGTTTCTTCCTCACAGCTCGCTTCTTCGACGTTGGTTGCGAAACTGCACTGCGTTGTGTAACAGTTTGAGTTAAGCCTGTAATTTTCGATACTCCTGTTGATTTATCAATCCACATGTTTTCCACTTTATCAACTACTTGTTTAACACTTTGGTGCATTTCACCATCTTTGTCCAAAAATAAACCGCACATGAACACCATATCTGTTCCATCGTACATTTCCATTTTCAATAAAATTTGTCCTTTGTTTCCCGGGTTTTGAACAGCAAAAGTATCCTCCATCCATGACACTACGGGACAATCATCTGTTGGTTTTGGCACCCATCCTGGTTTCTTGGTTTCCACTTCGATGGGAGTTGGCCTCCTTCGTCTCTTGCAGGCAGTGATCGGTTTTACAGATGACGTCTGAGGTGATGTCAATGTCTGATCACTAGCATTATTGCTCATAACCTCAATCTCCTGAATAAACGATTTGATATAGTCGTCCGCAGAAGCGTAAGCGTCCATGTTCACGTCCTTACCGTGTGACTTCAACCGTACTACGGACTGGTGGTGCGTCTGCTCACCCTTGAAGTAAACTGTATGTACTCGCTGTGACACATCTTGTTACAATAGGTTAGATGTTTGATTTTTCATCCCAACATCAGTTCCAACGATCTGCGGAATCTCATTTCATCTATTGCGATTTGAGTCCACGTTAATTGTTGTACATCCTCACAGGGCTCGTAAGTGTACTGTGTATTTAGCTCCTCGTTAAATTTAACAGTCTGTTTTGTTTTCTTCATAGTTATATTCTTTTACATAATATTCAATATTTTTGTTTTCTTCATAAGTATGCTGTTTCATATGATATTTTCTCTCAAACACATCTCTCGCTCTATCCAACACTAACTTGATTGCGAGCCTTTCTTGGATGTTGTTACGTTTATAACGTATTTTGTTCATTGATATGGTGATTACTTTTCTTGCGTCATCCGCACTGGTCATCTTTGGAGCACGTATCGACTGTTACTACCTGACTAGCGTCGAAGGTTCTGGAACGTGTCCACAAGCGCAGACCTATACATTGTCAAAGATATGTTCAACTATATTAATGAAATTGTGCGAGGTTAGGATGTTGTTGTATCTGCAGTCAATGTGCATGCCGTAACTCTTCATAACTTCTTTAGCCTTATTCACTATGTTTATGCCGTTGGGGACATTTTCTCTACAGTAGCACATTGTAAATCGTTCTTCCTTTGCTTTTTTCAAGGCTTGTTTGAAATTCCTCTTCTGTGTTCGAATGCACTTGTATTCACAAACTCCGTACTGCTCTAAAAGGGTTTCCCTAATCATCACACAAAATATATGCTTCAGATTTACATCTTCAGGCAACACTGCCACTTTAGGTGTCTGTTCGATCAGCGTTTGATTCATGGATTGGTTTTCCATACACAATATATCATTTGTAGTTTTAAACTCGGAATTTGTTTGATCTAGCTTTCGGTTATTTGTTAGCGACTTTGTAAGTGATTGCAGCAGCCGTTGGTTCTCGTTTATAAGTCTGTACTGACCATTTTTTCTAATGGATGGCAAAACTTCTTCAAAGATCCAATCTTGAAACTTCTCGGCAATGTGCATTTTAGATTTCATAAGTAACGAATATAATCCCGGCTCGTTAAGAAAGATTGAATGTTTCTCATTATAGGTTAGGGGGAGATTTTCGCTCCCCCATACTTCAGGAATTGTTTTGCGATATTTTTCTCTAACATGTACTCTGATTGCTTCTTTAGGGTTAGCGTAGCCCAATATTGTAGCTACATCCTTAGCTTTGAACCATGGATTATCGCTGCTGTCAAACAGTACAGACAAAGGCTGATCATTAAACACATAGGCGGTTAAGTGGTTCATTTTATAGGTTAGATCAAAACGTCGGGTGAACACTCTGACAGAACGTCACACAGCAACACTATTACACAAACACACACTTCAAACTCCTGAACAAGAATGAGCCCGTGGGTGTTTGACAACTGGTGTTCTATTGATTTAATTACTAGGAGTGGAGGAGTGGAGGAGGAGTGGAGGGACAGCGGAGTGGAGGAGGAGTGGAGGGACAGCGGAGTGGAGGAGGAGTGGAGGGGTGGTGAGGCTGGAAATGTACCTCGAGGAACACGCTCATTCGTATTATTACGTTAGTTATTTTTTTTTACAATAGTGTACATTAAGGAAAAGTAGGAAAGGGAAGGATCGAATTACTTCGTTTATTTCATTTATTTTTTTGTCTTTTTCCGCTTTTCAGGGATGGCGACAGCGGTGGTGGAAACGCAACGATCCGCGATCTTCCTCCAGGCGGGCAGCGGACTGACGGTCCTGACGATTCCGTTGAATCTAGGCTCTCCCGTCTCGCTGTTGACCAACCATAGGTTCTGCAGCCTAGTCAGCAGATCCGTCAGAATCATGCAGATCTCGTCGTCCCGCCGCTCGTCCAAATACAGGCCGCAGGTCCAAGTCGAGCGACCTCCTTGGAAAACGTTCATCTTCAACAGTACGTTACCGCTGTTGCTGGGGTTCTTCACAGTATACTGACATCCACCAGCAGACCAGCACAGTGATGGAGAATCGATAGGCACTTCCTTCCTCTTTACAGTCCACCCATCGGGCTTCTTCTTTGACGCGCATCCCTGCTGTTGCTGTACTGACGGTATGTTAGCGTTCTCGTCCATTGCGTCCAGCTCCTCTAGGAAAGAGCGGATCGTTTGGTCCACGTTTACTACGTCGGTACCGCTTCCGTTCATGGTGACGTCTCGAACAACACTGAGGTCGCGTGCGCGCGGCCGAGCCTCGGTTTTATACCTGTGTCACGCGCGCACTCCAGCGAACCTTCTAGAAGCTTCTAGAAGCGCGGGAGATGGCCTATTGCGCAATAAGCTGGGGATTTTCCATATCCGGGAGAAGCTTCTAAAAGCACGCTAATGAGTGAACAGGTCCGAGTGGTAAACAGTTCTCGGTATACGTCATCGCTACTGGTTCCAGGAAAACTATGACGTCATCGCGGATGTGCGGTAAACAGCCGAGATCCCATAAGGAAAACGCGGTTATAAATTAATAGTGGTCTTGTTCGATGGCGGGTCTATGGGGTTCTTTCGTCGTTCGCTTCCTCCGGGGTAGGCCTACACTCTGGAAAAAGTCCCGTGGGAATCGGTGGGTAAATAGGCTAGTTATTAATTTTCGAAAGTTTTTTCCTCATGTTCAAGGTCATCACGGAAAGTGCCGCCGGCCGGGGGCTCCTCACTCCACCCTTGCTAGTTTTATTGGGGTGGGGTTGGGGTAGGACAGAGGGTTATGTGGTAGGACAGAGGGTCTTGGGTCTTTGGGTTGGGGTAACAGTAACCGGTTTGGGGGTTAACCGGTTACTGTCCAGGCCTTCTATAGTTTTCCTGGACGTCCGGCACCACCATGCCGCCTTGGTCCAGAGTTAACTGCAGCCCTTGCAGAACCTCGTCCCACTGCGCCGGGTCCCCCGGGTCGTAACGACGGGAGGTCATCACGGGACTGGCTGGACTCCACCGCCCCGGCCTGAGGAAGACGTGGACGCCTCTCCTCATCGCCTCCTCGACCCGAGTCCTTGTGGGAGTAAGGTACTCCGGTCCGAGCAGGAGGTACCGGCTGATGTTGGGGACGTTGACAAAGACTTCCACAGTAAGGGCGTTCATTATGGAAGCGGCTCTGGTCAAGACTGACTTGAATGTGCGCTTTCGCCCGGGAGGGTTGTTGACACCTCTGGAGTCTGGGTATTGTCACTTTCCAATGCCGCTTTCACCCGCCGTTGTTGACACCTCTGCTTGGGGGTCGTGCTTGGCTGTACCAGTCACCAGTCACTTCGCCCGATAAGCACGAGGGGTGAGGAACTGGCGACCTCTTCCTCATCTCGATCGCCAGTTTGAGCCCGGTAATGCAAGAGTGAGGAATTGCACAGAGGGCTGGCGACCTCTTCCTCATCTCGATCGCCAGTTTGAGCCCGGTAATGCATGAGTGAGGAATTGCACAGAGGGCTGACGACCTCTTCCTCATCTCAATCGCCAGTTCGAGCCCGGTAGTACAAGGGTGAGGAACTGCACAGAGGCTGGCAGCCCCTTGTTTACTACTTGAATCTGTTTACTCGGCTAAAGCCGTTTACTCTCTCTCGAAAACAGGTCATTAGTACTGGCGGTTTCTTGTTTAACATAAAAACCGTGCCTGGCACTTGATCGAAAAGAAGGGTGAGGAATTGCACAGAGGGCTGGCGACCTCTTCCTCATCTCGATCGCCAGTTTGAGCCCGGTAATGCAAGAGTGAGGAATTGCACAGAGGGCTGGCGACCTCTTCCTCATGTCGATTACCAGTTTGAGCCCGGTAATACAAGAGTGAGGAATTGCACAGAGGGCTGGCGACCTCTTCCTCATCTCGATCGCCAGTTTGAGTCCGGTAATACAAGGGTGAGGAATTGCACAGAGGGCTGGCAACCTCTTCCTCATCTCGATCGCCAGTTTGAGCCCGGTAATGCAAGAGTGAGGAATTGCACAGAGGGCTGGCGACCTCTTCCTCATCTCGATCGCCAGTTTGAGCCCGGTAATACAAGAGTGAGGAATTGCACAGAGGGCTGGCGACCTCTTCCTCATCTCGATCGCCAGTTTGATTCCGGTAATGCAAGAGTGAGGAATTGCACAGAGGGCTGGCGACCTCTTCCTCATGTCGATTGCCAGTTTGAGCCCGGTAATACAAGAGTGAGGAATTGCACAGAGGGCTGGCGACCTCTTCCTCATCTCGATCGCCAGTTTGAGTCCGGTAATACAAGGGTGAGGAATTGCACAGAGGGCTGGCGACCTCTTCCTCATCTCGATCGCCAGTTTGAGCCCGGTAATGCAAGAGTGAGGAATTGCACAGAGGGCTGGCGACCTCTTCCTCATGTCGATTGCCAGTTTGAGCCCGGTAATACAAGAGTGAGGAATTGCACAGAGGGCTGGCGACCTCTTCCTCATCTCGATCGCCAGTTTGAGTCCGGTAATACAAGGGTGAGGAATTGCACAGAGGGCTGGCGACCTCTTCCTCATCTCGATCGCCAGCCTATGTTAGGTTTCCGCCAGGTCACGTGACGGGGGGGGGGGTCAACGACCGGGGTCAAGGTCACCGGTGGGGGGGGTGATTCCTCATTCCTCCTCGCACGCCTTTGCTGGTTTTGAACCCTCTAATGCCCCCTACTGTTCTCCTCTGCCAAACTACCGAACAATAAAGACAGGAAGGCAGTTGCTTGCTGGACTACATTTCTAGACGGAGGCTAAATAAAGCCTTGTACTAAAATTAAGACTAAACTATGTATAAATAGCGTGTTTCCCAAAAGTCCCACTTAAAGGTTACCATTTAAATATTTCTACTTACCCTCCAAAACCCCTATTTTGGGGGAGGCGTTTGAAAATTTTGATTCTTCAAAAGTTTCCTTTTTGGGTCACTAAGACTTCCCTGGAAGATAATCTCGTTATATGCAGTCGTTACAAAAAATAATAGAGGGGGTTGGGACTTTTGGGACACACGGTATAAAACATGTTGTTCACTGATTTTAAATTGTGTTACAGGAATATCGAAATATGCAATAAAATGAATGCTTTAGTAGAAAATAAAATTAAAAAAATACATGTTTAAATTATCAATGTTAAGCACTGTAGATTAACTTATTTAAATTTTGTTTGCATCTCAACATCCTCATCATGTCAGAACCCCCGAGACTTATTCGTTACACTATACATTGACTACAGCATGTAGCAGAGGAAAAGAGGTAGAGTAAATATTAAACAAAAACTGCTGCACTGTTTGTACTTTTTTCGAGATCCGCCTATAGTTTATTAGGGCAAGGCGACAAACAGCTAGTTGTCAATAGTTTCAGTCGATATAATTAACATTATATCCTCCATTGAAACATTCTGGCTCAATCTTAACACGAAACCTTCATCGAGTGTGGCCCAGTTGCTAATGAAAACTGGGCCAAGAGATCTGTCTCGAGATATATCGATATGTCAGCCCGGGGCGGTTGTTTATTTGAGACGAAGGTGTATCAGTGACTCGAATATTTTAGGAAGGGCTATTTGTTGAGAGCCGAGGGTACTCCATGTGTACGCACGTGCTGGTCTTTTATAACCAATAGGTATGTTATATCGCTGCAATATGCGGTGAGCTAGTTTTGTAAGTGAGGGGAAATCAGTTTTAATCCTTAAAGGGTCGTTACAAATGTATGTATGCAAGCAACCTAACATGTGGGTTTGTTGGCAGCGACCTGAACAAACCTGTTTGTAAAACTTTCCTTCGATACACTTTGAAATTGCATCAGTAAAAACTATTGTAAAATAAATCTTATTACATAACCAAGCCTAGACCCCTTGGCCAATGACACTGCATGTGAGACCCGCCAACCCTCCTGAGAAAGTCCGCAAAGGGCGATGATAAACTGTGTAGTTCATCGTCTGTAGTTGGCCCACAATCACAGAATTGGTAGAACACCAGTTCCCACATTGACTCCAGAAGTTGCATTTCCACATAGGTGCGAAATCTGTCCAGTTCGGTCCACTCACTCCTAGGGAGATGCATATACCAACAAGCGGAGTTGTATCAGTGACCGAATGTGTTTGCACCCACCACGATTCAGCACAATCTGATTGGGAGAAGTATCCTTCAGCTAAAGAGGAGACTAAAGGATTACGAGACCAAAACTGATTTCCCTCTGGTGGAAGATTCTGTAAGATGAGTAAATTGGGGGCCAACACGAACCAAAAAATCAGTTCACGTGTCGTTTTGCAAGAAATAAATACTCGTGTAAATAATATATCCTCATTCAAAAGAAGCTCAAAGGAATCTAGCTACTAAGCGATGATTTATAAAAAAAAACACTATTAAAAATGATACCACTGCAAGTCAAAAGTTAAGATTTAATTTATAATTATCTATATCTATAATCTATAAAAGGCAAAGCCCTGGCTGGCTGGCTGACTGACTGAATCATTCATCACTAATTCTCCACCTTCCCATGTAGGTAGAGAGCTGAAATGTTGGTACATTGATTATTTAGGCATAAAATAGGAAAACTTAATGATTTTTCATCCTGATCTGACCTTAGGGATCCGCCAGAGACCCCGACAAAGTTCCCATGTATTCCTTATGGACATTCAATTTTGTTTGAGTTGATGAAAATACAAACAGCTGATCTTGATTCGTAGTAGTTCCAAGGGCTAACCATAGAATGCAGCAAAAAACTGTAATTGTTTTTATAGGAAAGAAGCTATTACCGTAGGTCTCATGGTAAGGCTTAAGCCCGAGACCATGATAACTTTTCATTTTGAGGTCCCCAGATGCCAAAAACACCATTCGTTATAATAAACGAATATATATTATACATAAACGAATAGTATATTTATATATATTATAAACTATTACAGTATATATATGTGTGTGTCCGTAAGCACGATAACTCTCGTAAAAAATGTCCGATCTTAGTGAAATTTAATACAAATGTGTAAAGTACAATTTATTTGAATGAGTTCGAAAACCAGACGAATCGCACCATCCGAAGAAGGGTTTGTACCCCAAAAGTGGGGATTTTGGGGTTTCCACATGTAATTCTTATTTAAATCAAATTTTAATTTTTACTATTGAATTCAGCTTAAAAAACAAACAATTTGGTATTTTGATCATTGCTCTACGTCAATTGGTTACTGAGATATTGTAAGTGGTAAACACAGTACGTTGTCTAATGTTATTCTTATGGAGAAAAAGAAAAATTGTATATCTCGCTTATTTATGAACATAAACTGACGAAATTTGGTATATGGCTTCATCTGGCTGTGGTTTATTGTTGTTTGCACAACAAAAAATGTTTCGCCTGTGGTTCCCGTTGCAGAAAACCTAGGTACTTGGTCCCCATTTTATCCTTATGGTAAATAATTAAAATGTTATATATCGCTTATTTATGAATGTATATGGATGGAACTTGGTATGTGACTGCAGTAAGTTGAGTTCTATTGATATTTGCATTAAAACCCATTATTTTGTGTTCCTCGTTGCAGCAAACCTGCGTACTCATCCCCAATGTTATTCTTATGGAGAATAATTAATATTTTAAATATCGCTTGTTTGTGAATATATTTCTTATGAATCCTGTTAAGTGTTTTAATGTGTTATGTTATATATTCATTGGAAATTCGCTGAGTATGCAGGTTTGCTGCGACGGGGGTATTATAAATCATTTGCGGGGCGAAGCCTGCGGCTATCAGCTAGTTTGTAATATTTGTTTTTTTTGTTTAGGGGAAATAACTTGTTCTAAATAAAAATGCCATAAACAAATTGCAGAGTTTTTAACACTTCGACCAGTATAAACTTTAAAGTCACCAACTGACTGTAGATTCAAAACAGGCAAAAAACCTTTTGTTATTGCTTTGTATTCTATTTAAACAATTTCCGTTGCCTATAACCAATCAAGACTCTCCCCTTTCTCAAATAACGGAGCGTTACGCTATGCTATACCGCCTCCCTCCATAAACGTTACGTACCGTATCTAGGCCTTATCTTTCCACAAGCGTTACGCTAGATGGATATCGCCTCTTAGGGATTGAGACGCCTCTAAAATTTACATTTTTTCTGGTTATGCGTAATAATTAATGGATTTCTAAAGAGTTTATTGTTATGCCCGGTGTTACATAAACAATTTCCATCCAGTTTTTTGACTAGCACGCCATAACCCCTCGTACGAGCTGGCTTATAAACATTCAACGCCGCATCCTCGCTCACACGCGTACGAGAATCCCCGGTCAACTTGGCGGTCAAGGGTGAAGCCACGGCCGTTTGTTTGCCTCTGCCGCAGATGAATCTCGGGAACACGTCGCAGATAACATCACGAGACCGAACACGGGCGGATAAATCAACCACATGCTAGGCAAGGCTACACCCGGGGTTCGAAAGTGGTTTTTGAAAAAGTGGATTTCGTGTAACGTTGACTGCTGGTTTTATTTTATCTGGGATTTGGTTTATGGCTGCAACTCCTGTCTAGGGAACATATTCGGTGTTACATTTGTTTAGTGTAACACAAGATTTAATTAACAAAATCATGAAACTGAGTGCCATTTCCTTGGTGAGATTTTCCTTTGGATTTGAGTTTTTTTTTTATCATATACCCAGCATTTAGCATTTTAATTCTTTACGTGTGGGAGATGATATCGGACTTAGTTAAGCCTGTTGTATAATCGAAGATTTATAACTGAGCGACCACTTATTGGTTCTCAGAATGTTTTATGTACCACTGACTCACTTCTTTTATAATCTCATATTATATTGAATGAGACTGGTGTTTTAGCGAATTTCCCCTATAAGGAAGAAGCTATTACCGAAGGTCTCATGGTAGGACTTAAGCCCGAGACCATGATAACTTTTCATTTTGAGGTCCCCAGATGTCAAAAACACCATTCGTTCAAATTTGTATATATATATATGTGTGTGTGTGTGTGTGTGTGTGTGTGTGTGTGTGTGTGTGTGTGTGTGTGTGTGTGTGTGTGTGTGTGTGTGTGTGTGTGTGTGTGTGTGTGTGTCCGTCCGTAAGCACGATAACTCTCGTAAAAAAGTTCCGAACTTAATGAAATTTGGCACAAATGTGTAAAGTACCATTTATTTGAACGAGTTCGAAAACCAGACGAATCGCACCATCCAAAGGGGGGTTTTGGGGGGGTTTTGTACCCCAAAAATGTTTTTTCATTACTCTACACACGAAAGTAAACTTTCTAAACGTAAAATGAGCCAAGAAAATAGGTTATTCCCGCTACTGCACGGCAAAATTACATAACGTTAACTTTCTGTGCATTTGTGGTGCACGGAAAGTAACCGTTATGGGATTTTGCGGTGCAGACCGATCAGCTGTTGCATTAGGCCGATCAGCTGTTGCATTATTTGCTGTTGCATTGTTGTTCAAAACAAAGCGTTTCATCGCTTAGTAAATACTGACATTGTCAGTTAGGTTGTAGTCGTTGTGACGGATTGTTTGAGTTATGTGTACTAATATTAATAATATTCCTGAAACTTTTATGAACAGAGCGGTAAGTGTAACTAACGAATTACTGCCTGATGTGTCGGGTTTAAGAAACGAAAACGAATACGATAAGCTTTGTATTTGGTGTCGAAAAGAAAACATTAAACCTAGCCAGGTTAGTGATGACGTACTCCTAGTCTACATGTCAGAAGTGTCGAAAACATTAAAACCAAGTACTTTGTGGAGCAAGTATTCAATGGTTATGAATGTCTTAAAAGTGAAAGAAAATCTTGGACATTTAAAATTCCCAAAAACAATTGCATTTTTAAAGAAAAAATCTATTGGTTTCAAACCTAAAAAAGCTAATGTTTTTACATCTGATCAAGTTACTGAGTTTTTGGTCAAAGCTCCCGACAATGAATGGTTGTTGAGTAAAGTAGTTTTGACGTTTGGCATCTTTGGAGCCCTTAGGCGAGATGATCTGTTACGCCTAAGCATAAATGACGTAAAAGATTGTGGCAATCTCATTAAGGTTATGTTAAGAGATGGCAAAACACATGCTAGTAGAAGTTTCATCATAACAGACGATGAATGTACGTACCAACCCTGCCAGCTAGTACGTAAATATTTATCTTTACGCCCATCAAAAATTACAAGCACAAAACTTTTTGTTGGCTTCAGGCAAGGTAAATGCGTAGCTTTGGTAAAAAAGCTCGCGCAGTACCTTAACCTAGAACAGCCAGAATCCTATACAGGTCATGCTATTCGACACATATCCGCTTCAATGCTAGTCGAAGGAGGAGCTGATTTGCTCACACTTAAGAGACACGGAGGTTGGAGAAGTGCAAACGTTGCCGAAGGGTACATTGAGGAGTCCATAAATAGAAAAATTGATGTGTCAAAAAAACTTTTTTCTAAAGCAAGTACGTCAACCTCAAATCACAACAATTCCTCTTCGAATTCACTAACACTCAAAGACATTACTAGCAATGATGAAGAGGGGAATCAGGTTTCCTCCTCGCACGCCTTTGCTGGTTTTGAACCCTCTAATGCCCCCTACTGTTCTCCTCTGCCAAACTACCGAACAATAAAGACAGGAAGGCAGTCGCTTGCTGGACTACATTTCTAGACGGAGGCTAAATAAAGCCTTGTACTAAAATTAAGACTAAACTATGTATAAATAGCGTGTTTCCCAAAAGTCCCACTTAAAGGTTACCATTTAAATATTTCTACTTACCCTCCAAAACCCCTATTTTGGGGGAGGCGTTTGAAAATTTTGATTCTTCAAAAGTTTCCTTTTTGGGTCACTAAGACTTCCCTGGAAGATAATCTCGTTATATGCAGTCGTTACAAAAAATAATAGAGGGGGTTGGGACTTTTGGGACACACGGTATAAAACATGTTGTTCACTGATTTTAAATTGTGTTACAGGAATATCGAAATATGCAATAAAATGAATGCTTTAGTAGAAAATAAAATTAAAAAAATACATGTTTAAATTATCAATGTTAAGCACTGTAGATTAACTTATTTAAATTTTGTTTGCATCTCAACATCCTCATCATGTCAGAACCCCCGAGACTTATTCGTTACACTATACATTGACTACAGCATGTAGCAGAGGAAAAGAGGTAGAGTAAATATTAAACAAAAACTGCTGCACTGTTTGTACTTTTTCCGAGATCCGCCTATAGTTTATTAGGGCAAGGCGACAAACAGCTAGTTGTCAATAGTTTCAGTCGATATAATTAACATTATATCCTCCATTGAAACATTCTGGCTCAATCTTAACACGAAACCTTCATCGAGTGTGGCCCAGTCGAATATTTAAATATTTATCTTTACGCCCATCAAAAATTACAAGCACAAAACTTTTTGTTGGCTTCAGGCAAGGTAAATGCGTAGCTTTGGTAATAAAGCTCGCGCAGTACCTTAACCTAGAACAGCCAGAATCCTATACAGGTCATGCTATTCGACACATATCCGCTTCAATGCTAGTCGAAGGAGGAGCTGATTTGCTCACACTTAAGAGACACGGAGGTTGGAGAAGTGCAAACGTTGCCGAAGGGTACATTGAGGAGTCCATAAATAGAAAAATTGATGTGTCAAAAAAACTTTTTTCTAAAGCAAGTACGTCAACCTCAAATCACAACAATTCCTCTTTGAATTCACTAACACTCAAAGACATTACTAGCAATGATGAAGAGGGGAATCAGGTTTCCAAACACTATTTTACAATCGACGATGTTATTTCATCAGAAGAAGATATTGTGGAAAATAGCAATTTCATTCAAGTAAAAAACAAAGTTGATGGAGGACACCCTGAAGTCAATGTTGCAGAAATGAAAAAATCTAAAGCTACCACAAAAAATGATAAACATAAGTGAAAATCAAAATTGCAACTTCAACATCAATTTTCATTTTCATGAATAATGATTTATCAACGTTTTAACTGTTATTGCTATGTAGTCGTCAGAGGTTTCTTTGTTTATTTATTCATCATCTTGTTCTATAGTTAAGTTAATAAAGTTACTTTTTATATATCCAAAATCAGTCATCAGAGTTTAAAAAGTTTCTTTGTTTAATTATTCATCATCTTGTTTTATAGTTAAGTTAATAAAGTTACTTTTCATTTATCCAAAATCCTGTTTTTTCATCAAACTATTGGGCATGCAGTTATTAATAAGTGCACGGTAATAACTTATAACGCTGAGTTTCCGTGCGTATGTACCTCGACATAAGCACGGAAACTCAGCGTTATGAGTTCGGTTTTTTTCTTGATACTAAGTTGAATAAACAAAAATATTCATGTTGTTTACAAGTTTTTCGATATCGTAATGAAAAATAATGTTCAATACTCGTCTCAAAAGTGCCATTGCGGGGCTCGATAGCTTTTTCCACGCTCGGCTTCGCCTCGCGCGTAAATGCAATCTCTCCCCGCAATAAGTCACTTTCGAGACTAGTAATGAAAACTACTATTTTTGGGGGTTTTCACTCGTAATTTTTATTTTAATCAGATTTTAATTTCCACCATTGCATTGAGCTTAAAAAACCAAACAATTTGGTATTTTGACCATTACTCTACGTTAATTGGTTACTGAGATATTGAAAGTGCTAAACACAATACGTTGTCTAATCTTATTCTTATGGAGAAAGAGAACAATTTTATATCTCGCTATATTTATCTTTGGGATGAGGCCGATCGTATTTGGTTTCAAAAAGTTGCGGCGGAAGGCCAAATTGCAAGCGCTAGCGATCGTTACAGCCTCTAGGAAAGGATCGACATTACATTCTTTCAGGAAAATACGCCTGAACTTAAGACAGGCCTGAGCTAGGATCTCTACATCAGAGATGCAGTACTCTAAGATTTCCTTTTTAAAGTCAAAAACGTAGTTTTCAGCCACTCTCGCATCGTACCAGCTTTCAAAGGCCTTGTGGGACTTTTCAAACATTGATCCCGGACAATAGAACTTTTTGTCGGGCATGGGGCCTACATAATCTTGGTTTGCCAGAGTGTTAAACAAGTGGGGAAAGTAGCCCTTCTTTCTCTCGGGAGGCAGATCGAAGGCTTGAGGGAGCGCTGCGAGGGCCATGGGGAAATAGTTGAGTGAGTCCACAAACCTCACATTGTCCATTTCCATGAGAATAATTTTGGTTCCCCTCATGACCAGATCAGGGGTGAATTTAGTTTCTTCCAACACATACTTTAACAAAAACTGAAAATCAAAGCCTTGGCCGTTGTGGGCAATCACACATACATTTTTGAACTGTTTCCTGACTTCCATGACATAATCCATGAAATCTTTAACCGGGTCAGAGTTGAAGACTCTCGTACGGTTTCTACATGTCATACAAAATCTAGACTCGATGCAATTAAAGCAAAACTGTTGAGAAACGCACAAGTTTACTTTATGTAATTTTTGCTCGGGGTCAGAGGGGAGAGACTCGTCTTGGCGAGTCTCCAGATCAAAGAAAATGAATAGGTAGTCCTTGTTTTTAGGCTTACCCTCGTTTCGCTGCATGAAACATTTATGATTAGGATCCTGGAAGGATCCGCAAGGTTTGCAATAGACTTCACCGCACTTGTGGGGTGTGGATCTGTCTCTAATCCAAATTAATTTACCGCAGTCAAGGCATTTTTTAACTTCTTTACATCTATCAACTTGGTGAGCAGTGAAACATCGCTGGTTTCTCAAAGTCATGTTACATTTTGGACAAACTATTCCCCCATGCTCCTCTTTGCAGGGAGGTGAGATGGTCTGACACTGAGAGCAGGTGTTTGAACATCTGTGTTTAGCTTTGTGATCGTAAGGGACGTGGCACGCTTCGCAGAAATATTTGCAGGCAAACGCAGCGGTCAAACTGTTGATTACGTTATAGTGGCCGTTATGAAAGAGCAAGTTAATTTTGAATTTTGGATTTTCAACACGACCCTCAAAATAAACATCCCGGCCTTTTCTGTCAAAGTTGTAGACGGTGATTTTGAAATTAGTTAGCAAGTCCTGAAATTTTTCCAATTGGGGGATACCGGCCCCTTCCTCGGGGATCTCTACCCTTGCCTTCTGCATCAATATTTGGGCCCTCACTGTCTGTCGTTTACCCTTGTCCATACGTACAAGATTATACTCTGGGTCGTTTGTCACTTTAGCCATGGCCACCACCAAAGCCCTGGGGAGACACAAGTTGTCTTTGTTGTTAACAACTACGATTCCCTTCCTCGCCTTACACTCCTCATCAAAGCTGTTGTATAGGCCAGGTCTTACCCTCCCGGAACCTACAGGGAGATTAACTCGGGTACACTCCACTTTGAAAGTGTCAGTGGACTTGATGGATTCAGAATTTGATTGAACGATCCCCCCAAAAATTTGCCAAAGTATGTCTTCATTAATTTCACCAGCGGGCCGAAAAGCAACAAACCCGGGTTCTTTTGATTTTAAATTTAGACTCTGCAAAGTAAAGCCGATCTGATCATTTTCATGGGCCTGGCCCTTCATCTCATTCACAATTTTGGCGAAACCTTGTCTGAGCCAATCAATTTCGGTAGTTTCAGGAGGAGGGTTAGTAAATTTGAAAATAGTTTTTGTTCCGTACAAGCGGAATTTCTTTATATACGCCTGCTCGTCACTGAGGACTTCGACAGGCTCAACAACACTGGCCATTACTACTTAAGTCAAAATTAAATTTAAATAATAAATCAAAACAATAAAGTGAGGTTAGGGAAAAAGTGAGGTTATGTAAAACCTTGACTTGAGTAAATACAACACTAGGGCTAGAAAACGAAAATAGTAAAGTGAGGTTATGTTAAGCAAAAGTGAGGTTATGTAAAACCTCGACTTGAGTAAATGAAATTAAACTAATAAAGTGAGGTTATATTAGACTCAAATTGTAATGTTATATTAGACACGTAAAGTAGGGTTATGTTATGCAATAAAATTGAGGTTAGCCCCGGTACACTAAATAAAAATATAATACGCGTTAAATAATAACGGTAAATTATAGCTAGCACTTACTGCAATTGCACAATACTATCACAAACTCACTATACCACAATAGCAAAGAACGGAGCAGCGCAGAGACCTCTGACCAACACGAAAGCCGGGAACAGAGTGAACGAGGCAAGCCGGCAGCGGTGGAGGTATATGGATGGACCAATCAGAGCGCAGGACGCCTAATTACAGCCAATGGGGTGCGAGCTTATTCCGGCCAATCACAGAGCAGTATTTTAACGGGTTGAAACTGGATATTTTAGCTGACTAACGATGTTTGATGAGTATGGCACAGAGTAAGAAGAAGAAGAAGAGGGAGGCAAGGAGGAAGAAGATGATATATTATTATATAAATAATAAATGGTGTAGCTATATGTATAATTATGTATCATATAATAGCATAGAGTGTATGTACCATAGAGTATAAACCAGTAGCCGTAGATCATATATAATAGTAGAGAATATGATAGTATAGTAGCATAGAGCATATATATATATATATATATATATATATATATATATATATATATATAATGTAGTTATAGAGCATATAATAGTCTAACCGTGGAGCATATATATATAATAATGTAGAGCATAGGTTGGCAGCACTGCTAAGTTGGCAACACTACAGAAAAAAATCTGGAGGGAACTCTGGCGGGAGAAAAGTGAGGTTAGGAAATCTGGCGGGAAAAGTGAGGTTAGGAAATCTGGCGGGAAAGTTTTGGCGGGAAAATTTTCTTCTTACTCTTTCCGGAATAACGCGCTCTAACCACTATGCCATTTCCGGTTCTAAAATGGCGCCGCCCCTACTACTGAGATTTAAGATTACACTTAAATTTATGATGAAAAGTGAAATATGACGTATTGGTATATCGTTAAAATTATCCATTTGATGATATACTCATGTATACTACTGAGAGGGTGGGGTAGTTCCCTATGTAAGACTCATGAGATAACTCCATATTATTGTGTTGAGCTGAGACAGGGTTCGTTTAGATTTATTCCCTCATCGTTCACCAAACGAGTAGGGAAATATATTTTACGTCAACGGCAATTTATTTCTGACAGTGGCGGATTTAAGCAATTGCCGCCTAAGGGCTATTAGAAAAATCTGCCGCCCTTCCCCCCCCGACCTATAATCTTTGTCCTTTTAGCCGCCCAGGTTTACCCACATGTTATATATCTTGTTTGGTAATTGTGTAACAGTATCTAAAAAGTTACGAATTTACTGAATTAATAAGTTTAAGAAATTTCTGTTATTTCTTAGTTTAAACCAGTAAATTAATGTATAATTGACTTGATTTACATTAACACAGTAAAATATAGCCTACTCAATGACAATCAACCCTAGAGACAAATGTTGGTGTTGAAAGCAGTGAATCAGTGCTACTTTTCATAACAAGAAAATCCTTCAACAAAGGCCTAAAAATCCCTTCTTATACTTCATCAAACATTAATTTTTACACCAACGCATTAATTACTGAAAATTATAATAAATAACCTGTAAATAAGATATGATGACACTGAAGCCTTAAAATTCGTAATTCGGACCATTTGCCTAAAGATTCTGACTATTTTAATCCTGAATTAGCGTTTTTCAATACAGTTTTCCAGTCATTTTGTAATTTATACTTTTATACAAAGAATTTTGTACATGTTTTAGACGATCAAAATATAATATTAATTGGTGTAGGCCTAATCCTATCCTATACTCTAATATGAGTAAGGCTGGCTTGCTTGCTTGCTTGCTTGCCGGCCTGCCGGCCTGCCTGCCTGCCTGCCTGCCTGTCTGCTTGCTTGCTTGCTTGCTTCCGACACGGATCTCAAAAACGGCTCTAACGATTTCCTTCAAAAATTTGGAATAACTCATTTCTGGGATAAAAATAAGTTGTAAACAGGCCTCATCCCCAGGAAAAATCAAACGAGTTCGCACGCAGCACGCTGACGTGAGGGAAGTGAATTTCCACAAAAAAACTTTTAAAACTCAAAATATGTGTAAAAATAAACATTTGTCCAATTTTTATTGAACTCTGAAAACATTGATTTTTTGGCTGTTCTGATGCTCCTGGTTTCATTTACTTGCAAAGCTGGGAAGACAATTTTGTGCATTATAAGGTTAGGAGAAGGTCCAGACAGGCTTTAAAGCAGGCGTGAGGTTGCTGGGGATAATAAAAGTACTCTAACAAAGGAATAACAGGCTTTTCTAGTGTAAAACCCCCATAAGACAACGTACTGTGTTTAGCCGATACACATTTTCTTTAATAACTCGGTAAATATTTATGCTAGAATGACGAGAGAGGGCTTAAAACTTTCGCCTCACTAATTCCCATCTTTTAACATGCAATAATTTTACATCCGGGGCTTTTCAAAACATGCAATAATTTTACATCCGGGGCTTTTCTGACCCTTTTTGGGCCCAAAAACTCGAAATTTGAAAGATTAATCCCCAAAATAGGGTTTAGAGTTTTCCGATTGTTTTGCCCAACGAACTTGTCCAACTGATTACAGAAAGGAACGTCCCTACCAAATTTGAAGTTAATCGGACAAAAAATGCGACCGCTAGAGTGTATACACACACATATATATATATATATATATATATATATATATATATATATATATATGTCTATATATATATATACATATATATACATATATATATATATATATACATATACATATATATATATATATACATATATATATATATATATATATAATTTTTAACGACCCCCCAAAACGTGTTCAGGGGGTCACGTTAGGAACTTCTATGGTGGTCCCGGGTTTAAGTTTCACCGTGCGGGTCATGCTAATAGTTCACTTTCCAAAGGAAATTCACTAATAATGTAAAAAAACTAAAATTAAATGTAAAAAAAATAACATTGAGCTTGGAGTTTCAAATCAAAAGAATTTTAACAGCTGTTCATAATCAACCAGGGAACTGTCAAAGTAATACTCATGTTGTTTGTGATTTTTAACATGTGGTTTCCTGAGAGCAGTGTTTAAAAGATTTGAGTGAAGATTACATTTTTTTAAAGAGTAGTAAAATCAATCAAAGGGACATTGGGCTGTAAATAACAACTGGAGGGACCTTAAAAATGTAGAAAAAAGGCAAATGAGTTATACAAATCTGATTATCAGTAGGGGGAAGTGGTGAAATATTACTCCGAGTCATGTAAACAAACTGACTGGCCTTCCCACGAGCAAAGCTCGGCCCCCAGGTACTCTTCATAAAATTCTACACATTTTCAAACACTTCTTCTAGTTTCACCTCTATGATGTTGTAGATCCAATGAATTAAAACATAATACCTACAGTAGTCACTACTCTCACACAAATAACCTAAAAAAGCGTGTCGTCATATTTGGTAGTTTGTCCTGTTGTGGTGTTAACTTGTTGGTGGGACAGGGAAGGGACTTGTTTTCAACACTATTTTCAAAGCCACATTACAAGGGTGTTTTCATCTAACCCAAATCATAACTTTGCTTCAAGATAAACAATAAAATTACATCTAAAATTTCAAGATAAACAATAAAAGGTACTTTGGTATTATACGGGTGCCACTATTTTAGGAGGTTAACTTTTTACCGGATACAAAGGATAACTACATAATTCGAAAAAACGTACTTTTATTGACTTACTGTACAAATTTTACATCATTCTGATGAGCGGTCTTTGTGTTGTGCCTCCCAAAAGGCAACGATGTCCGCTAGGATCGTGTTGAATGCGTCGCCGCCACTAGCAGCCAGACCCGAACGCCACAGGTACTCCGCCTAATATACAGCGCGCTGCGGCAGTTATGTTAGGATGGGTTATCATAAAAATACGTACGGTTTCCTCTTCATTTCGAGGTAAATCCCACACCAAAAGAACGTCACTCATTATGAAAACAAATGTAACGTAGTGCACGGCAATAAATCACTCATGACACTGACCCAGATACAGGCGGTGACAGGTGATGCGCGCGCTCCGGTCAACGACCTGACCTTGGCCTATTTGGAGGGGGTTTGGCGGCTGGAAGTATGACTCATCAGGTATCATTCGATTCGTAACGAAACAAGGAAAGTCCTACAGTCATTTTTATGATAACCCATCCTAACATAACTGCTGCAGCGCGCTGCATAAGGGTGGCATCCGTATAATACCAAAGTACTCAATAAAATTACATCTAAAATTTGTCTCAAGATTATAAAGTTAAGTTAGTTTTAAGTTAATTGTAATCCGCCTAAAATGCGACAAGATATTAATTTAAAGACTCCGAATATCTCAGTTTTTCATTTATTGAAATGGGAGATTTTGACACCGTCCCACACATATATATATATATAGAGGTCTCGTCTGGAGTAAAAAACTGCAGCCTACATGTTGACCACCATTTTGTCAAATATGCTCCCATGGCAACAACCATTCAAATCCTCTCTTCACAAATTATGCTAGTCTTTATTTGTCTTTGGTCAAATGTTTTAAAAAAATATCCTCCAGAATGAACGATTATGTGTGGTAGTCTTTGATGGTAAGTATAAGACGGCTGAAATAAATTTCTTTGTTACCGTGAGTTTGAAAATGAAACGACAATATCATTGCAGTATAAATTTTGTTATTGTCATCTCAAATTCGATTGTTGCAATATTTCTCATCCGTGTGCCTTGGTCATTATTGATATTGTGTAACAAATAATTGTAATGCTATGCGAATGTATGGGTAAACTTGGAAGTCCGTGAGTTGAACCGTAGATTAAGAATACTACAAGGAGTATGGTAATCTATATTTAATCTATGGTTGGACGTAGTCATAGTGGCCCAGTGCCTGATATAGTTCGTGGTTTGCCGCCTTTTCTCTGTAGCGTAATCGTCTTGTCGCTAGTACGGATGAATGACAAATGCATTATGACTGCTTTGAGGAACTGCAGTGTGAGGGACTGCAAGCGTTATACATTAGTCTCTGGTTACTACCTTTACCTTTAAAAGGGCGGTACACCGTCATTGTCATCCGTTTTCGTCAAAATGTTCCCCGTTTCAACATTTCTTTTGTAAACAATTTATCAATTTTCTGTAGGTTTGCCGCCCGTAAAAACTTGCCGCCCTGGGCTACAGCCCCTATAGCCCCCCCCCCTAAATCCGCCACTGATTTCTGATAGAGTTTGAAAGCTCTAAAGAAGTAATATGATATATTTTACTGTAGTATTAATGATCTTTCGTTCAACCCATTCATTCTTCACCATAATAACCAATAACACTGAAGGTCAATCGTCACCCACACTATATTTTACTGTAGTATTAATGATCTTTCGTTCAACCCATTCATTCTTCACCATAATAACCAATAACACTGAAGGTCAATCGTCACCCACACTATATACCGCGGTTTGGATCAGACCCGTGACAGGGTGGGAGGAGGTAAATCCCCACCTCTAAGATGTTCCTCAATCACGTTGTTAACTCTACATGTAGGGTCGCGGTTTGCAGTATGTCAGTAGGGGAGCCAATATTGAATCTGACAGCTCTCACGTGCTGGCACCGAGTGGACACGTTCACCAGAGGGGACTCCAGTCATGCCACAATTCTCGTTTCTACCTGCTTCCCTCATACCCCCAATGTTAACTTTACAATCCCTCCTCGACGGATTATTCGAAATCGTTGATTTATGGATCAGTTTAAACTACAAAATTGTACCTAGCAATTTCAGTGAACAACGCTTCGATTTCACAAATGATAATCGTTCAGTAAAATTCAAAAATATTTACTATTTATTTTGCTAGGCTAGCTATTTATTTTGCTAGGCTAGCTATTTATTTTGCTAGGCTAGCTATTTATTTTGCTAGGCTAGCTATTTATTGCTTTTAAAAGTAACGATTTTAGCTAATTCGTTGAGGAGGGACGGAGTTTGAAAGTTAACAATGACTTTTTAGTGTGGATTGGCCTTTGCCCACCAGAGATGATTTGCTGTCAGTTAGGGGTAAAATGAAATATTGTGATTTTTGTCCCCCACCAGACATAGCTTAATCTTCCCTTAGACAATACGATTTGAATTGTTTGTGTATTTGATTTTTATTACAAGTCCTAAATAACATCTGAACGTTATCCTGGACCTCCTTACGTTTGACTGGAAGTTCCTTAGGTGACCGTGTCAAGGGAATATAAAAACTGGATGGAACCACTTTCCAGCCACTATTTATGTTCCACTAACTTATTATCCTAAAATTGTTCACTGTACTAAAAAAAAATACAGCTAAATATTCTCGCGTGTTCCTTCGAAGCAGTTTTAGTAGCTGGCATCGACTGAACCAGTTATTTTATCTAAATGCTGCATTTTTCTCAGTACTTTTTTCACCGGCCGCCCGCACCGATGCTATTCTGGGCTATCTCCAGAGCCAGTTTATGTTCTGGGACTGGGATCAGGGAGTGGCTCGTGGGCACGAAACTGGAGCTAAATGTCACAAGTCAGGAGACCGGTCCGTCCCAAGGTCACCGAAGAGTGCGAGTGCGACTGGACACTTCCACACGGCGGATCTGTGATTAATAAACCGGGCTGCAGCTATTACTTTTGGTGGCAAATTGGATTTTGATTGCGGCTGTCACACGATATTTGGTAAAAGCCAAGGTTGGCGTTTTATAATGGATTTCAAAGTAGGAATTTGACGTGTTATTGGTATCAAATTAATCACAACTTTATGTTAATACGACATACCCTTTTGTCCTTTTTAGACATGAGTAAAAAAAAAGAGAAGGAAGAAGGAAAATATATTTTGTAACAATTAAACCGAGAAAATACTATATGAGAATGTATAATAATAGTCTAGTCTACAGACAATAATTCAATGACTGCAAAAATTAAAGATAATATGCTACCTATGATGGCTATCCACTCCACTAGTACCATAAAGAGCTGTACAAATTAAATAAAGGGTTTTTTGGAATTATCTTACACATGTCGGTACCGTACAGAGGTGACTTTGTGACCAGTTAGGAAACAAAGTGGTAGAGGGGAATTGCGAATTAATCCCCCCCTCCCTCAATCATTATTTACTCATGCCAATGGGCAAGTGATTTGATTTGTTTTTTGTTGCAAGACTTTATCACAGCTTATCTTTAAAAAGCCGTTAAGTTGTTGATAATTTCTTTGGTTAGCTTTTTCAAAGTGGTATACAGTAATATGAACAATAGAGGCAACAAGCTTAATACACCTAAGAGTTCTCATCTGAAATGTAAAAGATAAGCCTCACCAGGAGGATATTTTTAGACAAACCACAGGGAACAATAACAGGGATGCAATGGTTTCCAGCATATTTATGATTAAACATATGTTTGACATAAATGTTGTATTTTAAATTTAAATACTCATTTTTCTTCATTGTAAGGTGCCAGGTAACACGTTTCAATAACCAAATCTACTATAGGTTTAAAATGGAGTATACTTACTAGGAAAGTCAACCATTAATTGTTCGTAGTCGTCCCATCTGGCATTGACGTTTACTATGAGCAATTGAGTAATTCTATTGGCGTAACAAGGGAATATTTGAACAGTTGTTCATCAAACACAGACTTCGCGCCGGTAACATACACTGAAACAGAAATTTAGTTCCATTATTTTCCAGAAACAGATAATATGTATTTATTTATGATACACTTACCTAACCTAATTCCGCAGAGCGCTGTCTGGCGCGAAATAAATATTTTCCAAAAGTGGTGGCCCTCTTCTAATAGAAAAAACCCGTTTCTTATTTTGTAACAATTACCAAACTTGTTTAAATAATTTTTGAAAAAAAAATTGATTCTATAAAAAAGCTAACACATAATTGTAACCCCATAAAATACAAATAAATCTAAGCGTAAAGCCTGTCCCACACATCTCCCGAACACTGAATGTTCGGCTATTCGCGTGTAGGTAGTGTGGGAGCTGCACGAACACCGAACACCGAATACTGAACTTTCAAAGCAGTGACGAATGTTCAGTAAACCTTCAGGAGAATGTTCAGCCGAATATTCGGGTGTCATTCGTGAGTAGTTAGGGACAGGCTTTAGTCCAACAATGAACTTCTCAAAATTATACTTTTAAGGAGTTAAAAAACATAAACTACGATGTAAATAAAAACAAAATTATTTAATTTATGTAGCTGGAAATTCCCTTGCGACCTTTGGCCTCTGTCTTACTGCCTTTTATGACGGATCTGCCTTTCACATCAACTGATTAGCGTTAACCTCACCTTTGGCCTCTGTTTTACTGCCTTTTATGACGGATCTGCCTTTCACATCAACTGATTAGCGTTAACCTCACCTTTGGCCTCTGTCTTACTGCCTTTTATGACGGATCTGCCTTTCACATCAACTGATTAGCGTTAACCTCACCTTTGGCCTCTGTCTTACTGCCTTTTATGACGGATCTGCCTTTCACATCAACTGATTAGCGTTAACCTCACCTTTGGCCTCTGTCTTACTGCCTTTTATGACGGATCTGCCTTTCACATCAACTGATTAGCGTTAACCTCACCGTTGAATAAGCGATGCTTTTACCACCAAATGTATACACGCCACTCTCTTGCCAGCATTACGGCGGATTGCTGATATGCTCAGCTGAGCGCGTGTGGATTTCATGGAGGAATCATTATACAGTACTACGATACCTCCGTGGTGGATATGATAGTAGCTATTTGTGCAGGGTTATACGAACGCTTGGGACCCCTTTTGTAGATATCCTTGCACCAATACAAACATACAATAACATACAAACGTGCCAAATTTTATATTTCTATATTGAACGGCCGTTGGGTTATAAAATCATTTGTAATAATGATTTTATAGCTAACTAGCAGACACAAATCTGTCCTTTTCAGACATACGTTTCCAAAAAAATCTACAAAAGGGGTCACAAAAGTTCGTGTACACCTTGTCTGTATCTATTCTTGAAGCTGCGGCGAGTTTTATTAATGCGTCAAATACCCCCGTTGCAGCAAACCTGCATTCTAAGCGAATTTCCAATGTATGTAGCCTTTATGTTTCTCACTACCATATAGAGCCATTTACCAAGTTTCCTAACAATATATTTATAAATAAGTGATAAATAGCAATTTATTTATTCTCCATAAGAATAACATTAGGGCTGAGTATGCAGGTTTGCTGCTATGGGTACAATAACAAAAATCATTTTTTGTGCAAATATCAATATGCCAGTACTGGATGAAGCCACGTACAAAGTTTCATTGGGATACATTCATAAATAATCAATATATCAAATTTTAATTGTTCTCCATAAGGATAACATTGGACAACGTACTGTGTTTAACACTTTGAATATCTCTGCAACGAATGGACATAATTTAAACACAAAAATGATTGTTTTGTAGAGCTGATTGGTAAAAGCAAATGTGAAGTTTAGAGTAAAATTAACTATGGAAAAGCTAAAAACCTTTTTCCCATAAGATTATCATGGGAGATTTTATGAAAACGTTTTATGGATTTTCTCTGCAACCACTTAACCTAGCTTAATAATTCAAAATATCATATTATTTGTTTTTTACGCTCTATAAAATGGTCAAAACAAAAATTGAGTGTTTTAAAAATTGTAGGATAAAAAATTCAAAAACTAATTTGTTGAACATTTAAAACCCCCATAAAACCCCCTTCCCATGGTCCGATCTTTCTGGGTTTCGAACTTAGTCATGAATGTTGCTTTACACGTTCGTACCAAATTTATCGAAATCGGATGTTTTTTCAAAAGTTATCGAGTTAACGGACACACACACACACACACACACACACACACACAAATATATATATATATATAATATATCAATTTGAACGAATAGTGTTTTTGGCATATGGGGACCTCAAAACAAAAAGTTATCATGGTCTCGGGCTTAAGTCTTTCCATGAGACCTACGGTAATTAGCTATATAGGGGTATTTCGCTATAAGATTTATTTTCTTCTATAATATTTGGATTGTTGTTTTGAAGACCTGTGGGGCAGAGCCCTAAGGAGGAATGTAAATTATAAGAACATTCGTACAATCTACACCTCGTCTACTTTAAATTCATACACCAAACATAAGTATCTTAGATCTGGATATTCCAATAAACCTGCTTTTAGCGAATTTCCCCTATAGGGAAGAAGCTATTACCGTAGGTCTCATGGTAAGACTTAAGCCCGAGACCATGATAACTTTTCATTTTGAGGTCCCCAGATGCCAAAAACACCATTCGTTCAAATTTATATATATATATATATATGTGTGTGTGTGTGTGTGTGTGTGTGTGTGTGTGTGTCCGTAAGCACGATAACTCTCGTAAAATACCCCCGTTGCAGAAAACCTGCATACTCAGTGAATTTCCAATGAATATATAACATAACACATTAAACTACTTCACAGGATTCATAAGAAATGTATTCACAAACAAGCAATATTTAAAATATTAATTATTCTCCATAAGAATAACATTGGGGATGAGTACGCAGGTTTGCTGCAACAAGGCACACAAAAAAATGGGTTTTTATGCAAATATCAATAGAACTCATGTTAGTGAAGTCACATACCAAGTTTCATCCATATACATTCATAAATAAGCGATATATAACATTTTAAGTATTTTCCATAAGAATAACATGGGGACCAAGTACCTAGGTTTGCTGCTACAGGAACCATAGGCGAAAAATTTGTTTTTGTGCAAACAACAATAAACCACAACCAGATTAAGCCATGTACCAAATTTCGCCAGTTTATGTTCATAAATAAGCGAGATATACATTTTTGTTTTTTCTCCATAAGAATAACATTAGACAACGTACTGTGTTTAGCACTTTCAATATCTCAGTAACTAATTGACGTAGAGCGGGGGTATTTTACTAATATATAGGATGCATATAGGCTGAGATCTGTAAACAACCAAAAATTTTAAAATAAATGTAAAACATATTGTTAAACCGAGACCAACCAAGAACAGAGATCATGTATAAAGTACATAAGCTGTGCCATGTTACTATTTTATCCGTTTAGGGTTTAAGTACACATTTTTTTCTGATGAGCGATGATACTGACATAACATTGGATACAGGAGAACACTTGGCCATCGATCAAAATCCAAAACATTGTGTTGGACTGGTATGTTATACAACACTTATGACTCACCAGTTGGAATCGACTTTCGCTTAAAATTAAAATATCTTAAAAGCACTTTATAGAAAAATTATTTTTATTTCTTGCCTGGTACTTGCCTTTACCAGACGCCAAGTTCAAAGTATGATAATAAACTTTTATAAACAATAAATACGAGTTTTAGCCTTTCAGATAATATTACAGACGTAGAACGTATTACATATAGTAGAAGCTTTGTTACTTTGTGCTTAGGACGCCAACTAGTCTGAAATTAGACGGCACGAAAGGCTCAAACTGAGAATAATCATACTGTACGATAGGCCTACATGTATTCCGACTTCAGCAAATTCGTATTCGTAGTAACATATGATTTGACCATCAACCATGCACTAGCGTGCACTGATGAATCAAAATTATATCCTTCATTACCATAAACTATAAAATCTTCACTATCGCCTAACCCATATTTACCAAAAGCCTCACTCGCCACGACAAAGAAACTGCTGTTACGAAAGGAGAAAGGAGATTTAGGCATCGTATCCCTGAGGATAATCCCACAGTGCAGGCGGTGGTTGAGCAACATCGGAACACGTGTATCAGACGTATCGGTTTCATAATATACGCGATCGGACGGAATAATTGGATAGAAATGTAAATATCGATGTTGGGCCTATGAGCCGGCTCAGCGTTTTCGGGCGTCGTCATATCGTAATGAGGTCGAGTTCGAGCGGGCAGAGGGCTTTGACGATCAAAATCTTTTCCAGCTGGAGAACCCCACATCATCAGTGGGGTTCTACATCTTCTTTTTTTGCTCTACAAGAGTGTAGAACCAAATTCAGTTTATTTGAATTTATATGGCATTCTGGCACAGATGTAAACCCAGTTTGAAAATCATTAAATTTTATATATTCTATAAGCCTAGAATCTACGATTTTATCAAAAATCCTTCTTAGTAATGAACAAATTGAAATAGGACGCCAGTTGGTAACATCATTTACATTGCCGCCTTTATTCAAAAGAATTGTCCTTGCACATTTCAACATTTCTGGAACGAGATTATTTTTGTGCATCGTATTGAATATTCCCATTAAGAATTTTGGTACCATGTCATTTTTAATACGTCTTAAGATAATGCGATCTGGTCCTGGAGCCGTATCAGGTTTAATCTTTCGAATTGCATGTTTAACTACCTTATCGGGCATTTTAGCGAATTTCCCCTATAAGGAAGAAGCTATTACCGTAGTCGGCATGGTAAGACCTAGGCCCGGGACCATGATAACTTTTCGTTTTGAGGTCCCCAGATGCCAAAAACACTATCCGTTCAAAACTGTATATATATATATATTTATGTGTGTGTGTGTGTGTGTGTGTGTGTGTGTGTGTGTGTGTGTGTGTGTGTGTGTGTGTGTGTGTGTGTGTCCGTGGGTGCAATAACTCTCATAAAAATGGTCCGATTTTGATGAAATTTGGTACAAACATATAAAGCAACATTTATGACTTTAAGTTCAAAAACCAGCCAGATCGCCCCATCCAAAGTGTTTGAGTATTTTCTCTTTTACAGCTCTATTGTACTTACAGCTGTTGTTTGTGTTGTTTTAGAGCGCACAATCATGGTGTGTGTTTGTTGCGCTGTGATTACTCTCGCGTTTTGCTATTCTAGAGGTAACAACTTTCTTTAAGGGTTCGCTATAAAATCTATATTTATTTTTAATATTAAAGAATACGTTTTAGCGAATTTCCCCTATAGGGAAGAAGCTATTACCGTAGGTCTCATGGTAAGACTTAAGCCCGAGACCATGATAACTTTTTGTTTTGAGGTCCCCAGATGTCCAAAACACTATTCGTTCAAATTTATATATATGTATATATATATATATATATATATATATCTATATATATATATATATCTATATATATATATATATATATATCTATATATGTGTCCGTGAATGCGATAACTTGAGTAAAAAACGTGCGATTTCGATGAAATTTGGCTCAAATGTGTAAACTGACATTTATGACTTTAAGTTCGAAAACCAGAAAAATCGGACTATGGGAAGGGGGGTTTATGGGGGTTTTAAATTTTCCAAAAATCAGTTTTTTGCATTTTTTACCCTAAAATTTTTAAAACACTTAATTTAGGTTTAGACCATGTTATAGAGCTTAAAAAAACAAATAATATGGTATTTTGAATTATTAACCTAGGTTAAGTGGTTGCGGAAAAAATCCAAAAAACATGCTCATAAAATCTCCCATGTTAATCTTATGGGAAAAAGGTTTTTGGCTTTTCCTCAGTTAATTTTACTTTAAACTTCACATTTTCTTTTACCAATCACTTCAGCTCCACAAAACAATCATTTTGGTGTTTAAATTGTGATTCTACGTCAAACCGTTGCAGAGATATTCAAAGTGCTAAACACAGTACGTTGTCCAATGTTATCCTTATGGAGAATAAATAAAATTTGATATCTTGATTATTTATGAATGTATATTGATGAAATTTGGTATGTGGCTTCATGTTGTACTGGTATATTGATAATTGCACAAAAAATAAATGTTTTGTTGATTGTCCCCGTAGCAGCTAACCTGCATACTCAGCCCTAATGTTATTCTTATGGAGAATAAGTAACGTTTTATATCTCCCTTAATTATGAACATAAATTAATAAAACATGGTAAGTAGCTTCACCTGGTTCAGTTACATTAATAATTGCATAAAAACTCATTTCTTATCTTCCTCGTTGCAGCAAACCTGCGTACTCAGTCCTAATGTTATTCTTATGGGGAATAAATAAAATGTAATAAATCACTTATTTATGAATGTATTTTTGTCAAACTTGGTGAGTGGCTTTATGTACTAGTGAGAAACATATCAATGCATTGGAAATTCGCTGAGTACGCAGGTTTGCTGCGACGGGGGGTATTTTTATTTTTAGCGAATTTCCCCTATAGGGAAGAAGCTATTACCGTAGGTCTCATGGTAAGACTTAAGCCCGAGACCATGACAAATTTTTTTTGTAAGGTCCCAAGATGACTAAAACACTATTCGTTCAAATTTATATATATGTATATATATATATATATATATATATATATATATATATATATATCTATATATGTGTCCGTGAATGCGATAACTTGAGTAAAAAACGTCCGATTTTGATGAAATTTGGCTCAAATGTGTAAAGTGACATTTATGACTTTAAGTTCGAAAACCAGAAAAATCGGACTATGGGAAGGGGGGTTTATGGGGGTTTTAAATTTTCCAAAAATCAGTTTTTTGCATTTTTCACCCTAAAATTTTTGAAACAGTTAATTTTGGTTTTGACCATGTTATAGAGCTTAAAAAAACAAATAATATGGTATTTTGAATTATTAACCTAGGTTAAGTGGTTGCGGAAAAATCCAAAAAAACATGCTCATAAAATCTCCCATGTTAATCTTATGGGAAAAAGGTTTTTGGCTTTTCCTCAGTTAGTTTTACTTTAAACTTCACATTTGCTTTTACCAATCACTTCAGCTCCACAAAACAATCATTTTGGTGTTTAAATTGTGATTCTACGTCCAACCGTTGCAGAGATATTCAAAGTACTAAACACAGTACGTTGTCCAATGTTATCCTTACGGAGAATAAATAAAACTTGATATCTCGATTATTTATGAATGTATATTGATGAAACTTGGTATGTGGCTTCATGTTGTACTGGTATATTGATATTTGAACAAAAAACAAATATTTCGTTGGTTGTCCCCGTAGCAGCTAACCTGCATACTCAGCCCTAATGTTATTCTTATGGAGAATAAGTAAAGTTTTATATCTCCCTTAATTATTAACATAAATTAATAAAACTTAGTATGTAGCTTCACCTGGTTGAGTTAAATTGATAATTGCATAAAAACACATATTTTGTGCTCCTTGTTGCAGCAAACCTGCATACTCAGTCCTATGTTATTCTTATGGAGAATAAATAAAATGCTATAGATCATTTAGTTATTAATTTATTTTTATAAAACTTGGTAAGTGCCTTTATGTGGTAGTGAGAAACATATATATTCATTGGAAATTCGCTGAGTACGCAGGTTTGCTGCGACGGGGGTATTTAAATAATGTTATTGTGTTGTTACAAACGGTATATCAGATTTGTTTAAATAACATATCCTCATTAAAAGTACTATTATTTTAATACTTGCATAATCAAGCATACAATTATCCTTCAAATGTATCATTCAAACAGATTTAAGCAAGTTTAAATCTTATTGCGATTGTGTTACGTAATGCAATGTAGGTGGTGGGGGTATGCGCAAAAATTACGGTGCGTTGTAGGAGAGGGAGGCTCATCGGGCCTGATGATGACCGGTATGACTGGTCGTTATCGACAGCCTTGTACCATCTTTCATATATATTTACCGTCTTGTATGTATATATATATATATATATATATTAAGTGTTGTAAGACATCTATTAAAACACGGTACTTTGCTAAATCAAGAAGTTGTGTGGGTTAAAATGACGGGAAAGCGTGTTATGTAATATACGTGTGGATATGTTCCGCTTATTTTAACATTCTTTCCTAGTTTAACACAGTGCCGCAACCCCGATCTAAACCGGACAGCCGAGCCGGAAATGGCAGGCGGTCGAACTTTTCATTCAAGCGCTACATCAGCAAAATATTAAAATGCAATATTTTCAGATACAAATTGTTATATATTATGGAAACACCTTTCATTACTTAATTCGCGTACAATGCCACAAACGGATCTCCAAAGAAAACGTTATCGGAAATATCGGGTGATTAAAAAATAAATTGTGCAGGAATAAGGTTACTTTAATTACTGACGAAACGAAACAAAACTATGAAAACAATGTCAAACAGTTCATTATATATTGACGAGTTTTTGTACACTCCGCAAAGGTTTTCATTTACACTACAAATGCTCGATATGGGCGCTTTTGGTAATCCTTCATTCATCTAGGCGATATTTAAATTCCCTGCAACACGTCCTGTATTATGGATTACAAAGCTCCGGGTATACACTGTCTTAATTAATCTAAGTTTTGAGGCATGGAATGGGCGGGTGGTATACTGAATGAAACCCTACAAAAAATCGCAAGAGTTAAGGTAAAGCGATTGTGGGAGCCAGCGCAACATAGGCCTGTCTTGATTTCCAGATCTACTAATATGCATGTTTTCTTGCTTCGCCGTAGCCATTTAATAAACACGACAGTGTTAGTCAACTACAGTAGGCCCAATAAGCAACGAAGGCAAAACGTAACCTTATCAAAATAAATGTGTAAGCGTACTCTTTCTGTTGTTGAAATAGCCAGCTATTTTAGTTAATGCAAACATAAATACCACATGCTTATTTTTCCACCATTCTTTTTTAATTACCTGGTATATTAATATAATTTTTAAATTTTCTCCAACAATGATAAGATGAAAAGTTCTAATGACTCCGTTTTCGACTTAGTCGCCTTGGGTATTTAGATAATTTTAAATTATTTCAACCCGTAAAAAAATAAAATTTATTATTTTTTAAATTTATGATTTTTTGTTTTAGGAATTTATCCTGTAGGGAAGAAGCTATAACCGTAATCGGCATGGTAAAACCTAGGCCCAGGACCATGATAAATTTTCATTTTGAGGTCCCCAGACCCCAAAAACACCATTCGTACGAAACTGTATATATATGAGTATCCGTAAGCACGATAACTCTCGTAAAAATGATTCGATTTTGATGAAATTTGGTATAAATGTGTAAAACAACATTTATGACTTTAAGTTCGAAAACCAGCCAGATCGCTGCATCCGAATTGTTGGGGGGGTTTTGTACCCCAAAAAATGTTTTTTTTTAATTTGTTACGTATAATTTTTGAAATAGTCAAATATTAGTTTTACCATTGGATTCAGCTTAAAAAAACACACAGTTTGATATTTTGATCATTCCTCTACGTCAATTGGTTACCGAGATATTGAAAGTGCTAAACACAGTACGTTGTCTATAATGTTATTCTTATGGAGGAAAATAAATATATTATATCTTGCTTATTTATGAACTTATACAGACGGAACTTTGTAAACGGCTTCATCTGGTTGTGGTCTATTGATATTTGCTCAAAAAACATTTTTTCCTAAAGGTTCCCGTAGCAGCAAAAGTAAAATATTATGTCACCCTTAATTATGAACATAAATCAATAAAGCTCGGTATGTGGCTTCACTTAGTTGGGTTATATTCATATTTGTATAAAAACCAATTTTTTGTGATCCTTCTTTCAGCAAACCTGCATACTCATCAGCCATGTTATTCTGTCATAAATCGTATTTTTTTATTGTATATTGATGAAACTTTATATGTGGCTTTTTGTGGTATTAAGATACATATATGTGGTATTAAGATACATATATATGCATTGGAAATTCGCTTAGTACGCAGGTTTGCTGCTACGGGATTTTAGCATTTAGGCGTTATATAGAATTTGGCCAAAAATAGATTCTTGAGCGACTCCATATTTAGATTTTGTGGCAGTGTAGGCACACTCAACTAATGAAAACCTTTCAAATGAGACACTTCGTCCTATTTTACTTTATACATTGGAAATTATGAAGACTTCCTATATGGGCCGTTCTCAATTGAGGCCGAAAACAAACACAATAAGTCAACTGATTATGACGACAAGTATGTAGCTTACAAGTTGCATTATGGTAAGTTGAATTTAAGGACTTATGGAATGTATTCCAAACGTTATCCCAACCCTGTATATATATGCAAGTTCTGAAGATGTAAGGTGTGAAGTACTGCATAAACTATGTGTAATAAACGGTATCAGGAAACTGACACATACTTTCTCCCTTTTAGCCCAACTTTAACGAATACATTACTTTTTATTTACTAAATATAGAATACAAAGCACGGTCGAATGTACAGAACATTTTGTAAACAAGTTGTTTTAAAAAACATCCACCCAAATCCCTGCTTTGGAGGCACTGCAGAATCCATTGCTACACTCGTGGTTTTAAGGGGGAAATGCCCCCTATTCCCCCCCCAGGGTTATTAAGGGGCAACATATTTTGAATTTCCTCTGTTGGTCAATGGTAACTTGAGAAGCATATCAAGTTTGAATGAAATTGATCAGTAAATAAGAGAGAAATAGTAATTTTTTTATCCCCCTTAAGAAT